>CM049575.1:33243568-33843568 GCA_027123335.1 Amphiprion clarkii | reverse complement strand
CTTTCAGTTCACTCCGTGCATTCAGTGACCTTTCAGAATAAAACATCCTTTATCACAGGAAATGGCAACATAAAACACAAAAATACATTTCAAAATAACACTCCACATAATTTAACTACTATGAATTTGGATCATTTACAATAAGTATTTAAAAATTAGGTTCCTTGGATGTTATTCAGAAAGAATTGTACAGAATAGCTGAGCTTAAAAAAGTTCTTTGTTGCTGTTCTTTCAGGATACATCAGGGTGCAGAACTTCCTGAACCCAGCTGTGTGTCCTTTAAGAGCGACGGGTCTAAGGACTTTTACATTAACTTTCAAGGACAACATCTACCTGTCAGGTAAGTTAAAGTTAAGTATATAATAAGTAACAAAACTTAAGACTCATCTGGATTCAGTCTGGTGAAGATTTTGCTGAATGTTTTCCATTATGACCCATCATAGACCAGAACCTCCTGATCTCAGCTGGCTGTCCTTGAAGAGCAACGATTCAAAAGATGTTATCACCTTTAAAGAAGAACCTTTCTCTGGTCAGAGGTAAACTGCTGCTGATTACTGTGTGACTGTCACTTATTCAGAGGATTATTTGGTATGTGTATTTATTTCCATCTTGTAATGTTAAATTTGGACAGTGTGTGGAAGTCTTTTTGAAATTTTGGATGTGCTCATCCCTCTCCCATGCACCTGCCTCATGAAACAGATGTATAAAAAGTTCTCCTGTGAAAAAAACAAATCACTGATGTAGAAGAAGAAGCAAAGGGCTGTGTTGGTCTCCACAGCTTTTACTGAATTTGGGTTCCAATGAAGATCTAATTGTTTGTCAGATCTGTAACTAAACCAAACAGGGATTCACTGATCACATCCAAACATCACTTTATGGGCCTTTGCCTCTGTGTGGACAGACATAACATGAGCGAATTGTTTATTATCCCTCGACAGAGTCGACCAGCAGAGCTCTGAGGTTCCCTTTGGTCAGTCCGACCAGCAGCACCACCTGGATCCCATATTTATGGTCTGTACATGCTCCACTGCTACGAGTATATCTGTTCTGTTCAGTCATTTCATGCCGCAATTTATCAATTGGGGTTTTCATATGCTATTCTGTTCCAGCGTCTGGACAACAACATTGTCACTTTTGTGAGAAATGAGCTGAAAAATATGCAGAAAGTTCTGAGTCCAGATTACCCAGAATTCTTAGAGAGTCCGAGGGAGGATGAGAAGGTGTTGGAGGGTGAAGATGAAGAGCGAAGGAGGAGCAGCAGGGAGGCCTTTCTGCAGATCACGCTGAACGTCCTGAGATGGATGAAGCAGGAGGAGCTGGCTGACTGTCTGCAGAGCAGTAAGAAGATTTCTCTAAAGATTTAACAAAGTGGCGAACTGATAAAGGACTTCTACAAATTGATGTTACTAATATTTCTTAAATTTGAAGATTCGTTATTTACTAAAGTGTTTTTGTTTGTTCTTTCAGAATCTCTGTTCAATTGCCAGCATAGGCTCAAGTCTGCCCTGAAGAAGAGGTTCCAGAGAGTGTTTGAGGGCATCGCTAAAGCAGGACAGCCGACCCTCCTGAATGAGATCTACACAGAGCTGTACATCACAGAGGGAGGGACTGCAGAGGTCAATGATGAACATGAGGTCAGACAGATTGAAGCAGCATCCAGGACAGCAAATAGAGCAGAAAGAAGCATCAGAGCAGAAGACATCTTTAAAGGTTCACCTGGAAGAGATGGACCAATCAGAACAGTGATGACACTGGGAGTGGCTGGCATCGGGAAAACAGTGTTAACACAGAAGTTGACTCTGGACTGGGCTGAAGACAAAAGCAACCAGGACATCCACTTCATGTTTCCATTTACTTTCAGAGAGCTGAATGTGGTGAAAGAGAGAAAGTTCAGCTTGGTGGAACTTGTTCATCACTTCTTCAGTGAAGTCAAAGCAGCAGGAATCTGCAGGTTTGAAGACTTCCAGGTTGTGTTGATCTTTGACGGTCTGGATGAGTGTCGCCTTCCTCTGGACTTCCACAACAATGAGGTCCTGACTGATGTTACAGAGTCCACCTCAGTGGATGTGCTGCTGACAAACCTGATCAGGGGGAAGCTGCTTCCTTCTGCTCGCCTCTGGATAACCACACGACCTGCAGCAGCCAATCAGATCCCTCCTGACTGTGTGGACATGGTGACGGAGGTCAGAGGGTTCACTGACCCACAGAAGGAGGAGTACTTCAGGAAGAGATCCAGAGATGAGGAGCAGGCCAGCAGCATCATCTCCCACATGAAGACATCACGAAGCCTCCACATCATGTGCCACATCCCAGTGTTCTGCTGGATCACTGCTACAGTTCTGGAGGAGCTGCTGAGAACCAGAGAGGAAGGAGATCTGCCCAGAACCCTGACTGAGATGTTCATCCACCACCTGGTGGTTCAGGCCAAAGTCAAGAAGGTCAAGTATGATGGAGGAGCTGAGACAGATCCACACTGGAGTCCAGACAGCAGGAGGATGATTGAGTCTCTGGGAAAACTGGCTTTTAATCAGCTGCAGAAAGGAATCCTGATCTTCTATGAGTCCGACCTGACAGAGTGTGGCATCGATCTGGAAGCAGCCTCAGTGTACTCAGGAGTGTTCACACAGATCTTTAAAGAGGAGAGTGGACTGTACCAGGACAAGGTGTTCTGCTTCGTCCATCTGAGTGTTCAGGAGTTTCTGGCTGCTCTTCATGTCCATCTGACCTTCATCAACTCTGGAATCAACCTGCTGGAAGAACAACAACAAACTGCCTCCGAGAAGCGGAGAGTATTTCAAAGGAAACCTGAACTAAAACATCTCCACCAGAGAGCTGTGGACGAGGCCTTACAGAGTCCAAACGGACACCTGGACTTGTTCCTGCGCTTCCTCCTGGGTCTGTCACTGCCGACCAATCAGAATCTCCTCCGAGGTCTGCTGACACAGACAGGAAGCAGCTCACAGACCAATCAGGAAACAGTGGAGTACATCAAGGAGAAGATCAGTGAGAATGTGTCTGCAGAGAGAAGCATCAATCTGTTCCACTGTCTGAATGAACTGAAGGATGTTTCTCTAGTGGAGGAGATCCAACAGTCCCTGAGATCAGGACGTCTGTCCACAGATAAACTGTCTCCTGTTCAATGGTCAGCTCTGGTCTTCATCTTACTGTCATCAGGAGAAGATCTGGATGTGTTTGACCTGAAGAAATACTTTGCTTCAGAGGAGGCTCTTCTGAGGCTGCTGCCAGTGGTCAAAGCCTCCAACAAAGTTCTGTAAGTCCAAACATAATAGGATGGTTCTTTTCTGGAGAAACAAAATCAGTAACTCATCAACTGTTTCCTTGTTGTCTCCTCAGACTGAGTGGCTGTAATCTGTCAGAGAGAAGCTGTGGAGCTCTGTCCTCAGTCCTCAGCTCCCAGTCCTCCAGTGTGACAGAGCTGGACCTGACTAACAACAACCTGCAGGATTCAGGAGTGAAGAGTCTTTCTGCTGGACTGCAGAGTCCACACTGTAAACTGGAAGCTCTCAGGTCAGAATATATCAACCTGTTTAACAAACTATCAGGTAAAATCAGTTAAACTCAGTTAGCCTAACCTGTAGTGTTTTGCTGATGATTTTCAGACCAGTTGAGGTTGTGTATCATGTAATTTTCTTTGGAGTATTTGGTCTCAGAGGTTACATATTATTTCAATTAACATGTTAGTTTGTCTGAATGTAAATTAAATGTTTATAACAATATCTCCCCATTTCCGTGAAAATAACTTGAGTAGAGAAGCAAAAATAAACATAGGCAGTGTGGTTTTTTTCACTGCATCCTATTGTCAGGCTGTTTTTTTTTCCAGTAGAGGAAGTCTCTTTGTGTGCGTTTGAGTTCAGATTATTTTGTCTCAGTGCAGTTTTTATGTAATCACCACAGCTGATTTAGTGTTAGCATTAATCTACTGTACTTTGGCCTCTCATCCTCTGGGGTTTGGACTGTCAGACTCACTGTATAGAGCAAGGCATTTTCTATAATTATTTCTTAAAATCGGAACCAGTGAGATTTAACTCTTGTTTATCTGCCATGTGTGTTGCTTTGTGTCTGCAGCTTGTCAGGCTGCCTGGTCACAAAGTACGGCTGTGCTTCTCTGGCCTCAGCTCTGCACCAAAACCCCTCAAATCTGAGAGAGCTGGACCTGAGCTACAACCCATTAAATCTCAGAGAGCGGGACTTGGACTACTACGAGGAGTTACTTATGTTTGAAGATCCATTCTTTTTCCACCACCACTTCTATCATGAAGACCTAGAAGAACTAGAAGAACTAGAAGAGCTAGAACGCAGCGCTCCAAGAAACTCAGGAGCAACCCTGTTGTCTGCTGCACTGCAGAATCCACACTACAGGCTGACCACTCTCAGGTAAGGAGAGGCCTGCTGATGGACGCCTGTCATGGACAGTTATACGTAGTGGAAATCTATTCAATTTGCTCAGACAGTGAGAGGAAAATACAAGCTTAATATTGATCTCATGTTGCTCTTTATTCCAGCTTATTGCTGAAATGAGAAAGAGAGGATGAGATAAAACTTTTATTAATCCTGAAAGACTTTTTTGCCAGACATTGTTCAGAAGAAACAAAATGACACATTAGATATGCAGTCCCTAGAAGAAAGGCAATAAGATATAAGTAGGATACATTAGTGAAAATAAAATAAGTAAAGTAATATGACTTTAATACAAAAATAAAAAATAATACTGGCAATAATATTGAGGTAATAATTAATGTCACACATAATCATATATTGCACATGAAATTAAGAAGTTACACATGAATAGAAATTATTGCACATGAAAACGAAAGGTGTCCATGATATTGAAACTGATATCACACAAACTAGTGAGAAAAGCAATATTGCAAATGATATGTATCATATTGTTCAGATCCAAGTGTCCATATTTTAGCTGTCATTTTCTCAGAGGGGGGTAGAGGAGGTAGAAAAGATCTCCTGTGCTGCACCTCAGTGGCTGGTCTAAAGCTGAAGCTGCTCTGATGTGACATCAGGAGAGGAGAAGCTTCGTCTATTATACTAAGTAGTTTCCTCAGCATCCTCCACCAAAGACTCCAGCTCAGCCTCCAGGGCAGAACCAGCTTTCCTGATGAGCTAGTTCAGTCTGTTAGCATTAGCTGCTTTCACTCTGATGACATTGTGGTGGTCACTGAGTGATGAAACATCTGCAGCATGATTCTGGCTTCATTTAAAGATCTCAGTCTCCTGAGAAAAACCAGGTGCCTCCTACCTTTTTTTTTGTAAAGAATCCGCTTACTCAGGGGCAGGGCAGGTCATGTAGTGTTAAAAGCACTGAAAAGTCAAAGAACATGACTCTTCAGGTGAGTAACAGGAAGGCAAGTCATCCTGCTGGAATCTAGTCCCCTTGAGAAGGTTGGATGGAGGATGCCTTCAAGATGCAGACAGGTTATGCTGCGGTTAGTAATCAATTAGTTGTGATCTGTTGAATTAATCACCACCTATTCTGATAATCAGTTGATCTACCAGAGTATTTTTAAGCATCTTGAATGTACAGTGCTGTGAAATGTCTTCTGTTTTTGCATATTTCTTACATTTCAGTTTTCCAGATCATCAAACACATTTTAATATTACACAGAGATAACCCACAAAATGCAAAATGCAGTTTTAAATCACGATTTATTAAAGATTTATCAAGAACTTATATCATCCCTGTGAAAAAGTAATCACCCCTCTACGCCTAATAACTGGTTGGTCCCTCGGCAGCAACAACTGCCGTTAAACTTTTGCAGTAGCTTGTGATTAATGTTTTACATCGCTTTGGAGGAATTTTGGCCCACTCCTCTCTGCAGAATACTTTTAATTCATCATTTAATAATTGCATTTATAATTTTGTGGGTTATCTGTGTAATGAAAAAAATGGTTTGATGATCTGGAACACTGAAGAGAAATATGCAAAAATAGAGGACATCAGGACGAGGGTAAATACTTTATCAGTGCATTTCTGTTTTATTTTTCCTCTTCAGTGACAGTAAACTGACATATCAATCTAGTGTCTGTCAAAGTTAATTGTAAGAAGTTTAGAAATACTTGTTATTTCTTCAAGAGTCTCCTGGTGATTTGCTCTGCAAAGACCAACATACTGTGGAGTCATTTTACTACAACCAGAGAAGGCAAAACACAAAGTGTTCATCTAAGATGTTGTAATAACATTGTCCGGTCCTGTCAGTATCACAACACTCCGTCACATTTCATAGTCATTGAGATATTTAGGACAAATATGCCAGAGTGCAGAAATGAAAACTGCACATCATATCTGATTGGTCCAGAGTTTACGGAACGTGCTGCGGTTCAGTCGATTCATCTGACTCCTTTCTGTTCTTTCAGGGTGGAGCCTCATGATAGCCGGTGGATGGCACCAGGTCTGCAGAAATGTAAGTCTGTTTTAAATTTGATTCATGAGCTTAAAGCAGCACAAATTCAACTGTTTTCACTAAATAATCAGATAGTAAATGAGTAACTGTCCTGTTCTGCTTCAGATTTATGTCGACTCACACTCAACACAAACACAGTGAACTCCAACCTCAAACTGTCCAACAACAACAGGACGGTGGCAGAAGTGACAGAGGTTCAGTCGTATCCTGATCATCCAGACAGGTTTGACCACTGGCCTCAGCTGCTGTGTAATAATGGTCTGACTGGTCGCTGTTACTGGGAGGTGGAGTGGAAAGGAGGGGTTCACATTGCAGTGACCTACGGAGGACTGAAAAGGAAAGAACGCAGCACCGACTCCATGCTGGGAGGGACTTGTGATTCCTGGAGTCTGTACTGCTGTGATAAATACTACGCAGTGTGGCACGATAACAGAGGCACGGTCATCTCCTCCTCGTCCTCCTCAGTCTCTCACAGAGTCGCAGTGTATGTGGACTGTCCTGCAGGATCTCTGTCCTTCTACAGAGTCTCCTCTGGTTCTCTGGTCCACCTCCACACCTTCAACACCACGTTCACTCAGCCTCTATATCCTGGGTTCGGACTCTTGTCTGGTTCTTCAGTGTTTCTGTGGTCAGAAAGAAATGCAGTCCATCACATGGAGATGATGCGCCGCATGATGCGCCACAGGATGCTTTAAAGTCCAAGCTTCTGGTCGAATGTTTTTTAGGCTACAAAGTCTAAGTCCAACATGGTTTCCACAACTGGTGAAGTAAACTGTATTATTTCCAGAAGTCCAATATTCACTGAAGCTGTCAGCTTCTCCACCTGACATGCTTTTTAAATTATCAAAATAACTGCTGGAGATCAACAGAAGTCTGTGTGACTGTAAATATATTGTGGTTTATTTACCAGAAACCTAATGTACACATACACAGCTTCCATTCAAAGTAAACATGTCTTCAATATATGCATCATCAACTAACCTAATGTTTTTAATTAAACATAAAGCTAGTAATATTTAGTGGTCACATGATCCATCAGAGGCTGTAAATACAAATTGTAAATCCAACATGGCGTCCACATGATTTGTAGTAGAAAGAATCAGACAATGAACAGACAGCAGGTGTTTGGGTTTTTTTGTTGTTGTTGTAGATAACCAGCTGTGGGACATCATATCTATGTTTATACTTAAGTATAAGATAAAATAAGATAAACCTTTATTCATCCCGCAGGGAGGAAAATTTACATGACACAACTGTTGCATTTAAGAAAAAATATAAAAGTCGTAGGGCTGGGGAAGTTAACGCGTTATCGCAGTAACACATAGTTATTAACATCAACAATTATTTTATTGTGCGTTTTTTTGTTAATATTATTGTAAAAGTCTGTTGCTGAGTGGCTCTGAATACACAGACAGACTAACCATGGATGACAGGAGGCTGGATGCTGATCAGGACTTGGGATGGACGTCATCACCTCTCAACCAAACTAACAGTGGAGGGAGGCTTCAGCAGAATGATTAGATGCAGCATGTGAGAAATAGAGATAAACAAGACAAGATAACAAATGCAGCAGCAGTAGTTAGCTATAGACTGCATTCTGATTAGTGTTGTGGAGGATGTTGGTCTGAGGAACGTTCTCAGGATTGCAATGAATGAGGCACGTATGAGCTTCAACCTGCAGCACTGGAAGGTTTTTTTGTGTGTGAACATATAAACTGGGACTATAGTCCCCAATGCAGCGGTCATGCTTTAGCTCTTCTCCACACGTTTCCTGTCACTCTACACCGTCCTACATATAAAAGCCTAAAAAGGCCAAAAACAAGACGTACAAACATGGACTTCACAGACTAAAATGTCTTCTGCAGTCAGTCCCAGCTGTGGACAACTGCTACTGAACATAGACTGTTTCTGCTGCTCCCCGAGAAAAGAAAAGTGTTTCTGCTGATAAATATACTTTAACCTTAGTCATATAGTTCTGTTGGTGGTACCAGACAGATTCTTTAGTGAAGGAATTTACACGAGTTATCAGATACTGAGTGTTTGTTTTTTCTACTTTTGTTTCTGTATATGAAAGACAGCAGGTGATAACAAGGATGTTTACCTAAATGGGGTATTTCTGTTATTATTTACAGTTCTTATCTTCTGAAATGTCTTCTCTTTTTTCAATCTGTTTAATTTTATTCCTCAAGAACACCTCCCTGACTTGTGTATTTGCAGTTGTGACATGGTTGGAATGTGTCCTGTAATGTTCTGGATACCAATAAAAAACTAAACAAAAAAATGTGCTGAGTATTTTTGGGGAACAAAATTCTATGAAAATGAAGTTTTGTTTTTAAAAAAATGAAATGACATTAGTTTCCTCCAAAATTTCCTAAAAGTGTACAGTTCTTTTGGAGTATTTTTGTGATGATAACATGTTTTTACGGCTTACACACTCTCTTTTGTGTTATATTAGTGAATTCCACCGCCGCTGAGGTCAAGCTCAGGAAGTCTGCGCTTGGGAAGTTTAATTGTGCCATAGTAACATACCTTTCAGCTACTTGGGCTGTCGTGTTAACTATTTAGATAACAGTTGCTGAGAAGACGCATTTTGTCGACGGTTTCGAGTGTGACGCAGCAGAATTAGCAGTTAGCTTGCTAGCATGCTAAACTTAGGCCCTCTTCGGTTTTTATGCTCAGTTTCAAATTAGCAGGCTGTATTACGAGCTAGCTAACGGTTTTATTGCCTTTACTGACTGTCTGGCTCACTGCATTAATTTACAGGTTCATATTAGTGTTGTGGAAACTCTCCAACATTGATTATTAACGTTATTTTCACCGTCATATCTGACGCTGTTGGTGCTTATATGGATGTTGCTTTTCAATATTTATAATGTAAATTTCAGGACTTTTGAATTTAATTAGTTTGACCCCCACGGTAAGCAGCTGGTTAACTAATATTGGCAGTGTGTTTGCTGACTAGTTAGTGTTGAGCAGCAGAACATGAAGTGTGTAGTTTTCTCTCCTCTCCACAAGAGGCCGCTGGAAGAGCTCCGTTTGTTGTGAATCAGGATCGTAAAAAAAACACGATTCTCCTGAACATCGCAACGTCACTGTGCTTCATGAAGTTAACCAGTATACTGTATATACATATATTGAGGGGTTTTGTGTATTCTCTGATGTGTATGTGAAGGAAAATTAGTTTATTTGCAGTTTCTGTTTCTCTGCTTCCTATTGGTCTAAAACGTACCACGTGTCCAGGAAGACACACCAAGGTGCTTTTGCGAACATTAGTTGATTTACTTTACCGCAACAAAACAACACCAGTGTTACGTGAGGTCGTTGTACATCGTTCATGTTTTGTATGATGAGCTAAAATCTGCAATTTTGCTGTAGTTTTTATTTTCCAAACCGTGAGTTAGATTGACGGTACGGAGAATGAGCCCGTTTCCTCCGACATATTCCCGGTATCGCTTCTCGGCCTTTTGGCTAAGATCAAGTGTAGTATCTGTTCTTATCAGTTTAATATCTGATACGTCCCCTACCCGGGGACCATATATTAAATTGATTTTTGGAACAGGGAGATGGAATAGGGGCTTGCTCCGTCCACTCCACGCATCGACCTGGTATTGCAGTACTTCCAGGAACGGTGCACCCCCACTATGGATGTTGAAAGTTAATCTGAAATAAAAACAAGTGCTTCAGTGTGGTTTTATTTGATTATTTCAGGTTATGAAATTATCACAGAACAGTCACTGATTTTAGACATTTTTTCTTCTATGTTATATCTTTTTTTGTCTAAAGGTTTTTATCAAAAAAAAAAAAACTTCTTGTAAATCCTCTAACTTTTCACTTTTACTAGTTTTGACAGTATATTTAGACTTATTTTGCATCATTTTACATTACTTGCAAGAAATGGACCACTGTTGTTTTGGATATTTTCATTTATTTGTGTATTTTATAATAAGAAATTCAATCTAAGTGTATTTTTTAAAGTGTTGTGGTGGTGTTTTGATCATTCAAAAAGCATTTTTATTGATCAGAATCAGCTTTAATGGCTAAGTACATACAAAACATACAAGGAATTCGGTTTTGGCTGTTGATGTCACCCTAGGAATATGGAAGACAATAATAAAAAAAATGAATAAACTATAGAAAGAGGAACAGGGAGGAAAAAATAGTAGTAATAAAATTAAATAAATACAGAAATTTACAGCTAGAAAGGAATATATAAACACAGTAGTGTAGAAATGATAAGTAGTGCAAATGATAATTGCATGATGCAGTGCAATAAGCAGAAAATGCTGTTCATTGTGCCAAAAATATACTGTACATGTTCATTGGAATACTGACTGTTGTACAGGTGAGTAGGAAAGGCTCAGCTGTTTATCAGGGTGATGGCAGGCAGGAAGAAGCTGTTTTTGTGAACGGGGGGGAAACAGTTTATGTCTGGCGTGAGTGGCGTCTCTGATGATGTTCCCTGCCCTCCTCCTGGTTCTAGTGGAGTACAGTTCCTGGATGGAGGGCAGTGGACGCCGATGATGTTCTTTGCAGTCTGTATTGATTGTGATTGTCTCTTTTTTATTTAACCAGAAAACCTCTGAAGATTAAAACTTGTTTTTGAGGAAGACCTGACATGGTAAACAGTATGACCCCAGAAACTCACGATAAGCCAACTTACAATGTGTTGAACTATTTTAAAACATTGATGTTAGAAATTAAAAAGTGTTTTTTTTTTGTCCACAATTTTACTATCAAAACCCTGTATTTCTCAAAGTGTCAGTATTAAGTAGTAAGATATGATATAATTATGATAATTATCTGCTTTGATCTGATATTTTAAAATGAAGTTAATAATTATATGATCACCATTACATGAACTGTAGGTGGGTCAAATTTCTCTTATTTCTCATTCTTTTGTGTGCCTTGTTTCAGTTATCTAAGTATTCATATAGAACATCATATGGTATATATAGATATGCAATCAGCTGTTAGTTCATTTGGTACATCTAGCTAAAACTAATGATGTCTGATCCAGCAGTCCTGAACAAATCCTCCCCATAGAGGTTCTGTTCTTCCTGTTTGGTTCAAAAAGTTGTATAAAGTCTGTATGATCATTGTGGGGCTGCAGTGGTGTTGAAAAGTGTAGTTGAGCCTCCAGAGCAGCAGGTGGCAGCAACAGGACAGACAGTTTCCTTTGACCAGTGAAGAGAGAAACAGGAAGTGGTCATAATGTAGCAGCAGAACGTTTCTTTGTGTGTTTATATTCTTTTTTCTGAATATCAGGTGTGGATCAAACAGTTTTCTGTGGCAGTGTGATTTAGCTTTGATTCAGTTGAACTTCCTTGTGGGCTGCTAGTGATCTGTTAGAGGGTGAATGGATGAAATATGTGATTTGTAGGTTAGCTTTTGATATGCAAATACAGCATTGCATGATGGTGATGACAGCTCTGGACCAACAGCAGGCCGCTACGTGGTGACGTCACCGAGCTTTCAGCTGGACAGTCCTTGCAGACAAGTCGGATAAACACAGCGGCTCGGCCGCAAACTTTCCCTTTTATTTCAAAAACACTTAAGCGAAAAGTATTTCTGAAAGCATTTGAGGCGAGAAATTATCTGTGCAGCAGCTGAATCTGTCCTCGTTTTATGTCACCGACAGCTAGTTTAGAAGTTTGAGGACAGTTTCATGATGCGTGGAATCTCCACACGCCGCATCTAATTTGCATAAAGAAGAACTCCAGTGTACTTTATGCAAATGAGCTGCGACCCTCTCCAGGTAAACACACCTCATCCCAGCTGGAAACGCATCGCAGCTCTGCAGACAGCCTTCTCTCCTCACCAGCAAGTGAACATCCTGGACATCATGTGTGGAATTAACAAGCTTTAACAGACTCACTCAACCAAATGTCAACAGAATAATTGTGGCTCTACTTGCAGACGTGGTGTGGATAGGAATGTTGTACGCCTTCTGAGAGACCGGACCGAAGGGAACACAAGCTGGACTACCTTCACTGTAAGGACCTGTACACCACACTCCTCATGACCTTAGTGAAACCCGGAGGGATGGTCTCTTCTTTAGGACACTCATTCCAGGCTCCACCTCCTCTGAAAAAGCTTCCCTCTGTGCAGTTACTGCAACACCTTCTTTCTGTCAGAGACTGACAACGTGCAGGATTACTGCAGCCTAATACTGTCCACTTCTGGCACTCTGTTGAAAATGGGTTCAATCAAGAAAGTATGGAAATCAAAACATATAGCCGTGTAGTAAAATTCAAAGTTTAATTTTGCATTCTGTTCTTTTTCTGTTTTGAATTTAACGAATGTTCACGTTGCTGTTAAATGTTTTTAAACTGTTATCCAAAAGAAGTTATTACATTGTCCAAACTTCTTCCAAATCTTTCTAAGGTGGTGTCTGGGGAGGGCAAGGCTCAGCTGAGTGGTTCACCAGCATCGGAACCGAGCAAACTGTTTCGTTTGTGCTGACCTGTGAGGAGGTCACAGAGAAACTGGGGCCGATGTGCAGAGGACTTTGTTTCAGCCTTGGGTGGACTGTGGGATGGTTGTGTGTCTGGACATCTTCCACTGGATCTACCGGTTTGAGTCCCACTCCAAGTACGCTGCTTTTAAGTCTGCGCTCGCCGGTGCAGTGCTGGCCTGCAATCACAGTCAGTCAGAGCTAAAAATCCAGCAGCGCTGCAGTCTGCCTCTGATAATGATGTTGTCAGGAGCAGCTGAAGCATCACGTGGGGAGGGTCAGGAAACATCTCAGCTCATCCACCTGATGAGTAGCTTAAAGGTCCTGCTGGATTGGATGAGAGTGGAGTGAGCCTCTTCAGAACACCTGGTAAAAGACAAAAGTTAATACAACATTGATACACACAGTGCAGAGTACAAAGTGAACATAACACACTGTATGTATGTGTGTTTACAGAGGCCATTGATGGGATGTGGGCAGCACAACAGAGACATCTGCAGTGCATCCAGGATCCACCAGACATTAACATGTACAAGGTGGCACAAACCAACCATCAACAACATGGATGTATCCTCCTCCAAGTGCCTGCATGTGTAACAGGTGTGTTAGACAAACCATTCATTTCATCCAAAATCTCCCCTTGTTTTTGTTTGCATCTTTATTTAATTTTCTTTTGTTCCTTTTATCATTATTATTGTGTATTGATTCTTTTTTTGGGAGCTTTATTTTATTTTGACTTTGTGACTTTTACCCTTTGCCACGTCACTTCCTCTCTGTTCGTGCGTCTTTCCTTTGACGGTCCGTGATCCCGTTGGGAGTAGAGCGACTAGTGAGAAACTGCATTGCTGCTGTGTCTAACACACATTTTATTTTGACCAGAAAATAAATTGGTTGGCTGTAACGACGTGGTCTTCTGTTACTCCTTCCAACGCAGAGAGAGCTGGGCCAGACCAGCCACACATGGAAACATCAGCCTGGAAGGATTCCACAAGACTTTGTCAAGCAGGATTCCAGGTACACAAGTGTAGTCTCTATTTTTGACACTTTAGGTGATGTGTTAAAATCTTTACATCCCAACCTGTCATTATTCTAATACTGTTTATTGTAATGATCAGGTCCTCACTGTGCAGCACGGCCCTATCAGGTTTACCTGATCACTGGCAACCAGTGGAACGCTGACAGGAGCTCTGATGTGGTGTTTAGGGGCAGAGGACGGTGTTACTGGAACTACTCTGCACCGCTGATCAACCGCCTCAACACCTATCAGCAGCTGTCTGGGGAGACTGGAGGGGAATTTCAGGATCCCTGCTGTTGTCTCCTCCAACGAGCTGCTTGAGTACGGTGGAGTCCAGACCCTTCTCTCTTCAGGACATCATCAACGATGGACCTGGTCCCGAGCAGGAGGAGGTTCAGTCTGGGCAGCCTGATCCAGACGAGGCTGATGATGGGGAGGAACAGGAGCTGGATGCTGACCTGCCCCACATCACACTAACCAGTGAGGAAACCATCACCAGCCTGCATCATCCCTTGCTGTATCCACAGCAGCCCAAAAGATTGCTGGCGTCTCTGGGATTACTGGCCCCTCCAGACAGCCCATCCTGCTTGCTTCATCAGACCCTCCAACTGCAGCTCACACCTGTGACTACTTCTGCATACTGGACAAGAGCAACGCTGTCCAAGCGGAAGCTGCAGGGCTACCAGGGTGCAAAACCTGCCAGCATGTACAGTCTGTGGCCAGCCAACACAGGAACATAGAAGGTACAAAAAAGGCTTTCTGCCCAGTAACAGTGATGTCCCCGTTTAAAGGTCTGAGCAACAGAGTGTTTACCAGCGACCAGCACTTCACCTCTGCTGTTGACAGTTTGGGGCAATGAAGTGTAAATATCTGAAAATATGTTAGAGTTGCTTTTTATATGCTGTGATTGATTTATAAATACATTAGGTTTGCTTTGTATATACTGTAAATAATTTTCATTAGACTGAGTTTTTAGTTTTTTACATTTAAATTGTCTAAAATCCCGTGTACTGTATTATTTTTATTCAATAAAGTGATCTGGAGGATGGAATTGTGATCTGTAAATAGTTGCATCTTACTGACAAATTGTAAATAATTTTTATTTTCATGTCCTTTAATTCTGAATCACGTTCAATGATACTTTGTCGACCGTGTAGTGCTGTGGTTTTTCCATGTTCCTTAGTTCATGCACTTGATGTATTAAAGTGGTCAGTGCTACAGTAACAGTGAGTTTGGAATATCAATTTATGAATGCAAAAATGGGTAAATTAAAATGGAGAACACAGGTGGACTGTCATGTTACCGACAGGTAAATTTGTATGTCTGTAGTTCAACAATATGTCATTGTTCTACTCATGTAGCAATAGAAACATTATGGTGGCTTTAATCAGCCTCCCAATAACCATAAGGACCTTTATAAAGACACAAGTGCTGAGTGTAAATAACCAGCAGTTAGGACAAAGCATCATCAAACAAGTGTACCTTTTAAAAATGCAGCTTTATATTTAGTTTTTATCAACATCAGAACAATTTAAATTATTTTTTTCAGTTGTACAAAGTATTTGCACACATATATTAAATATCAATCAAGAACAACACAGGAAGAAAAAGCAACATAAACATTCACTCCAAAATATACACATATAAAAGCCACTGAATGATCACAGTGTATGACCACAACAACAGGGTCCACTAGCAAAAATACAGGCGAAATTACAGGGAAAAGCTGGACTGTGTGTATTGAGTGCTAAACATGAGGCAGGAGGACTGAGCTTGCTTTTAGCTGAGGTAGTAACGGGTTTTTACGGGCTACAAACTGTTCTCTGTTCGTGGTTTAATCCTTCCGTCGACATTTCAACGGTGAGGTCAAGCGCAACAACTCTGCGCCATTTTGTGGGTTTCAGACGGTCCAGGTTCAGGTTTGTTCGCTTAGCTGCCGTTCGTCGGAGAACCAAGGAACGGAGTGGACGACAGCTGTTAGTAAGTTCACTTTTATTAACTGACTTAACATTTCTTGTAGCTTGTTGAACAGCCGTGTTAACTATTTAGACAACTGCTACCGAGAAGACATTTGTTTTGTCGATGGTTTGGAGTGACGCAGCAGCTTTAGCTTGCTAACTAGCATTAGCTAACGTAGGCCCTCTTCAGTTTCTGTGATAAATTTGTCAGTTTTGTTCAGGTGAACCGACTCGTACCTGTGCTTGATGTATTTTCGGGGAAATAAAGACAGGTTAAACGGCAGCTTAATGTGCCGCGAATGACTTTATCACGGCAGTCTGTCATTTACTGCAGGTAGCCGCACCTGTTGGTTTTATTAGGCTAATTAGGCTAATATATTAGCAACCAGTGGACGGTTTAATTGAGTTGCTTGACTTGTCAGCCGACTGCATTAACTTCAGTGTAGTCCAGCTTCACGTGAATGATAATGTTGTGGAGGCTCTTTGAGATAGTTAATTAATTACGGTTATTTTGACCGTCATATCTAGTGCTGCTGGTGCTCATGTGGAGGCTGTAATTATTTCTTCACGCCTGCATTTTTTATACGACGAGCTATAGCCAGGGCTGTTGGATTTATTTAGTTAGAGGTGTTTAGTTAATATTGACAGTGTGTTTGCTGACTAGTTAGTGTTGAGCAGCAGAACATGAAGTGTGTAGTTTTCTCTCCTCTCCACAAGAGGCCGCTGGAAGAGCTCCGTTTGTTGTGAATCAGGATCGTAAAAAAAACACGATTTTCCTGAACATCGCAACGTCACTGTGCTTCATGAAGTTAACCAGTATACTGTATATACATATATTTAGGGGTTTTGTGTATTCTCTGATGTGTGTGTGAAGGAAAATTAGTTTATTTGCAGTTTCTGTTTCTCTGCTTCCTATTGGTCTAAATCGTACCACGTGTCCAGGAAGACACACCAAGGTGCTTTTGTGAACATTAGTTGATTTACTTTACCGCAACAAAACAACACCAGTGTTACGTGAGGTCGTTGTACATCGTTCATGTTTTGTATGTTGAGCTAAAATCTGCAATTTTGCTGTAGTTTTTATTTTCCAAACCGTGAGTTAGATTGACGGTACGGAGAATGAGCCCGTTTCCTTCGACGTATTCTCGGTATCGCTTCTCGGCCTTTTGGCTAAGATCAAGTGTAGTATCTGTTCTTATCAGTTTAATATCTGATACGTCCCCTACCCGGGGACCATATATTAAATTGATTTTTGGAACAGGGAGATGGAATAGGGGCTTGCTCCGTCCACTCCACGCATCGACCTGGTATTGCAGTACTTCCAGGAATGGTGCACCTCCACTGTGGATGTTGAAAGTTAATCTGAAATATAAACATGTGCTTCAGTGTGGTTTTATTTTAGGATTTCACTCAGTGTCTGTGATGTGAACCTCAGATGTCATGTCAATGAACTGGTCCTCCTCTGCAGAGCTGAAACCAGTGGGAGCTGGTGCATGGAAAGGATCTCTCACCCAGTCACACTAGGAACTGTATTCAGGGAAGTACTTTTTAAAGACTCCCATCAGTGATGATATAGGCTGCCTGATGTATGGAATCACTGAGGTGGCGTCATAGTCAGTAGTTTCAACAAATTCATGCAGGTTCTCGAATGAATCAGTATTTCCTTCATCAAGTTGCCTGCCCCACATCGCAAGCTTTCGAGTGAAAGAGCTGATCTTGTCTGTGAATTGAGGGAGGTGTTTGTCTTTCCCTTGAAGCTGTAGATTTAGTTCATTCAGCTTTTTAGCTTGACTTTATGTTTGGCTCCCATCTCCTCACAGACCGCAGAGAAAACTCTTGTTTTTGGCGGTCTGGTCTTGATAAAATTGACTACACCTGCCATGTGACCGTCATAACCTCACAAAATTCAGAGGAAAGGTGCTTTGATACCACTGCTTCTGTGTGTATAACACAGTGTGTCCCTCAGTATTAGGTGAGGCCTTCTTGATGAATGCCTGAATCCTTTTTCTCATCCCTGCCATGGTCTGTGCACCATCACTGTAAACACCAATGCAGTTCTCCCTCTTTAGCTCATTCTCAGTCAGGAAGCAGTCCAGTATTTTGAATAGCTCTTCAGCTGTGGCTCTGTCTCTGACATATTTACAAAAAAAGTAGATCCTCAGACAGGGAGTTTGTCGTGTCAAAACGTGCATAAGCAAAAACAAGCAGTCTTTGTTGCTGTCAGTTGCTTCATCGAATTGTAAGGCAAAATGTTTGTCTTTGAGTTTATTTATCAGATGTTCTTGAAGATCGTTAGCAATGTCATTTCTATGTCTGCTACAGAGTTATAGTTTTTATTTTTGTGGCACTTGTGTCATCCAGAATGACAGAGAACAGGTCTAATACTGCAGCTAGTATTAACTCCTCTGCTATGGTGTGAGATTTTTGCACAACACAGTCTGGTACGCCACCTTATATGATGCTAATAGTGCTCGCTGGTTTACTGAAGTAGCATTCACGAAGCGGGATGCTTGTCGGCAATATTCGGCACATGTTCGCTGTAAAATCTCAAGCGGCTTATCAGCGTGGTTGGGGTGTAATGTGTTTAGGTGACGCCTTAATTTATTTAGGTTCATGCTGTGCGCTGCCAACATTTTTAGACACTGTAAACATACCAATCTCTCCTCGTCTCCCACCGTAGTCGCACTAGAACCAAGCGCTACATATGCTTCGTCATATTTCCTCATTTTAGCTTTCTGGAGACTTTTGTTTGTGTCATTATCTCCATCTCTCTCTGCCTTTCTTTTCGTCCCTGTTAAATATTTTTTCATTGTGTCTTCCGTGTGTTTGCCCGTTGTGTGGTGTGTTTGTGTGTTTGTGCGTGTGCTTGGTGCAACAAACCCCACACCATAGAGTTAATACTCCCTGTGCACGCTCTGATAATTACAGTTAATGACACACAACATGTAGGCATGAAAGTGCCTCTGCCACCTGCTGTAGCGGATGTGCAATTACACTTCATTCTGGTATGGCAATGAAAAAGTAAACAGTAGTTTCACTGTGCATGTTCCCTGGGGCCCCACTATTTGAGATGCACTGCTATAAGCCAACTTACAATGTGTTGAACTATTGGAAAACATTGGTGTTAGAAATTAAATAGTTTTTTTTTCCTCTACAACTTCACTATCAAAATCCAGTATTTCTCAAAGTATTGTCAGTAATAAGTAGCAATGTAAGATAATTATAGCAGTCATCTACTTTGATGAGCTATTTTAAAATGAAGTTAATAATTATGTGATCACAAGTTCATAAACTGTAGGTGGATAAAACTTCTCTTGTTTCTCATTCTTTTGTGTGCCTTGTTTCAGTTATCTTAAGTATTCATATAGAACATCATATGGTATATATAGATATGCAATCAGCTTTTAGTTCATTTGGTACATCTAGCTAAAACTAATGATGTCTGATCCAGCAGTCCTGAACAAATCCTCCCTCATAGAGGTTCTGTTCTTCCTGTTTGGTTCAAAAAGTTGTATAAAGTCTGTATGATCATTGTGGGGCTGCAGTGGTGTTGAAAAGTGTAATTGAGCCTCCAGAGCAGCAGGTGGCAGCAACAGGACAGACAGTTTCCTTTGACCAGTGAAGAGAGAAACAGGAAGTGGTCATAATGTAGCAGCAGAACGTTTCTTTGTGTGTTTATATGCTTTTTTCTGAATATCAGGTGTGGATCAAGCAGTTTTTGGTGGCAGTGTGATTTAGCTTTGATTCAGTTGAACTTCCTTGTGGGCTGCCAGTGATCTGTTAGAGGGTAAATGGATGAAATATGTGATTTGTAGGTTAGCTTTTGATATGCAAATACAGCATTGCATGATGGTAAATGTAGTCCGTTATATTTGAGCTAAAATGTGAATAATCTTGGCCAACCTTTCCAAAAGCTTCCTTTGTTTTGTATTGCCATGATGTAGAGTGTGAGCCCCCTGCAGCCTGTGGTTTTAGTGCCTTAGTAGAATGTGAGATCCATGAGTCAGCTGGGTTTGTGTGTGAATGAGGCTGCTGTGTGTTGGCTGTACAAGTCATACTTACCTGGCAGGGGAGATACCATGATCAAGAAGGTGGTTCACCCAGGGCGAGGCTCAACCATTGCACTCCGGTTGTGCTGACCCCTGCGAATTCCCCAAATGTGGGAATCTCGACTGCATAATTTCTGGTAGTGGGGGACTGCGTTCGCGCTCTCCCCTGATAACATGTTGAATGGCAAAAGAACATCTTTATGAACAGCTATGAATACTGCTTTGTTTAGTGTCTTAGGAATGTATTATAATTTTGTCTTAAATGATCTCAGTTATTTTAGAGAAGCTAATATTAATAATCTCTTGTGTAAAACAGGCTTTTTTTGTACAAGTCATAGGAAGTTGGGTTGGTTTGGCGAGCAACAGTAATCATCAGCAAGTAATAAACAACAACACTGTTGTACTTGTTTACTGGGTCCCAAATCAATACTACTTCATGAAGCCCTTTTCAGACATGCACTCCTTTTGGGTAATCTGAAAGTTTCTGTGTGTAGTTTATTTGCAGTTTCTGTTTCTCTGCTTCCTATTGGTCTAAAACGTACCACGTGTCCAGGAAGACACACCAAGGTGCATTTGTGAACATTAGTTGATTTAATTTACCGCAACAAAACAACACCAGTGTTACGTGAGGTCGTTGTACATCGTTCATATTTTGTATGATGAGCTAAAATCTGCAATTTTGCTGTAGTTTTTATTTTCCAAACCGTGAGTTAGATTGACAGTGCGGAGAATGAGCCCGTTTCCTTCGACGTATTCCCGGTATCGCTTCTCGGCCTTTTGGCTAAGATCAAGTGTAGTATCTGTTCTTATCAGTTTAATATCTGATACGTCCCCTACCCGGGGACCATGTATTAAATTGATTTTTGGAACAGGGAGATGGAATAGGGGCTTGCTCCATCCACTCCACGTATCGATCTGGTATTGCAGTACTTCCAGGAACGGTGCACCCCTACTATGGATGTTGAAAGTTAATCTGAAATAGAAAAATCTTGTTTGTGTTGAATTGAGTGTGATTTACTTGACAATTTGGGGTTGTGAAGTTGTCACAGAAGGGTCAGTGATATTAGACAGTTTTTCTTCCGTGTGAGTTTTGTTATCTTGAAAAAGGTTTACATTTAAAAAATTGAAGTTACTTGTACAACCTCTATTGAACCTAAACCTTTTGGCTTTAACCAGTTTTGACAATATATTTAGAGGATGAACTACAGTTATTTGGCATCATTTGACATTACAAGAAATGGACCATGGCTGTTTTGAATATTTTCATTTATTTGTTTATGATAATGAAGTCAATCTAAGTGTATTTTCTAAAGTTCCATGGTGGTGTTTTGATTATTGATTTTAATTGTCTTGGGGGTTTTTTTTACCAGAAAACCTGTGGAGATTAAAGCTGTTTTTGAGGGAGAGCTTGCCAAGTCGACCACGTGAAACCAAATGGTATCACAGAGGAAGATCCCCGATGACTAACTGCTGTGTGTCACATCTTTCAAATCTGAAATAATTTGAGATTTTCTGGGTATGGATGTTTATCCTGGTTTACATGATTGATGTGGCAAACAGTATGACCCCAGAAACTCACAATAAGCCAATTTACAATGTAGAACTATTGGAAAACATCAGTGTTAGAAGTTAGTAAGTTTTATTCTCCACAACTTTACTATCAAAACCCTGCATTTCTCAAAGTATTATCAGTATTAAGTAGCAATGTGAGATCATTATAATAATCGTATATTTTAAAATGAAGTTAATAATTATATGATCACCATTACATAAACTGTAGGTGGGTCAAATTTCTCTTATTTCTCATTCTTTTGTGTGCCTTGTTTCAGTTATCTAAGTATTCATATAGAACATCGTATGGTGTATATAGATATGCAATCAGCTGTCAGTTCATTTGGTACATCTAGCTAAAACTAATGATGTCTGATCCAGCAGTCCTGAACAAATCCTCCCTCATAGAGGTTCTGTTCTTCCTGTTTGGTTCAAAAAGTTGTATAAAGTCTGTATGATCATTGTGGGGCTGCAGTGGTGTTGAAAAGTGTAGTTGAGCCTCCAGAGCAGCAGGTGGCAGCAACAGGACAGTCAGTGGCCCACCACCAGTGAAGAGAGAAACAGGAAGAGGTCATAATGTAGCAGCAGAACGTTTCTTTGTGTGTTTATATGCTTTTTTCTGAATATCAGGTGTGGATCAAGCAGTTTTTGGTGGCAGTGTGATTTAGCTTTGATTCAGTTGAACTTCCTTGTGGGCTGCTAGTGATCTGTTAGAGGGTAAATGGATGAAATATGTGATTTTTAGGTTAGCTTTTGATATGCAAATACAGCATTGCATGATGGTAAATGTAGTCCGTTATATTTGAGCTAAAATGTGAATAATCTTGGCCAACCTTTCCAAAAGCTTCCTTTTTTTTGTATTGCCATGATGTAGAGTGTGAGCCCCCTGCAGCCTGTGGTTTTAGTGCCTTAGTAGAATGTGAGATCCATGAGTCAGCTGGGTTTGTGTGTGAATGAGGCTGCTGTGTGTTGGCTGTACAAGTCATACTTACCTGGCAGGGGAGATACCATGATCAAGAAGGTGGTTCACCCAGGGCGAGGCTCAACCATTGCACTCCGGTTGTGCTGACCCCTGCGCACGGGTTTCGGACGTACAGTAGTGCAATTGAAGTTTTCGGGATTGGTCAGAAATAATCCACGGACACTGGGTCTTCTTCTTGAGTCCAAATGGATGTAGGACATCTTCTCAGAGTGCTCCGCAGCGCCATCATTGTCCTCGGATGTGCCATAACAATAACAAAGAGTCAAAATAATCCCACACATCTGTGAAAGGAATGTTCTTCATAACAATGCTTATAACAATGCATCCATATGATTCAACATGCCATTTAGCACAAAACGATTATTTGTTTCCTTCTATAATGCTTGAGCACCTTCTACAATACCTTAAATAATGCAATGTGTGCTTTAGAAAGTATCAGGTCAATCTTATCTCCTATTTTGAAGAGTCTTTTATAGTGATCAGTGTGGTAATTAATAATCACCACACTGGTCAGCACACTGGTCAGCACGAATTACCACTGGTCAGTTTGAAACCTTTAAAATATTGAAAACTTTTGACCAAATGAACCTTTTTGGACCCTTACCTCATTTTGTTGATGATAATATCCTTAATGATAGTTTATTTATCTTACACAACATGTTATTTTTTTTTTCTGAGAATGTGTACTTTGTTACAACTTTATTATGTGTTTTTGATACTTTGTGGTTTCAAATTTTTCCTGCCTGGTGACTGAGTCACTGCTGCCCTATTCTAATGTAAACGAGCAGATCTCAGCAGGAGGTCACTATCACACACGTTTGAAGTACATGCATATTTTAAGCAATATTTTAAGTTTAAAGGGACGGACACAATGTAACTTTTTGGATTCTAATGTTGTCAGCACAAAACATGCTCTTCACAGCCAGGTAGACAGGTATTTCTGGAGTAGGTTATCAAAGAATGGATTTGGAAATTGTTATTAAAATCAATAAAATAAAATTAAAGTTATTAAAATCACTTATTCAGCTACCTTTAGTCTACATTGCCACGGTAATGAGCAAGAGACGTACTCACTTGCAGTAAAGTTATTGTCTAGTGCAGGGATAGGGAACCTATGGCTTGAGAACTACATACAGGTCTTTAGTCCTCAACGAGGAGCGACCTCAGGGGGACTGGGGAAAAGTTGCCGATTTAGGCCGTGCCTCCGAGCCTCAGCAGCGCTCATCATGACGGCCTGCTGTCGGTTCACGGGCAAAGACGCATTGACAACACGAATAACGGGGAGTGACATTACGGCAACCAAAAATGACAAGCTACTGTAAAAAAGACAAGAAGAAAAACGCTACAAACAATACGAATAACCGAAAAAAACAAGACAAACGCAGAATCATTTTAGGTAAGTAAAAGTTGGGACGGTAATAATCACTCGCCGGTAGCTAAGCGCGCCAATAAATTCAAGCGGCTTCTTCTATCTTTATTAAAAGCCGTAGAGTTGGGCGGGACGAGCGAGGAGGCCCGAATCGTCACATCCTGCCCGTACCTGATTGGGAGTCTACGGTCAGCTCGAGCAATGAAGTTCGGAGTGTGCGGTCAGTGTGCCGTCCGCGTCCAATGATAACGCCCGACCGTCCACGGTGACCCTAGACCTTTTGCACTACGGTAGACAGAAAGCCTGCGCACTCCCCAAATGTGGGAATCTCGACTGCATAATTTCTGGTAGTGGGGGACTGCGTTCGCGCTCTCCCCTGATAACATGTTGAATGGCAAAAGAACATCTTTATGAACAGCTATGAATACTGCTTTGTTTAGTGTCTTAGGAATGTATTATAATTTTGTCTTAAATGATCTCAGTTATTTTAGAGAAGCTAATATTAATAATCTCTTGTGTAAAACAGGCTTTTTTTGTACAAGTCATAGGAAGTTGGGTTGGTTTGGCGAGCAACAGTAATCATCAGCAAGTAATAAACAACAACACTGTTGTACTTGTTTACTGGGTCCCAAATCAATACTACTTCATGAAGCCCTTTTCAGACATGCACTCCTTTTGGGTAATCTGAAAGTTTCTGTGTGTAGTTTATTTGCAGTTTCTGTTTCTCTGCTTCCTATTGGTCTAAAACGTACCACGTGTCCAGGAAGACACACCAAGGTGCATTTGTGAACATTAGTTGATTTAATTTACCGCAACAAAACAACACCAGTGTTACGTGAGGTCGTTGTACATCGTTCATATTTTGTATGATGAGCTAAAATCTGCAATTTTGCTGTAGTTTTTATTTTCCAAACCGTGAGTTAGATTGACAGTGCGGAGAATGAGCCCGTTTCAGAACTGCGCCAGGGGGTTGGGCGCGGGCAGCGACAGGTCAGGGCTCATCGCTTCTCGGCCTTTTGGCTAAGATCAAGTGTAGTATCTGTTCTTATCAGTTTAATATCTGATATGTCCTCCACCGTGAGGGCTACATATTAAACGGATTTTTAGCACTGGGAGCTGAAAGAGGGGCTTGCTCCTTTCACTCCACGCATCGACCTGGCACTGCAGTGCCGCCAGGAACGGTGCACTCTTCTCTGGCCTTGTAGAATGGAAACAGAACTAGAAAAATCTTGTTTGTGTTGAATTGAGTGTGATTTACTTGACAATTTGGGGTTGTGAAGTTGTCACAGAAGGGTCAGTGATATTAGACGATTTTTCTTCCGTGTGAGTTTTGTTATCTTGAAAAAGGTTTACATTTAAAAAAATTGAAGTTACTTGTACAACCTCTATTGAACCTAAACCTTTTGGCTTTAACCAGTTTTGACAATATATTTAGAGGATGAACTACAGTTATTTGGCATCATTTGACATTACAAGAAATGGACCATGGCTGTTTTGAATATTTTCATTTATTTGTTTATGATAATGAAGTCAATCTAAGTGTATTTTCTAAAGTTCCATGGTGGTGTTTTGATTATTGATTTTAATTGTCTTGGGTTTTTTTTTTTTACCAGAAAACCTGTGGAGATTAAAGCTGTTTTTGAGGGAGAGCTTGCCAAGTCGACCACGTGAAACCAAATGGTATCACAGAGGAAGATCCCCGATGACTAACTGCTGTGTGTCACATCTTTCAAATCTGAAATAATTTGAGATTTTCTGGGTATGGATGTTTATCCTGGTTTACATGATTGATGTGGCAAACAGTATGACCCCAGAAACTCACAATAAGCCAATTTACAATGTAGAACTATTGGAAAACATCAGTGTTAGAAGTTAGTAAGTTTTATTCTCCACAACTTTACTATCAAAACCCTGCATTTCTCAAAGTATTATCAGTATTAAGTAGCAATGTGAGATCATTATAATAATCGTATATTTTAAAATGAAGTTAATAATTATATGATCACCATTACATAAACTGTAGGTGGGTCAAATTTCTCTTATTTCTCATTCTTTTGTGTGCCTTGTTTCAGTTATCTAAGTATTCATATAGAACATCGTATGGTGTATATAGATATGCAATCAGCTGTCAGTTCATTTGGTACATCTAGCTAAAACTAATGATGTCTGATCCAGCAGTCCTGAACAAATCCTCCCTCATAGAGGTTCTGTTCTTCCTGTTTGGTTCAAAAAGTTGTATAAAGTCTGTATGATCATTGTGGGGCTGCAGTGGTGTTGAAAAGTGTAGTTGAGCCTCCAGAACAGCAGGTGGCAGCAACAGGACAGACAGTGGCCCACCACCAGTGAAGAGAGAAACAGGAAGTGGTCATAATGTAGCAGCAGAACGTTTCTTTGTGTGTTTATATTCTTTTTTCTGAATATCAGGTGTGGATCAAGCAGTTTTCTGTGGCAGTGTGATTTAGCTTTGATTCAGTTGAACTTCCTTGTGGGCTGCTAGTGATCTGTTAGAGGGTAAATGGATGAAATATGTGATTTGTAGGTTAGCTTTTGATATGCAAATACAGCATTGCATGATGGTAAATGTAGTCCGTTATATTTGAGCTAAAATGTGAATAATCTTGGCCAACCTTTCCAAAAGCTTCCTTTTTTTTGTATTGCCATGATGTAGAGTGTGAGCCCCCTGCAGCCTGTGGTTTTAGTGCCTTAGTAGAATGTGAGATCCATGAGTCAGCTGGGTTTGTGTGTGAATGAGGCTGCTGTGTGTTGGCTGTACAAGTCATACTTACCTGGCAGGGGAGATACCATGATCAAGAAGGTGGTTCACCCAGGGCGAGGCTCAACCATTGCACTCCGGTTGTGCTGACCCCTGCGAATTCCCCAAATGTGGGAATCTCGACTGCATAATTTCTGGTAGTGGGGGACTGCGTTCGCGCTCTCCCCTGATAACATGTTGAATGGCAAAAGAACAACTTTATAAACAGCTATGAATACTGCTTTGTTTAGTGTCTTAGGAATGTATTATAATTTTGTCTTAAATGATCTCAGTTATTTTAGAGAAGCTAATATTAATAATCTCTTGTGTAAAACAGGCTTTTTTTTATACAAGTCATAGGAAGTTGGGTTGGTTTGGCGAGCAACAGTAATCATCAGCAAGTAATAAACAACAACACTGTTGTACTTGTTCCCTGGGTCCCAAATCAATACTACTTCATAAAGCCCTTTTCAGACATGCACTCCTTTTGGGTAATCTGAAAGTTTCTGTGTGTAGTTTATTTGCAGTTTCTGTTTCTCTGCTTCTTATTGGTCTAAAACGTACCACGTGTCCAGGAAGACACACCAAGGTGCATTTGTGAACATTAGTTGATTTAATTTACCGCAACAAAACAACACCAGTGTTACGTGAGGTTGTTGTACATCGTTTATGCTTTGTATGTTGAGCTAAAATCTGCAATTTGGCTGTAATTTTTATTTTCCAAACCGTGAGTGAGATTGATGGTGCGGAGAATGAGCCCGTTTCCTCCGACATGTTCCCGGTATTGCTTCTCGGCCTTTTGGCTAAGATCAAGTGTAGTATCTGTTCTTATCAGTTTAACATCTGATACGTTCCCTACCTGGGAACCATATATTAAATTGATTTTTGGAACAGAGAGATGAAATAGGGGCTTGTTCTGTCCACTCCACGTATCGACCTGGCATTGCAGTACTTCCAGAAACTGTGCACCCCCACTATGGATGTGAATTTTGGCACAAAAAAAAGCCTTTCTATACTTTGTCGAAAAAAAATGGGATTTTTCAAACATGTAAAAACGTGCCATATGATGAAATAATGTAAAGGAGGCCGTGAAAAACACTCCAGAAAGGTTTTCTTTGAAAAAAAAATCATCATGAATTTTGGCGCAAAAAAAACGCCTTACTATACTATGTCGAAAAAAAATGCCGTTTTTCAAACATGTTGTAAAAACGTGCCATATGATGAAATAATGTAAAGAGAGGGCGTGAAAAACACTCCAGAAAGGTTTTCTTTGAAAAAAAAATCATCATGAATTTTGGCGCAAAAAAAACGCCTTACTATACTATGTCGAAAAAAAATGCCGCTTTTCAAACATGTTGTAGAAACGTGCCATATGATGAGATAATGTAAAAGAGGGCGTGAAAAACACTCCAGAAGGGTTTTCTTTGAAAAAAAAATCATCATGAATTTTGGCGCAAAAAAAACGCCTTACTATACTATGTCGAAAAAAAATGCCGCTTTTCAAACATGTTGTAGAAACGTGCCATATGATGAGATAATGTAAAAGAGGGCGTGAAAAACACCCCAGAAGGGTTTTCTTTGAAAAAAAAATCATCATGAATTTTGGCGCAAAAAAAACGCCTTACTATACTATGTCGAAAAAAAATGCCGCTTTTCAAACATGTTGTAGAAACGTGCCATATGATGAGATAATGTAAAAGAGGGCGTGAAAAACACCCCAGAAGGGTTTTCTTTGAAAAAAAAATCATCATGAATTTTGGCGCAAAAAAAACGCCTTACTATACTATGTCGAAAAAAAATGCCGCTTTTCAAACATGTTGTAGAAACGTGCCATATGATGAGATAATGTAAAAGAGGGCGTGAAAAACACTCCAGAAGGGTTTTCTTTGAAAAAAAAATCATCATGAATTTTGGCGCAAAAAAAACGCCTTACTATACTATGTCGAAAAAAAATGCCATTTTTCAAACATGTTGTAGAAACGTGCCATATGATGAGATAATGTAAAAGAGGGCGTGAAAAACACCCCAGAAGGGTTTTCTTTGAAAAAAAAATCATCATGAATTTTGGCGCAAAAAAAACGCCTTACTATACTATGTCGAAAAAAAATGCCGCTTTTCAAACATGTTGTAGAAACGTGCCATATGATGAGATAATGTAAAAGAGGGCGTGAAAAACACTCCAGAAGGGTTTTCTTTGAAAAAAAAATCATCATGAATTTTGGCGCAAAAAAAACGCCTTACTATACTATGTCGAAAAAAAATGCCGCTTTTCAAACATGTTGTAGAAACGTGCCATATGATGAGATAATGTAAAAGAGGGCGTGAAAAACACTCCAGAAGGGTTTTCTTTGAAAAAAAAATCATCATGAATTTTGGCGCAAAAAAAACGCCTTACTATACTATGTCGAAAAAAAATGCCATTTTTCAAACATGTTGTAGAAACGTGCCATATGATGAGATAATGTAAAAGAGGGCGTGAAAAACACCCCAGAAGGGTTTTCTTTGAAAAAAAAATCATCATGAATTTTGGCGCAAAAAAAACGCCTTACTATACTATGTCGAAAAAAAATGCCGCTTTTCAAACATGTTGTAGAAACGTGCCATATGATGAGATAATGTAAAAGAGGGCGTGAAAAACACCCAGAAGGGTTTTCTTTGAAAAAAAAATCATCATGAATTTTGGCGCAAAAAAAACGCCTTACTATACTATGTCGAAAAAAAATGCCGCTTTTCAAACATGTTGTAGAAACGTGCCATATGATGAGATAATGTAAAAGAGGGCGTGAAAAACACCCCAGAAGGGTTTTCTTTGAAAAAAAAATCATCATGAATTTTGGCGCAAAAAAAACGCCTTACTATACTATGTCGAAAAAAAATGCCGCTTTTCAAACATGTTGTAGAAACGTGCCATATGATGAGATAATGTAAAAGAGGGCGTGAAAAACACTCCAGAAGGGTTTTCTTTGAAAAAAAAATCATCATGAATTTTGGCGCAAAAAAAACGCCTTACTATACTATGTCGAAAAAAAATGCCGCTTTTCAAACATGTTGTAGAAACGTGCCATATGATGAGATAATGTAAAAGAGGGCGTGAAAAACACCCCAGAAGGGTTTTCTTTGAAAAAAAAATCATCATGAATTTTGGCGCAAAAAAAACGCCTTACTATACTATGTCGAAAAAAAATGCCGCTTTTCAAACATGTTGTAGAAACGTGCCATATGATGAGATAATGTAAAAGAGGGCGTGAAAAACACTCCAGAAGGGTTTTCTTTGAAAAAAAAATCATCATGAATTTTGGCGCAAAAAAAACGCCTTACTATACTATGTCGAAAAAAAATGCCGCTTTTCAAACATGTTGTAGAAACGTGCCATATGATGAGATAATGTAAAAGAGGGCGTGAAAAACACCCCAGAAGGGTTTTCTTTGAAAAAAAAATCATCATGAATTTTGGCGCAAAAAAAACGCCTTACTATACTATGTCGAAAAAAAATGCCGCTTTTCAAACATGTTGTAGAAACGTGCCATATGATGAGATAATGTAAAAGAGGGCGTGAAAAACACCCCAGAAGGGTTTTCTTTGAAAAAAAAATCATCATGAATTTTGGCGCAAAAAAAACGCCTTACTATACTATGTCGAAAAAAAATGCCGCTTTTCAAACATGTTGTAGAAACGTGCCATATGATGAGATAATGTAAAAGAGGGCGTGAAAAACACTCCAGAAGGGTTTTCTTTGAAAAAAAAATCATCATGAATTTTGGCGCAAAAAAAACGCCTTACTATACTATGTCGAAAAAAAATGCCGCTTTTCAAACATGTTGTAGAAACGTGCCATATGATGAGATAATGTAAAAGAGGGCGTGAAAAACACCCCAGAAGGGTTTTCTTTGAAAAAAAAATCATCATGAATTTTGCCGCAAAAAAAACGCCTTACTATACTATGTCGAAAAAAAATGCCGCTTTTCAAACATGTTGTAGAAACGTGCCATATGATTAGATAATGTAAAAGAGGGCGTGAAAAACACTCCAGAAGGGTTTTCTTTGAAAAAAAAATCATCATGAATTTTGGCGCAAAAAAAACGCCTTACTATACTATGTCGAAAAAAAATGCCGCTTTTCAAACATGTTGTAGAAACGTGCCATATGATGAGATAATGTAAAAGAGGGCGTGAAAAACACTCCAGAAGGGTTTTCTTTGAAAAAAAAATCATCATGAATTTTGGCGCAAAAAAAACGCCTTACTATACTATGTCGAAAAAAAATGCCGCTTTTCAAACATGTTGTAGAAACGTGCCATATGATGAGATAATGTAAAAGAGGGCGTGAAAAACACCCCAGAAGGGTTTTCTTTGAAAAAAAAATCATCATGAATTTTGGCGCAAAAAAAACGCCTTACTATACTATGTCGAAAAAAAATGCCATTTTTCAAACATGTTGTAGAAACGTGCCATATGATGAGATAATGTAAAAGAGAGCGTGAAAAACACCCCAGAAGGGTTTTCTTTGAAAAAAAAATCATCATGAATTTTGCCGCAAAAAAAACGCCTTACTATACTATGTCGAAAAAAAATGCCGCTTTTCAAACATGTTGTAGAAACGTGCCATATGATGAGATAATGTAAAAGAGGGCGTGAAAAACACCCCAGAAGGGTTTTCTTTGAAAAAAAAATCATCATGAATTTTGGCGCAAAAAAAACGCCTTACTATACTATGTCGAAAAAAAATGCCGCTTTTCAAACATGTTGTAGAAACGTGCCATATGATGAGATAATGTAAAAGAGGGCGTGAAAAACACTCCAGAAGGGTTTTCTTTGAAAAAAAAATCATCATGAATTTTGGCGCAAAAAAACGCCTTACTATACTATGTCGAAAAAAAATGCCGCTTTTCAAACATGTTGTAGAAACGTGCCATATGATGAGATAATGTAAAAGAGGGCGTGAAAAACACCCCAGAAGGGTTTTCTTTGAAAAAAAAATCATCATGAATTTTGGCGCAAAAAAAACGCCTTACTATACTATGTCGAAAAAAAATGCCGCTTTTCAAACATGTTGTAGAAACGTGCCATATGATGAGATAATGTAAAAGAGGGCGTGAAAAACACCCCAGAAGGGTTTTCTTTGAAAAAAAAATCATCATGAATTTTGGCGCAAAAAAAACGCCTTACTATACTATGTCGAAAAAAAATGCCGCTTTTCAAACATGTTGTAGAAACGTGCCATATGATGAGATAATGTAAAAGAGGGCGTGAAAAACACCCCAGAAGGGTTTTCTTTGAAAAAAAAATCATCATGAATTTTGGCGCAAAAAAAACGCCTTACTATACTATGTCGAAAAAAAATGCCGCTTTTCAAACATGTTGTAGAAACGTGCCATATGATGAGATAATGTAAAAGAGGGCGTGAAAAACACCCCAGAAGGGTTTTCTTTGAAAAAAAAATCATCATGAATTTTGGCGCAAAAAAAACGCCTTACTATACTATGTCGAAAAAAAATGCCGCTTTTCAAACATGTTGTAGAAACGTGCCATATGATGAGATAATGTAAAAGAGGGCGTGAAAAACACTCCAGAAGGGTTTTCTTTGAAAAAAAAATCATCATGAATTTTGGCGCAAAAAAAACGCCTTACTATACTATGTCGAAAAAAAATGCCGCTTTTCAAACATGTTGTAGAAACGTGCCATATGATGAGATAATGTAAAAGAGGGCGTGAAAAACACCCCAGAAGGGTTTTCTTTGAAAAAAAAATCATCATGAATTTTGGCGCAAAAAAAACGCCTTACTATACTATGTCGAAAAAAAATGCCGCTTTTCAAACATGTTGTAGAAACGTGCCATATGATGAGATAATGTAAAAGAGGGCGTGAAAAACACTCCAGAAGGGTTTTCTTTGAAAAAAAAATCATCATGAATTTTGGCGCAAAAAAAACGCCTTACTATACTATGTCGAAAAAAAATGCCGCTTTTCAAACATGTTGTAGAAACGTGCCATATGATGAGATAATGTAAAAGAGGGCGTGAAAAACACCCCAGAAGGGTTTTCTTTGAAAAAAAAATCATCATGAATTTTGGCGCAAAAAAAACGCCTTACTATACTATGTCGAAAAAAAATGCCGCTTTTCAAACATGTTGTAGAAACGTGCCATATGATGAGATAATGTAAAAGAGGGCGTGAAAAACACCCCAGAAGGGTTTTCTTTGAAAAAAAAATCATCATGAATTTTGGCGCAAAAAAAACGCCTTACTATACTATGTCGAAAAAAAATGCCGCTTTTCAAACATGTTGTAGAAACGTGCCATATGATGAGATAATGTAAAAGAGGGCGTGAAAAACACTCCAGAAGGGTTTTCTTTGAAAAAAAAATCATCATGAATTTTGGCGCAAAAAAAACGCCTTACTATACTATGTCGAAAAAAAATGCCGCTTTTCAAACATGTTGTAGAAACGTGCCATATGATGAGATAATGTAAAAGAGGGCGTGAAAAACACCCCAGAAGGGTTTTCTTTGAAAAAAAAATCATCATGAATTTTGGCGCAAAAAAAACGCCTTACTATACTATGTCGAAAAAAAATGCCGCTTTTCAAACATGTTGTAGAAACGTGCCATATGATGAGATAATGTAAAAGAGGGCGTGAAAAACACCCCAGAAGGGTTTTCTTTGAAAAAAAAATCATCATGAATTTTGGCGCAAAAAAAACGCCTTACTATACTATGTCGAAAAAAAATGCCGCTTTTCAAACATGTTGTAGAAACGTGCCATATGATGAGATAATGTAAAAGAGGGCGTGAAAAACACTCCAGAAGGGTTTTCTTTGAAAAAAAAATCATCATGAATTTTGGCGCAAAAAAAACGCCTTACTATACTATGTCGAAAAAAAATGCCGCTTTTCAAACATGTTGTAGAAACGTGCCATATGATGAGATAATGTAAAAGAGGGCGTGAAAAACACCCCAGAAGGGTTTTCTTTGAAAAAAAAATCATCATGAATTTTGCCGCAAAAAAAACGCCTTACTATACTATGTCGAAAAAAAATGCCGCTTTTCAAACATGTTGTAGAAACGTGCCATATGATGAGATAATGTAAAAGAGGGCGTGAAAAACACCCCAGAAGGGTTTTCTTTGAAAAAAAAATCATCATGAATTTTGGCGCAAAAAAAACGCCTTACTATACTATGTCGAAAAAAAATGCCGCTTTTCAAACATGTTGTAGAAACGTGCCATATGATGAGATAATGTAAAAGAGGGCGTGAAAAACACCCCAGAAGGGTTTTCTTTGAAAAAAAAATCATCATGAATTTTGGCGCAAAAAAAACGCCTTACTATACTATGTCGAAAAAAAATGCCGCTTTTCAAACATGTTGTAGAAACGTGCCATATGATGAGATAATGTAAAAGAGGGCGTGAAAAACACCCCAGAAGGGTTTTCTTTGAAAAAAAAATCATCATGAATTTTGGCGCAAAAAAAACGCCTTACTATACTATGTCGAAAAAAAATGCCGCTTTTCAAACATGTTGTAGAAACGTGCCATATGATGAGATAATGTAAAAGAGGGCGTGAAAAACACCCCAGAAGGGTTTTCTTTGAAAAAAAAATCATCATGAATTTTGCCGCAAAAAAAACGCCTTACTATACTATGTCGAAAAAAAATGCCGCTTTTCAAACATGTTGTAGAAACGTGCCATATGATGAGATAATGTAAAAGAGGGCGTGAAAAACACCCCAGAAGGGTTTTCTTTGAAAAAAAAATCATCATGAATTTTGGCGCAAAAAAAACGCCTTACTATACTATGTCGAAAAAAAATGCCGCTTTTCAAACATGTTGTAGAAACGTGCCATATGATGAGATAATGTAAAAGAGGGCGTGAAAAACACCCCAGAAGGGTTTTCTTTGAAAAAAAAATCATCATGAATTTTGGCGCAAAAAAAACGCCTTACTATACTATGTCGAAAAAAAATGCCGCTTTTCAAACATGTTGTAGAAACGTGCCATATGATGAGATAATGTAAAAGAGGGCGTGAAAAACACCCCAGAAGGGTTTTCTTTGAAAAAAAAATCATCATGAATTTTGGCGCAAAAAAAACGCCTTACTATACTATGTCGAAAAAAAATGCCGCTTTTCAAACATGTTGTAGAAACGTGCCATATGATGAGATAATGTAAAAGAGGGCGTGAAAAACACCCCAGAAGGGTTTTCTTTGAAAAAAAAATCATCATGAATTTTGGCGCAAAAAAAACGCCTTACTATACTATGTCGAAAAAAAATGCCGCTTTTCAAACATGTTGTAGAAACGTGCCATATGATGAGATAATGTAAAAGAGGGCGTGAAAAACACTCCAGAAGGGTTTTCTTTGAAAAAAAAATCATCATGAATTTTGGCGCAAAAAAAACGCCTTACTATACTATGTCGAAAAAAAATGCCGCTTTTCAAACATGTTGTAGAAACGTGCCATATGATGAGATAATGTAAAAGAGGGCGTGAAAAACACCCCAGAAGGGTTTTCTTTGAAAAAAAAATCATCATGAATTTTGGCGCAAAAAAAACGCCTTACTATACTATGTCGAAAAAAAATGCCGCTTTTCAAACATGTTGTAGAAACGTGCCATATGATGAGATAATGTAAAAGAGGGCGTGAAAAACACCCCAGAAGGGTTTTCTTTGAAAAAAAAATCATCATGAATTTTGGCGCAAAAAAAACGCCTTACTATACTATGTCGAAAAAAAATGCCGCTTTTCAAACATGTTGTAGAAACGTGCCATATGATGAGATAATGTAAAAGAGGGCGTGAAAAACACCCCAGAAGGGTTTTCTTTGAAAAAAAAATCATCATGAATTTTGGCGCAAAAAAAACGCCTTACTATACTATGTCGAAAAAAAATGCCGCTTTTCAAACATGTTGTAGAAACGTGCCATATGATGAGATAATGTAAAAGAGGGCGTGAAAAACACCCCAGAAGGGTTTTCTTTGAAAAAAAAATCATCATGAATTTTGGCGCAAAAAAAACGCCTTACTATACTATGTCGAAAAAAAATGCCGCTTTTCAAACATGTTGTAGAAACGTGCCATATGATGAGATAATGTAAAAGAGGGCGTGAAAAACACCCCAGAAGGGTTTTCTTTGAAAAAAAAATCATCATGAATTTTGGCGCAAAAAAAACGCCTTACTATACTATGTCGAAAAAAAATGCCGCTTTTCAAACATGTTGTAGAAACGTGCCATATGATGAGATAATGTAAAAGAGGGCGTGAAAAACACCCCAGAAGGGTTTTCTTTGAAAAAAAAATCATCATGAATTTTGGCGCAAAAAAAACGCCTTACTATACTATGTCGAAAAAAAATGCCGCTTTTCAAACATGTTGTAGAAACGTGCCATATGATGAGATAATGTAAAAGAGGGCGTGAAAAACACCCCAGAAGGGTTTTCTTTGAAAAAAAAATCATCATGAATTTTGGCGCAAAAAAAACGCCTTACTATACTATGTCGAAAAAAAATGCCGCTTTTCAAACATGTTGTAGAAACGTGCCATATGATGAGATAATGTAAAAGAGGGCGTGAAAAACACTCCAGAAGGGTTTTCTTTGAAAAAAAAATCATCATGAATTTTGGCGCAAAAAAAACGCCTTACTATACTATGTCGAAAAAAAATGCCGCTTTTCAAACATGTTGTAGAAACGTGCCATATGATGAGATAATGTAAAAGAGGGCGTGAAAAACACCCCAGAAGGGTTTTCTTTGAAAAAAAAATCATCATGAATTTTGGCGCAAAAAAAACGCCTTACTATACTATGTCGAAAAAAAATGCCGCTTTTCAAACATGTTGTAGAAACGTGCCATATGATGAGATAATGTAAAAGAGGGCGTGAAAAACACCCCAGAAGGGTTTTCTTTGAAAAAAAAATCATCATGAATTTTGCCGCAAAAAAAACGCCTTACTATACTATGTCGAAAAAAAATGCCGCTTTTCAAACATGTTGTAGAAACGTGCCATATGATGAGATAATGTAAAAGAGGGCGTGAAAAACACCCCAGAAGGGTTTTCTTTGAAAAAAAAATCATCATGAATTTTGGCGCAAAAAAAACGCCTTACTATACTATGTCGAAAAAAAATGCCGCTTTTCAAACATGTTGTAGAAACGTGCCATATGATGAGATAATGTAAAAGAGGGCGTGAAAAACACCCCAGAAGGGTTTTCTTTGAAAAAAAAATCATCATGAATTTTGGCGCAAAAAAAACGCCTTACTATACTATGTCGAAAAAAAATGCCGCTTTTCAAACATGTTGTAGAAACGTGCCATATGATGAGATAATGTAAAAGAGGGCGTGAAAAACACCCCAGAAGGGTTTTCTTTGAAAAAAAAATCATCATGAATTTTGCCGCAAAAAAAACGCCTTACTATACTATGTCGAAAAAAAATGCCGCTTTTCAAACATGTTGTAGAAACGTGCCATATGATGAGATAATGTAAAAGAGGGCGTGAAAAACACCCCAGAAGGGTTTTCTTTGAAAAAAAAATCATCATGAATTTTGGCGCAAAAAAAACGCCTTACTATACTATGTCGAAAAAAAATGCCGCTTTTCAAACATGTTGTAGAAACGTGCCATATGATGAGATAATGTAAAAGAGGGCGTGAAAAACACCCCAGAAGGGTTTTCTTTGAAAAAAAAATCATCATGAATTTTGCCGCAAAAAAAACGCCTTACTATACTATGTCGAAAAAAAATGCCGCTTTTCAAACATGTTGTAGAAACGTGCCATATGATGAGATAATGTAAAAGAGGGCGTGAAAAACACCCCAGAAGGGTTTTCTTTGAAAAAAAAATCATCATGAATTTTGGCGCAAAAAAAACGCCTTACTATACTATGTCGAAAAAAAATGCCGCTTTTCAAACATGTTGTAGAAACGTGCCATATGATGAGATAATGTAAAAGAGGGCGTGAAAAACACCCCAGAAGGGTTTTCTTTGAAAAAAAAATCATCATGAATTTTGGCGCAAAAAAAACGCCTTACTATACTATGTCGAAAAAAAATGCCGCTTTTCAAACATGTTGTAGAAACGTGCCATATGATGAGATAATGTAAAAGAGGGCGTGAAAAACACCCCAGAAGGGTTTTCTTTGAAAAAAAAATCATCATGAATTTTGGCGCAAAAAAAACGCCTTACTATACTATGTCGAAAAAAAATGCCGCTTTTCAAACATGTTGTAGAAACGTGCCATATGATTAGATAATGTAAAAGAGGGCGTGAAAAACACTCCAGAAGGGTTTTCTTTGAAAAAAAAATCATCATGAATTTTGGCGCAAAAAAACGCCTTACTATACTATGTCGAAAAAAAATGCCGCTTTTCAAACATGTTGTAGAAACGTGCCATATGATGAGATAATGTAAAAGAGGGCGTGAAAAACACCCCAGAAGGGTTTTCTTTGAAAAAAAAATCATCATGAATTTTGGCGCAAAAAAAACGCCTTACTATACTATGTCGAAAAAAAATGCCGCTTTTCAAACATGTTGTAGAAACGTGCCATATGATGAGATAATGTAAAAGAGGGCGTGAAAAACACCCCAGAAGGGTTTTCTTTGAAAAAAAAATCATCATGAATTTTGGCGCAAAAAAAACGCCTTACTATACTATGTCGAAAAAAAATGCCGCTTTTCAAACATGTTGTAGAAACGTGCCATATGATGAGATAATGTAAAAGAGGGCGTGAAAAACACCCCAGAAGGGTTTTCTTTGAAAAAAAAATCATCATGAATTTTGGCGCAAAAAAAACGCCTTACTATACTATGTCGAAAAAAAATGCCGCTTTTCAAACATGTTGTAGAAACGTGCCATATGATGAGATAATGTAAAAGAGGGCGTGAAAAACACCCCAGAAGGGTTTTCTTTGAAAAAAAAATCATCATGAATTTTGGCGCAAAAAAAACGCCTTACTATACTATGTCGAAAAAAAATGCCGCTTTTCAAACATGTTGTAGAAACGTGCCATATGATGAGATAATGTAAAAGAGGGCGTGAAAAACACCCCAGAAGGGTTTTCTTTGAAAAAAAAATCATCATGAATTTTGGCGCAAAAAAAACGCCTTACTATACTATGTCGAAAAAAAATGCCGCTTTTCAAACATGTTGTAGAAACGTGCCATATGATGAGATAATGTAAAAGAGGGCGTGAAAAACACCCCAGAAGGGTTTTCTTTGAAAAAAAAATCATCATGAATTTTGCCGCAAAAAAAACGCCTTACTATACTATGTCGAAAAAAAATGCCGCTTTTCAAACATGTTGTAGAAACGTGCCATATGATGAGATAATGTAAAAGAGGGCGTGAAAAACACCCCAGAAGGGTTTTCTTTGAAAAAAAAATCATCATGAATTTTGGCGCAAAAAAAACGCCTTACTATACTATGTCGAAAAAAAATGCCGCTTTTCAAACATGTTGTAGAAACGTGCCATATGATGAGATAATGTAAAAGAGGGCGTGAAAAACACCCCAGAAGGGTTTTCTTTGAAAAAAAAATCATCATGAATTTTGGCGCAAAAAAAACGCCTTACTATACTATGTCGAAAAAAAATGCCGCTTTTCAAACATGTTGTAGAAACGTGCCATATGATGAGATAATGTAAAAGAGGGCGTGAAAAACACCCCAGAAGGGTTTTCTTTGAAAAAAAAATCATCATGAATTTTGGCGCAAAAAAAACGCCTTACTATACTATGTCGAAAAAAAATGCCGCTTTTCAAACATGTTGTAGAAACGTGCCATATGATGAGATAATGTAAAAGAGGGCGTGAAAAACACCCCAGAAGGGTTTTCTTTGAAAAAAAAATCATCATGAATTTTGGCGCAAAAAAAACGCCTTACTATACTATGTCGAAAAAAAATGCCGCTTTTCAAACATGTTGTAGAAACGTGCCATATGATGAGATAATGTAAAAGAGGGCGTGAAAAACACCCCAGAAGGGTTTTCTTTGAAAAAAAAATCATCATGAATTTTGGCGCAAAAAAAACGCCTTACTATACTATGTCGAAAAAAAATGCCGCTTTTCAAACATGTTGTAGAAACGTGCCATATGATGAGATAATGTAAAAGAGGGCGTGAAAAACACCCCAGAAGGGTTTTCTTTGAAAAAAAAATCATCATGAATTTTGGCGCAAAAAAAACGCCTTACTATACTATGTCGAAAAAAAATGCCGCTTTTCAAACATGTTGTAGAAACGTGCCATATGATGAGATAATGTAAAAGAGGGCGTGAAAAACACCCCAGAAGGGTTTTCTTTGAAAAAAAAATCATCATGAATTTTGGCGCAAAAAAAACGCCTTACTATACTATGTCGAAAAAAAATGCCGCTTTTCAAACATGTTGTAGAAACGTGCCATATGATGAGATAATGTAAAAGAGGGCGTGAAAAACACCCCAGAAGGGTTTTCTTTGAAAAAAAAATCATCATGAATTTTGGCGCAAAAAAAACGCCTTACTATACTATGTCGAAAAAAAATGCCGCTTTTCAAACATGTTGTAGAAACGTGCCATATGATGAGATAATGTAAAAGAGGGCGTGAAAAACACCCCAGAAGGGTTTTCTTTGAAAAAAAAATCATCATGAATTTTGCCGCAAAAAAAACGCCTTACTATACTATGTCGAAAAAAAATGCCGCTTTTCAAACATGTTGTAGAAACGTGCCATATGATGAGATAATGTAAAAGAGGGCGTGAAAAACACCCCAGAAGGGTTTTCTTTGAAAAAAAAATCATCATGAATTTTGGCGCAAAAAAAACGCCTTACTATACTATGTCGAAAAAAAATGCCGCTTTTCAAACATGTTGTAGAAACGTGCCATATGATGAGATAATGTAAAAGAGGGCGTGAAAAACACCCCAGAAGGGTTTTCTTTGAAAAAAAAATCATCATGAATTTTGCCGCAAAAAAAACGCCTTACTATACTATGTCGAAAAAAAATGCCGCTTTTCAAACATGTTGTAGAAACGTGCCATATGATGAGATAATGTAAAAGAGGGCGTGAAAAACACCCCAGAAGGGTTTTCTTTGAAAAAAAAATCATCATGAATTTTGGCGCAAAAAAAACGCCTTACTATACTATGTCGAAAAAAAATGCCGCTTTTCAAACATGTTGTAGAAACGTGCCATATGATGAGATAATGTAAAAGAGGGCGTGAAAAACACCCCAGAAGGGTTTTCTTTGAAAAAAAAATCATCATGAATTTTGGCGCAAAAAAAACGCCTTACTATACTATGTCGAAAAAAAATGCCGCTTTTCAAACATGTTGTAGAAACGTGCCATATGATGAGATAATGTAAAAGAGGGCGTGAAAAACACCCCAGAAGGGTTTTCTTTGAAAAAAAAATCATCATGAATTTTGGCGCAAAAAAAACGCCTTACTATACTATGTCGAAAAAAAATGCCGCTTTTCAAACATGTTGTAGAAACGTGCCATATGATGAGATAATGTAAAAGAGGGCGTGAAAAACACCCCAGAAGGGTTTTCTTTGAAAAAAAAATCATCATGAATTTTGGCGCAAAAAAAACGCCTTACTATACTATGTCGAAAAAAAATGCCGCTTTTCAAACATGTTGTAGAAACGTGCCATATGATGAGATAATGTAAAAGAGGGCGTGAAAAACACCCCAGAAGGGTTTTCTTTGAAAAAAAAATCATCATGAATTTTGGCGCAAAAAAAACGCCTTACTATACTATGTCGAAAAAAAATGCCGCTTTTCAAACATGTTGTAGAAACGTGCCATATGATGAGATAATGTAAAAGAGGGCGTGAAAAACACCCCAGAAGGGTTTTCTTTGAAAAAAAAATCATCATGAATTTTGGCGCAAAAAAAACGCCTTACTATACTATGTCGAAAAAAAATGCCGCTTTTCAAACATGTTGTAGAAACGTGCCATATGATGAGATAATGTAAAAGAGGGCGTGAAAAACACCCCAGAAGGGTTTTCTTTGAAAAAAAAATCATCATGAATTTTGGCGCAAAAAAAACGCCTTACTATACTATGTCGAAAAAAAATGCCGCTTTTCAAACATGTTGTAGAAACGTGCCATATGATGAGATAATGTAAAAGAGGGCGTGAAAAACACCCCAGAAGGGTTTTCTTTGAAAAAAAAATCATCATGAATTTTGGCGCAAAAAAAACGCCTTACTATACTATGTCGAAAAAAAATGCCGCTTTTCAAACATGTTGTAGAAACGTGCCATATGATGAGATAATGTAAAAGAGGGCGTGAAAAACACCCCAGAAGGGTTTTCTTTGAAAAAAAAATCATCATGAATTTTGGCGCAAAAAAAACGCCTTACTATACTATGTCGAAAAAAAATGCCGCTTTTCAAACATGTTGTAGAAACGTGCCATATGATGAGATAATGTAAAAGAGGGCGTGAAAAACACCCCAGAAGGGTTTTCTTTGAAAAAAAAATCATCATGAATTTTGCCGCAAAAAAAACGCCTTACTATACTATGTCGAAAAAAAATGCCGCTTTTCAAACATGTTGTAGAAACGTGCCATATGATGAGATAATGTAAAAGAGGGCGTGAAAAACACCCCAGAAGGGTTTTCTTTGAAAAAAAAATCATCATGAATTTTGGCGCAAAAAAAACGCCTTACTATACTATGTCGAAAAAAAATGCCGCTTTTCAAACATGTTGTAGAAACGTGCCATATGATGAGATAATGTAAAAGAGGGCGTGAAAAACACCCCAGAAGGGTTTTCTTTGAAAAAAAAATCATCATGAATTTTGGCGCAAAAAAAACGCCTTACTATACTATGTCGAAAAAAAATGCCGCTTTTCAAACATGTTGTAGAAACGTGCCATATGATGAGATAATGTAAAAGAGGGCGTGAAAAACACCCCAGAAGGGTTTTCTTTGAAAAAAAAATCATCATGAATTTTGCCGCAAAAAAAACGCCTTACTATACTATGTCGAAAAAAAATGCCGCTTTTCAAACATGTTGTAGAAACGTGCCATATGATGAGATAATGTAAAAGAGGGCGTGAAAAACACCCCAGAAGGGTTTTCTTTGAAAAAAAAATCATCATGAATTTTGGCGCAAAAAAAACGCCTTACTATACTATGTCGAAAAAAAATGCCGCTTTTCAAACATGTTGTAGAAACGTGCCATATGATGAGATAATGTAAAAGAGGGCGTGAAAAACACCCCAGAAGGGTTTTCTTTGAAAAAAAAATCATCATGAATTTTGGCGCAAAAAAAACGCCTTACTATACTATGTCGAAAAAAAATGCCGCTTTTCAAACATGTTGTAGAAACGTGCCATATGATGAGATAATGTAAAAGAGGGCGTGAAAAACACCCCAGAAGGGTTTTCTTTGAAAAAAAAATCATCATGAATTTTGGCGCAAAAAAAACGCCTTACTATACTATGTCGAAAAAAAATGCCGCTTTTCAAACATGTTGTAGAAACGTGCCATATGATGAGATAATGTAAAAGAGGGCGTGAAAAACACCCCAGAAGGGTTTTCTTTGAAAAAAAAATCATCATGAATTTTGGCGCAAAAAAAACGCCTTACTATACTATGTCGAAAAAAAATGCCGCTTTTCAAACATGTTGTAGAAACGTGCCATATGATGAGATAATGTAAAAGAGGGCGTGAAAAACACCCCAGAAGGGTTTTCTTTGAAAAAAAAATCATCATGAATTTTGGCGCAAAAAAAACGCCTTACTATACTATGTCGAAAAAAAATGCCGCTTTTCAAACATGTTGTAGAAACGTGCCATATGATGAGATAATGTAAAAGAGGGCGTGAAAAACACCCCAGAAGGGTTTTCTTTGAAAAAAAAATCATCATGAATTTTGGCGCAAAAAAACGCCTTACTATACTATGTCGAAAAAAAATGCCGCTTTTCAAACATGTTGTAGAAACGTGCCATATGATGAGATAATGTAAAAGAGGGCGTGAAAAACACCCCAGAAGGGTTTTCTTTGAAAAAAAAATCATCATGAATTTTGGCGCAAAAAAAACGCCTTACTATACTATGTCGAAAAAAAATGCCGCTTTTCAAACATGTTGTAGAAACGTGCCATATGATGAGATAATGTAAAAGAGGGCGTGAAAAACACCCCAGAAGGGTTTTCTTTGAAAAAAAAATCATCATGAATTTTGGCGCAAAAAAAACGCCTTACTATACTATGTCGAAAAAAAATGCCGCTTTTCAAACATGTTGTAGAAACGTGCCATATGATGAGATAATGTAAAAGAGGGCGTGAAAAACACCCCAGAAGGGTTTTCTTTGAAAAAAAAATCATCATGAATTTTGGCGCAAAAAAAACGCCTTACTATACTATGTCGAAAAAAAATGCCGCTTTTCAAACATGTTGTAGAAACGTGCCATATGATGAGATAATGTAAAAGAGGGCGTGAAAAACACCCCAGAAGGGTTTTCTTTGAAAAAAAAATCATCATGAATTTTGGCGCAAAAAAAACGCCTTACTATACTATGTCGAAAAAAAATGCCGCTTTTCAAACATGTTGTAGAAACGTGCCATATGATGAGATAATGTAAAAGAGGGCGTGAAAAACACCCCAGAAGGGTTTTCTTTGAAAAAAAAATCATCATGAATTTTGGCGCAAAAAAAACGCCTTACTATACTATGTCGAAAAAAAATGCCGCTTTTCAAACATGTTGTAGAAACGTGCCATATGATGAGATAATGTAAAAGAGGGCGTGAAAAACACCCCAGAAGGGTTTTCTTTGAAAAAAAAATCATCATGAATTTTGGCGCAAAAAAAACGCCTTACTATACTATGTCGAAAAAAAATGCCGCTTTTCAAACATGTTGTAGAAACGTGCCATATGATGAGATAATGTAAAAGAGGGCGTGAAAAACACCCCAGAAGGGTTTTCTTTGAAAAAAAAATCATCATGAATTTTGGCGCAAAAAAAACGCCTTACTATACTATGTCGAAAAAAAATGCCGCTTTTCAAACATGTTGTAGAAACGTGCCATATGATGAGATAATGTAAAAGAGGGCGTGAAAAACACCCCAGAAGGGTTTTCTTTGAAAAAAAAATCATCATGAATTTTGGCGCAAAAAAAACGCCTTACTATACTATGTCGAAAAAAAATGCCGCTTTTCAAACATGTTGTAGAAACGTGCCATATGATGAGATAATGTAAAAGAGGGCGTGAAAAACACCCCAGAAGGGTTTTCTTTGAAAAAAAAATCATCATGAATTTTGGCGCAAAAAAAACGCCTTACTATACTATGTCGAAAAAAAATGCCGCTTTTCAAACATGTTGTAGAAACGTGCCATATGATGAGATAATGTAAAAGAGGGCGTGAAAAACACCCCAGAAGGGTTTTCTTTGAAAAAAAAATCATCATGAATTTTGGCGCAAAAAAAACGCCTTACTATACTATGTCGAAAAAAAATGCCGCTTTTCAAACATGTTGTAGAAACGTGCCATATGATGAGATAATGTAAAAGAGGGCGTGAAAAACACCCCAGAAGGGTTTTCTTTGAAAAAAAAATCATCATGAATTTTGGCGCAAAAAAAACGCCTTACTATACTATGTCGAAAAAAAATGCCGCTTTTCAAACATGTTGTAGAAACGTGCCATATGATGAGATAATGTAAAAGAGGGCGTGAAAAACACCCCAGAAGGGTTTTCTTTGAAAAAAAAATCATCATGAATTTTGGCGCAAAAAAAACGCCTTACTATACTATGTCGAAAAAAAATGCCGCTTTTCAAACATGTTGTAGAAACGTGCCATATGATGAGATAATGTAAAAGAGGGCGTGAAAAACACTCCAGAAGGGTTTTCTTTGAAAAAAAAATCATCATGAATTTTGGCGCAAAAAAAACGCCTTACTATACTATGTCGAAAAAAAATGCCGCTTTTCAAACATGTTGTAGAAACGTGCCATATGATGAGATAATGTAAAAGAGGGCGTGAAAAACACCCCAGAAGGGTTTTCTTTGAAAAAAAAATCATCATGAATTTTGGCGCAAAAAAAACGCCTTACTATACTATGTCGAAAAAAAATGCCGCTTTTCAAACATGTTGTAGAAACGTGCCATATGATGAGATAATGTAAAAGAGGGCGTGAAAAACACCCCAGAAGGGTTTTCTTTGAAAAAAAAATCATCATGAATTTTGGCGCAAAAAAAACGCCTTACTATACTATGTCGAAAAAAAATGCCGCTTTTCAAACATGTTGTAGAAACGTGCCATATGATGAGATAATGTAAAAGAGGGCGTGAAAAACACCCCAGAAGGGTTTTCTTTGAAAAAAAAATCATCATGAATTTTGGCGCAAAAAAAACGCCTTACTATACTATGTCGAAAAAAAATGCCGCTTTTCAAACATGTTGTAGAAACGTGCCATATGATGAGATAATGTAAAAGAGGGCGTGAAAAACACCCCAGAAGGGTTTTCTTTGAAAAAAAAATCATCATGAATTTTGGCGCAAAAAAAACGCCTTACTATACTATGTCGAAAAAAAATGCCGCTTTTCAAACATGTTGTAGAAACGTGCCATATGATGAGATAATGTAAAAGAGGGCGTGAAAAACACCCCAGAAGGGTTTTCTTTGAAAAAAAAATCATCATGAATTTTGGCGCAAAAAAAACGCCTTACTATACTATGTCGAAAAAAAATGCCGCTTTTCAAACATGTTGTAGAAACGTGCCATATGATGAGATAATGTAAAAGAGGGCGTGAAAAACACCCCAGAAGGGTTTTCTTTGAAAAAAAAATCATCATGAATTTTGGCGCAAAAAAAACGCCTTACTATACTATGTCGAAAAAAAATGCCGCTTTTCAAACATGTTGTAGAAACGTGCCATATGATGAGATAATGTAAAAGAGGGCGTGAAAAACACCCCAGAAGGGTTTTCTTTGAAAAAAAAATCATCATGAATTTTGCCGCAAAAAAAACGCCTTACTATACTATGTCGAAAAAAAATGCCGCTTTTCAAACATGTTGTAGAAACGTGCCATATGATGAGATAATGTAAAAGAGGGCGTGAAAAACACCCCAGAAGGGTTTTCTTTGAAAAAAAAATCATCATGAATTTTGGCGCAAAAAAAACGCCTTACTATACTATGTCGAAAAAAAATGCCGCTTTTCAAACATGTTGTAGAAACGTGCCATATGATGAGATAATGTAAAAGAGGGCGTGAAAAACACCCCAGAAGGGTTTTCTTTGAAAAAAAAATCATCATGAATTTTGGCGCAAAAAAAACGCCTTACTATACTATGTCGAAAAAAAATGCCGCTTTTCAAACATGTTGTAGAAACGTGCCATATGATGAGATAATGTAAAAGAGGGCGTGAAAAACACCCCAGAAGGGTTTTCTTTGAAAAAAAAATCATCATGAATTTTGGCGCAAAAAAAACGCCTTACTATACTATGTCGAAAAAAAATGCCGCTTTTCAAACATGTTGTAGAAACGTGCCATATGATGAGATAATGTAAAAGAGGGCGTGAAAAACACCCCAGAAGGGTTTTCTTTGAAAAAAAAATCATCATGAATTTTGGCGCAAAAAAAACGCCTTACTATACTATGTCGAAAAAAAATGCCGCTTTTCAAACATGTTGTAGAAACGTGCCATATGATGAGATAATGTAAAAGAGGGCGTGAAAAACACCCCAGAAGGGTTTTCTTTGAAAAAAAAATCATCATGAATTTTGGCGCAAAAAAAACGCCTTACTATACTATGTCGAAAAAAAATGCCGCTTTTCAAACATGTTGTAGAAACGTGCCATATGATGAGATAATGTAAAAGAGGGCGTGAAAAACACCCCAGAAGGGTTTTCTTTGAAAAAAAAATCATCATGAATTTTGGCGCAAAAAAAACGCCTTACTATACTATGTCGAAAAAAAATGCCGCTTTTCAAACATGTTGTAGAAACGTGCCATATGATGAGATAATGTAAAAGAGGGCGTGAAAAACACCCCAGAAGGGTTTTCTTTGAAAAAAAAATCATCATGAATTTTGCCGCAAAAAAAACGCCTTACTATACTATGTCGAAAAAAAATGCCGCTTTTCAAACATGTTGTAGAAACGTGCCATATGATGAGATAATGTAAAAGAGGGCGTGAAAAACACCCCAGAAGGGTTTTCTTTGAAAAAAAAATCATCATGAATTTTGGCGCAAAAAAAACGCCTTACTATACTATGTCGAAAAAAAATGCCGCTTTTCAAACATGTTGTAGAAACGTGCCATATGATGAGATAATGTAAAAGAGGGCGTGAAAAACACCCCAGAAGGGTTTTCTTTGAAAAAAAAATCATCATGAATTTTGGCGCAAAAAAAACGCCTTACTATACTATGTCGAAAAAAAATGCCGCTTTTCAAACATGTTGTAGAAACGTGCCATATGATGAGATAATGTAAAAGAGGGCGTGAAAAACACCCCAGAAGGGTTTTCTTTGAAAAAAAAATCATCATGAATTTTGGCGCAAAAAAAACGCCTTACTATACTATGTCGAAAAAAAATGCCGCTTTTCAAACATGTTGTAGAAACGTGCCATATGATGAGATAATGTAAAAGAGGGCGTGAAAAACACCCCAGAAGGGTTTTCTTTGAAAAAAAAATCATCATGAATTTTGGCGCAAAAAAAACGCCTTACTATACTATGTCGAAAAAAAATGCCGCTTTTCAAACATGTTGTAGAAACGTGCCATATGATGAGATAATGTAAAAGAGGGCGTGAAAAACACCCCAGAAGGGTTTTCTTTGAAAAAAAAATCATCATGAATTTTGGCGCAAAAAAAACGCCTTACTATACTATGTCGAAAAAAAATGCCGCTTTTCAAACATGTTGTAGAAACGTGCCATATGATGAGATAATGTAAAAGAGGGCGTGAAAAACACCCCAGAAGGGTTTTCTTTGAAAAAAAAATCATCATGAATTTTGGCGCAAAAAAAACGCCTTACTATACTATGTCGAAAAAAAATGCCGCTTTTCAAACATGTTGTAGAAACGTGCCATATGATGAGATAATGTAAAAGAGGGCGTGAAAAACACCCCAGAAGGGTTTTCTTTGAAAAAAAAATCATCATGAATTTTGGCGCAAAAAAAACGCCTTACTATACTATGTCGAAAAAAAATGCCGCTTTTCAAACATGTTGTAGAAACGTGCCATATGATGAGATAATGTAAAAGAGGGCGTGAAAAACACCCCAGAAGGGTTTTCTTTGAAAAAAAAATCATCATGAATTTTGGCGCAAAAAAAACGCCTTACTATACTATGTCGAAAAAAAATGCCGCTTTTCAAACATGTTGTAGAAACGTGCCATATGATGAGATAATGTAAAAGAGGGCGTGAAAAACACCCCAGAAGGGTTTTCTTTGAAAAAAAAATCATCATGAATTTTGGCGCAAAAAAAACGCCTTACTATACTATGTCGAAAAAAAATGCCGCTTTTCAAACATGTTGTAGAAACGTGCCATATGATGAGATAATGTAAAAGAGGGCGTGAAAAACACCCCAGAAGGGTTTTCTTTGAAAAAAAAATCATCATGAATTTTGGCGCAAAAAAAACGCCTTACTATACTATGTCGAAAAAAAATGCCGCTTTTCAAACATGTTGTAGAAACGTGCCATATGATGAGATAATGTAAAAGAGGGCGTGAAAAACACCCCAGAAGGGTTTTCTTTGAAAAAAAAATCATCATGAATTTTGGCGCAAAAAAAACGCCTTACTATACTATGTCGAAAAAAAATGCCGCTTTTCAAACATGTTGTAGAAACGTGCCATATGATGAGATAATGTAAAAGAGGGCGTGAAAAACACCCCAGAAGGGTTTTCTTTGAAAAAAAAATCATCATGAATTTTGGCGCAAAAAAAACGCCTTACTATACTATGTCGAAAAAAAATGCCGCTTTTCAAACATGTTGTAGAAACGTGCCATATGATGAGATAATGTAAAAGAGGGCGTGAAAAACACCCCAGAAGGGTTTTCTTTGAAAAAAAAATCATCATGAATTTTGGCGCAAAAAAAACGCCTTACTATACTATGTCGAAAAAAAATGCCGCTTTTCAAACATGTTGTAGAAACGTGCCATATGATGAGATAATGTAAAAGAGGGCGTGAAAAACACCCCAGAAGGGTTTTCTTTGAAAAAAAAATCATCATGAATTTTGGCGCAAAAAAAACGCCTTACTATACTATGTCGAAAAAAAATGCCGCTTTTCAAACATGTTGTAGAAACGTGCCATATGATGAGATAATGTAAAAGAGGGCGTGAAAAACACCCCAGAAGGGTTTTCTTTGAAAAAAAAATCATCATGAATTTTGGCGCAAAAAAAACGCCTTACTATACTATGTCGAAAAAAAATGCCGCTTTTCAAACATGTTGTAGAAACGTGCCATATGATGAGATAATGTAAAAGAGGGCGTGAAAAACACCCCAGAAGGGTTTTCTTTGAAAAAAAAATCATCATGAATTTTGGCGCAAAAAAAACGCCTTACTATACTATGTCGAAAAAAAATGCCGCTTTTCAAACATGTTGTAGAAACGTGCCATATGATGAGATAATGTAAAAGAGGGCGTGAAAAACACCCAGAAGGGTTTTCTTTGAAAAAAAAATCATCATGAATTTTGGCGCAAAAAAAACGCCTTACTATACTATGTCGAAAAAAAATGCCGCTTTTCAAACATGTTGTAGAAACGTGCCATATGATGAGATAATGTAAAAGAGGGCGTGAAAAACACCCCAGAAGGGTTTTCTTTGAAAAAAAAATCATCATGAATTTTGGCGCAAAAAAAACGCCTTACTATACTATGTCGAAAAAAAATGCCGCTTTTCAAACATGTTGTAGAAACGTGCCATATGATGAGATAATGTAAAAGAGGGCGTGAAAAACACCCCAGAAGGGTTTTCTTTGAAAAAAAAATCATCATGAATTTTGGCGCAAAAAAAACGCCTTACTATACTATGTCGAAAAAAAATGCCGCTTTTCAAACATGTTGTAGAAACGTGCCATATGATGAGATAATGTAAAAGAGGGCGTGAAAAACACCCCAGAAGGGTTTTCTTTGAAAAAAAAATCATCATGAATTTTGGCGCAAAAAAAACGCCTTACTATACTATGTCGAAAAAAAATGCCGCTTTTCAAACATGTTGTAGAAACGTGCCATATGATGAGATAATGTAAAAGAGGGCGTGAAAAACACCCCAGAAGGGTTTTCTTTGAAAAAAAAATCATCATGAATTTTGGCGCAAAAAAAACGCCTTACTATACTATGTCGAAAAAAAATGCCGCTTTTCAAACATGTTGTAGAAACGTGCCATATGATGAGATAATGTAAAAGAGGGCGTGAAAAACACCCCAGAAGGGTTTTCTTTGAAAAAAAAATCATCATGAATTTTGGCGCAAAAAAAACGCCTTACTATACTATGTCGAAAAAAAATGCCGCTTTTCAAACATGTTGTAGAAACGTGCCATATGATGAGATAATGTAAAAGAGGGCGTGAAAAACACCCCAGAAGGGTTTTCTTTGAAAAAAAAATCATCATGAATTTTGGCGCAAAAAAAACGCCTTACTATACTATGTCGAAAAAAAATGCCGCTTTTCAAACATGTTGTAGAAACGTGCCATATGATGAGATAATGTAAAAGAGGGCGTGAAAAACACCCCAGAAGGGTTTTCTTTGAAAAAAAAATCATCATGAATTTTGGCGCAAAAAAAACGCCTTACTATACTATGTCGAAAAAAAATGCCGCTTTTCAAACATGTTGTAGAAACGTGCCATATGATGAGATAATGTAAAAGAGGGCGTGAAAAACACCCCAGAAGGGTTTTCTTTGAAAAAAAAATCATCATGAATTTTGGCGCAAAAAAAACGCCTTACTATACTATGTCGAAAAAAAATGCCGCTTTTCAAACATGTTGTAGAAACGTGCCATATGATGAGATAATGTAAAAGAGGGCGTGAAAAACACCCCAGAAGGGTTTTCTTTGAAAAAAAAATCATCATGAATTTTGGCGCAAAAAAAACGCCTTACTATACTATGTCGAAAAAAAATGCCGCTTTTCAAACATGTTGTAGAAACGTGCCATATGATGAGATAATGTAAAAGAGGGCGTGAAAAACACCCCAGAAGGGTTTTCTTTGAAAAAAAAATCATCATGAATTTTGGCGCAAAAAAAACGCCTTACTATACTATGTCGAAAAAAAATGCCGCTTTTCAAACATGTTGTAGAAACGTGCCATATGATGAGATAATGTAAAAGAGGGCGTGAAAAACACCCCAGAAGGGTTTTCTTTGAAAAAAAAATCATCATGAATTTTGGCGCAAAAAAAACGCCTTACTATACTATGTCGAAAAAAAATGCCGCTTTTCAAACATGTTGTAGAAACGTGCCATATGATGAGATAATGTAAAAGAGGGCGTGAAAAACACCCCAGAAGGGTTTTCTTTGAAAAAAAAATCATCATGAATTTTGGCGCAAAAAAAACGCCTTACTATACTATGTCGAAAAAAAATGCCGCTTTTCAAACATGTTGTAGAAACGTGCCATATGATGAGATAATGTAAAAGAGGGCGTGAAAAACACCCCAGAAGGGTTTTCTTTGAAAAAAAAATCATCATGAATTTTGGCGCAAAAAAAACGCCTTACTATACTATGTCGAAAAAAAATGCCGCTTTTCAAACATGTTGTAGAAACGTGCCATATGATGAGATAATGTAAAAGAGGGCGTGAAAAACACCCCAGAAGGGTTTTCTTTGAAAAAAAAATCATCATGAATTTTGGCGCAAAAAAAACGCCTTACTATACTATGTCGAAAAAAAAATGCCGCTTTTCAAACATGTTGTAGAAACGTGCCATATGATGAGATAATGTAAAAGAGGGCGTGAAAAACACCCCAGAAGGGTTTTCTTTGAAAAAAAAATCATCATGAATTTTGGCGCAAAAAAAACGCCTTACTATACTATGTCGAAAAAAAATGCCGCTTTTCAAACATGTTGTAGAAACGTGCCATATGATGAGATAATGTAAAAGAGGGCGTGAAAAACACCCCAGAAGGGTTTTCTTTGAAAAAAAAATCATCATGAATTTTGGCGCAAAAAAAACGCCTTACTATACTATGTCGAAAAAAAATGCCGCTTTTCAAACATGTTGTAGAAACGTGCCATATGATGAGATAATGTAAAAGAGGGCGTGAAAAACACCCCAGAAGGGTTTTCTTTGAAAAAAAAATCATCATGAATTTTGGCGCAAAAAAAACGCCTTACTATACTATGTCGAAAAAAAATGCCGCTTTTCAAACATGTTGTAGAAACGTGCCATATGATGAGATAATGTAAAAGAGGGCGTGAAAAACACCCCAGAAGGGTTTTCTTTGAAAAAAAAATCATCATGAATTTTGGCGCAAAAAAAACGCCTTACTATACTATGTCGAAAAAAAATGCCGCTTTTCAAACATGTTGTAGAAACGTGCCATATGATGAGATAATGTAAAAGAGGGCGTGAAAAACACCCCAGAAGGGTTTTCTTTGAAAAAAAAATCATCATGAATTTTGGCGCAAAAAAAACGCCTTACTATACTATGTCGAAAAAAAATGCCGCTTTTCAAACATGTTGTAGAAACGTGCCATATGATGAGATAATGTAAAAGAGGGCGTGAAAAACACCCCAGAAGGGTTTTCTTTGAAAAAAAAATCATCATGAATTTTGGCGCAAAAAAAACGCCTTACTATACTATGTCGAAAAAAAATGCCGCTTTTCAAACATGTTGTAGAAACGTGCCATATGATGAGATAATGTAAAAGAGGGCGTGAAAAACACCCCAGAAGGGTTTTCTTTGAAAAAAAAATCATCATGAATTTTGGCGCAAAAAAAACGCCTTACTATACTATGTCGAAAAAAAATGCCGCTTTTCAAACATGTTGTAGAAACGTGCCATATGATGAGATAATGTAAAAGAGGGCGTGAAAAACACCCCAGAAGGGTTTTCTTTGAAAAAAAAATCATCATGAATTTTGGCGCAAAAAAAACGCCTTACTATACTATGTCGAAAAAAAATGCCGCTTTTCAAACATGTTGTAGAAACGTGCCATATGATGAGATAATGTAAAAGAGGGCGTGAAAAACACCCCAGAAGGGTTTTCTTTGAAAAAAAAATCATCATGAATTTTGCCGCAAAAAAAACGCCTTACTATACTATGTCGAAAAAAAATGCCGCTTTTCAAACATGTTGTAGAAACGTGCCATATGATGAGATAATGTAAAAGAGGGCGTGAAAAACACCCCAGAAGGGTTTTCTTTGAAAAAAAAATCATCATGAATTTTGGCGCAAAAAAAACGCCTTACTATACTATGTCGAAAAAAAATGCCGCTTTTCAAACATGTTGTAGAAACGTGCCATATGATGAGATAATGTAAAAGAGGGCGTGAAAAACACCCCAGAAGGGTTTTCTTTGAAAAAAAAATCATCATGAATTTTGGCGCAAAAAAAACGCCTTACTATACTATGTCGAAAAAAAATGCCGCTTTTCAAACATGTTGTAGAAACGTGCCATATGATGAGATAATGTAAAAGAGGGCGTGAAAAACACCCCAGAAGGGTTTTCTTTGAAAAAAAAATCATCATGAATTTTGGCGCAAAAAAAACGCCTTACTATACTATGTCGAAAAAAAATGCCGCTTTTCAAACATGTTGTAGAAACGTGCCATATGATGAGATAATGTAAAAGAGGGCGTGAAAAACACCCCAGAAGGGTTTTCTTTGAAAAAAAAATCATCATGAATTTTGGCGCAAAAAAAACGCCTTACTATACTATGTCGAAAAAAAATGCCGCTTTTCAAACATGTTGTAGAAACGTGCCATATGATGAGATAATGTAAAAGAGGGCGTGAAAAACACCCCAGAAGGGTTTTCTTTGAAAAAAAAATCATCATGAATTTTGGCGCAAAAAAAACGCCTTACTATACTATGTCGAAAAAAAATGCCGCTTTTCAAACATGTTGTAGAAACGTGCCATATGATGAGATAATGTAAAAGAGGGCGTGAAAAACACCCCAGAAGGGTTTTCTTTGAAAAAAAAATCATCATGAATTTTGGCGCAAAAAAAACGCCTTACTATACTATGTCGAAAAAAAATGCCGCTTTTCAAACATGTTGTAGAAACGTGCCATATGATGAGATAATGTAAAAGAGGGCGTGAAAAACACCCCAGAAGGGTTTTCTTTGAAAAAAAAATCATCATGAATTTTGGCGCAAAAAAAACGCCTTACTATACTATGTCGAAAAAAAATGCCGCTTTTCAAACATGTTGTAGAAACGTGCCATATGATGAGATAATGTAAAAGAGGGCGTGAAAAACACCCCAGAAGGGTTTTCTTTGAAAAAAAAATCATCATGAATTTTGGCGCAAAAAAAACGCCTTACTATACTATGTCGAAAAAAAATGCCGCTTTTCAAACATGTTGTAGAAACGTGCCATATGATGAGATAATGTAAAAGAGGGCGTGAAAAACACCCCAGAAGGGTTTTCTTTGAAAAAAAAATCATCATGAATTTTGGCGCAAAAAAAACGCCTTACTATACTATGTCGAAAAAAAATGCCGCTTTTCAAACATGTTGTAGAAACGTGCCATATGATGAGATAATGTAAAAGAGGGCGTGAAAAACACCCCAGAAGGGTTTTCTTTGAAAAAAAAATCATCATGAATTTTGGCGCAAAAAAAACGCCTTACTATACTATGTCGAAAAAAAATGCCGCTTTTCAAACATGTTGTAGAAACGTGCCATATGATGAGATAATGTAAAAGAGGGCGTGAAAAACACCCCAGAAGGGTTTTCTTTGAAAAAAAAATCATCATGAATTTTGGCGCAAAAAAAACGCCTTACTATACTATGTCGAAAAAAAATGCCGCTTTTCAAACATGTTGTAGAAACGTGCCATATGATGAGATAATGTAAAAGAGGGCGTGAAAAACACCCCAGAAGGGTTTTCTTTGAAAAAAAAATCATCATGAATTTTGGCGCAAAAAAAACGCCTTACTATACTATGTCGAAAAAAAATGCCGCTTTTCAAACATGTTGTAGAAACGTGCCATATGATGAGATAATGTAAAAGAGGGCGTGAAAAACACCCCAGAAGGGTTTTCTTTGAAAAAAAAATCATCATGAATTTTGGCGCAAAAAAAACGCCTTACTATACTATGTCGAAAAAAAATGCCGCTTTTCAAACATGTTGTAGAAACGTGCCATATGATGAGATAATGTAAAAGAGGGCGTGAAAAACACCCCAGAAGGGTTTTCTTTGAAAAAAAAATCATCATGAATTTTGGCGCAAAAAAAACGCCTTACTATACTATGTCGAAAAAAAATGCCGCTTTTCAAACATGTTGTAGAAACGTGCCATATGATGAGATAATGTAAAAGAGGGCGTGAAAAACACCCCAGAAGGGTTTTCTTTGAAAAAAAAATCATCATGAATTTTGCCGCAAAAAAAACGCCTTACTATACTATGTCGAAAAAAAATGCCGCTTTTCAAACATGTTGTAGAAACGTGCCATATGATGAGATAATGTAAAAGAGGGCGTGAAAAACACCCCAGAAGGGTTTTCTTTGAAAAAAAAATCATCATGAATTTTGGCGCAAAAAAAACGCCTTACTATACTATGTCGAAAAAAAATGCCGCTTTTCAAACATGTTGTAGAAACGTGCCATATGATGAGATAATGTAAAAGAGGGCGTGAAAAACACCCCAGAAGGGTTTTCTTTGAAAAAAAAATCATCATGAATTTTGGCGCAAAAAAAACGCCTTACTATACTATGTCGAAAAAAAATGCCGCTTTTCAAACATGTTGTAGAAACGTGCCATATGATGAGATAATGTAAAAGAGGGCGTGAAAAACACCCCAGAAGGGTTTTCTTTGAAAAAAAAATCATCATGAATTTTGGCGCAAAAAAAACGCCTTACTATACTATGTCGAAAAAAAATGCCGCTTTTCAAACATGTTGTAGAAACGTGCCATATGATGAGATAATGTAAAAGAGGGCGTGAAAAACACCCCAGAAGGGTTTTCTTTGAAAAAAAAATCATCATGAATTTTGGCGCAAAAAAAACGCCTTACTATACTATGTCGAAAAAAAATGCCGCTTTTCAAACATGTTGTAGAAACGTGCCATATGATGAGATAATGTAAAAGAGGGCGTGAAAAACACCCCAGAAGGGTTTTCTTTGAAAAAAAAATCATCATGAATTTTGGCGCAAAAAAAACGCCTTACTATACTATGTCGAAAAAAAATGCCGCTTTTCAAACATGTTGTAGAAACGTGCCATATGATGAGATAATGTAAAAGAGGGCGTGAAAAACACCCCAGAAGGGTTTTCTTTGAAAAAAAAATCATCATGAATTTTGCCGCAAAAAAAACGCCTTACTATACTATGTCGAAAAAAAATGCCGCTTTTCAAACATGTTGTAGAAACGTGCCATATGATGAGATAATGTAAAAGAGGGCGTGAAAAACACCCCAGAAGGGTTTTCTTTGAAAAAAAAATCATCATGAATTTTGGCGCAAAAAAAACGCCTTACTATACTATGTCGAAAAAAAATGCCGCTTTTCAAACATGTTGTAGAAACGTGCCATATGATGAGATAATGTAAAAGAGGGCGTGAAAAACACCCCAGAAGGGTTTTCTTTGAAAAAAAAATCATCATGAATTTTGGCGCAAAAAAAACGCCTTACTATACTATGTCGAAAAAAAATGCCGCTTTTCAAACATGTTGTAGAAACGTGCCATATGATGAGATAATGTAAAAGAGGGCGTGAAAAACACCCCAGAAGGGTTTTCTTTGAAAAAAAAATCATCATGAATTTTGGCGCAAAAAAAACGCCTTACTATACTATGTCGAAAAAAAATGCCGCTTTTCAAACATGTTGTAGAAACGTGCCATATGATGAGATAATGTAAAAGAGGGCGTGAAAAACACCCCAGAAGGGTTTTCTTTGAAAAAAAAATCATCATGAATTTTGGCGCAAAAAAAACGCCTTACTATACTATGTCGAAAAAAAATGCCGCTTTTCAAACATGTTGTAGAAACGTGCCATATGATGAGATAATGTAAAAGAGGGCGTGAAAAACACCCCAGAAGGGTTTTCTTTGAAAAAAAAATCATCATGAATTTTGCCGCAAAAAAAACGCCTTACTATACTATGTCGAAAAAAAATGCCGCTTTTCAAACATGTTGTAGAAACGTGCCATATGATGAGATAATGTAAAAGAGGGCGTGAAAAACACCCCAGAAGGGTTTTCTTTGAAAAAAAAATCATCATGAATTTTGCCGCAAAAAAAACGCCTTACTATACTATGTCGAAAAAAAATGCCGCTTTTCAAACATGTTGTAGAAACGTGCCATATGATGAGATAATGTAAAAGAGGGCGTGAAAAACACCCCAGAAGGGTTTTCTTTGAAAAAAAAATCATCATGAATTTTGGCGCAAAAAAAACGCCTTACTATACTATGTCGAAAAAAAATGCCGCTTTTCAAACATGTTGTAGAAACGTGCCATATGATGAGATAATGTAAAAGAGGGCGTGAAAAACACCCCAGAAGGGTTTTCTTTGAAAAAAAAATCATCATGAATTTTGGCGCAAAAAAAACGCCTTACTATACTATGTCGAAAAAAAATGCCGCTTTTCAAACATGTTGTAGAAACGTGCCATATGATGAGATAATGTAAAAGAGGGCGTGAAAAACACCCCAGAAGGGTTTTCTTTGAAAAAAAAATCATCATGAATTTTGGCGCAAAAAAAACGCCTTACTATACTATGTCGAAAAAAAATGCCGCTTTTCAAACATGTTGTAGAAACGTGCCATATGATGAGATAATGTAAAAGAGGGCGTGAAAAACACCCCAGAAGGGTTTTCTTTGAAAAAAAAATCATCATGAATTTTGGCGCAAAAAAAACGCCTTACTATACTATGTCGAAAAAAAATGCCGCTTTTCAAACATGTTGTAGAAACGTGCCAAGACAGGAAGACACTTCAGTAAATTCAGAAGAACGACAGTAATCTCAGCTTTAACTTGATTTTTTATTTTCTTAGAACAAAACAACTCTCCATCTGCATATCAGACACGGAGACGCAGAACTGAATAGGCAGCAATTAAAATAACACAACAAAGGAAAGTGATATATAATAAAAGTTTCAAAAGACAACTTTTACAAAACCACGTCGTCCACTGCCACTGAACCACCTGAGCATAAAACCAGTTGTTTCAAATATGCTATGTCAGGTTACTGTATAAGCATAATACAAAAAGTAAAAAGGACAACTTAATATTGATGACACACAGGAACCGATACACTAGAAACCACATCTGGGGCATAAATATCAAAACTTTAAATGCCTGGTAGCATCTATCAAGTCTGCTAAATATACCAAATAGGAGGAGTTTACACTTTAGGCATCACTTGTGAAAGAGTCACAGTTTTTGAAAATCAATCTACCCCAGGTGTGACACAAGCAGTCATGGTCTAAATACACGTGAACATGGGAATGGTGGACTGGTCTTCATCTTCTTCACCCGGCTACAACGGGGCGCTCAGTTGGCGTGCTGAACGGTGGAGAAGCACAGCTTGAGGGTGTAGGGGTAGGGACCAGCTGGAAGGAAAACAAACGACAAACAACAAAAACAGGGAATTATGGAAAAATGAACACGTAACAACCCACTTTTATGTGAAGTTTACTTTTAGCTTTATTAGTTTTCGTGTTTTATTCTGTATTTATGTCCTGTCTATTTTAGATGTTCTCTGTTTTATTCTAGTTTTAGCTGTATGGTTCTTTGGTGTGATGTCCTCTTTCATTCTCAAATTTTTTTATTTTTTATTTGTAATTTTAACCTTCAATCTTTAATTTTCAAACTGCTTAGCTCCTTTGATACGAGTGCTAACTTAGCTAATTATTCATTCATTTATTTATTTTAATTGTATTAAGGGTACTACATAAATAAAGTTATTATTAAAATTCAGAATGTCCTTGTAGTTTAAGATGCTGCAGGGTCTGTTATATTTGATCATTAGTCTCAAGAGCACTTAGATATTAGACACCAATAAATATTAATCATATTAACATTTTGAAATGTTGCTCAATGATTCATTTCTTTCTATTTTCGGAGTCGGTCTGTATTCTGATGAACTAATGAGCCTGTATCTGTCAGATGTGAGGTTGCTACATACCTGCGTTTTTCATCTGGTAGTGGTTCATCAGTGCCAGAGCCTCCATGGCGTCGTTGATGGACTCCCACTCCAGCAGACCTGAAGCGCTGCGATCGCTGGGAGCTGCACCGCCTGGTGAGAACAAGTAGCTGGAGGTCCTCAACACATTCTGGTGTACTACTAGTAGTCAGTTCTTAGAGTTACACTAGCAGTCAAGTTCAGAGAACCAGGTCTAACGACAACTGATTTTTATTTATGTTCAGCTGCACAAAAAAACTAAAACATATTTAAACGTATTTATTAAAGCTTCTTACTTTTTCCTGTGAACATTTTGACGTTAACGGGGCTCTTGACACCGATCTCCTCACAGATCTGTAAAGACACAACTTACATTAGGGACTGATAATGTTGTATTCTAACAGTGACAGCTTTCAGATTAAATGCAGTGAAATAGAGTTCAGGAAAAAGCCGTTTTCTGCGTGTGTTCTCATCGTTCTTCCTACAGACCTGAGAGAAAACCTCCGGCGTGACGTCCGGCTGGGCGTTGAAAAAGTGCAACACGTTGCTGGGGTGCTGGATGCGGTTCTTCGCTGCCTGTTCCGGGGAGGTGAACCGGTTGTTCCTGGAGCCGTGGAAGTCCTTGAAGCTGCTCGTTCCGTCGTCCAGCTCGTAGCACTGACCGGGAACGATGGCCTGCTGCTTGGAGACGCTGAGGAGAGAGACGGACGGTCGTCAAGATTTACAGGAAAGTTATATGGAATAATCTGATAGAACAGCTTTGCCTTTAATCTGTTGTCTAAAATACACAATCTAGAGTTTGTAAAAAATAAATTGATCACTTAAGCAGTAAAAATGTTTAGGACTGTATGAGAGCATCACTCAGACACCTGTAACTAAACTAAATACCAAATCTGGACCTCCATACCAACTGAGTTTGAAGGACAAGGTTTCTCTGAACATTTATGAGTGATGTAGCTATTAGAAAAGTAAAAATTTACAGCTGCGTTCTCATCCCTTCCTGGAAACAGTCAACAAATGAAGCTGCACCTTGACAATTATACTACTGGATTTTTTTCTACTCATTGTTGGTTTTAATTGGAAAGAAAAAGTTGACTAAAAATATGGAGGAACGAAAGTGTTTGTAGCTCAGTGTGCTCTTAGGGTAAATAAGTATTGATAGCAGCGGTTCTTTATGCTGCAGCTTTAATAAAATACTGTGTATTAATTAATTTGTACGATCTTCTAACAATTCCTTATTACCAACACATATTCACACAAGTTGAGTTTCCATAAAATTGCTTAACGAATTTGACCCAAAGTTTCATCTTAACTAGTTTGGTGAGAATAAACCAGGATATGAAGTGTTCAAAACCACTTCACCAACTGGTTAAAAACTTCATACAAGAACAAACTAATTTGGAAAAACAGTTAAACACAGAGGGTCTTCAGGAAAATTGTAGTTTTCTGATGTCAGCTGGTATTTCAAGATGTCTCATGTTGCTCAGAGGCAAAGACAACAAAAGAAGCAGCTGATCAGTCATGTGACATAATGTTTGCTGTGTCAGAACTTATTAAAAAGAAAAAAGAAAATGACGCACATTAACTCCCTTTGCAAATAATCTGAAACTACAGAAATTGGGAGAGTTTTTAAAGATTTGGTCATTTCCATAAATACTTGAAAATGTTTAGAAAAATATATTCTGGAGAAACAGCCATTGTAGCATTAACTGGATTTTAAAACTTTATATTTACATCCTGCTGATGGTTCTTGTTAAGTTTCTCCCAAATATAATTTAATATGCAGCACAAATACATGATGTATGCTGTGGTGCTTAATTAAATATTACACATTTAGTTTCTAAAAAGGTTTGAAAGAATACGGTTTGATGTAAACAGGAAACAGTAAGATATGAGATGTACAGATACACTACTGTTTAAAAGTTTGGCTCACTTAGAAATGTCCTTATTTTTGAAAGAAAAGCAGTTTTTTTTTTACATGAAGATAACATGAAATGAATGATAAATCCATTCTATACATTACTAATGTGGTAAATGACTATTGTAGCTGGAAACAGCTGATTTTTAATGGAATATCTCCATAGGGGTACAGAGGAACATTTCCAGCAACCATCACTCCTGTGTTCTAATGCTACATTGTGTTAGCTAATGGTGTTGAAAGGCTCATTGATGATTAGAAAACCCTTGTGCAGTTATGTTAGCACATGGAGAAAAGTGGGAGCTTTCATGGAAAACATGGAATTGCCTGGGTGACCCCAGACTTTGGAATGGTAGTGTATGTAGCGGGTTGATAAGTTAAACCTCATTCTACTCGTTTTCAGACATTATTTGACTTTGTTTTGTATTGTGTACTTATTTTCTCATTTGCCTTTATGATACCGTGGCATGTCTGAAATAAATCTAAATAAATAAATAAATAGTACACATGTAGCTATCTGTGCTTCGATGTCAAATATGGTCTGGAAAAAAGTCTGAAAACTTGAGTGTTGAAATGTAAAATGTGTAGGAAGCCAGTTGAACTCACCAGACATTGAGTTTCTGTCCAAACAGGAAGTTGTTGTTGAGGTGAGTGATGGCGCGGTCCACGGCGTAACAGTCTCCCATCTCCACCATGGCCGCCCCAGGCTTACTCTTCATGAACTTCACCTGTAGAGAGAAGACAGAGGACAGGCTTTACCAGTTTTCTCCCATCAGACGCCACCCTGCTGTCGAGACGTTGTCGGGTTTGAGACGCTGATGTAGAGATTGTCTGTCTGGTGACGGATGGACACACTTTGCTGCTTTCCGAGGTGCAAAGCTATGAGTTGAAGCTTTCAGTCGCACAAAAAAATGAGCTCATTTAAAAAGCCGTCCGTCAAGAGGAGCTTTCAGTGGATAATCCTGTTTTTGTCTGGGTGTGACGTTTTCGTTGCAGCTTCAGTGCCGCTCAGTTCACAACATTAGCGGAGAAAACTGAATATTTATGAGGCAACTATTCATAGAGGAACGATAACCACTGCTCAAAGCAAAAACAGGAGATTTAAAGGGGAAGATTGAACCCCTTGACACCTATTATTGCAAATTTGCATCATACTACTTTCATTCATACTGCAGTTGAGATAGCGTATCCTTTCCCCCAATGCCGGTTTGTACATATTCAATACAAACCTCAGAACCTTTTGCAAGCACTGGTTTCTCGTAGGACCTAATTATTATATATCTGTTATCATTGCTATATAGCTATTAACAATCTCCATTTATTTTAGCATCAGCTTGAAAGCAAAAACACACAAAAAAAGATTTTTATTTAATTGTAAATAAATTCAGGCGTCAAGTGGTTAAGTGTAACTATTAGCAGAAACTGAGTATAGTACAAATTGTGGTTACAATCAGTGTACAATCACCTAATGACGAATCGTAGTGTTCTAACTAGTTTAGAATCAGCTTTCACAGCCACAGATGGAGCCCAGAATATGGTTTTATGAAACGATACGGCTACTTTAAGTTGTTCTACTTGCTGGGAAAGGCAGCATTTAGCAACTTGATCGCACTAGATGCCACTAAATCTGACACACCGGTCCTTAAAGTAAGGAAACAGACCTTTCTTTATGAAGAGGAATCGCCAAAGAACATTGTGGATGAGTCTCTTCCTGATCCAGTTGATTCGTACTGAAGCTCCTATGATTACCATGACTGAGAATACCATGACAGAGACATCTCCTCTCCTGGTTCAGAGACCTAGAACTAACTTATTTTCCTTCTTGTGCATTTTCTGCAAGCTGATAACTAAAATATACTAAATGTTTAAAAAGAAAAGCCATGTATTGCATGTTGTGTGTTTTTGGATGGCTGTTTGTGACTCGCTGCAGTAATACAGACCTTTACAGCTAAAACAATCTTCTGCCAGACACTCACCCGCTCCACGTTCCCATAGAGACAGAAGATGTTGAAGACGCGGTCGGCGTTCATCTTTAGGGGCTCCAGCCCGTACACCATGACGACCGGAGAGTCGGCGTGGGCACCGTACTCGCCGGGAGGAGGGGGAGGTGGTCCGTAGCCGGGTCCGTAGCTCCGTCCTCCGCGGCCTCTCATTGGTGGACCCATACGCCGACTCTCATAGGGCGGGGATCCGTAGCTCTCGTCGTAGCCATGGTAACCGCCTCCTGAAGAAAGAGAGGGTGGCAAGTGAGACGAACAGGAAAAGACTCAAGAGGAAGCCGTTTTCTAGAATAAAGCGTCGGCCCTTTGTGTCGTTAACAGTTAGATATGACGACAGCATCACTGTGGAGAATCTATTTAGAACTTCAAATCACTTTTCTAACCTAAATACATCAAGTTTAATAATCCACACCGTCTGTTCCATTTTCAGAACACAGAAGAGATGAGCTCATTCCGTATCTTGGGTAAAATTTCATTTTCATGTACAACATCGCCAGTGTAATACGCAATCATTCTTCAGGTGAAGTACTTCATTTTCTTGTGCAGTATTTCATTATCATGTGGAATCGTGAAGGAAAACCAACTCTTTAAACCCTTTCTAAGGTCATAATGGCCTTTAGACAGGCAGACGCTGGAGGTTAGATGTTATCTATTCTGACGTGACGGAGCAGACAAGTTGTCTCCATATCTAATCTAAATCCGAGCTTCTCCCCAACTACAATCTATACCTGAAGATCAGAGAGAATCCTCAGAACTGATGCTGGCATTGCTTGCATGAACTGCTGCTCTGTTGGTGTCACTTCTCCTGATATCAGTCAACATTACTTTCAAACTAAGTCTTCTGAGTCTCCAGTGTGTCTGTCTGTCTGTCTGCCTTCTCATCCTCTGTTGACCTCGCTGAACATCCACAACAGGTATTACTGATTACCTGAGTGTCTTTTTTGTTTCCCCAAGTACTGCCAGAATTACTTGGGCTGCCTTGGGTTATTTGTGTTATACAGGAGGTCCTTGGTTTACGACGTCCTCAACCTACGGTGTTTCGTGGTTACGTCGCCATCTCCCATAAATGTATTAAGTCTTGTTTCATCATTGTGACGTAAGCCGTTTGTGACATTAAAACTAATTTTGCATTGACTAGTTGGTGAGCAAAGCAGAGGAATACGTCGTCATGCGGCGTTATACAAGGAAGACGGCTTCGTTTACATTCGCTGGTTGTACACCACAGTGGATTGTCCTAGATGCACTTTCTTTTCCGTCTGTATTGTGTTTTTTGGAAACTTTTTGTCCTTCATTATGGCCCCCAAGCCAAGTCAGACTCTTCCAATGGCAGTGCTTCGAAGAAAACAAAAGCCATCTCCATGGTACAGTGTTCTTATGTCCTAGATTATGATTGCACCACTGTGTTAGCGTAGGTGAATGTGAGTTCTAATTTGCATTACGCATTACATTGCGCTGTAGGAATGGGATTCTGACACAAATTGAAGACCTCCTGTATCGTACTTATATCTTACTGCTTTTCTATTCATGTAATTCGGTTTCTATTTGACTAAAATCAGGCATAAGAATTTCCTTCATCTCATCCTACACTTAGAACAAATGTGTTTTCATGTTCCCAGGTCTTACCGTACTCTGGAGGGTGGTCGCCCAGCAGAGCAGGCTGTCTCTGGCGCTTGTTGGGGTTGGCGTTCACGTCCTCTACAGGAACAGGAAAACAAAAAAGAGGAAAGAAAAGGTAGAGAAAGAAAGAGTGGCAGATAAATACGGCAAGAAGAGACTGGAAACAAGACTGGCTGCAATCTCTACATGACAATGGGATGCCTGAGCATTAAATATGTATGACAAACTGACATTTTGGCTCCAGAATGTGCCTCAGATTGCACACCAACAAGTCTATTATAACGTTACAAAAGCACTTCACCCAGATTGGCATTTCAGAGAGATGCATGCATTTCAAGACTGATCCATCTGGCATGTGAGAGCCACACCGACACAGACATATACAACCCTCCCCCCACATTACACTCCACCAGTCAGTCCAAACGGCTGAACAGTCTGAGTGACTGTCCTTGGTCTGTCTAGAAATTAGTTGAAGGGAATGGGGAGGGAGGCATGGGAATGTCCAGATGGTAAGACTGATATTGGGTTCTAAGGAAAGGGCCCTAAAATACAAGCCTCTTTCATCCAGAAACATCCACAATGGTAAACCTTTAGCATCTACAGTGGAGCAGGGGGAAGATGGCAAACATGGGGCGGATGCTGATGATCAAGGAAGTGAACAGGGCAAGAAAATCAAACAGAGTCACTGGGTAAGTCTTACAAATGGCTAAATTTAAAGATAAAGTTTGTACGCTCACACACACCTGCACTGCTCCCATTGCCATCTGCATCACCATCTGTACAGGTACACAATAATCATACACAATCAGAAGGGAAGCCAGGTTAATCAAAAGTTACATTTTTACTGGGCAAGTGAAGTGAAAACCTCAGATAAATGTCAGGAGAGTGCAGTAAAACCGCTCAGGCATTCTGTGCTCGTTTGGGAGGAGCTTCATAATAAATGCAGGTAAAAATTAACTGGGATGGTTTGGTGCCTCTGCAGGTGACCAACCACACTATTTGGACACCAGCAGCCACTGTGGCCGGTGGATGAAAAGCTCTCCTGGCTTTCCAGGTGTGCTTTGTAATTTACAGAGCTGGTCATGGCGCCGAGCACATCCGACATGATTAATGTGAAGGTCACACCCTTACTCCAGATTAATAACTTATCTCCCAAAGAAACTAGCACAAGTCCAGGGAACCACACATAGATGAGAGTACTGATGGCTGTAAACTGCCAACAGAGGAGGTGACAGGACATAGTGAACAAACAGACATTAGAAAACAGGCTTCGACAGAACCACAACCATCAGCCTCCTCCAGAAAGAGAGATTAAGCCTGTATGAGGGGGAAAAAATGGAGTCATGTCTGTCTTGTGTGGCGATGTTGGTTGCTGGGCGTTGGGGTCGTGTGGTGCTGTGCGGTTATGTTCCCAGAGGAGGGTCTCGATTTACTTACTGCATGTTTACAAACAGTGGGAGGAAGACATTTGCTGCAGCAGTTCCACCACTCTCCACTCAATTCATTTCAGCCCATACTCTTATCCATTTCCTCTTTTGGGGAAACAACTCTCCACCTCAGGATGGATTCCTGGTTTTATCAAGTTGAAACGCCCTTTGGTGGGTCGGTTGGTTGCTGTTTCCGTCCTGATTGTTCCATTTTGGAATAGTCCGCTTAGCGCCCACTGGGAGGCCTTGAGGCTGCCATAGAGCACATTTCAGTTGGGAAGTTGGCTCCTCTTAGCCGCAAATTGCCAAACCTGCATCACATGGAAGGCGTTACACAGGTTCTAGAGACTTTAAAATGCTTAGAAAAAAAAGCTACACTCAAAAAAGGGAAAGCTAAACAGGGATGCATGTAGTAAGAGAATCAGAGGGAGGAGAAGATGAGGAGAAAGAGCAAGAGAGAAAACCTGAACTCCATGTTGGGGAAACACATAAAGCAAAAATGGGCCTGACTGGGCTCTGAGTGTGCTGGGTGGTGTTGTCAGCAGTGTCTTGTCTTCATCAGTTGTCTTGTGTTGACTCCAGTGTGAATGGCGTCTATTGGATCAGTCGGTACGGCGGCAGCGAGTGTCGCACAGTGTGTTGCTCGAATGTTTTTGTTTTCGTGTCGGAAAAAAAGCGTGACGAGCAATGGGGCCCAAAACAGTACAGGAAGGGCCGGGACTTTGGTCAGTATCAGTGTGGCTCATCTGCTGTAGTGAGGGATGTCTGTCTCTACCTTCTGTTTGGGTGGTGCAGTGTCTCCTCTGGTGTCAGTCTCCGTCTGGTGCAGACAGTGGGGCTTTGTAGATGCAAGCTTTGGCCTGCTTCAATGTGTCTCAAAGTGGGTGAGAAAGGAGGACGGGGACAGAGAGGGGAGGGACCAAGTGTAGCTCAGTGCCCAAAACTCCCCTCGCTCTACAAGTGTCTTCATTGGCTCTTGTGCACGAATGCAGAGATGAGGAATGTATGAGTCCTACATCGTCGTGTTGGATGGGAGGTGTCTTGTAGTTTGTCCCTTTGTATCTCAGGGACGCTCTGTGTGACGGTGGCTGCCGAGTGGTGATGTTGTCAGCATGTGTCTGCCTCTCCCTCTCTGCACAACATTCCTGTGCATGTCTTTTGGAGGTCACAGATCGCAGATTGCCTTTTGACTGATGCTGGTCCATGCCTCTGTCCTCACTTCTCGGCCAAATGAACACAAAATGAGTTACGGTGGGGCCAAAACGGTGTTCAAAGTGGCACTCTGACCGCTCTAGACTTCAGCAGGCTGTTCTGTCAGTGTTAGTACAATTTAACGGTAGAAGTTAGACGACAGTGGAAAAGACCAGGATCAGTCTCCTTGGCAAAGAACATTCTTGAAATACATGTTGCCTGTTAAAAAAAAGTGATGGTGCTAATAGATTCCAAAAAACTCTGCAGAACTTACACATGTTGTGAGGAAGGCAGGAACAGCAAAGGCAAACACAAAGAAGACAAGGACACGAGTTTGTGTCTAAATGGGATTTTAACCGTCCAACTGTTGTAGCTTCAGTGTGGTACCTGAACGTGCCACCAGGTGGAGCTTCTTACTGCTAATGCAGGGGTGTCAAACGTGACGACTTTGTGAAGTGTAAACATTACAGAGAAGACATTAACTGCAATTTGTAAATTTGTCAAACTATAAATTTAAAATAAGTTCTAGACCAGGAAAAGTTGTTTTGATCATGAAGTAAAATACTAGATTGTTTATTGTTCTTTTGTCATTTCGTGTCTCATTTTTGTTATATTTTGTCTTGTTTTTTGTCTGACTTTTGTTTTTCCTCAGGTTTTTGTTGTTTTGTTTCTCGTTTTGTGTCTCATTTTTTACATATTTTGTCTTGTTTTTGTTGTTTTGTCGTTTTTAAAGTAAAATACTATGTTGTTCAGTTCCAGATACCCATGACTAAAGGTTGTGTTTCTTTGTAGACACTTTGACCTGTATGTTGTAATGTATAAATGATTAAATGAGGCATAATGTTGTTCAAATTGAATTTATTTTCTTAAATGTCAGGTTGTCCATAATGTTTTGTAAAAAGATAATTCCTTAAGTGAACATTTTCCAATGTACTTTTTTGCACTATAGAAAAGGAAAAAATTTGGAGTTGTGGTTATTTCTAGGTTATTATGCTCTGATTTTACTGGTCCGGCCCACTTGAGATCAAATTGGGCTGAATTTGGCCCCTGAACTAAGATCAGTTTGACTCCCCTGTGCTAATGAAGTAGCTGCTGTCAAACTGCTAACTGCATTGAGCTTTACAGCAGCAAGGTGTAGTAAAATGTCTGGCGGCTGTCTGGTTTAACAAGGATGTTCAAGCGCACACAAAAATATGCACCGCAATACTTTAAATTCATGCCAGAGTTCACTGACACCTACATTCTGACTAGAAAAAAAACCTGCATCTCTCAAACTCTGTTGCCACTTTATAACATAACGAAGACGTCAAGGATTTATTTCAAAATTAAAAGCAGTTTTAAGAACACAAGACTAGTAACCGTGTGGGCCTGATTTATGTGAAAATGATAATGTAGTATTTTAAACAATAAATCTGTCACTGCGGAAACAGTCTGATGGCAGATTTAATCTTTTAAACATCTTTGGTTGTTAAATAGCTCACAGTCAAGACTAAGAAGATGCACCACAATGATAATAACTCCCTCAAGGAATTTGACGCTTGTTTGTTTTTACGTTTACAAAAAAAATTTAAATAAAAGAGACACATATGCAGCATGTGTTCAGTAAAACAGTGTTCTCCCCTCGCTCATATAAACTAACCAAACCAGCTGCAGTAATTACAGGTGCTCAAACAGGATCTACTTTGGCACGTGAACAGCATGCATGAAGTGAAGTGGAAATGCGGAACATAAACAGTGCGACAGTTCATGTAAACCAGAACAACAACATGGGGAACAGGATTGCTAGCCCCGAGATATAGATTAGCATAGAGAGCTTAGACGCTTTACTGCTTGATAACACGCTTTGAAAAACACAATTTGTCATCTTTCTGTGTGCCAGTGTGTTACTGCCAGTCCCTCCACACAGCAGAGTTTCATTCATCTGCTGATTTTACCAGACCCAGATCAGATCAGATCAGTAACTCTTCAGTCATAATGCCACTCATTATCAGTGAAGAGTGTTTCCTCCACCCTCCCTAAGTGGTGGTAAAGTTGCTGAACATGCTTGGGAATGTGTTTGAGGTGTTACCTGGGCCGCCCAGGTTGGGGTTCGTGTAGTCCCAGGTGTCTTGGTCGTTCTTGAACACATTCAGGCGAGTGGGCTGAAGAACAAAAAAACATAAATATACAAACCAGAGTTTAAACCCAGCTGACTAAAAGCTATTTATACATTCAGTTCGCAAATGCAACTGAACTAACAGCAGATGTCTTACAGTGTTTTTAGTTAATCTCTTAACCCCAAGTGGCTTCTGGGTGTTTTTTTTTCTCCTGGCAAATGTGAGCTCATTTTTCATTTCAATATACGGGTCATTCCATGATTGGAGGACATTTACGCTTCAAAATTTGTCTGAAAATAAACCATCTCATTTACTATTTTTTGCTCCATATTCATCAATAATAAGTATTGATTGGCTCAGCTTCCACATCAATGGCAGCATTTTTATTCCATGTTTTCTGTGTTGTTTGCTAACCCTACTCTAATCACAGTAACAGGGTTGCTAATCCATGCTAATGTGATCTTTTTCTCAGCAGTAGAAGCTAGATATTTAGTTGCTGTTACTGCTGACCAAGAGGACAAACTGACTGATGGAAAACAGTCCAAAGAATTAGTCTGATCCTGATAATATGAGGTAGAGTGAGACATTCAATCAAGGCTGACAATGCTATGAAAATATGAAAAATGGAAGAGAGGACACAGCTTTGTTCTACCCATCCTTTAGGAAAACTGATGTTAATTCCAGCGTTTCATGTGATTCACTGTTTCCTTCTTCTTCTACCAGCTATAAAGGTTATGCTAACAGGTTCCATGTATAATAATTATTATTTAAAATATTATGTTGATTCAAAATTTTTTTCCCACAATCACAAGAGACATTAATGAAAAAATAATACCACAAAAAAGGAGGTTTAAATTTCAAGAGAAAAGTCAAGAGAAAAATGGCATTTTAGGGGGAACTCCAGACTTAATTGGTATTTTTAAAACATTTCCAAACATTCTTTTCTCCTAGTTTTTTATAGATTTGGTCTCAGGAAAAATAATTTACACAACAACCGCACATTTTAGTATTTTGTACGTGGATTATCTGAATTATTATTTGATGGGTAGGACCCATAAAGTCCCGCCCCTTTATGGAAACAGCACAATCATGGCTACAATAATAATAAGAAGAATACAAATAAAAGCTGAACTTGAGTATTTAAAAAGGTCAGTGTAAAAACACGCATACAAACCACAACAACTCATTTTGTAACTTTACTCTGCTCTTTATCTGTAGAAAGATGTTTCACCATGCTGAATGTATCTCCAACAACTTGCTCCTCTGTTCACCGTTTCAGTCATGTTGCATTTATTTCATAGCTCGAATGCGTTTCATTTTCCTCAAAATCTCTGCAATTTGTTTCCACACTTGTCCATCTGCTGTGTGTCAACACTGCCTGCAGTTCAGCCGAATAATCCCTGAAATACTGTTTTTCTTATTACAGGATCTGAATTTTTAAATAATACGTTAAAAAAAGGTAATGGAATATCAACATTTTTAGCTTATATTCAGTTTATTTTCCTGACAGAAACGAATCACACACCATGATTTCAAGGGACGTCAATTCTTTCAGTTCTCACAGATTCTGGTTCTGATAAATGCATTAATTTATGTGATTTCTTTCAAAGAAATCAAAGAAATTTCTGGTCTTTGTCAGATTTTTGGGTTGAGAGGGTTAAATGAACAAGTTTAATAGTTTTTACTCTATTACAAATAATTCAAACTAGCATTGTGTTGCACACAGACTTTGCATTCCGAATCAGTTAAAATGAAAATAAAGTATTTGTAAATAAAATGATTCTATCTTCTATCTCTGTCACTGTATTGTGCAGCTGTTTATGTTGTTAGATGCCAACTACACCCACTTAACATAAACCGAGTCATGTTTTGCAGCGGTACCTTTGCGTACTCGATCTTCAGGGTACAGCAGCCGGAGTAGATGTCGGCTCCGTTGAGTGAAGCTTTGGCTCGCTGGGCGCTTTGCACGGAGTCAAATGTGAGGACAGGGTTAAGGACAGGACGTGAAAGCAGCAGATTATCTTCTGCAGCAGCCGTGAAAGACTGAAAACATCTTTATCTTCTCTCAGTGGAGCAGAGTGATAACAACCACCTGCAGGAACTTGATGACCGTTAGACTATCAGCAGCCGATCTCCAGTTAGCTCTGACTTGCAGGGTTTATGATGTCTGCATATTTTAAAACAACGTCTAACGTGCTTTTGTCTGACAGCCTGGGTAAATTCCACATAAGCAGCTTCAGCGATGCATAGACGGCAGCTTTATGTGCATCTTTGTCACGGTTGTCAGCAGGTTGCAGCCAAAAATCAGGTTGCAAACCCGCTGTCAGACAGCGAGCACACAAAAGGATATTCAACCATGGCCTGGACGCCGTTCTTCCTGAAGATGACGATTCTCTGAACAGGCCCGCAGTTGTTACAGATGGTGTAGAGGACGTCCTGGGAAAGGTAAAAACGAAACACAGGAAGCAAATGTTAAACCAAAGCGAGCACAACAACGATCATCCAGTCAGTACAGGAGGTTGTTGTAACTTTATCTGGTTCTAAAATCAGAACATTTGTTCTCGATGCATGTCACTGTTAGAGACAAATTCTTTTGTTATCAATATTTTTTCTCGTTTTATGTCATAAGCTGAAGAACTTTTAGAATAACAAAGCAAGAGCTATGAATACATGATCTTAGTCTTTGTGTCACCATCTTCTGACAATATATAGAATGACCCTTTGATGCACAACCTGGGTCAGGAGATAGCCATTTTCCATTGAATTCGGGTCACTTTTGACCCATGTGCATCAAAGGGTTAAATGATCTATGCTGAAAATAACTGGCAGATTTTTCCTCATTTAAATGAAGCTGCAGCCCTTTAATGGAGCACATGAAAGACCTCCAAACATGCCTACATTTGTTACAGATAATTTAGAGGACGTCCTGGGAAGTTAAAAACTCTATCAAAGTAACACAGGAAGCAAAAGTTGAATCAAATCGAGCACAACGGAGCTCAGGTAAAAATGTAAACAGCAGAGTTATGAAGATTCTTTTCATGTTATCTGATTCTAACATCAGGACATTTGTGTCCTTGTGCATGTCGCCATTCTGGACAATATTTTCTGATAGAGAATTTTGTTTTACATAACTTATTTTACATTTTACAAACTAATAAAGTAAGATCTATGAAGTTACGATGTTAGACTTTGCGATAAACATTTTCCACCATCTTCTGACATTTTATAGACTAAATGATTAATCTAGAAGATAACTGGCAGATGTTTTTCTAATTTAATTTAATCTTCAACCCTTTAATGGACCACATGAGATAGCAGAACAGCAGGAGATTCTCTGAACAGGCCCGCAGTTGTTACAGATCCTGAGAAAGCTAAAACTATAAGCAACACAGAGATGTCACGGCTCAACGGATCTCAGTTGAAAAAGCAAACAGCAGAGGTATGAGGATTATTTCCACGTTATCTGATTCTAACATCAAGACATTTGTGTCCTTGTGCATGTCACTGTTCTGATATAAATTTTCTGTTCTGATGATAATTTTCCATTTGCTTTACATCATTAACTGAACATCATGTGAGGGGGTTAGAAGCAGAGTGGTCTAACCCACAAACTATCTGAGTTTTATGTAATTTCTGTAACATTTTATGGTCTAGATTTTAGTGTCAGAGTGGTCTAACCCACAACACAAATACAGCATTACAGTGGAATGTTAGACCATTCTGGAAAACACAAAAATTTTAACCCAGTTTTCTCAAAAACTACAGAAAGGGGGTTAGACTACTCCGCTTCCAAACCCTTATTGCCCAAGATGCTTCAAATGATTCAAAATGACTTGAAAATGATCCAGAATTACAGAAAATTTTTCAGAAATGATCCAAAACACCAAAAATTTGTTCAGAATCACATGAAAATAGTCTGAATTGACTGGAATATTATCCAAAATCAGTCAGAATTTCTCTCAAATTATTAAAAATGATCCCGAATGACTGAAAAGTTGCAGAATGACACAAAATTTGTCCAAGATGCTTTAAAATAATCCAAAATGACTCAAAATTTGTGTAAAATGATGAACAATTCCAAAAAATTTGCCCAGAATTACACAGAAGTTGTCAAAAATGACAAAAAGATCTTCCCAAATTGACCAAAACGATACACTACAACACACATTTGCTTCTGATCTGAACGTCACAAGAGCAGCAGAAGAGTCCAGTAAGAAGCTAAAACATCAGATTTTAGCATCAAGCGCAGCCTCGTGTACTAACACTACAGACCTAAAAACATCACCGTAAAATAAATTTTATTCAGTTACCGTGGTGATGGGGTAGATGGGGTTCATGATGGTGAGCAGCAGAACGTTGTTGACACTTCTGGAGTCGTCGGAGTCTCCTGGCCTGGAGATCTTCTGGCTGGTGGAGTAGTTGATGAAGGCCGGGTGGCCAGCGATGTACACTTGGTTGTCTGCAGCGTAAGTTACGGCCGTGGACGACCCGTTCATGTCTTCGTACTCCACCAGAGCCTGGCGCTTCTTGGGCATCACCACCACGTAGCTGAAAGCACAGATTTGCAGGTTGTCAAACACTGACTGCAGGATATTAAGACTCCCACCTGCACATTAAAACGAAGCTGCTTTTCTTTACCTGATTGCTCCGAATTCCTGCAAGGCCTCCACCAGGTCGGCCTCCGTCACGCCATCCACCAGCCCCCGTACGTGCACCACCACAGACGGAAGGGTTTTGTGTGGATCTTCGTATCCCTGTGGGCAGGAAATTTAAAGTTACCAAACAAGCTCAGATACTTTTCTGACCTGCTGGCGACATGTTATCAATCTTCAGCTGTCGTCTGGCATTTTTTTTTGGCAAATTAGAGAAACACAATTTAACAAGGGCTGCAGCCAGTTGGCGAGTGTGGAAACATTGACGTGAGAATACACTGTATTACTGTGTTTTCTGGGTGTATGTAACATGTGAGCAGCCAAAAATGTTTAAAAAGTTCCCCATCTAACCATCTGGGAACATGTCATCTGTCTATTTTTAGTTCCCATACTGTAAACCTAAAATGTGTGATATTGTGGAAACACTGACTGTTGATCAATGAGCTTATAAAATAATGGAAGGTACTGATGCAAAAGAGCGCTTGCTTTAGCAAAATGCTGCACTTACTGAATATTTCCAGTGTTGATTAATCTGTTGGATATATTCTTGATCAGTAGAGATTGTTTGATTTATAAAATATCAGAAAATGGTGGGAAAAAGTCAAAAAAAGCTGACAAATCAAAAAGAAAACAAGGAATATTACATTTAAGAATTCGGAATTAGAGAATTTAGACTTTATTTCTTGTTAATTGTTAAAAACACTTTGAAACATTACTCAAACAGATAATTAAAATAGCTGGTGACTTATTTAATAGCTGAGAAGTGATTAATCTTTGCAGCTCTAGAGACTAAATATTTCCAAACATTTATAACAGATAACAGTCTATTGATCAGTTGTTGTGTGTTTGCCTTTGCTAATTAACGAGTTTGTGGGAGCAGCAAGGAAATGGGGCTGAAATATTGTGCTTAAATATTTAACGTAATAAACTTTTCCTCCAATCTGGCTGGAACAAACTGACGCATGACCACAATTTGACTGTGAGGCAGCTAATCCGATGCTAGCTGCTGCTGCTAACGCTCCGCCTGATTACAGTGAGGAGTTAGCGGTTAGCACTCGGCTAACGAACAAAGCCGGGCTCCGGTGAGGCCCAGCCGGGAAACCGCCCTCCGACGAGCCCATTCAGAGAGCACAGCCCCGGTAGGTGTAGCCTCACAGAGCGGAGAGCTGTGCTGGTTTAAAACAGCTTTTAAACCGAGGCTTTACGTGGAGCGACTCTACCTCCAAACTGATTTAATAACCGGCGACGCGTCGTGACACATTTTTTTCTCCAACGTTCATTCTGAATGAATCAAAATGTACCGAGAAACGGAGCTACTCGGAGCTCAAAGTGCTCGTTATGCAAGCTGAAGTGACCTCCGCCGTGTCCCGGACGGCACCGACTCACCGTGGCCATTCCGTCGGTTTTCTGTCGTTTCGTTGCCCGGCCGTCTTCGCTGTAGTAACGGCCCGTTGCAGTAGCCATGTTGTCCCGGTTAAAAAGGATGGTGGTTGTGACGAGCAACTGAAATGGACGGAAAAGTCAAGAAAAACGGGCCGCGGCTGCCCACGCCCATTTTGTCGACAAGACGCGCTGTGATCGGCTGCGGTAGCTATCAATCAAGTTGTTACTGGAACGTCAACCAATAGGAAGGCAACGAGCATAAGCCTATGGAAGGAGCTGTCGACCGAAGCATCCGGATCAGGTAATGGTTAAGTTAAAATAACATAAGATAAAATAAAATAACATAACGTAAAATAAAGAAACGCAATAAAATAAAGAAATGCAATGAAATAAAATTAAACGAAATAAAATAAAATAAAGCAAAAATAAAATACTGAAATAAAACAAAACAAGACAAAAAATGAAATGCAATTAAATAAACTGAAATAAAATGAAAAAATAAATTAAATGCAATATAAAATGAAGAAATGAAATAAAGTGGAACAAAATGAATGTGAAATGAAATTAAAAACAAAATGCAATAAAATTAAACTAAATAAGAAATAAAACTAATAAAACTGAATAAAACAAAATATAATGAAGAAAACTAAAACAAATTAAATTTCACATTAGTCAATTAACCCCCTTTATACTACTTTCTATAATAATGATGAATTTTTTAAAAAAATGTGCGACTAGCACTTTAAAACAAAGGTTAAATTTAAAGTAAGTTCAGAAAATATATATAACATTACTAATATATGCCTCAGACTAAAAATATGATTCATGACCTTCATTTAAAACCACACACATTATATACGCTGCTTCTTTCTTAGGTAATTTTGTTCTCAATAGTGTGAATCAATGAACAGTGGAGAGTTAATTAACCCATTGAGTGGGGATTTACATCTATATTCAGTATCTATTTTCCTGCTATTTCTGACACTTGATGAACAAAATGTCTGGTATACATGAAAAAATACAACTTAAATGAACAAAACTGGTCAAAAATATTGAATTGCTGCATTTCTTTTAAATTCTTATCATTTGTCTGTGCCGGAAAAACCTCGAAGCGACCTCAAAGAGACATAAAATTACACCAAAATAATATCTAGAATTTTTAAAACATAATGAAAAACTGCTGCTTTCTTGAGGAAATCTTTAAATGTATCAGAACATAACATTTCTGAGCTGAGGGACAAATAAAAAAACGGGGCCACTGATGTTTGTTGAAGAGGTTTATTCAAAAATAAAACTGCCACCGTCCTAACAGATGCCAGGAACACCAAAAAACTGTCAAAGCAGCTGCTTACAGAAATCAAACTGAAGCACTGTTTACATTTTAAAATCAAGTCACAGAAACAAATCAGATCAACACATGAGGAAAATCTAGCAGAGACCAGGTCCGGTCAGGTCTGTAATAAAAGGACAGTGCAGCAGAAAAAGAACAACAAACAGGAATGTGGCGTCATATTTAAAGGCATGCAGGCCAGAAACTCTGGAGAATAAACTGCATTCAAACTCAGGTGCGGAAAACAACCAATGACTAGTTTGCCAATTCTCAACGGGGAGGAGTATTTTGGGGAAATTTGAGCTCTGGGAGTGAAAGCAGTTGATCGATGCAGCGTCGTCCTCAAGAAGCGCATCAGCCGTGCTACATCCTGTCATAATTTACTGCTAAAAGTCAGCTGCGACCTTCACCTCACTGCTGCTGCTTCTAACTCCGGATACGTTAATTCTCAGAAAGATGATCTACGCAGCAGCAACGTTTAAAACAAACCCCGACCAAACGGAAAGTGATTTCTGCATCGACTAAACCCTGAACAATCTGCGGCTGCCTGACGACTACAGTCCTGTGGAGAAAAAAATCAAACCTGAACGACCGACTAGACAAATACAAAAACAGCTGCTGTAGGTAAAAGCAGACAGGTGCAGGGTTAGGGACAGTGAAGGGGACTAATAGTCTTCTTGGCTCAGTCGTCTGCTGGTGTCGGGCTCCGGTTTGGACTTGCTGAACGGGAACGACTGAAACAGAAACAGAGGAGTGTCAGCTGGCTGCAGGGGAGGACGGCAAAGATCAGGAACAGAAACACAACAAATAAAACATCTAAACTGTAAAGTTCATGACTGGACAGGCGCTGATATCTGTGAACTGTCTGAACACCTCTGACCTCTCATCTTTATTATTTTCATATCTTTAAGTCTAATATACTAAAGCTGGGCTCAGATTACAGGAGTTTTGGGACGTTTTGCTCCTCATCTGGTCGGAGATCTTGGACTAAAGGGTCATCTGTTAATGTGAGTTTAATGATCCACTCTGAAACCTCCTGAACCGCCTGGAGACTCATCGAGTTGCTGATAATATTAAGCATGTTTGATGTATATGCATTCAATTCTTTTTAATCACTGACTTAAGTCCTAACCCTAAACTTCTGGACAACTTTTGTTTTGGTCAAACATGGGGCTGAGTGTGTGAACATGTGGCCTTTTAGGATTCTTTCTATATATTACAACATGTATTAATGCATATTAGTGTTTTTAAAGTGCACTATGGGGAGATGCTCCCACCAATTTTGCTGTACAATGACAATAAAATAAAAATAAAGCTGCTTTCCACGGCAGGAACTTGCAGTTTTAAGGCGATTCGAGCTGCAAAAACCTCTTTCGGTGTCGACTTGACGCTCTAAAGGTCATAACACTGATTGGTTAAAGTCTGTAAAATTAAGAATAATGTTGTTTTATAAATATGTTACTAATAGACAGTAATAATCAGCAGTGGCTCCCTTTTCTGCCCTTAAAAACATGAATTCTGAGTTCATTCAAAAGAATTAAAATAAAATAAACCAAAATAAAATTTAAAAAAATAAATAAATAAAATGCAATAAAATTTACTAAAACTAATTAGAATGCAATAAAATAAAAAAATTTTAAAAATCAAATGAAATAAAACAATAAAACAAAAAATGTATGAAATATAAATAAAATGCTATAAAATAAAATGAAATAAAACAAAATCAAAAAATAATAAAAAATATAAAATGCAATAAAATAAAATGAAGCAAAACAAAGTGAAACGAAATAAAACAAAATGAAATAAACTGCGAAAAAATTTTTTTTAAAATAACTTAATTAGGTCCACACATATTCCTTTGTAGTGAATTGTCCCCTTGTTCCTCAATTTTGTGTCCTGCATAAAGACCACCATAAATTGAGGCAGAAAAGCCTCAATTCTTGCCTAAATTTCAGTGAAATGCATGAAATTAAGCATTTGAAGTTCCATACTTTCAATACGAGTTAAATTCTGTTTTGCATGTCGACGTCCAACAGCAAACTTCTCTTCAACGTCAAACTCAACATATAAACTAAGACGTCCTCTCACTATCCTGTAAACACTGACGCCACCTGGTGTCGACTCTGAGTTCCTGCAGTGGAAAGCTGCCTGCAGACGACCAGCGTTGAACTATTTCCTCGTTTACGGCTTCTGTTTTACTTTCTCAAAATTATTTTCCAGTCTATGCCTTGAGATTAGAAACTTTTAAACTCCTGCACTCTGAGCCCGGCACACGGCAGCTAATCTTTCTGTCCAGGATCAAAGGCTGAACAGGAAACTAAACCCCGGGGCGACTCTTCAGCTAGCGCTCACTGTTAGCATCGTCTCTGCTCTAACATCTAATCCTTCAAGGGCTACAAACACAGAAAAGCGGCTTAAAATGGTAATGATGTGGCACATGAGAAGAGAAGAAAACATATCTGACAAAGCCTCTGACGCTCACTCAGCCACCCAGACACTCACACATGCAGACACACACCTGAGCATGCTGGTTAAAGGCTCAACTTTAGCTCTACAGTCACCAGATTCCCAGAATACATGAATAAAAAGCCTGTCAATTCTCTCTCACCATCAACATGAGCTTGTCAGGGGGGTTGATTTTTGGTTACCTTTGGAGACAGTGGCAGAAACAACAAGTACAGAGAAGCGAAGGATGAAAGGACTGAAGGACGGATGACTACAACTTGGAGAGACACTGCGCTGGGAGGCTCTTGAAGACTGATCTCTCGTCAGCTCTTTCTCTCACTTTCAGAAGCTAAGACAGAGGCCGAAGAACTCTGGTAGGTAGGGGGGTCTGGTAGGTAGGTAGGTAATGGGTTTAAAAAGGTGTGATCTGTGCGGGTCAGCCCTCTGGTACGTCTGAAGGCTGGCTGGCTGGGTGACTCTAGTCGAACGACTGAATGTGCGCGGGCTGATCTCGTCTGAGCGTGTGCGTCGGTCGAACAGACAGTCGCCCATTCACTGTGAGGGAGGGTTCGGTCGGTAGGTCGACCTCTTTCTCGCTGTCTAACACCAGATGCAGGCGAAGGCTGATCTCAGGTCAGCGCTTAGTCACCCTCCCGCAGGACGTACGCACCGCCAGCTGGCAGACCCTGGGCCTGGGATCAGCTGCGGTGTCAGTGCAGTGCTCAGCTCCCACCACACGCTTTAAAGAAAATATGAAAAATAAACAAAACTGTGCTGCAAAGATGCTCACCGCAAGTCACACCTACTATGGTGTCGATTTCTCATCTAGTTTATTTTTGCTTCTTAGCCAAATTCAGGATAGGGAATTCAAATTTATAAGAGAAAATTTTTTTTAAAAACTATCTGACCATCTTTTCTTAACATTTCTCAGCTCAGTAAATCACATTTCCTCTCTTGCTCTGTCAGCCTGAATTCATTCAGAACATGTCACTGCTCTAATCTGCTAAAAGTCTCAACAGTTTCAGGCCGAGCAGAGCGTCTGTCCTGTGTTCTCCTTTCAGCATCAGCTGGGGCAGAAAGGAGAACACAGGAGAGTTCTCCCTCAACAGACAGATCTCAGGTCTGTCCTGTACCCCTCCCCGCTGCTCTACTGCCCCCTGCGGGGCAGATCTGAGGACGTAGAAGGTCTGGCAGGTCGTCCATCTCGGCGTCGTCAAGTCGGTCCGTCGGTCCATCAGCATGGAGATGCTCCGGTGAAGAAGAGTCTACTCGCTGCCTAGAATGGAGCACCTGGCTCTGCCTAACGTGAAAAACATACCTGACCCTGAACGCATCATAACATCTGCAAAGATCTAAACCTCGCTGAGCTGTCAAACGTCTACAATAACAGACTAAGCATTAGAAATCACTCTGCCTACGCCCTGTTTCAGAGAGACATCAGACTGAGGTTTACCTGTTCCTCTTGTGGTTGGCGGACTGAGATCGTGAGCGAGATCTGGAGGCAGAACGTCCTCTGGGGGCAGAACCGGACCGAGACCGAGACCTGGAGCGACTGGTGGAGGGCGAGAGGAAGAACATTTACAGCTTACACTTTAAAATGATGCTTCTGGAGAAATGTTAAGATGTGTCTGTGGGGGAAGCCGACGACCTCCAGTTTTTATTTCAGAGTTCTGTCTCACATGTCAGGATGCAAGAAACTGAAGCCTTCTTCTAACTAGTGGCAGCAAAATCATGACTAAAATCTCTTTAAAAGCACTCAAGATTTGTCCCAAATGAATCAAAATTTACTCAAAATGATTCAAGATTTGTCCAAAGTTACTCAAAGCTTGTCCACAGTGAGTCAAGATTAGAATGGCTCAAAATTTGTCCCCTTTCACTGAAACTAATCCAAACTGACACAAATTAGTCAGGAATGACTCAATATTAGTTCAAACTGATTCAAAATGTGGGTAAAAAGATTCAAATTTGTCCAAAATGACTTATTTTTTCCCCAAATTAACTATAGCTAGTTCAGAATGACACAAATTAGTCAGGGATGGTTGAAAATCTGATTTGTCCATAATGACTCAATATTTGCCCAGAATGACTAAATGTGTCCCATCTCACTGAAACTAGCCCAAACTGACACAAATTAAGAATGACTCAAAATTTGTCCAAAATGACACAAACCTGGACAAAAAGATTAAAATTTAGCCAGTATGACTCAATTGTTTTCCCAAATGAACTAAAACTAGCTCAAAATGACACAAATTCTGCCAAAAAAGAGTAAAATCTCTTTAAATGTATTCAAAATTTGTCCTGAATGAATCAAAATGTTTTTTTATAATGATTCAAGATTTGTGAAAAATTACTTAAAACTTGTGACTTAAATCTTGTTCAAACAGACTCAAAGTGTGTGCAAAAAGATGAAAATTGGGCCAAAATTTGCCCAGACTGACTCAAACTCACCCAGTATGAGTGATTTCTTTTAATATAATAAATAAAACCAATGTACAATATTGCACATCGTTGTCCATCTCATCAGCGTCACATTCGTTGCTGTAGATGAATCCAAACGTTAACAGGCTAACATACGTTCATACAATTCAGAGGAACACCTTTAACATTAGTCACTGCTGAAAAATGTTATTATAGAGAACAGACGAATGATACAGAGACAAACGGGTTTACTGTCGTTAGTAGAAGCAGTGATGCTGAAGGAAAAGTTTAAACCAACTAACAGAGCAGCAGCACCAGACAGTCGGATCTGAACAGAACCTACCTTCTGGCTGGAGTCCTGGACTTGGAGCGAGCCTGAGATCCAGACCTGGAAACAGGAAACACGGCGGTTAATTAAAACACCCGAGGTAATGAATCCTTCTCTGACATTCTAGTGAAAAACAACCATCGGTTTGTCTCCTCACCTGCTCCTGCGTCTGGAATAGGACGGAGATCGACGGCGGCTCCTGATAAAATACAAGAAATAGCAGGAGAATTAACACCGAGGAGGGAAGACGAAACATCTCACAGATCCACTGATTACTAGAAACTACTGTTCAGTATAAATCTTTCAATGATAACAAGCACATTTCTTGACTTCATTCAGTCAGGTCTGGTAACGCTGGATGATAAAATTCAGGTTCTGATCTGCCTGTCAAGGAAGCTGACGACTTCCTGTTTTTATTTCAGAGAAACTGAAGGCTTTTTTCTAACAAGTGGCAGAAAAATCAAGACTAAAATCTCTTACAAAGGACTCAAGAGTTGTCCTGAATGAATCTAAATTTGTTCAAGGATTCAAGATTTGTTCAAAATTACTCAATTTTTTTTCCTCCAAATTAACTAAAACTAGTCGATGATACAAATTAGTCAGGAATGACTCAAATTCTGCCTAAAAAGAGTAGAATCTCTTCAAAAGTACTCAAAATCTGTCCTGAATGAATCTAAATTTGTGTTATCTCACTGAAACTAGCCCAAATCAACACAAATTAGTACGCTAATTATTCAGGAATCACTGCCTAAAAAGACTAAAATCTCCTCAAAATGATTAAAGCTTTGTCCATAGTGACTCAATGTGTCCTGAATGACTCCAAATCTGTGTGAAACCAGTCCAAACTGACACAGGAATGACTCAAAATTTCTCCAAAAAGACGAAAAACCTGTCTAAAATGACTTAAACATAGACAAAAAGATTAAAATTTGTCCTAAATGACTCAAAACTTGTATACAGTGAGTCAAGATTTGTCTAGAATGACTAAAAATTTGTTCTATCTCACTGAAAGGAGTTCAAATTGACACAAATTATTCAGGAATGCCTCAAAATTTGTTCAAAGTGACTCAAAACGTGTGCAAAAACATTAAAATTTGGCCAAAAGAAGTGCATCAAAAAGAGCAAAAGTCATTAAACTGATGTGAAATGAAATGAAATCTGAGTGAAATTAAAAGTTTCTCTGTTTACATCATTATCTAATTTATTGCTGCTCTTATTGTGAAACCACCTCCAGAAGCAGCGTTTCCTGATCAGATTCCTGCGCTGTGTTTGATCTACCTGCTGTGGCTTCGGCTGCGAGAGCGAGAACGGTAGCGACGACCGCGAGACCTGGACCTGGACCGAGACCGTGAACGAGAGCGAGACCTGGAATAAAAAAAAGAACAAACGGGATCAACTTCCTCTGTTCCTCTGATGACAAAGACCGAAACCCATCAGACGGATCTTCACCTGCTGCGTCGGCCTCTCTTGCTGAAGCGGTAGCAGTCGTAGGCGTAGTGGCCTCGGTCTCCACACTGGTAGCAGCGATCGTTGGGGTCGAACTGGCGGCGGCTCGGACGCCCTCGACCCTTCCTGGACAGACCTGTGGACATCTCTACCCGGACACGAGACCCACAGAGAACCCTGGAGGAAGAACAAGTCAGTCAGAGACGCCGAATCCAGAACCAATACATGTTTTATCATCATGTGATATCATTGATAACTGGACTTCTTCATTAATAGAAGTGATTATAACTGAATATTTCAAATAAAAATAGGAGTGATTGAATTATCTACTCTGTTTATAGGTTTACGTTTTCTGCTGTTCTCTATTTTCTTGATATTTCTCTGTTTTATCACTGTTATTTCCAACTAAGATCCAGATCTGAAATTAATTACAGTTTTCCAGACTCTGTTTCAGGTTAATCTGCTTTCTAACTTAGCCGCTAGCATTAGCCACTGTTCAGTTTTCCTGCAGGTCATGACTCAGTGGTGATTTCTAGTGAATCCTGGGAGGAAGAGGAGCAGCGAAGATCGTAGCTGGGAAGGAAACACTGAGTATTTAGACTGGAGAACCTGTCTGAGCTGTAGTTGACCTACTGTAGGATCGACTCGTGGGTTTTATAAGGCCGATGTCGATTACTGGTGATGAAGAAAGACTGGTAATTGATATTTGGACTCGTTATACATTAAATGAGATGTTTTAACAGCATGTTGTAGCAGAGAACCTTCATTAATAACTGGACTTCATTAATAAGTGTGACTTCAACTGTAAAATAGAGATAGAAGTGATTAAACTATTTCCTCTGTTTATGTGAATTAGATTGATCAGTTTGTCTCCCGCAACTTCTTCTCTATTTTCTTAATCTTTCACTGTTTTATCACTTATATTCCCTACTGAGGTCCAGATCTGAAATATCAGCAACAACAATTGTTCTATCTCTAGGTGAATGTGACTTTTTTTCTTTGTTTCTGTTAATTTAAGTACCAAACATGTTGTACATGGACGAACAGATCAGAACAGAATGGAATCAGTTTGGTTAAATCTTTGCACTCTTTTTAAAATTGTCTCTACTCACTTTCCATCCATGCCTTTGACAGCATCTTCTGCATCTCTGGGATCCTCAAACTCCACGAAGGCGAACCCCGGAGGGTTTCTGGCCACCCAGACGCTCCTCAGCGGGCCGTAGTAACTGAATGCTCGCTCCAGCTCCCCCTTAGCGGCGCCGTTACCGAGGTCGCCGACGTAAACTTTACAGTCGGTGGCTCGGGACGAACTTCGGGACGAGTAGTACGACATCTTTCCTTACCTGTTGGGGAGGAGGAAATGTGAATTAGACAACCAGACATCTGCATTTTATGGACTTAACCAAGGCTGAATAATCTGGGGAAAATGTCTAATTATATTTTTTGATTTTATTTGCAACATGATTTCTAAAAAGTCAAGCTTAAGTTCAATATTCATCATCTCAGAGAAAAAAACTGGCTGAGTGTTCCACAAGGACGACAGTATAAATTAATAAAACCAGAAACGTCACGACTATTAAATAACATCTACATCCATCAACAGGCAACAAGAAATAAAGCCTAAAGTTTCATTTCCAGTCAAATGAAATAAAACTGAATTACAGCTTTAGTTTGGTAACTTAACCACACCTTGTAACTCTTAAATTAACAGTTTAGTGCTAAATACTTTGCTTCAGATTGAATTATTGTTTAACTTTAAACTTAACTATTTACTCAAGAAAATAATCTGCAGATGAAACCGTTCTGACAATGAATGTCACATTTAATCACTGACTTTCTGCTACCTTTAAACCTTTATCACAATAAACGTTACACATCTATGATATTGAGTCATCAAATAGTGACTACAGCTGCCAAGTTTAGATTCTGCAGGTATTTAAGGGGAGATTTCTAGGGCTGGACCCGAATATCCGAATATTCTGTCCCGACAGTGGTATCCGGATATTAATTTTCAGATCCGAATATTCGGCCCCCCGCCCCCTCATGCCTCTGATTTACATATTTACAACTTCCTAGACAGTTTTTTTTATTATAGTGTATTTAAAAGACACAAAGACGGAAATACTGAAACACAACATCAATTAAATGGAAATATATCAACAACAGAAAGGATTTTAATCACTAACAGGTTCTTCATCTGCTTTTTTTGAAGCTGTCGCAGCCATTGGAAGCAGGAACACAACAGATTTTATGTAAATCATGACCACAAATCTCAGATCTGAACGCCACCAAACACCTCTACCAATTAGATTACATCAGAAAGGTGCTTTTTCAGCTTTTTAAATTTAGTTTTTGATGTCTCTCTGCAGATGCACTCCTCCAAAGTCACCACAATCATTCTGGGGCCATGAATTATTATCTCATTACAAGTTATCTGGTAAAAATGCAATCTTTTCCCTCTTATAGCAGTGTTAACATCTGAAGAACAAACCACCACAGGTTCATTCAGTCCTAGTCTGAGCTGCTCTGACTTTAAAACACGCGGTCTGGAGATCCAGCAGGTGTTTGGCGCCACAGTTCATCTGCAGCTTCTTCAGGCGCCAAACAAACCTCTTTTCTCTGTAAACTGAGATTAATTAAGTCCTGCTTAAGTTTCGGTTTACAAACTCTGCGGTGTCTCTTTATCCACGGATTTACAACAACAACGGTCGCCTTTAGCTCAGATGTTGTTTACTAACTGGGATGTTTTGGTAACGACAAGCAGCTGCACAGACAATTAAATGTCGAGTAAGTCTTAAAATTCTGTATTTTTTGCTGTATTACTAGCTGAGGACACCTGATCTGCTCTGAATTAAACGCCTCCAGGAAGAGTCTGCGGATCGGTGTAGCCACTGTTAGCTCCTCTCTAACGCACAATTAAACACAATCTGAAGCTATCGGATAATGTAGTAGCGAATAATTATGGTAAAAGACACTGAAAATAAGCGTATAATGCGGCTATGTGAACGGTTAGATCCAGAAATTAGTCGAGGCCCGGCTGTCCGCCCGCTCATAAACAATGGCGGTTAGCACGCGTTAGCTTAGCCTTACCTTGTTACGCTGATTTCCGATTCGGTTCCGAACTGAGACGAAGCTTCTTCCGTCCGAACAGCAGCTCGGAGCTCTAATGTCACCGAACACGGAGGGTTTCTGCGGGTTTTTACTTCGTTAAACGGCCGCTCGGAGGAACGTCAGCGCGTCCTCCACATGTCTTCACTCCTGAAACCAACGGATACCGCCGCGACACCACCGCGTGACTTCCGCTCCTGCGCACTGCGGGGCACACACACAGCGCAGGGGGCGGGGCTTCCGGACTCTTCCGCCACAAACGGAAACGAATTCACAGAGAAATATTTAGATTTTTAAAAAAACAATTATCAGAGAAAAAAAATACCCAAATCACATTCTCTAATTAGATTGATTATATTAAAGGTTAATAATAATGAAGACACATTCTATTGTGTTTTGTTTTTCACCGGTTTCTCTTTACAACTTTGTGCAATAACAAGTTACCGTTTGAACTTCTATGTATAATTCAGTGGTTCTACATCTGTTTATGTATGGAATCACAGTATCCATAATAAAAGATACATCTGCTAAAAAATAAATAAATAAATGTGTAAATATAAAGAGGAATAAATAAATAATCTGTTAAAAATAAGGAAATAAATGTGTAAATATAAAAAAGGAAAAAATAAATGAATAAATAAAAAATAAATCTGTTAAAAAATAAGGAAATAAATGTGTATATATATAAAGAGGAAAAAATTAAAATTAAAAACATATTTTAAAATATGGAAATATGAAAGTACATTTTTTCTTTGCTTTTCCGTTGTCCCTTTTTTCTGTTTTTTTCCATGCAAGTATATCACAGGAGTGCCATAATAAAAAATAAACTTATTAAAAAATAAGGAAATAAATGTGTAAATATAAAGAGGAATAAATAAAAAATAATTAATTAATTAAAAAATATGGAATTATAATGGTAAATTTTATCTTTGCTTTTCCTTTTTCTTATGTTTTTCCATTTTGCCTTTGCTTTTACTTGATGGACAGAGCTGTCAATCAAATGGCTTTGGGCGGGGCTTTCTGTCCAAGGTGAGTAGTCCATAACTTAGAAAACCCCCGAAAAAACAGTAAAAACAAAGGGAAAACCAAAGAAAAAATGTACCTTTATATTTCCATATTTTAAAATGTATTTATTTATTTATTCATCTTTCTTCCTCTTTATATTTAAACATTTATTTCCTTATTTTTTAAACAATTTATTTTTCATTTATTGTTTTATTTATTTCTCTTGATATGTACACATTTATTTCCCTATTTTTAAACAGATTTTTATTTATTCCTCTTTATATTTACACATTTATTTTCTTATTTTTTTTAACTGACCTATCTTTTATTTTGGCACTCTTGTGATTCCATATTCATGGGAAAAGTGCACAAAGATTATATTTCCACCATTTCAATCTTTTTGTCCTGTTGTTTATTTCATTTTTATCTGACTGCTGTAACGTGTGAATAACTCCAGCGAAGGATCGATAAAATTTATCCTACTGTATCTTTAAAAAAAAAACTGTTATGATATCCAGTTTATTACTTTTACTATAAATGATAACAACAGGAAAATCCTCAGTGTTAGTGTTTGGTGGCTAATGTGGCTAACCGTATCATTAGCTTTAGGTCAACAGGTTAGAGCTCTGTGGAAACTGGAACACTGACGGACATTCAGAGATGAAAGAAACTTTAATCTAAACTTGTAAACAAGAACTGGGTGGATTTTTGTGTTTTCATGTTTCCTGTTGAGCTTCAGTTCAACCTAAACCCAGCTGCTGTTAGCTTCTCTCCTGCTCTCTGTGCTCAGATAAACTGCATTTTAAAACAGCTGAACTCCCAATTAAGCGGTTCTCATTACATTTACAGCAGAATGACTACTAAATAGTGACTGAAACGCAGTAGTTAAGACTATGGAGCTGTTATTTAATTTCAAAGCTGCTGCAGGTAAAATGTCTGACAAAACAGACCTTTTTTATAACTCCAGTTTTGAGAGATGCTATAGATTATTATCATTAATTACGATGTTTATTCTTATATCCAGTGGCAGACGACCCTTTGAACTATTGCTACATGAAAAAATACTTCAATACAAGCAAAAATATTAATAACCTGGATGAAAATCAGTTGATACTGTTGATGCCTTCAGGTGTAATCACCATTTTACTGTTCTTACTGTTGACATGCAGCTATAGTTAAATTATTTTGTATCAGGCAATAATTAATAATTATTTTCATTCTGTTGATTAGTTTGTTGATGAACGTTTTGCTCGACTCCAAAGTGACTCCATTAGTTTTCATTATGTTTGTTCAAGCCTCTAAATTATTAACAGTGAATAAAAATGGTTAAATAATACAGAAAACATATCAAATATGAGAAACGTGATGTTTTTGATCAAAATAGATCAAACAATTCCTGTGTCGACTGTTTCAGCTGAGCTCATATATGTTGTAGTTTTATTCATAAAAGTAATTTAAATTCATGAGCACTTTATTTGCAGATTAAAATAACTGAACTAGTGTGTATAATTGTGTGTTTACTGAGGAACTGCAACACATTAAATTTGTCAGTTTAGGGTCAATACACAATTTTAGTGAATATTTTCAAAGAGCAGTGATCAAACTGAAACAATAAATGATGCTGAAACGCCATTTATGAGAGTTTAAATTAATAGAGCATGAATATCTGGATTTTTCCCAGTGAAAGATACTGTTTTGCTCTTTATTTATCATCAATTTCTCACAATCATTGTCAGTTTGGTGTCTGGATTTTGAAAATATTCAGCAAAACTGGTAAAATCATCTATAAAATGCCTGAAAATATGAAACTGAGGAGCTCTTCAGATGTTGTATTTAGTCTGATTAACTTTTAAAAACTCTAATATATTCAGTTAATAGTGAAATAAACCAGAGAAAATCTGCAAATTATCAATATTTGAGAAGCTGAAATCAAAGAATATCAATAAATAATCAGTTTTAGGTGAAATGATGATAAATATTCTTCTAGAAAATGACTCAGACCTGAAATATTCTTTTACTTTTGCTTTTTGTGGTTCTGGTTGGTGCAGAAATAACGACTCAGACACGTCACGCCTTGAAAATAAATAAACTATATTTAAATAAGGTCGACTTCACTTGATTAAAGACCTTCATCTTCTTTCAGTAACACATTACACCTCATGCCATGTTTTCAAAAACAACTTCGTTTTTTTTTCTTGAGAAATTTTTCCCGCATTTCATAAAAAAACTTAAATATCATCTTCAGTTAATTTCTTACAGTAGAGAATAAATGTTTATGTCTATCACATGATATTGGAGTAACTCAGTCATTATTTCCCTACAAAGATTCAGGCAGAGAGAAATTTTTCATCATCACAGGAAACAACTTCACAGAGAAGACACATTGAAGAGCAAGACCTGGGGGTGGGGGGAGGATGGAGGCGAACACGGACACGGACACGGAAATATCAAACACCAACCAACAGAAAGATGATCCGGGTGGAGCTTCTGGCAGACGGAGCAACGAGGCTCTTAAAGTTTGGAGATCTGAGGGAATCGACCCGGTAAAGTTTGCCTACAGGCGTCCATCACAGTAGACCATGCTGCTAACACGTGTACACGGGGGGGTTCGTCATGCATGTGCAGAGGAACACGGAGGAGGGGAGGCAAACACGGACACACACCGAGGGGAGGCGGGTGAGGAGGGGAAGGGGAGGCCGGATCACATCTAAGCTACAGAAACAGCAAAGGCCGAAGCCCGACAGTTAGTACAGAAGTTCATGGAAACATGGAACATTGTCCGGACATTGTGGGCAGTTCTGCTTCCGGAGCCACATCTGGGTCACGCCTGGGCCACATCTGGGTCACGCCACACCTCAGCAGACCTGTGTGTGTGTGCGTCTGTGTGTGTGTTTGTGTGTTTGAGAGACACACGTCACCCGTCTGCCTCCATCCCGTCTAAACTCGCAGCAGACTGACAATTATACTGGCAATGTTCCTCCCTGTTTCTCCATGTAAACATGCTACTTACACGCCAACTCCTCCTTCAGACGACCGCGTGGAGAGATGAACGACAAACACTGCAGCAGAACAACCGAACCGAGCTCGAGTCGAAGCTGCTCTAACGACTTAATATGAACTTTTAAAAAATGTTTTCCCATATTGCACATTAAAAACCACAATCCTCGAACCGAACTGCAAACCTCAAGGCCGAGTGGCGCAGCTTGTCCTCACATAAATAATCCTCTGTGAATAAATAAATATAGATCTGACCTGATGAGGAGGAACGTACACAAACGACCAGGTGAGTAACTGAGGATCCTGATGACGAACCACCACGCTGTCATGGAGCAGTTAAAGGGGAGCTTCCTCACCGTGGAAAATATATCAAAATCTAATAGGCTAAATTCAGCAACGATGTCATCTACTCTACCAACTTTATATACTGATACTATTCTAAACGGTGTTTAGAAGTACAAAAAATCTACCTTGGCTATATATCTGCAAGGAAAAGATACAAAATTGGTTTTTAGAAAGTTTACAAAGGGTAAACGAATCCAATCCTTCTGATATCTTAAGAACAACAATAACAAACTCCACTTGTATAGCACTTATCTGAGGGTGTTCGCCATGTAAAGTCCTCACAGAAATATATGAATGCAGCTGATATTAGGCAGTGTAATAATAATAATAACAATTAATAAGTAATTCAAGCTCAAAGCTAATTGTTCAGGAAATTATTCTGACTCTGTGTTGCTCTGATTTTAACCTGAAATCTAGAAGCAGAGCAGACGATGTTTTGTGTTCTGGTTGTTTTTTTTTCATTTTTTTAGCAGCTGCTAGTTTTAGTTTCTCATGAACTTTAGCTCCAAGTCTGTCATGCAAATACTGAGCGATGTGTTTCCACTGAAATCAGCCCGTTATGAAGCTCTGACTCCAGAAATGTGTGCAGATTTCCTGCAGTGTTGAACAGCAGAATGAGCCAGTAGACCTTGTTTAGTTCAGACTCCGTTCGGACGTCTGCTGCTTGTTGTGTGAATAAACTACAAGCATCCAGTGTTGAACCTCACACAGTGACGCACGCTAACAGTTTGTCGACGAAAAGGAAAACACGACACATCAGTGCAGCCGGGGCAGTTTGTACAGCTGGAAGCTTCAATACTAGACTTAACTGGAGCGTTTTCTTTAAGGCATTCTCTGTCTGCTATCGACGAGCGTCTGCAGCCGAAGCATCAGGAGTTTGTTTCCTCTAAATGTTGATGTTGAATCGTGCTGTAGAGAATGATGGAAACTCTGCTGCTGCCGCTAATGCTGAATAAGAAACATGCCACAGTAACGGTCGGCCTGAACTACACACTGACCTGGTTCAGATGACAGAAGCTCAGACTCTGATGAGGAAAAATGTCCTTTAGGTTCCTCTCAGACAGTTTCTGTTCATGTGGATGTCATTTACAGGAGCTTCTGCTCGTTTCCTTTGACCAAGTATATAGAATGGAGATAATGTGAGGATGCCTATACATGCAAAGAAGAACCTTCACAAACCTCCGTCTGACTGGATGCTCTCTAGAACCTTTACGCTGATTTTTCTTATCGTGTCTGAGCTGCTCTGTTCAGCACAAAAGCAAACGTTTGTGATGTTTGTGCAGGTTTTTAAACTAGAAGCTCGACTGCTGCTTCCACAGCTTCAGGGTGAATCATTTCCTCGTCAGCCTGCAGAACGCTTCCCTCTGTATGTACACTGCTTTCTATTTACAGCGCGTGTGGAGAACCTTCACCTATACTGTGAATGAAACAAGCATCACCTCCATAGAAGAACCTGCTGGAGTAAACAAACACAATGTTGTTGTTGTAAACATTCCACTCCTGTTTTCACACAGCGCTCCGCCTCCACAGGGAACAAACGTGGAGTTGGGAGGGTTGGTTTCTGTTTGTCTGATAAACTTTCACTTCCTTCTGCTCACCTGCTGATGAACCTTCTCGCCTCTCACTAACACTTCCTCTCACCTTCACACTCCAGTCCCTCAGTAATGACCTGGTTAACATGCCTACATATAGTGTGAGTGTGTGAACATGTGTCTGTAATGTTGAGCGTCTCGGACCAGGAGCCTCCAGGCTGCAGGAGCCTGTCGATCGGATGAATCTGGTTTGTTGTTTCATGTGTTTCAACTGAATTTAAAGTAGATTTATGTGTGTGTCGCTGTGCAGTTTTCTTCTGGGAGGTTCCTCGTCTCCTGTTTAAAAGCCGTTGATGTGGCAGTAGGCCTCCAGGCTGGAGAACAGGATGTAGAGGAACCACAGGCCCAGGAACAGCAGGGTGGTGAGCAGTCGGGGGACCCGGGGGCCGCCCAGCTCCCCGCCGATGGAGGGCCGGCGCCGGAACAGCAGCACGGCCATGCAGATGAAGGCGAAGATGGTGAAGAGCGTGACGGAGAAGGCCAGCGAGCCCGGATCCACCTCGAACTCCTTCCCTTTGATCTTCCAGTAGACGGCGGCCACCGACCAGGCCACGCCGATCCCCAGGAACACGTTGACGGCGTTGCTGCCGGTGACGTTTCCCACGGACGCGTCGGCGTGTTGGTCCTGCATGGCGGCCACTTTACTGGCAAACGTGTCTGAGAGAGGAAGGAGAGAGAAAATCACACAACAGACACACACACACACAGCTGACTGTAATCTGAGTAAACACAAGTAAATGTTGTTCTTCATGTTAACTCTCACAGATATTGATGGATCAAAGTGTCTACAGGCCACAGCTTCTGTCTGAACTCAATCATACAAAGAGAAACAAAACAAAAACAAAGAGAAACAACACAATGACAGAGATGGAAAATGGCAACAAAGGGACAAAAAACTAAGAAAGGCACAAAACATCCACAAAGTGACACAAAACAACCATAAAGAGATGCAAAACAACTAAAAGGAGACACAAAACAACCAATACCAGAGATATAGCAACAACAAACTGAAAGAGAATCACTCTAAAGAGATACACAACAACCATAAACTGACACAAAACAACTACAGACATATAAAATTACCATAAAGAGAGACAAAATGGCCACAAACATACAAAAACCTAAAAACATATACAAAGCAAGCACAAAAAGACACAAAACATCCACAAAGTGACACAAAACAACCATAAAGAGATGCAAAACAACTAAAAGAAGACACAAAACCACAGAGCGACATAAATGACCATAACGATGCAAACAACTATAAAGAGACAACAACAAACTGACAGAGAATCTCCATAAAGAGACACACATTAAACTGACGCAAAACAACTACAGACATACAAAATTACTATATACAGAAACAAAATGGAACAAATATACAAAAAGAACTAAAAATATATCCAAATACAAATACATACAAAACATCTAAATAAAGAAACAAAACAACCAAAAAGAGATCCAGAACTTTTTTTAAAAGCCACAAACAAACATTAAACAACCAAAAATAGAAAGAAACTGATTATAAGGAAACACAAAACAACTACAAAGAGACACAAACACTAAACAAGCAAGAAGAAGCGAATCAGGAATAGACAGAAAACAACCACGAGCAGACATTGGAAAAACAAAAAAAACATTAAACAACACTCACAGGGAAACAAAAAGCGACACACAACAACTATAATCAACCACAGACATGCTCAACGTCAACCGAAAGACTCTTGTTGGATTTGTTTTCATGCTGCCAGCCTCCAGGAGTTAATTAAATCGCCTTCCTGTGTTACTTCCTGTACTTTCCCGCTCCCTGCTCACCTGGGATGGAGGTCCCCAGGGCCACGAATACCACGGCCGTCACCGTGTCCCTCAGACCCACGGTGCAGCCGAAGTGCGACGCCAGATCTCCGATGACGGCGGTGAGGAGGCCGATGACGCTGATGGACACGAAGAAGCAGGCCCAGCCGTTCCAGTACTCGGTGGGCGGGACGCAGGCAAACAGAACCTTCCAGAACACGGTGAGGAAGTGCATGACGTAGTCGTAGCAGGATGGAAGACGCTCCTCGCGACCCTCCTCGTCTTCGTCGCCATCACCTGGAGGAACATCAGAGAATACGAAGGTTAGAACAGAACTGATATGATTTAAGGTCAATACAACAGAGGAGCTGATATTAAAACACAAACAACTCCTCAGTGAGATCAAACTTCAGGTCCTAACACTCAATTCCTGCCTGCAGTTACATCTTATGTCCACTAGATGGAGACCTTCAGCTATAAATCTGATGTCTAACAGACACTGAGTCTGAATGAATCTCTGGTTCTGAGTCTGTGTTCATTCATGTTTTCCACTGACAGACTCTGGACCTTGTTTTCTGACATATAAAGACCCTAAAGTTGTTTTTAGTGTGTTTTTGAAGTTGAGTTCAAGTATCTCATGATCTTGTTCATGAGTGATGAGAAAATGGAGCATGAGATGGACAGGAGGATTGATGCAGCATCAGCAGTAATGTGGGCGTTGTACTGGACCATCATGGTGAAGAGGTTTACCATCCATCTACGTTCTGATCCTCACCTATGGTCATGAGCTCTGGGTAGTGACTGAAAGAAAGAGATCGCAGATACAAGCAGCTGAAATGAGCTTCCTGCGTAGAGTGGGTGATCTCAGCCTTAGAGATAGTTAGAAGCTCAGACATCCGGAGGGACCTCGGAGTAGAGCCGCTGTTCCTTCACCTCTAAAGGAACCAGTTGAGGTGGTTTGGACATCTGATTCCGATGCCTCCAGGGAGACTTCCTTTGGAGGTTTCCCGAGCACATCCACCTGGGAGGAGATCCCAGGGTAGACCCAGAACCCGCTCCAGGGATTATGTATCTCATCTGGCCTGGGAACACCTCGGCATCCCACAGGAAGCACTGGAAAGCGTTGCCGGGGGGACGGACGTCTGGAACAACCTGCTTCATCTGCTGCCTCCGCGACCCGACCAACCAAATGGATGGAAATAGTTTTTTTGTTATATTAGCAGAGCTGATTGTGAAGCTGAATGTTTTACTGAATCAGTCACAGATTAAACCAGTTCACACCAACGTTAGATTCATAGTTTATCTTTAGAGAAACACAGTCTGAGGTTGTTGTTGGATTCAGTGTTGTAGGTTTGTGGTGGTTTAGTCTCATCTTTTCTTTTTACTTGAAAGTGGTGAAATTGTCCATTCAGCAGTAATGTGGAAGTTGTACTGGACTGTTGTGGTCAAGAGGAAGCTCTCCATGAACCAGATGATCTGTGATCCAAGCTTCACCAATAATTGTGATGTATGGGTGGTAACTGAAAGAAGGAGGTGGCAGATCCAAGCGTCTCCTTCATCGAGTAGCTGGATGAAAGGTTGAAGAGTCTGTGCTCCATCACAGCTGATACCTTGGAGAATTTTCCCGGTACATCAGGTTAGAAGGAGGCCTGGAATAGATCGAGAACTCACTGGAGGGATTATCTATCATCTGGCCTGGGAACTCCTCAGGATCCTCCAGGAAGAGCCAGAAAACATCTGGAATGACCTGCTGAGCCTGATGCCACCTAGACCGAACTTCTTCTAATAAATGGGTTGGACCTGTTTACCAAAAAAGGTCAGGCAGCGTTAATTCATAAAAGCAAATAGATGACCTTGTCTTCCGATTAAATTTACCTGGAAGGACTGTCTCTAAAAAGCAACAATCTATGAGAGCCGATCAAAAAATTCAGATACTGTTTGCGTGAGCACTAACTGTCATGAGTCGGGAGATCAGGTGACGTTATCAATATCAGGATCTGTTTTAATCATGTTTTATGACTACCGCTAGAAGAAAACATCACTTTCAGCATCAGTCAGCAGCTGGATGATCCAACCTTCATGCTGAGGATCATCATGGTGACCAGAGGAGGGTCTGCAGCTACCATCAGGAGAAGAAACACCAGTTTAACAGTTTACACAGATTCCAAACTGGACTAAACGTGTCAGGTTCAGGGCATCACTGTTTTCTTCAACATTCCTGTCTTTGTACGCTGTGAATTCATCCCTCAGCGTTGGATTGTCAACGAGGAATTCTACTCCAGCATCATGAGGCGTCTGAAGGAAAATATTTGTCACAAACAACCTCAAATGTGGCACGACAACACAATCGATGCTCTCCACCTGCCCTCCTTATTAGATTTGACTCCCTGTGACTCCTTCTTCTTCTTGCCTAAAATGAACCTCAAGTTGAAGAGTTTCTGTTTTGATCCTGCATATGGCGTTAGACATTACAAACGTTGCAGGAGCAGTGGGAGCAGAGCGTCACTGCACAAGGAGAGAGAATTTAAAGCAGGTTTTTGAACATTCTCCAAAACAAAGTGAGGGCAAGGAGAGATCAAAGTAAGTATTTTCCTGGCTTCTGAAGTCAGGATATGATGTTCAAACGTACAAACACAGAAAATGTGATATTGCAGGTCAATATAAGCAAAGTCAGCCATGTTAAAACAAGCAGTGTTGCCAAAAACCTCCAAACTACTGTTTAACTACAGTCCTGAGTTCTTACAGCAGAAGTTATCTAGTATTTAACTCCATGTTCACATCTTTTGCTTACATTCTAAACGAGCACGCTGCTGAACGTTTAGCATTTTAATTGGGACTTCCTGTGTGCACCGCCAAGATACTGCAAAAACTTGGATCGATACTGGAGCAGATCTCAGGTGAGATGTGCTGAAGAATAGTAAACAGCTTCCATCTAAATTAGTGGAACCTGCCTGGTCACAGACAGCAGCTTTAATTGATCTCAGCCCGCCAGGAGGGTTTCATAAAACCTGGTTTGCTGCTTGTGTCAGACTGTAGCAGGTTGATTATAAAAGACGTTATGTCCTGCATGAAAACCTGGAGAATCATGTGTAACTACCAATAAAAAGCAAACAGATACAGTAAAAGTCTGAGATCATAAACATTCCTCTAACTACAGTCGATCAGGTTGTCTCTCCAGTCGTACAGGTGTTAACAGGCTGGTTTTATTTGTTAATAATCCAGTTATTGACCTCTAATTGTGCTCCTGACTGTGTTGTTATTGTGTTGTTGTTGACCGTTGTTGCTGATTGTGTTGCTGACTGTTGTTACTGTGTTGTTGTTGTTGCCGACTACATTGTTGCTGACTGTGTTATTATTGACTGTTGTTTCTATGTTGTTGTTGTTGCCGACTGTGTTACTATGTTGTTACTGACTGTTGTTGATGACTGCATTGTTGACTGTTGTTCCTGATTGTGTTGTTGCTGGCGACTGCGTTCTTGCCAACTGTGTTACTATGTTGTTACTGTTGTTGCTGATTGTGTTGTTACTGTGTTGCTGTTGTCAATTGTGCTGCTGACTATGTTGTTGTCGATTGCGTTACTATATTGATTCTGACTGTTGTTGCTGACTGTTGTTACCAGCTGTTGTTGCTGACTGTGTTGTTACTGACTGTTGTTGTTGACTGTTACTGACTGTTGTTACTGACTGTGCTGTTGACTGTTACTGACTGTTGTTACTGTGCTGTTGACTGTTACTGACTGTTGTTACTGACTGTTGTTGTTGACTGTTACTGACTGTTGTTACTGACTGTTGTTGTTGACTGTTACTGACTGTTGTTGCTGACTGTGCTGTTGACTGTTGTTGCCAACCGCATTACTGACCACATTGTTGCCTACTGTGTTGTTGTTGTGACTGCGTTGCTACTGACTCTATTACTAGTTGTTGTTACTAGTTGTTTCTGACTGTTGTTTCTGACTGTTGTTGCCGTGTCTGTCCTGACGCCTGATTGGCCGTTGCTACGACACACTCACCTGCGCTGACAGTAACCGCCTCCACGAACTGTTCCCTCCAGGAGTGCGTTCCGATAACCAGCGCCAGGTTGGTCTTCTTAATGAGCTTGTCAACGGTGCTCTGCCAATCAGAAGCAACAACACAGTTCATTAGCAGCCGGTTCCGCTGGGGACAGGTGACAGCGGCGCTCAGGTGAGACGAGCCTGTCAGGTGACTTCATCCATCTCACACCACAAACTCATTAATGTGCTCTGATGACACTGAGTTCAAACTGAGAAACTCAATTGAAGAAACTAAAAATAATGAACCTCCACTCCTGCAGGAGAATAACTGTTTTGGCCGAAGAGTCTGGATGATGTCCAGGTGGGAGAAACTAATGAAAGATGCCTCTGAGCTGCATTATGGGAAATGTGGGAGGAAAAGTATATCTTGGGCTGGAAATGTACTTGACTTTGGGAAATAAAGTCAATATGTGGTGTAAAACAGGAAGATGAGGAGATTGATTTTCATATTTGTGCGTTACATGAGTTAGCAGTCAGTTAGATTAGCTTAGCACAAACACTGGAAATGGGGAGACTAGTTAGCTTAGCTTAGCATAAAAAATGAAAACAAAAGGAAACACATAGATCAGCATTAAGATAGAAAACAAAAGCAAACAATTTTTTAGCTTAAAGATTAAAAACAAACTGAAACAATTAACTTTGCTTCACACGAAATAGAAGAAAACAGTTAAGCACATAGGAAAACAGGTAGCTTAGCCTAAAAAATAGAAACAGTGGAAATTAGCCTGTTTAACTTAGCAGAAAGAATGGAAACAGAGGGAAACAGCTAGTCAGCTTAGCATAAAGAATGGAGGTGGGAGGAAGCAGTTAGCCTAGCTTAGCATTAAGAGTGGAAATAAGGGGAAACAGTTAGCTTAGTTTAACACAACAACTGGAAACGTAATGAACCAGCTAGGGTTAGCACAAAGAATGGAAAGAGGGACAACAACAATCTTAACTTAGCACAAAAAAAAGAAAATTAATGGAAACTGTTAGCTTAGCTTAGCGTAAAGGATGGAAACAAAGAAAAATGGTTTGCTTAGCATAAAGAATGGAAGCAGGAGAAACAGCTAGCCAAGCTTGGCACTAAGAATGGAAACAGGGACAACAGCAATTTAAACTCCGCATAAAAATGAAAATCTGTGGAAGCTGTTAGCTTAGCACAAAGGATGGAAACAGGAGAAAAGTGCCGGGTTTTGTTAATCTAAAGTTCGCTAATTACCAGGTTTATCTCTGTTTTAATCTGGGTATTCATCAGAATCACTGTGAACTGTGCTGTGATTTATGGCGATTAAAGGAAAAAGAAAATGCTGCAACAGATTAAACAGCAAAGTGAGCTGACAAGGGAATCTAATCCGAAGCACGTTCTATATTTTTCCCACTACTGTTCGTGTTACACCTGCTGAGGATCTGATTTCTCTTCCTTTCAGTCTCTTTTCATCACTTCAGTACAATGAGCCTCCATTTGTATTCGAGTGGTGTTTTGTGTAAAAGCTGAGCAAACTAAACAGTGTCTGTGCATCAATAATGAAACATCTACATATGAACTGATACGCTGAGTTTGTCTGCAGCTGCACAAACAACAGAAACACTTCACTCTGTTACGTTGGAGCTGTGAAACACACTCGAGTAATTTAAAAACACAATACGTAGCTCAAACATGGACACTCCTCTACTGTTTGTTTATTCGTTTAGCAAATATATCGATCGCCAATGAACTGAATCTCAAGAGCAATCAAACTGCACTACATTATTCCTGCAGCTGGTTCACACTACCCACAAATCATAGGAGACAAGGACGCTTTTATTTTTCCACGAGGGGTCAGTTTAATCAGATGGAGGATGAGGAATATTGGATTCTAGTGGACTGTGTATGGAGTGACGACGCAGCGACGGATCTCATTAATCTTGTTTTGTTGATGCTGTTTGTTTAGCGCTTGTAGCACTTCTGCTCTCTCCACCTGAAATTAATCCCAAACCAATCCATACCTCTGCCGGCTTTTAATTGGCTGAAGACGAGGTGGATGTTTGATTTGTTTGCTGCCCGTGTCGAGTTGAACTTTTCCATTTTCACATATTTCGTTTTAATTAATTTACGCGTTATTTAGAAGAAGAGTAAAGGAGCGTGAGAGGGCTCAGAGCGCTCGTTTGTGTTATTTAGTGTATTTCTGAGGGATTTAAAGCCTGTGAAACACCCACTGCTCTATTAAATACATGCACTTGTTGCTGATTAAATCATTTATTTGGTGCATTTCACCGACTCAGAAGTGTAAAACAGCACATCAGGGACTGTAAGTTTTAATTTCCTTCAGAGCAATTAGAATTTATAACATGGCGGACCTGTGTGGCTGCTTTATGTACACAGAATACACCTGAGCCTCAAGCACTTTTCAAATATTTGGACGGCAGCACAGAGGGACAGAGTGAAGCCTGAAGACGTGGCAGCTCAGAGCACAGAGTCTGAATTCTGGATGTTTCCACCGAGCTGCTATATGGAGGGAAACTCCGGCATCATCAATAATTCAATCCCATATTAGAGCAGCTGGCTGAGAGGGTTACGACCCGAGTTGAACAGTGTGAGAAGGAGGTGGATTATATATGAGGAGCAGAAAAACACAGCAGCTGCCTCCATGTTGAATCCATAAAACCTCCGGCTGCTGCTTCGTAAAAGAGTTTTTATGATCAACTGTACTTCAATCATAAAAGTCTTCTCTGTGCGATTATTTTCACAGTAATATTTGGGTGGAAGAAACCTGTAAAACCTGAACTCATTGGTTAGAAAAGACTATTTAGGTGGAAGAAATCTTTAAACTTGAACTTTAAATATGTAGAAATAAAGTAAAAGCATAAAGGATAAGTATTTTGGACAGAAAGTTTGGGTGGAATAACTCTTTAAAACTCTAAGTACTTCGACAGGAAATAGTATTTTGGGTGGAATAACTCTTTAAAACTCTAAGAGCTTGGTCAGAAAATAATACTCTGGGTGGAATAAACCTTTAAAACCTGAATTCATTAATTACAAAAGACTATTTAGGTGGAAGACATTTTTAAAACTTTAAATATATGGAAAGAAAGTAAAAGCTGCAGTAAAAAAAAGATTTTTTAACTATAAGTACTTGGACAGAAAGTACTATTTTGGGTGGAAAAATCTTTTCAACCATAACTTGTTGGGTAGATAGCAGTACTTGAGTTCAAAGATAGTCGTAAAACTTTAAAGACATGGACAGAAAACAGCATTTTGGTGGAATAATTCTTTAAAACTCTAAGTACTTGGACAGAAAATAATACTTTGATTGGAGTAAACACTTAAAACCTCTAACTCGTTTTTTAGGAAGACCTATCTGGGTGGAATAAACTTCTATCTGTCTATCTGTCTGTCTGTCTGTCTGTCTGTCTGTCTGTCTGTCTGTCTGTCTGTCTGTCTGTCTGTCTGTCTGTCTGTCTGTCTGTCTGTCTGTCTGTCTATCTGTCTGTCTATCTATCTATCTATCTATCTAGAAAGGTGTTTCACCATGCTGAATGTATCTTCCAACAACTCGCTCCTCTGTTCACTTTTTTTGGGGCCATGCTGCATTTATTTTTAATCCTATAACTTGATATTCTGTTCTGCTTTTAATATTTAATATAACTTTATTGTCTTTTGTGAAGTCATTGTTTCTTTGCACTTATTTCTTTGCTGCCTGACTCCTTCCATGTGCAGCACTTTATGTCGACTCAGGTTGTTTTTAAACGTGCTACACAAATAAATGTGATTTGATTTGATTGATGGTGCATTTTCATTCTCAGTGCCTGTGGAAACACTGCCTGCAGTTGAACCAAAAACTGTGAATTTTTATCACATGATTGTTGGTCAGTCATGGCCTCTCTGTGGTGCTGACGGGTGCAGAAGTTATTACTTTTTTAACAAAATCTGGAGCAAATGCTTCATTTTTGGAGAATTTCCACGAGAGAGTCCTAATAAAGGGATTTTGGTGAATTATCATGATTTTAAGCTGAGATTTGGCCATTTTTCATAATGCAGCTGCAAGTCACACATGATTAGCTCAAGATAGTTTAGATGATTCATCCTGCCCTGATAAATGGTGTCATTCTGGTGAGTTTTAAACAAACAAATCCTTCAAACTGGCAGCTTTTGGGGTTCAGAAGGTTAATAACACTTAAGTGATCTGGTTGATTAATTAACTAATTAAGGCTGCTGGATGATCATCAATGAATCATCAGCACATTTACTGTGATAATAAATAAATCAGCTGTTCTTTCTGGATGCTACAAAGCAGATATAAAGGAGTGAAAGCTGCACCTTGAACTCGTACGACTCCTCGATCACCACCTCCAGCCGGCTGTGCTCCCCCAGGATGGGCTTCCCCATCTCAGCTATCCTCCGAGCCTCCTCCTCCTCGGAGCTCATCTGGCCCTCGGTCCCCTCTGTGGTGGGAGGAAACAGAAAGGAAGCTGAAACTAAAATCATGTCGCAGATATTTCCAGGTTCTGCCTCCATCAATAATAGACTGTGAGTCAGCATTTAATGCAAAACCTGCACGACATCACACATGTGCATTAATACACGGGAATGAAATATGCATCTGTTGCATGAGAAGGAGCCATGAAGTGTGAGAGGAAGCAGAAAAATGACAGAAAGACTGCTGAGGTCAAGAAGAAGAGCAGAGGATATTCTGATAGAGCTGCAGACTGATATTGAAGATAAATCTGTGAACAGCATCAGCTCAGTTAAGGAGCCGTAAAGTGTGAAATGAATTCAGAGCATGTCATGACATGTAAAATGATCCTAATAAAATCCAGGCCTCTGTCTGCGTCAGGCTGGAACACAATCAAAGTGATTTATATCAGACGTAAAGGTATTTAGCCAGTTTGCCGTCTGTGTGTGGATCCATTTCACAGACATTTTGAAGCTACAACCAAAGATTTCACCACATTTCTCAGAACAAAACTGTTTCATTTTTTTTATAAAGTCAATATGTGGAAGATGAGGAGACTGACTCTCACACCTGTGTGTTACATGAGTTAGCAGTCAGTTAGATTAGCTTAGCACAAACACTGGAAAGGGGGAAAATAGTTAGCTTAGCTTAGCATTAAGACCAAAACAAAAGCAAACAGCTAGCATTGCTTAGCTTAAATATTAAGAACAAATGGAAACAATTAACTTAGCTTCACACGAAATAGAGGAAAATAGTTAAGCATGAAGACTGGAAACAAACAGCTAGCTTAGCTTAGCATATACGAAAACGGGAAAGTAGCATCTTTAGCTTAGCAGAAAGAATGAAAACAAAGAAAAACGGTCAGCTTAGCACAAAGAATGGAAGTGGAAGAAACAGCTAGCCTAGCTTGGCATTGAGAATGGAAACAAACAGTTAGCTTATTCTAATACAAAGACGTGAAAGGGGGTAATACCGCTAGCTTAGCATTAAGACTGCAAATAGGGGGAAAGAAATAGCTTAACATAACGAACGTAAGCAGGGGGAAAGAGCTGCTTTCATTTAGCGTAAAGAATAGCAGTAAAACAGCTTGTAAAGCATAAAGAATGGAAACGGGGGGAACAGTTAGCCTAGCTTAGCATTAAGAATGGAAACAAAGGGAAACAGTTAGCTTAGTTAGCACAACAACCAGCTGGGTTAGCACAAAGAATGGAAACAGGGACAAAAGCAATTTTAACTTAGCATGAAGAATGAAAATCAGGGGAAACTTCTAGCTTAGCTTAGCATAAACGATGGAAACAGGAGGAAAGTGCCTGGATAGTAGCCCAAAATCACACAGAACAAAACTCTGATTTATCTTTTGGATTTAAGATGCTTAGTTTCCACTGCAGGACCAGGATTAGTCTAAAGAACTAAAGGGTCTAAAATGGGGTTTTCCTCTTTGGTTCTTATAAAAAATCTCGGTCTACATGAAAAACACAATTAAAGCGCTGCAAAGAGCAGAAAAAACAAAAAAACCCAGCTATTTAAAACAGCATGAATAACTCAGAAGAGCTACCGGATAAACAGTGTTAACAATGTAGTTGCACTGGGAGAAGCTAACGGATAAAAACAGATGTAGATTGTGAAGGGGAAAAAAACGTGTTAAATAAGTTACTGTAAGCTTGAAGTCCTTTGAACCTGTAACCAATCAAAACAGACAAATGAAAAGCTCGTTTTTGCCAGACAGCGGCTGAGCGAAAGTCTTTTTCCAGTTTTCAAAGGTTCCAGATTTCAGAAGCCGTTTTGCTGCAGCTCAGATCCATCAGAGCACAAAGTCAATGAGCTGCTTTCACCTCAAATGTGTGACGTTTAGAGGCAATAGAAGCAGAAAAGATGGAGATAAAGCGCTGCGAGGACGAGGATCGCCGCAGGAACAATGACTCGTGATGACACCTGTTGATCTGGAGGCGATTTCTGGTTCAGGTGTGGCAGCGGGGAGTAGATCCCTGCTGAGATGCTTCTCAGGGGGAAGATGCTGCTCAGAAGAATCACCTGAAAGAGTGTCTGTCAGTCTGTGTGTGTTTATGGCAGCTTGAAATAGTGTCATTGGATTCTGCAGGGACTGTGGCCATATGCTGCTTCACCCTCGCAGTCTTTTCATGATTACACTCGAGCCACCTGAACCCTTTATATCCCGTCTGTCTGAGCAGAAGGTCCAAGCGGCTGAATCCTCGATGCGTCTCTGAAGCTCTTTGCGCAGCATCACACTGTTACAGCTTCTGTTTGCTGTAAAGAAACGCCTTTAGCTGCGATTATAGAGCTCCGTTATCTCTCCAAGATGGTTCATGTAGCTGCTGTTGCTCTGCAGGATGCGGATTAACAACACATGTCGATACACACTACCAGTCAAAAGTTTTAGAACACCCCAATTTTTCAATTTAAAAAAAAAAAAAAAAACAATTCAAGTAGTTCAAGTCCAATGAATAGCATGAGATGGTACAAAGGTAAGTGGTGAACTGTCAGAGGGTAAAAAAAAAAAAAAAAAAGTAAGGTTACCCAAAATTGAAAAATAATGTACATTTCAGAATTATACAAAAAGGCTTTTTCAGGGAACAGGAAATGGGTTAACAACTTAAAGCTGTTCTGCATCAATGGAGGTTGATCAAGCTTTGAAAGTTGGTGCTACCAGTTCCTACAGGTGTCCCAACTTTTCATGATTACTTACAACCCACTCTGTCTGCATAAAAGTAGCAGTGGAACATACCCTCCAGAGCATTATTTGAACAGTATTGTACTGTAGAAAGTAGTGTGTTGGTATAAAAATGGAGAGGAAAAGGCCATTAACAATAGAAGAGAGACAGACCATCTTAACAGTTAAAAATGAAGGTCTTTCCTACAGAGAAATTACAAAGAAAGTCAAGGGGTCAGTGAGTACATTCTGGTTTCTAAATTGATTGGTTTTTTTAGCTTCATTTGTTTATTTGCTCCATGTTTTAATTTCAGAGTACAATGAGACATTAACAAGGAGAATTTCCAATAAAAAACTGGAAACATTGGGGTGTTCTAAAACTAGTAGTGTAGCTTCGATGCCAAAGTTTGACCAAATGCCAACTGAAAACGTGGGTAAACAAAAGAAAAAGTGTAGAAATAAAGCTAATAATGGCCCCAGATGGGACTGAAATTTAAGAGTTCTGGCTGAAAGTCTGACTTGCCACCACCAGCCTACAAATGTGGCCCTTTGTTCCTCTTTATAAGTGCAAAATCGCAGCTCCACCGCCATTAAATGAGGTGATAAAGACCGACTGAGCTACTAAAAGGTGGATGAGTTCCCTGCTGATCCATAAGTGTGGAAAAGATCTGCAATGACGCCATTAAATGGGCTGATAACATCCAAAACTAGAGAGCCGGTTCTTTAATCTACCCTGAAAACATCTCTGCAGTCAGAACTAATGTTCAGTACAACCTACAAGAATCAGCAGTGAAAAGCAGGTTTATATCAACAGAACGTAAAGCTGGACCATTATAGAATCAACTTTACGGACTCTTTCTGCTGCTTTCTTTATTGTGTATTAAATTTACAATCTCTGTATAAAAAAAAAAAATCAATCAAGTTCAGTCTCAATGTTTTGTCGCCTCCCACACTGAGAAGACTCTGTAACAATCTCAGAAAGCGATAAGATATCAAAGCAAAATAAGATGTAGAAGATGAAGCCGCCTCCCTATCAGCCGCTCTGACTCAGAAAGGCCACAAACTCGGTAATAAATCTGCATCAGGGCTCGGTGACGGCGCACAAAACAAGCAGCGCCGACTCATTTGTAGGCGTTTATTTCCAAACTGTCCTGTTGTGCAGCTCTGAGGCCAATTCTGCTGTGATCCAGATGTAAACAGACAAATACCCATCGCTCCCTGAAACAGAGTCTAAAGCGACGCCAAGATGTTAAAATGTGCTGCAAAGAAAACAATGTCCAGGCAGAGCAGAAAACCTGAGCAGCTGCAGGAAAACTGGAGGAAACAGTGGCGTTGTTTCAGATTCACTGCAAACATTTACAGCTAAGTTCAGCCGCTTTGAAGGTAAAGAGCTCAAATGAGTTGAAATAGTCTGTTATTAATTACATATGAATGCAGTGTTTAGGTTTTTTTCTATCTCTGATCTTTGAGTTCACTTCCTTCATCATCACTATTCATTTCCTAAAGTATTCACTCCCTTCAGAAGTTAAAAAAAGTCTCTTTTTATATCAAAGTGAAATCAGATTACTATAAAGTCTGGAATGTAAAATAACTGATTGAATCAGCATCACCTCCTTCAAGTCAGTATCTAGTAGATGCACCTGAAGCTGCAGTTCCATCATTGATCCTGTTGGTCTTCATCAGTGTGAACATGTGGACTCATTCTTCTTTATAAAGCTGCTAAAGCTCTGCCAGGTTACACAAGGATCATGAGTGAACACAACTTTTCAAGTCCAGTCCTCAGTTGGACTGAGGTCTGGACTCTGACTCGGCCTCCAGAACTTCCACCTTGTTGTCTTTAAACCACTTCTGAGGATCTTTGACTGTTTGCTTCGACTCATCATCTGGATGGAAACTAATCTTCTCCAAGTCTCAGTTCTCTTCAGACTGCATCAGGTTCCTTCAGGATTTCTCTAGACTTTGCTGCATTCATTTACCCTCTGCCTTTACAAGCCTTCCAGGACCTGCTGCTGAGGAACATCATCATGCTGCCACCACCGTGCTTCATAGTGGGGATGGTTCGTTTGTGATGATGTCCAAACATATCATCTAGTGTGACGGACAAAAAGCTCCGTTCTGGTCTCCTTAGACTAAAGAACCTTCTTCTAGGTGACCTCAGAGTCTCCACATGTCTTCTGGTGAACTCTAGTCCAGATATAATCTGAGCTTTTTCCAACAGAGTCTTTCTCTTTGTCTCCATAAAGCTTTGGCTGGTGAAGAACAGACAACAGTTGTTGGATGAACAGTCTCTAACATCTCAGCTGCTGAAGCTGGAACTCCTTCAGAGGAGTCATAGTTGTCTTGGTGGCCTCCCTCACTAGTCTCTTTCTTCTCGGTCTCAGTTTTTGAGGACGTCCTGCTCTAGTCAGATTTATTCATGTTCCATCGTCCTTCCATTTCTTAATGATGGATTTAACTGGACTCCAAGAGATCTTCAGGAACTTGGAAATGTTCTTGTATCATCCTGATTGATGCTTTTCATTTTCTCCGAATATCTCAGTGTTCTTTTGCCTTCATGGTGTAGCTCTATCCAGGAGTACTGATCCACCAGTGAGTCTTTATAGTACAATCACTGAGAGACATCCAGTGACCTCAGATCCTCTTTATTTCACTAACTGTGGGACTTTTAGGACCAGCTGGCTGCACCTGAGTTCAATTATTGACATTACTTTGAAGAAATCAGTTTTTACGTTGACACGAAAGAGTCTTTTTTCTTGTAAATTCTTGTCAAAATAGCCAAACGAAATTGACAATGATTCAATGTTGAAAATGTCCAAGGGGATGAATAATTTCTTAGCTTTATTAACTCAAGTGCAACTAATTTATCACACATTCACCTGTGAACGATCAAACCAGGTGCTGTGGAGGAGCTGAGGATTGAACTGCAGACTGAGCTCCTCAACTGTTGCTAATAGAAGTGATGTCCTAAACACCCAAGGGTTAGAATAAATGTAAACTCAGCGAGTTCCCAGGATAATTACAGGCGAGATAAACCCTGTGACGAGAACAACACGAAATCGAACTAAAACCCTGCGTCAACATGTTTTTATTCGACATGTTGTCCACATTAATCGGCTGAGTGCTTCACAGAAGTGAAGGCAAACACTTTTCATTTTCTATTTCTGTCAGCGGGATCACATCACATCAGCATGCCTCGCTGAGTCAGGATGAATTCATGGTTGTCCTTCGAACTTTGTTAATGTTGCTGGAGAACCTCTTTGTTCCCTAATAACTCCTCTCTGCATTTTTATCATTATTTTATACATCATAAGTGAGTACATCGCAGTGCATAATCACATAAATATCAAAGTTAAGCAGCAGATCATTGGTGCCTTACAAACCAAATCAAGCTGAAATCTCCAGTTTAAAGTTGAAGGAATAATCAGATGTTCCTACCTTGGTTGAGTAGCAGAGCTGTAAAGAAAACAGCGTGGACAAGAAAAGAAGAGCAGTCAGTAACATTCAGGGAAGAAAACAACAACAGGTGCTCATATAATAAAACGTTTAATATAAAATAAATCTCCACAGTAAAAATACAAACTCACAGCTCAAAAAGGCTTTTGTTGTAATTTTAACTTTTTTCACTCAAACAATCACTGAGTCAGTAAATATGTACAATCGCCTGACCTTTGGTTCGAATAAAATCTAAATCTAAAAATTTATAAATCTATGGTTTTTCTTATTCTAATCCAAGTGAACTGAAATGGGCATAAAACAGCTCTAAAAGCTTTAAAGCAATCAGGAAGTTTCTGATTAAAAAGAACAAATAAAATTCTACTTTAGCCAAGTGAACATTTGAAAGACCTTCACACCTGAATACTCTCAGAGTTTTCACTAATTCAAGAGACTAAAACTGAAAATCATGGATTCCACAAACTATCTAAGATGCAAACATTATTTTCATGAGTTGAGTTGACATAATAATGTTGCATCAACTTGGTGTTATGAAAAATTTCAATTAAAAATTTCTGCATTAGTTGATTTAGTTGAGGTAGTTTAATGAAATTAACTTGATAACTTCATTATTCTTCACCTTGAGGTCAGGATTTCCCATGTCCTACCAACCAAACATAGCATTCCAAGACTTACCAACTTGAAAAAAGTGTGTCCATTATTATGGTGATTTTGTACGTAGATAATAATTAAAGGTTTGTTTGAAAAAGAATGGAAATACCATTGGAAACAAACCCTACCCCTATCCATGGTTGAACATTATTCCATTAGAAGTTGTGAAAGACTGATGCAAACTGATTTTTCTTTGATGCAAAACAATATTTTTTCAGTGTAGTTGTGGTTTACATGGTTTAAAACAAGTTCTGACCCGTTCATGACGTCTTGTAAACATGATCAATCAAAAGTTTCCACATTAAAGACGATAAAATAATTTAAAACCTGCCTACCTGAGATTCCTCTCTTCAGCCAGCGGGGCTCCTCCAACACAACAAAGAAGTTTTCATGTTTCTCGTATTCTTCATCGTCGATAATCCGGATCTGAAGAGTCTGACTGTAAACACAGAGACACAAAACCAAGTAAATCATCAGCAGGTAACAAAACCTTCGCCGCAGGTCGTCTTCTTATCGACGCCTTGCAAACCCTGAGACCCGTAAACAGCGACGGTACAGATCTGAACTCATGGGGGTCTGTAATCTGAGGAAACCAGAGCAGAAGGAAGCCGGATGAAGAGGATCAATGCGGAAGTAAGAAGGTTGGAGTCGAGGAGGAGGACAAACAGAATGATTCCAATAGAAAGTAAACAGTAAAAGTCAGAGCAACTGACTTGATGAAGGGTGTTAATGCAGTTTTGTTGGAGCGAATCATTTTAAGAGTCCCCAAAGATGTCTAAAACATCTGCCCACAGAGTATATACACAGGATTTTTACTGGATATTCATTCAGTGAGGAAGAGATTAACTATGAAAGGAAAGAAGTCATGCAAGAACATGTGAGAGGTTTGAGAGATGAAGGCTTTCTATTAGACAAGAAGAAGTGAAGGTGAAGTGACGGAGACGAGACCCGTTGGCGTCTCTGAGGACTGAAACGTCACCACAGGAAGCAGCTCAATGAAGCCGAAGGAAAATCTGCTTCGACAGCAGACAGACGGACAGAGATGGATGGAAATGAAAGGTGGAGGTGAAGGTGAGCAGAGGACGAAACAAGGAAAGGGATAAAGTGGTTAAAGAAAAAAGGAGGAAATCCAGAGTGAAGGGAAGGAGTCTGTCAAAAGACAGAACAAAGGAAGGGAAAGGTGTAGAAGCTAAAGAGAAAGAGGTAAAAACTGTGAGAGGAGACCCACAGTGAAGGAAAACTGAAAACCAGTCAAGTGAAACATTTAAGGAACAAGTAGAAAATTGACAGAAGTTGGAAAACAAGCAGATGGACAGATGCAATCAACAGTCGGTCACCCTGAGAGAGGAGCAATGTGGTGTGAAAATGAGAGAAATGATGGAGGGAGACAACTGGATGAGCAGGAAGAACAACAAAGAAACAGCAAAATTTAACACTGATGAAGCTGCTGATGGATGAAAACCTCAGAAACGACATTAAAACCACTGAAACAGTCAAACGTTCTGCTGAGAAAACCTGGGTTCTGGTAATCATGTGACATTTACACTGTAAAATAATGTCCTTTTTAAACAGTGTGTAACTGTAATTTAACAATTTATTCATATTTCACAGCTTTTTCTTGATTTTTAGTCAAATTATAAATAAAGACCTCTAATATCGCAGCTAAAATGTTTTCATTTACTACCTAACAATAAAAAAAAGGCAAAATTGTCAATAAAATCTATATTTTTAATAAATTGTGCTGTGCTTTTTTACAACAACTGATCGGATTTTGGTGATTTAAAAAATATATATTTAAATCACCAAATAAAAAAAAATTCCAGATATTTACTGTCATTTGAAAAGAAAACTATATTTATGAAGGATTGAAAATGGTAAATAATTATTAGTTTTTAACTGATTTTTCTAATTTTGTTAGCGATAACAGTGAGTAAAATCACACAAAAAAATATTAATTTACATGTTGACTATAAAACAAACAAGAAAAAAAGGTACAAACATCAAAAACCTGCATTTTTAGTAACTGGTTCTTTGCAGCATTTGACTGCAAAACTAAACTTTTTTTGGATTTAAATCAGAAAAAAATCAGAAATTAGCTACTGAGACCATAAACTCATTAGGAAATTGTTTACTGAGGTAACAAATAAATGAAAAACAGGCTCATTTTCTCATAGACTTCCATACAATCTAAATTCTGAGGAGTCGCCCCCTGCTGGTTGTTGGACAGAATGCAGGTTTAAGTTACTTCAGCATTGACTTTGATGATAAGTCAACGTCTATATTTAGTCATCAAACATCTGCAAAACAAATCCTTAATATTATAACAACTGGTTAATGACGAGGTAGCCCTAAAACCTACTCTATTTTATTGTCTATTTTCCTCGAAACAGGAACATAATTCACTAAATGAACACTGTGTTGTTCTGAAGGAGTCTTGAAACTATCAACTGAGACCAGAAACTCATGAAGAAGAAGTTTACCAAAGTAATAGATCAAGTGGAATGTAGAGTAATTTTCTCATTGACTTCAATACAGTCAGGTGTCTTTCTTTCAGTGCCCCCCTGCTGGCTGTTTGAGATATTGCAGGTTCAAGTCACTTTACAGACACGAAGACAATCTGTGATTTGCCATCAATAATTGCAATGTTCTAGTCATTTCTCAAACATATTACAAAGTCAAATAATTTGACACAAACTTTAAAGTGGATCATTTTTGTAGTCTTGCATTTTAATTTGGGCCGTTAAGAGCACGTCTTACTGATGCAAGGAGTCCTCTAAGATGGAATAAATGCAAGAATCCACACAGCAGCTGTTTGTGATCACTGCAAAGACCCAGCAGTGCCTCTACAGAGCTGCTCTGAGTTGACAAAAAGGAGTCTGGAGCTGCAGTCACAGCGATTTTCCCATTTGAAGTCTGATCTTGTCAGTGTGACTGGATGCAGCCACACTGGAGGTGAAGGAGGCCGACAGAAGAAGCTCGTAGCTGCAGATGAGGTGAGAAAGACGACAGCGTTGTCGGTCCGGCAGCAGCCAGGTGACACGTTCAGATGTGACTGGGCTGCTGTTAACCAGAAGAGGAACTAACTGGAATAAACTCCTCCTCAGACACAGTGAAAAATCTGAAAGTTTTCTGTCCAGCCAGCCATCAGCAGCTCCATCTCACCTGGTCCAGGTTTCTGTCAGTCAGCGAACAGCAACAGTCTGTTTGGGTTTGTTAGAGGAAAAGCCTCCGGAGCACAAACACGCATTTAGAGACGTCGACAAAATAATCACCTCGTAGATTCCATCACAACAAATAAAATCAATCAAACTGTCACAGAACAACTCAGTCTGACAGGTTTAATTTGGGCATTAATAACATTAATTAATAAAATGATCTGTCATTGTTTAGAAGTGGCTGCTAATAGGAGCAAAATGCTGCACTGTATTATGAGATTTTGTGCCAAGGAACGTGGCGGAGTTATGTGACGATCGGCGTACATTTGTCCGTCTGTGTCTGTCTGTCCGTCTGTCTGTTCACTACATTACTCAAAAACGAACCAACGGATTTGAATGAAATTTTCAGGAAAGGTCAGAAATGACACAAGGACCAAGTGATTAGATTTTGGCAGTGATGCGGCTTAAAGTCTGGATCCACAGATTTGTTAAAGATTTCTGTATCATTGCCAGATAGTGGCATGCCGTCACTGTAACCATGACAACAAGTGAACACTACATCAGCTGCCTGCTGATGATCACATGACTGTGATCCTACTACAAATCCACCACTGAGGACTTATCAGAACTTATCCATCAGAAATGATCCAAGGAACAACTGATTAAATTATGGGGTGTTTCTGAGTCCCATCAATTCCCGCTGCCTGCTGCATATTTAGGTCATGTGATTCGGTATCTGTACATAACGTACACATGCATAACACACACCTGTGCTCAGTGCAAGGTCTTTTTGTTTGTGGGTACATCTATATTAAATGGACACATTGTATGCTGCCGTTATTTCTGATCATCAATAACAAATAAACAAATGCTGCATTTATAAAAAAAAAAATGCTGTATTTCTTCCATTGGCACATGGGGGAATGAACAGCCTTGGAGGAGTTTTTATTGGATATTTAAGAAAATTGGTCTGCTGAATAAAACTGGACTTATGTTTCCGTCTTAAACGCACTTTTTCAAACTGGAAGCATCTCCTACTATATTATAATTTTACCTTGCAGTGAGAAAATATTTTTTAAAATAAAATTATGTTTTGAGGTTGTTGGGAGACTGTCTCTTTGCTCTTCTCTTGTCAATCAAAAGTTGCTCCTCCATTGCTATTTTCAAGGAAAATCTCAAGACATACACATTTTAACTGGCTTTTTGCTGCTCTTATCGGTCTTAATAGTTCATATTCATTGTGGCAGAAATCTGCACTTCATTAGCACTTAGAGACGCCAGACTTCTGAGTTTTATTCTTCCTCCATTGTGAAGGATTTTACAGCGGGGTTTGTTCATACTGGCCATTCAGAGTCTGAATTATACAACATTTTGTCCCTAAAAACATGGCGAAAATAGGATCTTTTGTGGCTGTTGATAGAATTTTCTCATTGATGGAGCGATAAATCAGAAACTCTAGTATGTTGACAAAATGAAACAAGGAAGATTTGAAGCTGGTTTTATCCAATGTTCGGATTTAAGCTGTAGAGATGTTTGCAATTTGACAAAAAAATTGATATTTGACTACAACTTTCAGAAAACAACTGCCTTAATGTAAGTAATCAACTGGGGAAGTTTAAGGGGATATTAATTTTAGCTGATTAAAATACCCAGATCAGGATGTCTACATGGAGCTCCGGTCACTCCAACTCTCCAAAACCCAAACATAAATATCAAACTCAGAGGATTCAACATGAGCCAGCAGAGCCTCAACTCCATGAATAATGGATGGATTGTTGTAGAGACAGCGAGAGGTGGAAGACAGAACCGAAGGAGGTGAAAAGACGAAAGAGGAGGTGAGAATAAATAAGAGGAAGGTGAAGAGGATGAAGATGAGGACAAACCGGGAGCAGCACCAAGGAGGAGGAAAACGCTTTTTTTTGCACCTTCTTTTTACTTTAATAAACAAACTTTACATGATTAAAAAGACGATTGCGTATTTTCTAATCAGTGTGGAACATTTTTAAGCCTCTAATATCTTTATTTTATCCACCTGAGAGGGATTATTCACCATTCAGACACTGTAATTTCCCCTCTGGGTGTCAACATGCAGAGCAGCGACGTCTGAAACTGACAGATTGTTTATTTTCCAACAGTTCGGCTGATTAACTGCAGCAGGAGGCCGGAGAGCTGCAAAATATTCAGCATTTTAAATGAACAGGTTGACTGAACACGATGCTAAATTAGTGGGATAAAAATCTGCTGTCTATAGTTTATAAATATTCTATTTACTCTGTGATACTTGACCGTAAAATCCCCTTTCATGCAATAAAAAAACTCTCATCTGTGAGCAAGAAAGTAACTGGATTAAAGTTCCAGACGGCAGATGATTAAAGCTGCATTAATGGATGTTTTTGAGCTCAGTAGGAGGCAAAGTAATGCTCGCAACACTTTTAACTTGATAAAAAATCTTATTTTAAGTGTGCTAGCAAACAGTTTCCAATCAACACATCCAGTAAGCACATCAGCATTCAGTGGAATCTTATTTGTTCTACTTCAACCACAAAAAAAATCTATTTCTTCTTTCTTCTCGATGTTTCACTTTATTCACCAGAAAGTCTGAAGCTTTGTGTGTTGATTCTGACCAAAATGACCAAAATACTGGGCCAAAAGAGGCACAAAAGTAGATCTAGTTAAGTCAACATTCTTATAAATCAAACAGCGATTTTTATTAATAAATGCCAAAAACTGCAGTTCCTCAAATGTCCACTGGAGGCTCCAAAACCAAGTCAATCCCGATAGACATCCATGTTAAAATGTCCAACTTTACAGCAGAAATAAAACATGTTTACAGCCTGGGACAGGAACTGTTTTGGTCACTATAGACAAAACTGTACAAGAGGTGATTTTTTAAATGTACATTAAACCTAACCTATTTAAATTGTATTACGGTTAACACCAAACTAAACACTAAACATATAACATTTAAGGATGACACTGAAATAGAATACGTACTTAAAATAAGACTAGGAGAGAAAAGTAAAAACTAATGCTGGCAATTATACTGAGGTAATGAGTAATATTTGGGAATTCAGTTAATTCAGGCAAAACTGACAGAACTGGAATGTTTTTGTGGTTCTGAGTAAAGATCCATAGAAGATGCAGTCGCCGTTGCATTCCACACAACCCTGTCCCACCTGGATCATCCCAGCACATATGTTAGGATGCTTTGCATTGATTTCAGTTCCACCTTTAATACAGTCAGCCCTCAAAAATTGGCTCTGAAACTCCACAACCTGGGACTGTCTACGCCGCTGTGCTCCTGGATCATGGACTTTCTGTCCAACAGGCCTCAAATGGTCAGAATCGGCAGCTCGCGATCATCCACACTGGTCCTGAACATGGGTTGTGGGCTCAGTCCAGTCCTCTTTACTCTGTTCACACATGACTGGAAACACCATCATGAAGTTTGCAGATGAAACGACTGTGGTGGGTCTGATATCAGACAATGATGAGGCCCACTACAGGGAGGAGATCCAGCACCTGAACCAGTGGTGTTCAGACAGCAACCTGGTCCTGAACACCAGGAAAACCAAGGAGGTCATTGTGGACTACAGAAGATCCAGGAAGACGGCCCATGCTCCTCTCCTCATACATGGAGAGGACGCAGAGCAAGTTGATGAAATCAAGTTCACCACTGACCTCACATGGACCCTGAACGCCTCTCACCTGGTAAAGAAAGCCCAGCAAAGACTTCATCTCCTCAGGAGGCTCTGACAGGCTGGACTCCATTCTCTGCTGCTGACTAACTTCTACAGAACCCCCATAGAGAGCATTCTCTGTCTCAGAATGGTTGTCTGGTATGGCAGCTGGACGGTGCAGGACAGGAAGGACTCGGCCAGGGTGGTAAAGACAGCTCAGGGGACTGTGGGACGCCCTCTGCCAAACCTGGACTCAGTCTATGCTGGTCCCCTCCAGAGAAAGGCTGGCAGCATTGCTGCAGATTCAAGCCACCCTGGTAAGAAACTGTTAGTGCCTTCAGCTCTATAAGAAGTCGACCCATCAGATTGAGGGACAGCGTCTTCCCCAGAGCTGTAAACTCTGTACAACCTCACACACTTCAAAAGCTTGAGATGACATGGAACTGAAACTGCACCTTCCACTGCTGCACGTTAATCAGTCTGTTGTATATATTTTCTTACTTTTAATGTATTTTTACTATTTTTTTAATGCACTGTATGTTTTACTGTCCATGTCTTTTAATGTGAACTTTAAGTCGGTGCAACCAAATAAAAAAAAAAAAGTTCGTTATGTGACTGGTGAAAACTAATTGCATGAAAACAATAAAGATTCTTGATTCTAATTTAAGGTGTGTGTTGCATTTTTAGTTTTCTCAGCAGCGTAACTTCAAGCTCACAGCTGCCATTAGTGGTTCACTGGACAGAATTTTAAACCTGGTGAAGTCAAAATATAACTTGGGGAGTCGAAGCCTGAACAGATTTTATTGAAGATTGTTGAAGCGGCGTCTCCTTTAAATCACCTGTGACTGAACTTCAAGCCGGCAGCAGAAACTGGAACTTGTACAGAGGTTTTCAGAGACGAGACAGAGCGAGTAATCAGTGAACCTGCTGGGTGTGACTCACGTGGTCTGGTCGTTGGTGAACTCCAGCTCCCCACTGGCGTCCTCGTAGTCGTCCCCGGCCTTGGCGGTGCCGGACTCGGTGTGGTACGGCAGGATGACGGTGCCGCGGGCGCCCGAGTTCCGAACCACCGTCACCTCCATGGTGCCCACGCTCTCGCTCACCCTCACCATCCGCTCGCTGAACGTGAAGATGCCGGCGTGGTCGTCGTCCAGGATGGTCACCGTGGCGACCAGCGGCTCCATCAGGCGGGCTTTAGGCGTGGCGCCGACCTCGTCGCTCTCGAACATCCCCTCAGCGTCGCCCACACGGAGGTTCAAGAGGCGGACGAAGAAATGCTCGTCCTCCTCAAATATGTCGTCATCGATGATGCCCACCTGGAGATGGAGACAATATTTTAATAATAATAATGATAATGGTAAAAATACTGATAATAATAAATAATGCTAATGATAATAACAGTAACATTTATAATAGTGAAATTTCCAATAGTGATAATAACAATAAATAGACAGTATTAATAACAGTAATAAAATAATAACAATAATGCTACTAATAATAACAGTGACAATAGTCAAAAGAATAATAGTAGTAGTAGTCATAGTAATAATAACAGGCAAAATGATAATTGTAATAATAACTGTATTTTTAAAAAGAAGATAAAATAGTGGAGCCAGTAACTTCCAGTAAAAATGATTCTGATTGGTGCTTCCTCAGTAATCTTACAAAGACTAAATATTGCAGTTAAGACAATGTAGTGATATTTAAGGTGCGACAATATCTGAGTCAATGGGATTAAAACTCACAAAAATCATATAAAATACTACTTTACCTGCTATAGTACATATCAACGCTGAGAGCTTACAGTGTTATTGATTATGGAGAATAACTCGACTGATGTCATAATATAGTGAGGCACTGATGAGTGTAAATAAGGCAACTAAAAACCTACAGCTTATTATTTTCGGATTATTTAATTACATTTTTTTCTCTCTAGTCTTGATTGATCAGAAGTTTAAACAGAGTAACAGAGAGAGAGTAGATTACATTACAAATCGACTATAAATATGTTTAAAATCATTTATTTTATTGCTTCTCTGTTGCTCCTCAGCAAATAATCACACATTAGATGGACTGGGACTCATAAACCTTTAGAAAATGGAGATAAAGCTTCAAACGTGTTATAAAAGAGTCAAATTTGAACCCAAACTATGATATTTTCCTAAATCTGACCAAACAATGAGTGAAAATGAAACTTAAGTTGAAGAATGATGATCTCACACTGGACATGAAAGTCAATCTGCTGAATAAAAGTCCTGTTGTTGCTTATGTCTCCGTCTTAAACAGACTTTTTCAAACTGGAAGCATCTCCTACTACATTATAATTTTACCTTCCAGTGAGAAAATACGCTTTAAAATAAAATTATGTTTCCAGGCTGTTGGGAGATTGTCTCTTTGCTCTTCTTTTTTCAGTCAGAAGTTGCTCCTCCATTGATATTTTCAAGTAAAACCTCAAGATGAAGATGTTTTAACTTCGTTTTTGCTGCTCTCGTTGGTCTTAATAGTTCATATTTATTGTTATTTTAGAAACTGGTCTTACAGGTTGCTCTCCTGTGCTGCCTGCTTTGGTATTTTATTCTATTTTATTTAGGTTTATTACTGTTTTGTGTGTAAAATTGTTGCGTCCCGTCAATTAGCATGTTAGCTCAGGTTGACTTAAACATGCTGTATAAATACATTTGTGATTTGTTTGCAGTTTAGTTTTAGTTTTTGGGAGACTGGGTTGAAAATAGAAGTGAACTAATGCGTTTTCCCTCCACAGAGATCAGCTGTGTTACGCATCAGACCTCAGATATCTGGTTAGACAGCACTTTTCTACCTTAGCGGCACTCAAATTGCTTCATAATTTACATTTAAACACGCACACACACTCGATAATGCATTATAATGGACTGTGTGTGGCTCCTGAACTCCTGCTGTGTTTTGGTAAAACATCTGTCACATCTCAGAGAAGGTTTCTTGGCTGATGTTGAAGAGCGGAAACCACCACATCTGGACACAACAGCTGCAGCTGAGCTCACAACTGGCGGCTACAAAGCGATGGAGCTTCCTAACGAGAACTGAGCGAAAAAGATCCCAAAAAGCGTCACGTCATCATTGATTTCTGTCGAATCTGCAGAAGTGCTGAGTGCATGTGTTTTTTCAGAAACATCTGCTGTTAAGAGTCTAATCCAATCAGAAGTAAAGGCTTCCAGGACAAACAAATTAAAAAATAAAATTAAAAAATCAGTCAAAACAGGGAAATCTGGCAAAGGAATATGTTAAAATAGTATTGTAATGTTCTAAAACGCTAAAAAAAAAACTATGAAAATAACAGCAAATGCCTGTAAAAATTATATTTTTAGCCGATTTAAATACAGACACACACCAATTACCCATCCATCCATCCATTATCTGTACACCGCTTAATCCTCACTAGGGTCGCGGGGGGGGGTGGAGTCTATCCCAGCTGACTCGGGCGAAGGCAGGGGACACCCTGGACAGGTCGCCAGTCCGTCGCAGGGCCACATATAGGGACACACAAGCACTCACACATTCACACCTACGGGCAATTTAGAATAATCAATTAACCTTTGCATGTTTTTGGACTGTGGGAGGAAGCCGGAGTACCCGGAGAAAACCCACGCATGCACAGGGAGAACATGCAAACTCCATGCAGAAAGATCCCAGGTCCGAGCTGGGACGTGAACCAGGGACCTTCTTGCTGCAAGGCGAAAGCGCTAACCACTACGCCACCGTACAGCCCCACACCAATTACCATTTATAAAAATACAGCTTTTAATGTGAATATTATATACAATAATAGTCTGCTTTTTGTTTTAACAAAACAGAGAAAATCTGTAAAATATGTTTTTTTTTTATACATATATCAGTGTTTCCTCTAGGATGTTTTCCTGCAGCAGCAGCAGCAGGCTCCCTGCTCCACTCTGCCCCCTACTGTCCCTACTGTGGAACATGGAGGAGGTTCTGTTATGTTCTGGGGCTGCTTTGCTGCATCTGGTACAGGGTGTCTGGAATCTGTGCAGGTACAATGAAATCTCATGACTATCAAGGTATTCTAGAGAGAAATGTGCTGCCCAGTGTCAGAAAGCTTGGTCTCAGTCGCAGGTCATGGGTCTTGCAACAGGATAATGATCCAAAACACACAGCTAGAAACAGCCAAGAATGGCTTAGAGGAAAACATTGGACTATTCTGAAGTGGCCTCTATGAGCCTTGATCTAAATCCTATTGAACATCTGTGGAAGGAGCTGAAACATGGCGTCTGGAGAAGGAACCTTCAAACCTGAGACAACTGGAGCAGTCTGCTGATGAGGAGTGGACCAGAATACCTGCTGAGAGGTGCAGAAGTCTCACTGACAGTTACACAAATGGTTTGATTGCAGTAATTGCCTCAAAAGGTTGTGCAACAAAATATTAAGTTAAGGGTACCATCATTTTTGTCCAGGCCTGTTTCATGAGTTTATTTTTTGAAGAATTCTGTTAAACCATGGTTCAAAAGCAATGTCTGATTTTCATTGGTTAATTTTCATAGAATTTTTATTCATAATTACTTTTGTCAGATTCAAATTATTTCTGTGACCATTGTGGGTTTTTCTTTCGATTAACTGAGGGGTACCAACTATTTTGTCCACGTGTGTATATTTAATTAAATTAGTAAAATGACAGTAAAAATATTATTTACCTTTTTTAAAAAAAAAAAAATATATATATATACATAAACTTTTTTAACTTAATGACAAAAATTGTTTAAAAAATTTATATTTTAAATACAGTCACACATTGTTGCAAAATAGATTTTTAATATGGCTAGTATTTATTTATTAACATTTTTTCATTTATTATGTGTATATTATATTATATGTAATTTAACAAAATTGCAAAAATCTGTAATATATATGTATATAATTATACATAATCGTTTTTAACATTTTTTATTTAAATTTTTAGACATTTTTAGATTTAAATAAAATATTTAAATATATTTAAATAAAATTACATTATATTTTACAAAACAATGAAAATCTGTGAAATTACAGTTAAGAATTATTTAGCTTTTTTCACATCTTAATATATATTATTTTTCTTTCATAAAATGACAAATATCTGTAAAATAATTATATTTTTACTGATTTGAATACAGTAAAAAAAATGCTGTAATTACTACAGTCCAACGCTATAAAAGAATGATTTAATATTTGAAATGTTTAATATTTAATATTTAATATTTAAAAATACAAACTTTTAACGTGGACATTATTCACAGTTTTGTCCTCCTTTTTAGGGCTACCATGTAAATTAATACTTATTTTTCTGCAATTTTACTAGTTACTATTTGTGGTTTAACAAAACAGGGAAAATCTGTGGAATAACAGCAAATTGTTAAAAAATTGCACTTAAAAATGTTAAAAAGGCTCTCTTTTTTGTTTTTACAGTGTAGTAAGCTGCTTTGTTGTGTTATGTTCTCATATCCTATTTATTTGTTAGATATCTGATACATGAGGCAGAATAAAAGCAATAAATGAGGATGTTCCTGGGTTACATTCAGTGTCAGTCGTGTGTAATTATTCATTTAGAATTATCCACTAACATTATTTATTGCACAGAATCCTTCAAGTCTGGAAACAGGTCTAGAAGTGGAGGTATAATTCATAGAAAATGAAAATAGATTGTTTTCTAGCTGCTGCATAAAAAAAAATAAAAATCTAATTATTATGCAAACGGCAGCAAGGATTAGATCTAAGGACCAGGTAAATGTGCACATCATCTGCAAAACAATGAAAGGAAATACCATACTTATTAAAAATTCAGTCAAATTTGATTAAAAACTCACAGAAGAGATGAAACAATCGCTCTTTTGTAACTTAAATGAATGAACGAATGATTTTCCCCTCTATGTGGTGTTGCCGTTGCAACTCTTCATTCATGACAGTGAGGTCTTTTATTTTGTTAATCAGTCTGGGAAGTCGTGTTGAGGTGTTTAGCTTTAATTGGTTTCATCTCTGACCGGCCTGCTCTGCTGAAATGGACGGCAGTGACCTCTGATAAACTCACTCAGCGTCTCCAGTTTATACGTCGATCTGTTCAGGCTCTTTCCTCTGCAGGACGTTGCACCATTTCCAGACCCAACACTTCCTTTGATCTCTCGGCAGGCTTTGGATCTCAGCAGAGATTACTCGGCTTACCACATCTTTACCTCGTGCAGACGTCCTGTGTGCTTTTAATTCACACGGCGTAGCGCGCTTTAAAAAATAATATTCTCAATCTTTACGTTTGATCCGGAGTCCAGATTGCAGGAAAAGAAAAGTTTGTGAACATTTGTAATGAAAGACGGAGAAGTTTGAGCATTCAAACTTTGAGCTTCTCTTCAGATCAGACTCAAAACTATTCGTTATAGTGTTGAATTATTCGAAGACAGTTTCTGAACTTTGAAAATAGCAGCAATCCTTCACCTCTTTCACTTAATTATCTACTTAAACACAGAAGCACCTCATTGTCACTGAACTTCCTCTGAATGATTATGGGAATCCTTTAATCTTTGCCTCTAGTTTGAAGTCTTTAAAGAACACAGAATGAAAATGTAGTTTGTTGCACCTGAAAACAAAATTGTACATTTTTGTTTTGAGCTAATTTGTGTTAAAGTTGTGTCCCAACTATGAATGAACACAAGATAATGTAAAGAGTCACAAGTCTTTGTCATTTTTAGACAGTTTTAATGTCATTTTGCACATTTTGAGTCATTCTTGACTTATTTTTTTTTAGTTATTTGGAAAAGTTTTGAGTAGTTTTTTGTCAAATATTGACTTTTTTAATCATTTTGACACATTTTGGACAAATATTGAGTCATTTTGAACAATTTTGAGTCTCTTTGGACATGTTTTGGGCTAGTTTTGAGTCATTTTTGACTTTTTTGTCATTTTGACACATCTTGGACAAATATTGAGTCATTTTGCACAAGTCTTGAGTAATTCTGAACAGTTTTGAGATATTTTGGACAAACGTTGAGTCATTCTTCCTGAGAGACATTTCAAAGACCTCAGAGTGACGATAATCAACCAAGCTGATAACTGGTCTATTCCTACTCAAAACTTTAAAAAAGTAAAGTTTAAGATGCAGAACTGAATATATTGGGGTGTAAAGTCATTTTCTTCCACAATTTTTCACATATTGGGATGTTTAAAGCTCAAAAGATGTTGAGTTTCAGCTCAGATGTTCAGGAACAGTTGAACAGTCTCTATCTTTTGTGGTTCTTCCAGTAACTTATCAGATAACATCCATGCAGCAGCAGATTCAGTCTGACTGGTGGCAGCAGAGGTTTTCTGTCTTGAATCTTGGCATCTGTTTCCATCCTCTGTCTGAGTCTCCTGCTGGGACCTTCATTATGAATCTCATCATCTCTCCGCTCGCTTTCATCTCCTTGGAAATCTTTCCAGCCACATTGCAGCGTGTTCAGATGCTTGTAAAGTCTTCATGCACCTCAGTGAAGTGAAATAACTGCAGAGCTCCTCCTGCAGCAGGTCAGTGATTTTATTTCAACAAAGACATCGCAGGTTTTGGGGCGATCTCCTGTTTCATGATCGACTTATCGTTTCCTCGCAGGCTTCATTAAAGTTTCATCTGGTCTCCAAAAGGCTGAATGAATATTTCAACAGTAAGATTCACGTCCTGTCAAACTCGACTCAGACCTGCTAACTAAGAAGAGGAGCAGAGTGAGTCTGTCAGGCTTGTGTTCAGCTGAACTCTGAGCAGAGGAAAACAAACTAAATATGACTGTATTTAGCTTTTAGAAATATCTCACCAACAGTTTCCTGATGTTTTCAAATGAGTAATTTTGTCGAAAATCTGAAGGTGTTGAATTTAAAACAACAGAAAACCGACAAAAGCAGCAAATCTATACAATTATTTTAAGAAAATACAGAGTTAAAGAACAGGTTAATTAGTTGTCAGAATTGTTGCATTTGGGTAACTGATCAACTGTTTAAACCTACAACAGATATGTTCACGGCTTTTTATCTTCACAATCTCTACCTCCTTGTTATTGATGAGTTGTTTTTTTTATTTTTTGAGGAACGTTTTAATCCCATCTTCACATTTCACTGCCTGGACTGTATGAGCAACTAGAATCAGTTGATCTTAAAATCCTGAAGTTCTAAAATACCACTATACTCACAACTAACACCACAATAAAAGTCTTTTATGATTATATTGTCAAAACCTGACTTGAGGCACAAGTATTTAACAGAAATCTCATGTAGTTCTTCATTTCTCCAGGCACAAATTAGGTTCCCCTTAAAGATTGATTGTTAAATAAGCTTTTAGTTATAAGTTAATTAAGTTAACCTAGTTTTAAAAAAGACAAACGTGTTTCTTTCATGTCTCAGCTGACTTTAGGGTTGTTTCAGTGTCACGCAGAGAGACAAAGGTTGTACTCAGAATCATCTACGTATCATCTGCGTGCTACGTTCCGCAGTAATTGTCAGTATGGAAATATTAAATTGTCTTATTTTACAGTTTGCTAACACAGACTTTCTCATTTTGGAAAGTGGAAATAAACAACAAATGTGCAGCAATATCTTCTGCACCAAAAAAATCCCATAAAAGTTAAAAATATTGCAGATTTTTCCTACAGAACAATGATGGGATCCACCTTTGTTTTGTTACATAATTTTACTGCTACTGTATCATGAGTTTAAGATAATTTTCCTGGTATTTCCGCTACTTTGGAAGCAGTACGGTGCCTTTTCATCACACCTACTGACAGTGTTTTTATTTTAACACGCTCGCTGGTTTAGTGACTTTGTGTGATGCACAAATTCAATAAAACACATCAGGAACGATCTCCTGTGTTAGAAGTGACAAAGTTAAGGTTCGCCTTGGAAATAAAGCATTTAATTAAACCTCCGCCTACAGTAGAACAATAAACAACTGAAGCCAGACAAGATTCCTCCGGTGGCCAAAGTTTGTGTCGTTCTGGAAGTTGTTACAAAACCCTTCATGTTGGTGTTGTGAACGTTGCAGTGTTGCATTATGGGACACAGTAGGTGAGATTGACTGGTCTCATTCAAACTGGAGATTTTTAACAGAATCAGTGCAACATCTTAATGTTTTTACTGCAGATTTAGCTTCTTTCTGTAAACTACAAACTACAGTTTGGCCACATCAGTGTTTACTGCAAACATAGCTGAAGTAAACAAACCTGCAGAGAAGCTACACGTCACCTGTCATCGGAACGTTTCCTGCTTCCCGGACTCACCTTGATCTCCCTGCGAGTCTCTCCTGGTTTGAACACCAGCGTTCCTTCGCTGTACTCGTAATCTGAGCCGGCGTTGGCGGAACCGTCTTCTGTTCTGTAGTCCACATAGAACGTGTTCTCTCCCAGACCACCTGAACAGCAGCAATAAAACAACAGCACTGATGTATCTGGATATTCAAATCTGGCACAAACCATTCCCATGGAGATAAAATGAGCTGTCATGTTTACATTCTGTTATAAATCTGACTGGAGGTGCTGATCGTCATCAAAAGACGGTTACAGCTGGAAATTTCCTTTTTTTTTTTTTTTTTTACAATCTGAAGTTAAATCTGTGTAAGGCTCAGGGTTCATAAATGTCTTTCTGAAAGTTGTAAATGTTAGGAAGATATTCCTGGAGGTCATTAAATATCACTGAAGTCTATGTCATGGTGGCCAGTGCTAGCTAAACTCCCACAATGCTCTCTGCTTGACAACATGAACTTCCTGTAGTCTGAGTGACGCCTCGTCCGAAGAGAAAACAGGTTTTCTACATCTTTTGGAACTTGTGGAGCCTCAGTACATCCTACCTCCTAATGCTACATTTACCCTCAAACACTACATTTACCCTCAAACACTACATTTAACCTCTAACACTACATTTACCCTCTAAGACTACATTTACCCTCAAACACTACATTTGGCCTCTAAGACTACATTTATCCTCTAACACTACATTTACCCTCTAACACTACATTTAACGTCTAACACTACATTTAACCTCTAACACTACATTTATCCTCTAACACTACATTTACCCACTACCTTTACCTTCCAACACTACATTTCCCCTCTAACACTACATTTCCCCTCTAACACAACATTTAACCTCTAACACTACATTTAACCTCTAACACTACATTTACCTTCTAACACTACATTTATCCTCTAACACTACATTTAACCTCTAACACTACATTTATCCTCTAACACTACATTTACCCTTTAACACTACATTTCAAACAGAGACCTACTGGATCTTTACAATAAAGCTCTTGAACACCTACAGAATATTAAGGAACAAAATGGAGGCTGAAACGCATTCTTATTCTTAATACGCAGAGATATTTAACTGTGAAACATTGAGACTGAATTGATTTTAATAACTTTAATGTACTTGAAGTTTGCGTCATCGAAAAAATGGTATCGACTGGGACGCTGATCTGAGTCATAAATGTTTACATCTCCCAATAAAAAGCATTACTTTGGATTAGAATTGGATTAGGGGCAAAAACAATTCCTATATTTAAGTCAAGGATGTGACTACTTCTTACATCAACTAACTACTCTTCACACTGCAGCTCTGGCTTTTTGTCTCAAGTCCAGTCAATGGAACTGATCAAAGCCCTAAAAATGTTCAATACAAACTTTAATTTGAAGAAAATAAAGATTTCATACTTGACTTGCACCCCTTTCAACTTATTAATGTGAGCTCATTATTAGATGGTGATCATTCGGTACCTTGGCAGACCACGGCCAGCGTCAGGACTCCACAGTTCTCCATGCACTGACTGTGGGCGCTTTCAAAGGAGATGCGGCTGCAGACGGCCAGGTCGTCGTCCTCCGGCGCCTCCTCGTCGGTCACGGCTGTCCGGCGGGCGTGGTCGGCGGCGTGTTTCTTCAGGACGTTTCCGGCTCCGATCATCATACGAGTGGCCTTCAAAGAGTGAAAACGGTAAAATCCCTTCAAAACAAGAAACACTCGGAAACTCTTGAGATTCTGAACGTTTGCAGCCTGTTTCATCATGAGCTGCAGAAAAGCAGACTCTACAAAGTCCTTGAACTGCTTTCTGTCGTTTTGTGTAACCTTGTGTGTTCATGTCCGGGACTGTTTGTGTAGGTTGTGTGTTACCTGGATGCGGTAGAAGGCTCGGCTCTTCTGTTGGTGCAGCAGTGCGTAGTAGTTGGCCAGTTCCACCAGCTGGTCCAGCTCTTTGTCGGGATATTTCTGCTTCAGCTCCTTCAGGATACGAATCACCTGCAGCAGAGACGAGATGACACAAACACACTTCAGAGATCTACACAACACCACACAAACACACTTCAGAGATCTACACAACACCACACAAACACACTTCAGAGATCTACACAACACCACACAAACACACTTCAGAGATCTACAAAACACCACACAAACACACTTCAGAGATCTACACAACACCACACAAACACACTTCAGAGATCTACACAACACCACACAAACACACTTCAGAGATCTACACAACACCACACAAACACACTTCAGAGATCTACACAACACCACACAAACACCGACTCTGGGAGAGTTGAGATTCTTGTCACTTTCAGTCTCTGCAGCCCAGAGACCAGACAGAGCAAATTTAGCTTCCAGTTTGACAACAAAATCACCTCCTTGATTCCTTAAAAGATTAAATTAGCTCCAAAAGATTTTAATTTTCACTGAGTGATGCCTTGGTTTTAAATGCAGGTTGAAAAATAAAAGTTAAAAACACTGCATTTAACCTTTGAACACCACATTTACCCTCTAACACTACATTTACCCTCTAATGCTACATTTACCCTCTAACACTACATTTACCCTCTAACACTACATTTACCCTCTAATGCTACATTTACCCTCTAATGCTACATTTACCCTCTAACACTACATTTACCCTCTAATGCTACATTTACCCTCTAATGCTACATTTACCCTCTAATGCTACATTTACCCTCTAACACTACATTTACCCTCTAACACTACATTTACCCTCTAATACTACTTTTAATCCCCGTAGCATATTTTACTATGTTTAAGAGTATTTTATAAACTAACTGTATCTTTTATCAGTACTATTCATGCTTTTAATTAAAACATAGGTTGTTTTAGATATTTTATATTGTGTATAGTATCATAAATGTTCATTTTAAATGTCTTAAAACATAGATTAAGGAGACTGTAGATGAAAATGAGCCAAACTAGCAAACCCAGGTACATTTATTAGAATGCTGATTATTGCATGTTGTCTGTTTTCCCCTTTTTGCTTATAGTTATTCATTTTTACCCCCATTCTTTCCTGTGGTGGATAATAAATTATTACAATTATTGGATTTGGGAGTGCGGTGGGAACATAATTGGTAGTATATTTTAAAGCTGTTCTCTGGACAAAACCATAAAACATAATTTTAGGCGTATCAACAGTAAATTAATTAAAAGAAGCTATTTTTTGTCCTTCTAACGGGTGCTACATGGATTTACAAAGTAATATTCAACAGAATGAAATTAATTAGAGTGATATCTTAGGTGTATTTACTTGCATTTACTTTAAAATTAAAATTAGCTTCGATTATGAAGGTGCACACATTTTAATTTGAGCCTGCCGTTGGTTAAAAAAAGCAAACCTGCGGCTGTGACTCTCCTGATATATGTTTTCTAATCTGGCTTTATGTTGACCAGGACTGAGAGAGTTTACAAAACACAAATATGATGCATAATAACACTGTGAAGGCCCTGAAGCAGCCATTAGAAAGTAGCATTCAGTGTGTTTTAGCTGCAGATTTGCATAATGTCACACAAAAAAATGCACAAAAAAAAGTCATACATCTTGCAGCACCAACTTTGGGAAACACTGATTTAATCAGTGTTTTGTGTGGTCATTTAGACAGCGTGAGTGTAGTATTCAGGTTTCTGATGCTACATGCTGCATTAGATTTAGTCTGAGAGTGAGTGGATCACATCTCTGGAGCTGATGAAGGAGTTGGTGAGGAGCTCCTGAAAGCTTTAATTCAATAAAAATGCAGCCTCCTCTCACATCTGAACACACTTCCTGCCTACGACTGAGCGGCTGAATGCACTCAGCAGGTGTGAAGCACCAAAAACAGTTTTATGACACAACTACGAGCAGAACGCAGTTTAACCTTCAGGTGTCGAGGCCATTTCTTTTCACCTGCATGTATAAAAACGCTGCAGCAGAAGTGACTAACCGGCATCATCTCTGCAGCACCGAGCAGCTGCCGACACATAAAGCACAAAAAAACAGCTGCGTGGGAGTGTTTGCCTTCTTTCTGCTCTTCCAGTCCTTCATAATATAAGAAACTGAGGAAGATTGCAGGTAAATTCTGCTTATAGTGACATTTTACACACTCTATAATTAAGAAAAATGCTAAGACATGAAGAAGCACCAACAAAGCAGATTATTGTACAATATTTTTAGGATGAAAAACAAGCTAAAATCACTTTCTAAGATGTGACATATTAAAATATTGGGAGAATCTGAGCCAGTAAAATCACACATCAGCTTAATCGTGTACTGTACATATCCACATATGTACATTTGAAAGCTGTACAGGGGGTCCTCGGTTTACGACGTCCTCAACCTACAGCATTTCATTGTTACGTTGGAACTGGTTACGTGGAACTACTTGGTGACGAACACGTCGTCACGGCGCTATCAGACGGCTTTGTTTCCATTCTCTGGTTGTACACCATCTTGGATTGTGCTACATTCATTAACTTTTTGTCCTTCATTATGGCTCCAAGCGTAAGTCAGACTGTTCTGAGGACAGTGCTTCGAAGAAAAGGAAAGTCAGCATTTAACTGAAATTATTGAAAAAATATAAAAGAGTGAAAAAGATTTGCCTCTGAAATGTGGTGGAGCAGAAGGGTAAAATGATATAAAATGAAAGTACTCAAGCTCATAATGCTACTTAAGTACAGTACTTGACTAAATGTACTCAGTTACTTTCCAAAACGGGTTTTAGGCCATCAGACTGGATCAGATGTTTGTTTTAGGGGGCGTTTTCCTCATAGATGAACAGCTACTCAAACTGTGTGCACAAAACAGCCAAATTCCGGTTCCATTTAGTGTTTTCAACTGACGATTTGAACTTTTTTTGAAAGTTCATGAGGCTCGTTTGTATTTCCTTAAAATAGTCTTTTAGGGTACTAACATCATACAGCGATGGTGCTACTGCAAAATACTGCTGACGTGGTGAACATTTCTCATTAAAATGGCTAAATTTCTACAAAACAACAGCAAAATGTGATATTGGTTGCCTTTAAGGTGCCTTTATTTTCATTCTGCAGGAGCTCACAGGACTCACTAAGACTATTTTCTAGCGGTTTGTGGTTGACAAACATCAAAGCAGTCAGTGTGAAGTGGAAAAGATCAGTACATTGGTCAACTTAATATCCCTGCTGCCGCCAGAGTACAAAGAAATGAGGAATAAACTCTGACTGACAGAAAGTGGATCAACATCGGGCATGAGAGTCCTGATGGATGGAGTCTGTGTATTCCTGAGGTTTGTTCACAGGTTGTTGTGGTCCTGAAGCTGTAGTGAAATCAGATTTGACACTCAGGAAAGCTGTTTTCAGTTTGAAGTTATTGTTGTTTCTTATTGCGAAGGGGATCATGGAAGGGGAAGAGAATACCACATGACATAAAGGACCAATGGCTGCTTCAAACCCTCAGTCCAGTGAGTCAGAATGCTAATCAGTCAACACCCCAGAGGAAAACCTTACTGCTCAAAGCTTGCCTGGGAGACAACATTGTGATTCTTATTTCAGCTTTGATTTTATCTGATAGGATTCTCATATTTTTCTCCTAAAATTCACCAGGAGATGCAGGTGAGAAAGGAGGAGAACAATTAGCAACAAGAGTTATACTTGAGATTGAAGGAGATACTTGCCAATTTCGACCAATGGCGGCATTTTTTCTCAGGTGAGCTACACTGAGCTGTATATGCATATACACACTACCGTTCAAAAGTTTGGGGTCACTTAGAAATGTCCTTATTTTTGAAAGAAAACATTTTTTTTCAATGAAGATAACATTAAATGAATCATAAATCCAGTGTAGACATTGTAAATGTGGTAAATGACTATTGTAGCTGGAAACAGCTGATTTTTAATGGAATATCTCCATAGAGGTACAGAGGAACATTTCCAGCAACCATCACTCCTGTGTTCTAATGCTACATTGTGTTAGCTAATGGTGTTGAAAGGCTCATTGATGATTAGAAAACCCTTGTGCAGTTATGTTAGCACATGGATAAACGTGGGAGTTTTCATGGAAAACATGAAATTGTCTGGATGACCCCAAACTTTCGAATGGTAGTGTATATGTACACAAATATACATTATTTATATAAAATTAGTTTTGAAAAATATTAAGAAGACCTCTCTGTATAATTTAATGTACTGGTTGTATTATACTTGTATAAAATAAAGCTCATGTACCGTCTCCTGAGCTTTCTTCATATGTGTCATGTATCTGCTTCCAATTGCTCACAAGAATTTGGATCACAAACCTAAACTTTTAGACGATACTTGCTAATTTGATAAGCTAGATCTAGCACTAAACTACATAATACAGGGTATAGTTTTGTGGCTGAAATGTTTTTGTTCAGTTTGATTTCAGTCTAAAGGCCACAGAACTGAGAGAGACTCCACAAACAGACAATATTTCAGTAAGTATGAAATACTTTACCTCTTTGCGGCTCTCGTCCAGCTCCTTGCTGTCCATGTTCCCCATAGCGCTGTTGGAGTTGGGCAGGTTGCCCCCGACTCCCATCGCCATGGCTCCCGCCGCCACGCCGACATTGTTGGTGGCGGTGCCGTCCTGAGCGCCGCCTCCACAGTTCTCAGCGGGAACCACGGCGCCCCCTCGTGGCGGGAGCTTGCCGTCGATGATCATCTCCATGCCGCCCTTGGTGGGCGTCAGGTCCCCCTCGGTCTCAACGACGATGCCGTGGCGCTTGTCGGCACGGTAACGCTTCCCCATGTACTTGTAGAAGAGCAGGCGGCGGTCGGCGATCCAGGCCAGGATGACGCAGACAGGGAAGTACAGCAGAGTCACCAGAGCCTCCCACACCTGGAAGACAAAACATCAGCATCACGCTGGTTTGATTCTGCAGCAAAGTAGAAACATCGTGAATAAAATCAGGAGTTCAAAACGTGGTTTGAGGGTGACTCTAAGGAAAAACTGCAGGATACAAATACAGTCGACAATTAAACTGAGTGCAGTATCACTGAAATGCCAACTCATTAGAGTAATCTGATTACTCCTGCATTTAACAGGAGGCATTTTCTCTGACGTCACTAACAATTTAGACTCACGATATTAAAAATATAGACCTCATAGTTGGAACTCAATCCAACAAAAGTCGGTAGTGAGATTAAAGCTTCGATTTCCAATACTTCATACATCCACCTTTATGTTGGATGACAGACTCAATCCTCCTGGTCATGAAGGATACCAGATTTCTGCAGAGATGTTCTGTCATTCTTCACAGACTATTATTTTGAGTTGTTCTTTCTTTGGAGACGTTTTGTTGCTCAATGTTTCTCTTTAAAATACTCCAAATGTGTTGTATTGGATTAAAGTCAGGTCACATACCCTCCAGGTCGTAGTGTTCTGTTGTTCTTCTTTAGAAATTCTTGTGTGGTTTAATTCTTTGAATTGTTTTCATGCTGGAATATTTCTCGCCTTTAAGCTTCTGCAGACTGGGAGTCATCTGACCAGCCAGTATTTTGGTTTATCCACAGACGTTCATCTATAAATATCATCTCCCCAACAGCTTTTGCACTCATGCAGCACCAAATCATCACACTCCCACCGCTGTTCTTCACTCTCGGGACGATGCATTCACTGTGGTGGACTCCATCTAAACCCAACAAATTTGTCTTGTTCTTATCTGTACAAAGAACGTGTTTCCGACTCGTACCAAGCTCTTTCGGTTTTTACATGCATCGAAGCAGAGATCAGTTTTGTGTCAAAGAGCAAGTGTTTTTCTTGATGGAGGTTGATGTTCTGAAGTATCTGAGCTCCACAGAAACCCTGATTTCCATTGATAACACCTGTGTAAAGTCTGAAGCAGCTGCTGTCTGTTTTCTACAGCTAGATTGTGAAAGTACTTCATTGTCTGTGGAGTCATTTTATGAGGATGACCACTGCAGCTGTGATTAGTGGTACAGTGGGTCCTTCTATAACTCCTGATTATTGCTGACACTGTGTAATGCTGATTTTAGTTGATCTTTCTACATCCTTTTCCATCTTTGTGAAGTATCAAAGTCAGGTCCTTTTACAATTCCTTTCCATGTGGAGGTATGATGAAGACAAGCAGATGGACACAGCCGATAGGTCCAAAATGAAAAGGTTTCCACAGCTAATAATCTCAACAGTGTTCATGCATTAGGGACTTTGCTGCTTTGAGTTTCTACTTTGGTTTCTGTATTTTCAGTGTAATCTTTCTCAAGTATTGGATTTTTATTGCTCATAAAAAGAAAGACTGATGTTCAGCTGAAAAATTATGCAATTTTTGAGAGATGTTGTACTTTTGAAATATTTGGCAGTTATGTGATTTTGCACAAGGGTGGACTCGTGTCTGTTGTTTGCTGTGAATAGCAACCAATACAATTTCCCAGATATCAGTTAGTCATATTTAGTGCACAATAACTAATACTCAAAGAAAAGCAATAACAGAGGAAAGGTCAATAGCTATAAATCATAATTCAGAAAGAAGTGTACTATTTTTAGAGTATTTTGCTTGGAAATGTAAAGAGGCAGTGACATGAGCATTACAACAGCTGACATGCCTTCATCCCACCTTCACACCAACCTCTATACCTCAAACTACTACATTACACTAGAGCTGGCTGTGTTTTCTCTGTACTGATGAACAGTACCACTCATCAGCGCCTCCCTCCTCTGAACCACCCCCTCACCTCCACGACGCCCGGCGACATGACGGACAGGATGAGGTAGAGCCAGATGTAGGCGAAGATGCTCCAGAAGGCGGTGATGAAGAACACTCGGAGGTGCTTGATCTTGCGGGTCTCTCCGTTAGGGATCGTCCACACACAGATGCCGATGATCACGAACATGTTGAAGGCGGCGCTGCCAACGATGGTTCCTGGACCGAGCTGACCGGCCTCGAAGTTATGACCACACACCTGCAGACAGCCAGAGAAGGAAGGAAGAGGATACTGATGAGCAGCATCTCAACTAACAATAGAAATTCACCTCTGAAAACATAACTGACATTACTGTGTTAAGATGTTATTCTGTTTAGGAAATAATGAAACAGTTTTATGCTTATTAAGCAGATTGTTTAAGAAAACTTAAAGACGTGTTGTTAAATTATTTGAAGGACCTTAACATTTTTATATCACACCAACCAACCCACCAACCAACCAACCCGCCAACCAACCACCCCACCAACCAACCAACCAACCAACCAATCATGTGCGTCTTACCTCTATAACAGACAGCAGTATCTCTGGAGCGCTGGAGCCCAGAGCCATGAGCGTCAGATTGGACACCGTTTCATTCCAGATTCGAACCGTCGCCACCGAAGTTTCTCCGTTGGGCATTGTGATGGTCACCTCCTTCTCCTGTTGGAATAAACACATGCAGAAATGATGGACTTGCTTTTATAATATATGTTCTCTCTCACTCTATTTTTATTTTAGCTGCCTGGTTCTTTCGTGTGACGCCTTTAATTCTTTAATTGTTGATTTTTAATCTTCAGTCTTATTCTTCAGTTTGCAAACTGCCTAGTTCCTTTGTTTGATGTGTGATATGATATGATTTAGCTTGTTATTATCATTTTTTCTATTATGTTATTTGACTACTGTCTTGCTTGATTGTATCTGTGTTTGCATGTTATGAATGTCAAAGCATCTTGTGAATGCCCTTTTTAAAGATGCTATAAAAAGTATTATTATTATTATTGTACCGTTAAATTGTGGGTTAAATTAAGTTGCACCAGACTGTGAAACTGAAGATCAAATTTAAACTTCTTCTTAAATTTAGCGATTACATTTATTACTACTGCAGTGAAACTTAAAATCCAATTTGAAATGTTGTCCAGCATTAACCTCAGCTACACTTGAAGTTTCACTTCTATTATTACTTTAATACTGTTGTTAAATTAATTGAAGGAACTGGTAATATTTTCATATCAACCAACCAACCAACCAACCAACCTGAACCAACAAACCAACCCTCCCACCCACCCACCAATCAACCAACCAACCAACCAACCAACCAACCAACCAACCAACCAACCAACCAACCAACCAACCAACCAACCAACCAACAACCAACCAAACTGAACCAACAAACCAACCCTCCCACCCACCACCAACCAACCAACCAACCAACCAACCAACCAACCAACCAACCAACCAACCAACCAACCAACCAACCAACAACCAACCAAACTGAACCAACAAACCAACCCTCCCACCCACCAACCAACCAACCAACCAACCAACCAACCAACCAACCAACCAACCAACCAACCAACAACCAACCAAACTGAACCAACAAACCAACCCTCCCACCAACCAACCAATATAATTTCAAACTTTAGCACTTTTAACTTCTAGAGAGTGGTGTTAGTATTTTCGAGATCTGACTACTTCTTTGAAGATAGAGCGATCAGGTGACACTCTCGTTATTTATTGTATTTAAATTATTGGTTTGTATCTTGGAAAACTTGTGGTTGTGATAGCTTTCATTGAAGAAATATTTATGTTTACTGTATCTGGATATTAGAATTCTAAACTCTTGGACCGTAATCAACATGAGCAGTAATCATGAGGAACAAAATGAAGCTGAAATTATTATTGAACTGCTCAGATAAAATGAGAAATGTCTGCTTAATAGCATTAAATTTCAATATGTTTATCAAATAAATTGACATGTAGTCGCAGTGGAATCAAACCTTTGAGTTTTTCATCTCTAACAGTGTCTCTAAGTGGCCTGACGTTTATATTTTTGCTCACAAAGATTTATTCTCTGCTGTACTTTCACTGTAATTACTATTCACCTCCTCCACACTCATAAAAGCTCCTAACACACCAGAACATGGATGTCAAAACGCACTATTCCCACTACCAGAGCTGAGCGGCTGCAGTGATGCATTGTGGGATTAGATGTTCATTTACAGTGACCTTGAAGAGGACGAATGGACTGTTTCCTCCTTAAACCCTTTCAGTTCTCCGCCTGCCTCCATTATGTCCTCGTGTCTCGATATAAACCTCTCAATCATCTCAAACATAAAAGACAAACCAGCTGAAGCTCCCTGAAAAAGAATAAATCTGATTTTTGTTGAGTCGAGGAACTGAATGAAGGAAGCAGCTGAGGTGAAGAGACTGGAAACAGTAAAAATAACTTAATAAGCTCCCATCAGGACGGGAATATAAACCAGTTACCACCATGACACCTTCAATTTGCTTTATTTCTCACTGTTTCAACCTCTTAGTCTCATAACCACCCACCCACCCAACCAACCAACCAACCAACCAACCAACCAACCAACCAACCAACCAACCAACCAACCAACCAACCAACCAACCAACCAACCAACCAACCCAGAGCTTGTAGAGATGGACAATGGTGCATTGTAAGAAATAGAAAGTTTGTAAAATCATTTAACAGGATTTTTAAAAACAATTTGCTGCTATTTCACAGATTTTTCATGATTTGTTAAATTACACACAATATCTAGCAAAAAAAAAGGCAGAATTATTTTTTTTTTATCTGTTAATGGTAAAAAAGAAAAACAAGGCCACAATGGTACATATCAAGTTTAAAAAAGGAATTTTTATAAATGGCAATTTGTTGATTTACCACATTTGATTGTAAAATTACACCCCGTATTTAAATCAGCAACATAATAAAACATTATTTTTATTATTTGCTGGTATTTCAAAGAAAAATTATTAATCTATTAATAATCAAAAAATAGTAAATAATTTAAAAAAATTGCTATTTCCCAGATACTATCCTGCAAAATCACAGAAAATGTACTGATGATATATATTTATTTATTTATTTTAAAAAAATGGCTAAAATTTTAAACAATTTTAAACAGTTTTAGTTTTATTGCATTTAAAACCACAAAAAGCCTCAATATTTAACAGAAATTTACTGTTGGATTGAAAAATGAGAAGTGTTTTTTTTGCAGCTTTTCCCTGTTTTTATTAAATTACTACTAAATATCCTGTAAAATCACTGAAAAAAATTATAATTTATCTGATCACTGTACATTATTTTCTGTGATTTTATGAGATATTATTCATAACAGAAAACAAATGGCATAAATAACAATTTAAAATAATTACTTACAATTTTCAATCCTTGAGGTACATTATTTTTCCTTTAAATAAATGGCAAATATCAGTCCAAATTTTTTTCTGATTTAAATGGCATAAAATAGTGTTATTTCACTGTCAAAAGTTGCATAGAGTTTCAGCCTAATTTTAACAGTTAATATATATATATATATCTTTTATTTTTATTTTCTGTGACTTTACTAAATGTTACCTGCAATTGAAAAAAACAGACAAATAAACAAACAAAAAAACCCATAAAATAACTATAAATTGTTCGAGAAATTTTTCAGAAAAAAACTTAAATTCACACAGAAAAATTTTCTTTGGGATTATTTAAGTTTTAGCTTTAAAATTTGGTCCAATGCACAAATTTGTCCCCAATCCAGTCCATTTAATGTTGTTTATCTTATTAAACTTTGACTAATTTCACTATAAGAAGAGCTGCAGGTGCCTCCAGTTTATTTCTAGTATTTTTTCTGTATGTCTGGTGTTTCTTTCACTTTCTCTAAATGCTGATATAAACCTGCCATCGGTCCATCCTTCCATCACCTCCAGTTCTTCATCCACTCTGTCAGTGAACCATCATGTCCCTAAACCTCTGAGAACTCCTGACTCCTGTTTGTGTTTGTCGGACTAATCCTGGCGTCGGAGCGTCTTTAAATGCCGACCTGCTTCCCTGCTGGTGATCCGTCATCCTGCTTTAATCCTCACCTCCTCCACCACCGTCTCATTCCCTCGAACTCCGTCTGCCTCTCCAGTCGGTCGTAACATTTATTCACTCTATTTTCCCTCCTCTCATCAGTCCAAACCTCCCAGATGCTCCTCTGTGGCTCCTCTTTTCTTTTTATTTTGCCATTTCTGACTGTATAACCTCAACACCTGAACCTCTACAGGCCATCCGGGACACAAACAAACATCTAGAATCGCTGCATAAACATCACAAATAATACCGAGTCTGAAAACAGGATCAATGGCCGTAGAGGGAAATCTGTGTAATCAGCATTAAAGCAACCGTCAAGCTCGGCTTCCTGTGCAGCCGTCTGATCACAAAGAGCTGCAGAATCCTTTATAGCTGCATTACAGACGGATTTATAACTGGATTAACATGAAGGAGCATCTGATGGAGAAATATCAGAATAAAGAGCCAGATTAAGAGGCTTAATGTTTCCTACATGTGTGGAAAATGCGCTCGAGTTTTTGTGTTTTTAATGTTACATTGAACTGGAAAGAGCAACAGTCATTGAATTTTAATGCATCTCTATGTAGTTTATGGGCCTGCAGTTCTGGAAATAATGCTGTAGGTTTGATATTTTTAAATATTAAAACAAAAAAGTACAACAGATGAACCTTGAATGACAGGATAAAGTCAATATATTGAGCATCATTATTATTTTCCAGTGTTTTATGGATTTGCAGTTGATAAACTGTGAATTATTATTAAATAAAACAAATAATGTCCTGTTTTTCACTGTAGATAAACTACTAAATAATAATAAATGTCCACTTTTTAATGATAGATCTACAATTAAATACCAGAAAGTGTCCCGCACAAATGAAGTTCTAGAAAAATAATTTGCTGAACAAAAAGCACATTTAGTGTTTCGATTGTGACACCTGAAGTTGATGTAAAACTGATTTAGTTGCATCTTTTAACAGAAGTCAAATCTGTTTTTCAGCCCTGAAAATGTCTCATGTCTAATTGCTAATTAATACAGATTACACACACAATATACATTCAGGTATGAGGCTTCAAAATGATAGAAAAAGTAAAAATTATGGAATTTTAATGCATCTCTATGTACTTCAAGGGCCTGTAACTGAAACTATTGCTGCGGGTTAATATTTTTATAACATTTTTCTCACTTTTCTTGCAATAGGTGAACCATAGTTTAACTGAAAATGTCTTTTTGTTTTAAGTTCCAGTATAAAGTCTGTATAATAACTTGTCAGTATTTTTTCTCATGTTTTGTGGATTTGTTTAAAATTGGCAGTTTTTAACTCTGGATTTATGTTCAAATAACAAAAAAACATCCTTTTTACAATTTATGCACATTAAATAGTAGTAAATGTCCATTTTTTAAATGACAGATGGACAATTAAATTCCACAAAATGATTCTGTCTTGAGATTGTAACACCTGAAGTTGCTGTAAAACTGATTTAGTTGCAGATTTTAACAGAACTCTAATGTGTTTTTTAGCCCTGAAAATGTCATGTGTTTATCTGCTGTGCTGATAAAGCTTTAAGGGCTCAAATATGCTGTAAAAAACAAAAAGCCTGAAATTAAAATGCATTCTGTGTACTTTTAAAGGCCTGTAACTCTGAAACTGTTCATAGTATGAAGGTCGAATTTTGCGTTGCTTCACTACAGATAATAAAGTTGTTGTAGATATAAAATGAGCTGATTCTGAGGAGGTCAGGTGGGAGGTTTAGATTGTTACTCCGCCAAGAAAGTGACCCTGACGATCGGCGTCTGTCTGTCTGTCAGTTAGCAACATTATTCAAAAACGGATTTGGATGACATCAGAAATGACACAAGGACCAAGTGATTAGATTCTGGCAGTGATGCGGCTGATAGTCTGGATCCACGGATTTGTTAAAGATTTCTGTATCACTGCCAGAAAGCGGCACGGCGTCACTGTAACCATGACAACAAGTGAACACTACATCAGCTGCCTGCTGACGATCACATGATTGTGATCCTACTAAAAATCCACCACTGAGGACTTATCAGGACTTATCCATCAGAAATGATACAAGGAACTATTGATTAAATTATGGGGTGTTTCTGAGTCCCATCAATTCCAGCCGCCTGCTACATATTTAGGTCACGTGATTCGGTATCCATACATAATGTACACATGTATAACGCACACCTGTGCTCAGCGCAAGGCCATTTTTTGTTAAAGATTTCATCCGTCAGAAATGACACAACGACTGAGCAGCCTTGGAGGAGGACTGCACTGTCTGAGTGCTTTACTCTTTTTTAATGGAATGACATTTAAGGATGATTTTTTTCCTCTATTCTCCTGTTTTTTCATGTCTTGCACAGAAAAACAAGCCATTTAAAGTTAGATTTTAATATTAATATTAATATAATTATTTTATGGACTAATCAAAGTGATAATAATAATAATAATAACAATAATAATAATAATAATAATAATAAAAAATTTAATTTATAATGCACTTTACATTTGAAAACAAATCTCAAAGTGCTACAGATAAAAACATCTGTGATAGAAATACATCAGATTAAGGAAACGCTTTTGAAAACATAAAAGTCTGCAGCTGTTTTTTAAAAGCTTCCAGCGACTGTGGCGCCCTCAGGTGGTTGGTGGTATTCTCGTGTCTTTTCATGTGTTGCATGGAAAAACCAGTAATTTAAAGTTAGATTTTCCATATTTGATGGACTAAACGCAGTGATGAATGAACACTGCAGACGGATCGTCTCACCTGTGAGGTGATGACCTCGATGGAGGCCATGAAGCGGTCGGCGATGATGGAGACTCCCAGGAACATGTACATGAGCGACACGAAGTAGACCACGGCCCGGGCCACCTGGTATCCCAGTCCGGGCCGGTCGGGCTTCCAGACGGGCAGCAGGATGCCGGGCGCGCACGTCGTCACCACGTTGCACTTGTCCTTCACCCCGGGGCCGGTGGCGTTGCTGTAGGACGAGGAGGGCGGGAAGGCGGAGGGCGAGGACGAGGGCAGCGCCGTCCTCAGGTCGGGGTCGCCGCTGGGCTCCACCCGCTGGGACTCCGGCTGGCAGGGAGGCAGCGGGGCCACGAGGAAGAGGAGCAAGAGGAGGAAGAGGGAAGGAGAGGCCAGCAGAGGCATGGCGGCGGTCGGCTGGAGGAGAAGGACGAAGGCGGAGGGACGAGGTGGAAGAGCTGAGGGTGGTGCAGAAAGCTCACCTGAAGAAACACAACAGAGCGGAAACAACTGTAAACACAACAGAGCAGCGTTTATTTACCTGAACATAAAAGATGTGCTGGACTGGACATAAAGCAGCTTTTAGAGGCTCAAAAACAGACATATTAGTGTTGAAACTGAGCTCTATCCCATAATATGGAGGCACAAAGTTATGGAGAAAATCATGCTGAACAAAAATCTGATTTAGTTGATTTAGATTTAGGTGTTTCATGGATTTTTTTTTTACATTTGCAGTTGTTATACTTTGTATTTACTACTAAATAACAACATATTTTCCTCTGTAGATGCACTATTAAATAATAGTAAATGTCATTTTTTAAGTTATAGATTTACAGTTAAATACCAGAAAATGTCCTACTTAAATTAACAAATAAAGAAAAATTTGCTGAAAAAAAAATGATTTAGTGTTGAAACTGAGATCTATCCCATAATATGGAGGAACAAAGTTATGGAGAAAATGATGCTGAACAAAAATCTGATTTAGTCTTCAGATTGTGACATCTGGATGGATGATAAAATGCATGTTTTTTTAAATTAAAATTTAAAAGAGGTGAACCATAAATTCATAGAAAATTTCCATTTTCTTAGTTCCAGGATAAAGTCTGTGTAATGATCATTTTTTCTCATATCTTATGGATTTTTTTAAACATTTGCAGCTGTTATACTGTGTATTTACTCATAAATAACACAAAATATTCTATTTTTCCTCTACAGATGCACTATTAAATTATAGTAAAGGCCATTTTTTAACTTATAGAGTTACAGTTAATATCAGAAAGTGTCTGACACAAATTAAAGAAAGAAAAAACTGCTGAACAAAAACTAGATTTAGTGTTGAAACTATGATCTCTTTTACAATGTAAAATCTCAAACTACTGAACTGAAAGTCTGCTTGGAGTCATTCAAACCATCTACAGGTAAAGAAAACTTCCCCCGCAGGTAAACACATCCAGCTACTTTTTAATTTTGAAGTTTTACCACAACAGCTGTGACTCAGAAACTCTCCTACACTCACAAACCTCTGGCTGCTCAAACATTTCAGATGAATAAAGGACGGAAGCAGGTGAAAAACACGATTCACAGCAGATGGCGTGATTCACCGGAGACGCTGGAACATTTGATTCAAGGCGCAGTGAGTCAGCCGTGAACAGAAAAGTTAAACAACAAGAGGAGAAGTCAAGAAAGTTGGAGAAGAGAAGCAGAAAGACAGAGCAGGAGGTCTAGAGGAAGAAATGAAGACGATGAAGGAGGATGAAGAACAAAGTGGGGAGAGCCGAGGTTAAGCTGGGATTTATGACGAGTGAAGTCAGTAGAACCAGGAAGGAGTTCTTCAGTAGAAAGTAGCTCTATTTAAAACGTGGATGGTTCACATGTTTGGTTTAAAACTAAACTCCATTCGTCTCCACTTTAGGGGCAACATTTCAGAGTCAGATCTAAAAACCAGCCCTCCAGAGGGTCCAGTCCAGTCCGACTTTATAAAGAATAAAAGTTACAGAGAAGATATTTACTGTAATGTTTAAAATAATTTCTAGACCATGACAAGTTCTTTTGATCATGAAGTAAAATACTAGATTACTCATTGTTCTGTTCCGGTTTTGTGTCTCATTCCTGTACTATCTTGTCTTTTTTTGGTCTTTTTTCTTTGACTTTTGTTGTTTGTCTCATGTTTTTGATGTTTTGTGTTTCCTTTTTGTCTCACTTGTGTTTTTTTTTTGTCGCTTTGTAACTTTTTGGTGAAATGTTTTGTCTCTTTTTTAAATTTTGTGTCATTTATCTGATGTTTGTCATTTTCTGTCTCATTTTTTATTTTTTTTGTCATTTTTGTTTTGTCTTTTTTCTGACTTTTATCATTTATCTCATGTTTTGTCATTTTGTTTCTCACTTTTGTCATTTTTATCTCATTTGTGTAATTTTTTGTTTTGTATTAGTCGCTTTGTGACTATTTTTGTGCCCCTTTTTTGTTTTGTTTCATGTTGTGTATCTCTTTTTTGTCACTTTGTTTGCCGTTTTTTGTCATTTTGTGTCTCATTTTCGTAATATTTTGTTTTTGTTTGTTGTTGTCTTTTTTTGTCTGACTTTTGTTGTTTGTCTCATGTTTTTGTCATTTTGTGTTTACTTTTTGCCTGGGTTGTGTTTTTTGTCTCATTTTTGTCATTTTGTGTTTTGCTTTATTCATTGTTTTACGTATCATTTTTGTCATTTTGTCAAATTTTTGGTCTGTTTTTTGTCATTTTGTGTCGTTTCCCTCATTTTTAATCTCGTTTGTGTCATTTGTGTAATTTTTTTGTCTAATTTCTGTCGCTTTGTAACTTTTTTGTCTAATTTTTTGACTCTTTTTTGTTTTGAGTTTGTCTCATTTTCTGTCATTTTGATTCACGTTTTTGCTGCTTTGTGTCTCATTTTAGTAATATTTTGTCTCATTTTTGTTGACTTTTGTCATTTTGATCATAAAGTAAAATACTACATCATTCAGTTCCAGATACTTGTGACTAAATGTTTTGTATCTTTGTAGACACTCTGTGACCTGTAAGTGGTAATGTATGAATGATAAACTGAGGCATAATGTTGTTGAAATTGATTTTATTTTTCTTAAGAAATTTCAGGTTGTTCATGATGTTTTTGTAAAAAGAGAATTCCTTCAATGTGAACATTTTTGCACTAAAACAAAGGAAACATTTGGAGTTGTGGTTATATATAGATGATAATGCTGTGATTTTACTGTTCCGGCCCACTTGGGATCAAACTGGGCTGAACTGAAATGAGTCTGACAGCCCTGGTTCAGATGGAAGGACGTAGGAAAGAGAAACCTGCAATTTAGGTACAAAGAGGCAGGAAGTAGAGCGTGGGAGGAGTGAAAACAGGTTGGAAAAACGGAGAAAGTGATGGGAGGAAACTGGCAGAAAATCAAAGAGGAGTCACCACGACGACGGAAAAGACTCTGACATCAGCCGGTTCATGTTTGTTTGTTTGTTTGTGTTGCTGTTTATTCATCCGAGTCACTGAATGTCTCTTTCCCGTCAATCTCAGACCGTCGCTCTGCTCTGACTGTTGGTGTCGTCGCTGTGTGTCGGTGTGTTTCAGCGATTCTGCCAACGGCTGAGGTTCAGATCTCAGCGTGAAGCCGAGGGACGGACAGATGGACGGAGCGGCTCCAGTATCGGACCTTAATCTTCCTCCTTGCTCGTCCTGTCACGCTTCATTTCCTTCCCTCCACCCGTCCGTTTGAGGGGACAACAGCACCTGCTAACACCTTCTGCTTTAAAACACCTCAGCGGCTCGTCCAGCGCTAAACGTCACGTCTCATTTAAACGGTTTGGTTCATACGAGGACAAACAGCAGGCGGGCGAAAAAACTGCTTTATATTACCAGTAATCTGTAATAATAACCAACAATAACCACACAGGAACTCAGTCTGTAGTGAAAAATGAATCTGTTACAGAATTTGAAGCATTCAGACGAATCAGTTCCAAACAATCACAGCAAACTGAATAAACTGAGGTCAGAATATTCAAATGTTGACGACAAACAGACCTGTAATCATTTAGTTTAGATTCTGTTTGGTTTCACTTTGGATTTGTGGAACGACTCGACATGTTTACCGTCCCTGTTTGCTCCTGTGGCCCAAACACAACAGGAAACAACCGGAGCTGCCAGCAAACACAACAGGAAACACAAGAGGATCATGCTGGGAGGGAACGTCCAAAAAACCCCCAAAAAACAAGTCTGTTCGTCCTCAGAGTACAGAATAAAATGAGAGGCTTTATCGGCTACATGCTGAACTAAAAGACACATCAGTTCCTGTCGTTTCAGATAACAGCGTTGCTTCACCATCTCAGTAAAAATACAATTCCAAGCTCTGAAAACACATAAAACTCTCAAAAGTCTATGCTATAATAGCCACAGAACTTAGTTTGGAGTCCCAAATGACAAATCAGTAAACTCTGAACAAAATCTGAGCTCGTGCAGCAACAAATCCCCTCAATTCTGTCTGAAACGACACCAACAGACCAAGAAATTGATGTGAAATGAAACTAAATAATGAAACTAAATCAAAACTGATGCAACAGTCTCCTCTCAAAAAATAAAATTTGCAAAAAACGCAACAGTTTGCATCTGTTTCCTTGAGTTACAACAATTTCTAATGAATTGTGTTCAACCAACAAACTACATTAAGTTAGTGGAATTAGCTTCCCTCTGCAATCAAAGTTGTATTTTTTTTTATTACTAATCTTAAATGTCTGAAATTGAAATTGCAAGTTGGTATCAGTGAAGGGACGGGAAATCTAGAGCTGAAGGTGAAGAAATGCAACGTTATCAAGCAGAATTCATTGATTTACCTCAACTTGATTTTAATATTAAGTCAACTAATGCAGAAATTTGAGTTTTATGTCAACACAACTCATCAAAATACTTTTAAAGTTTGATGCGTTTAATTAAGTGGAGGGAATAGGTTCTGTTAATTACTTTCCACAGTGTCGGTTGCAAAACAAAAACTTATAACTTGGGGAAAACTTTAAAGATTCAAACATTATTTTGACCAGAATAGCGTTGGTAATTCCATCGATGTAACCTTGTGGGTAATTTAAACTCAAAAGTTGCAGGGTTTTTTTCCCCCAAGAGATTTTTAAGTTCAAATTAAAAAACTCCAGCAAGTGAACAGTTTTGTTGTTGAAGGAACAAATTTCTTAAAAGCTTAAAATGGAAAAAAAAAAATATTGAAGAAAATGTAACTGGACCAATGAAATTTTTATTGTTTGTTAACTTAAAAAACTTTGTATGTTATTATGGTTTAAACATTGAAAGATTTGATTTAAATATTGTGCAAATGTTAATTAGAGAAACTTCATTTTTATGAGTAATCAGCTTAAAAACTTGTGTTTATGCTACCGATCCTTAAGTTAGTTGTAATTAGAAATACATACTAACTCACTGTAGTTGGTTGGTTGAATATAATCTTATTAAAACTCAAAAACATTGATGCAAATTGTTGCTAATTTTTTTGTTGAACTTGAACGTTTTTTTTCGTACAAAGCAGCAACCTTCAGTGCTGATAAATAAAGCCACTGCAGTTCCTCGACTGTCCACTAGAGGCAGCCTCCAACAGTGAGTCAATCATAGACCTCCATGTTAAAATGTCCAACTTTACAGCAGAAATAAACCTGACTACAGGCTGGTACTAAAACAGTTTTGGTCTCTACAGCTAATTTCTAAATTCACGACAACGTTATTGAGGTTGAATTTTAATTGAAGTCACTCGTTCAGTTTGTATTAAGACTTAAAGTTGTGTATAATTAAGAGCTCCACTCACATTAAACCTGTTTTTCCATCTTATTGTTGGATTCACTCTGAGTCTTTACCAAGCCAGAGACAGCTGGAGTCTCCACAGAGTTAGAAAACAGGTTAGCAGGAAACCTATGTCCATCTAGATACAGTCAATAATGACACGCTACACGCCTGGTCTAATAATCCTTGCTTCCGTTCAGCCACTCTGTGATTTTCTGTGGTGGTTTTTCACTGGTAAAAGCTGATTGGAGAGCTGATTATCTGTAAATGTGGAACAGAAACCTACCGGGGGAAATCAGGCTGTTCTAATCCCCGCTCAGGTTACAGTCCGGGTTAGAAATCAGCTAACAGGTGATGGCTGACAGGATCTGTTTGTCCTGCTTCCTTATTTCCCAGCGGTCCTCCTGGTTCCTGAACCTCCCACATCATTCAGGGATTACCTTCACCTGCTGGGAGTCTACAGCTACTTTTCATTACGTTTCTCCTTGTTCATATCTTAGCTCCTCCCAGTGAGGATGTAGGAGGTCGGATTCACCTGTTTCCTCCTCGAAGTTCATTTAAAGAACATAAAAGAAACAGTTTCGTATTTCGTAGTTTCTGTATCGTATCGTATTGAATCGTATTGTATTTAAATGAGTCAGTAAAGTGAGTGTGCTAGAATAATATACAACTACAACCAGATTTTACTTTTCTTTCATTCACTCTTTCGCCAACATAAACCTGGGCAGAAATTAGACCTTAATTACAACAAATACCAAAAGGATTTGTGTAGTATTTATGTGTTATTATGGACTTTTTTCTTCTTTTTTTTCACAGTTCTAAATTATTATAACTTTTACTAACATAAAGAATTGACCACCTGACATTATAATTCTTCTCAATGAGTATCTCAATCTTAGTGTGTTTTAGTAAGTGAACTGTTGTATTTATTCAGTTTCTTCTCTAACTCGTTAGCACCTCCACACTGAGATAGATTACCTTCAGAAAATAATCAAAACTACACAGCACATTTTATGAGTCGGTTTTTATGTACAGGCAGATGTGTGAAATCACTATTTCTATAAAAAATTCATTTCATTTCGAGCATCCAGCAGGTGATCCATTCACACAAACGTCCGGAAAGATGTATGGTTTCTGTGAAATGAGGATATTGATGATGTGGAGATGGATGAAGGTGCAAACAACAAAGGAGATGGATTAGATTCATGATGAAGAAGGTTAAAAGTGAGAGATGTAGGAGGAAAAAATAAGGCCAGGAGGCAAAGAGGAGAGGAAGAAAGGAGCTGGAAAGAGATCAGAGAGGAGAGTAAAGATTTAAAGGAGGAATGATGGGTTGAGAATTAAAAGAAGGTGGATAAAAGGGTGATGGAAGGTTCAGATGGGGTGAATCAGGAATAAAAAGTCAATGAGGAGAGGAAAGAAGGAAAAAAGGAGGAACATAGGCAGCGAATAAAGAGATGAAAGTAGAGGTAGGATGTCAGAGGAGAAGGAAAAATAGATGAAGGGTTGATTTATCATCTATTCTTAAAACTGTCAATAGCGTCTCTTTGAATGAAGCTCTTAATGACGCACTCAACTGCTGCATTCTGTCAACAAGAAAAAGTGAAGAAGCGTAACATGAATGCCAGAATGCTGCACAGTGAGACTCTGCAATGTTTGCTGTCAAGTATTAAATACATGAAATGAGAAATGTCCTTTATGACAAGAGCCACATGTTCTGACTTCAGCTGTAGTTCTAGCTAACGGTGCTTTTCTGTCTTTTTACAGTGTCTATATAAAGTATCGACCCTTTTTGGAAGTTTTACCTTTTAATTGCTTTTCAACATTGATCACTGGTAATTAAATTAGATTTTTTAACAATAATTACAAAGACTCTTCATTGTCAAAGTGAAAACAGATGCCTACAAAGTAACGTCAAATAATTAAATATGTCTCTCAGTGATTGTAGTATAAAGATTCCTGCATCTGGTGGATCAGTCCTCCTGGATAGAACGACACCATGAAGACTAGAGAACACTCCAAGAAACGCATCAGTCAGGACGATACAAGAACATTTAAAGTTCCTGAAGATCTCTTGGAGTCCAGTTAAATCCATCATTAAGAAATGGAAGGAAGATGGAACATGAATAAATCTGACTGGAGCAGGACGTCCTCAAGAACTGGGAGACCGAGAAGAAAGAGACTAGTGAGGGAGGCCACCAAGACACCTATGACTCCTCTGAAGGAGTTCCAGCTTCAACAGCTGAGATGTTAGAGTCTGTTCATACAACAACTGTTGTCTGTTCTTCACCAGTCAAAGCTTTATGGAGACAAAGAGAATGACACTGTTGGAAAAAACTCCAATTAAATCTGGACTAGAGTTCACCAGAAGACGTGGAGACTCTGAAGACACCTGGAAGAAGGTTCTTTGGTCTGAGGAGACCAGAATATATCCCCTTTGCACCCCGCAAGTCGTGTCCTTTTCCACAGTGTAAGCTGATCCGTTCCAACTCCACAGTGTTATGAATAGCATCCCCATCTTCCAAGCATGATATCCCGATTTTCCTAATTGGAATTCTGAATGGATGGCTGGTTTTATCCCTTTGGAAATCAAGAAAAAGAAAGACCTGACTGACTCTACAGGCAGCCAAAAAAGCCACTGCAACTGGTCAATGTTCATTTCTGCCCTCCGATTGCTTCCCTTGTCCCGACCAGCTGTATCCTCCTCTACATCCTCTTCTTCCTCCTCCTAATTGTCTTCCTCATTATTGTTCATGTCATTTCTACGATCTCCCTTCTTTCTTGGTCCTTCCTGGTGTTTTACTTCATCCTGTTCTATGTTCTCTTCGTCATACGGGTCCTCCCCTTCCTAAAGCATGGAGGTGGCAGCATCACGATGTGAAGCATGGTGGTGGCAGCATCATGATGTGAAGCATGGTGGTGGCAGCATCATGATGTGAAGCATGGTGGTGGCAGCATCATGATGTGAAGCATGGTGGTGGCAGCATCATGATGTGAAGCATGATGGTGGCAGTATCATGATGTGAAGCATGGTGGTGGCAGCATCATGATGTGAAGCATGGTGGTGGCAGCATCATGATGTGAAGCATGGTGGTGGCAGCATCATGATGTGAAGCATGGTGGTGGCAGCATCATGATGTGAAGCATGATGGTGGCAGTATCATGATGTGAAGCATGGTGGTGGCAGCATCATGATGTGAATTCTGTGATTCTTATATTCAATTTTGTAATTCTAATTAATTAGCTTTAGTTTGTAGAAATCTGTTTTCACTTTGACATGGAAGAGTGATTATTTTGGTAAATTCTTGTCAAAAAAAGTCTAAAATAAATTGACCGTGATGAGGGATGTAAGAGGGAAGATGGATAAAAGAGGTGGGATTAACAGGAGGACTCTGAGAAACGGGAAGAATGAAAGGAATGACGACGGGAATAACTGGAAATAATAAAAGTGAAGAACTAGGAGGGAGGACAGTTTGAGGGTAAATAAATAAAAGGAATAAATAAGATGAGAGAGGCACTGGAGTGATGATGTGGGTCCCAAACGTGTTTATAGTCATCATTCAACCAGGGTGTGTTGCCATGGCGACGGGGGGGAGGTGATCGATCACTGTGGAGGGGGGTTGTTAAGGTGAGGCAGGGGGCGGGGCGTAGAGGTAAAAAGGGAGAAGGAGTCGTCATTCATCACCAGACTGAACTCTCCAGAGAGGGAGGCAGAGCAGCACACACACTGCTAAACACACACACACACGCTGACACACACCTACACTCACACACAAATATGTCTTTCACACTTTCTGCAGCTCATGCAAATCCTTTAAAGGGTCAATTCACACCCAAAACCTCAACAGCAGCAGTTATTTCCTCAAACACCTTCACAGCGACTGAACAAAGCATCCCCAGAACCCACAGTCAGCAGGTTATAGAAGCTAAGCTTACAGTAGATATTTATAGATCTGTGGAGCAGTTCCTGCTGCAACTCTGTGTTTATTAACCTCAAATATAAGTCGACGATCTGGGGAATTACAGGCCTCAAACATGAGTGTGATCTGTGTGAATACTGTGAAAAATGGTGAAAATCTGACAGCAAACATGCCAGAAAAAGTATGCTACAAATAGTATATTTATATACTATGTAGTATATTCAACATATATAACTTTTTCTGTGTTTTTTCTTTTATTTTTGCTGATTTAAACACAATAAAAATAGTGTAATGCTATGGTCAGACACTGTAAAACAACAAATCAGTGTCTGTAAGAATACAGATTTTTCATACAGACATTTTTTGTACTTTTTTTTATGGTTCACAAGTCAATTCGTAAGTTTTCTTCCTGCAATTTCACCAGATATCTGCAATTTAACTAAACAAGGAAATTGTGTAAAACAACAAAAAACATTTAAAACATTTTTCAATCAATAACATGTATATTTTTCTCTTTTAAATAACAGAAAAAATATCTGTAAAATAATTTTATTTTTGCTGATTTAAACACAAGAAAAGTGATGTAATGTTACAGTGAAACGTAAAAGAACGAATGATTAATTGTTAAAATGCAGATGGTGGATGTTTTTCAGTTTTTTATTGACAGTAAACCTGCAAGATGTTTTTTCCGCTTATTTTATTAGTTACCTGTAACTTAACAAAACAAGGAAAATCTGTAAAAAAAAATTACACTTTTAGAAAAATTGCAGTAAAAAAATGCCGGTTTCTTTGAGCTGCTCATAACTATGTACCAGACGTGGGATTTTATTTTTGTTTATTGTTGTCACAACACACTTGGACTAAAAATTCTCAGCTGCTGCTACTACTAGGTCTCTTTAACGAATGTTCCATGTTTAGGAGCCTCTAGAAATCAGTTTAAACACCAGATTCAGCCTCTTAATGCAGCAGAAACCTCCAGGATGTAAAGAATAACAACACACCAGAGTCTCTATATTCTCTAACATGTTCTCTATTGTGACCAAAGAGCTGCAGCATCTAGCTGAGCGATCGTACAGAAGACTAGCAGCCTGTGTGATATTATGATGATATTACATTACACACCTCTATATCTCATATATACTCTGGTAGTACAGCTCCATCCTTCTCTACTGTCTGTCTGGAGATCTGGTCTCTGCAGGTTACAGTAAAAACCTTGATCAGCTCAAACATCCAGTTCAACCAGGATAACAGTAGTATTCATTCTGCTGGGATTCACTGGATGCAGTAGTAATGTTAATCTGAACTGACTGCGCTGATTCACCACTGGTAGTTCAGCTGGGACTCACTGGATGTTCACTATTTACAGTAGTACTAGTACTAGTAGTAGTAGTAGTAGTAGGAGGAGTAGGAATAGTAGTAGGAATAATAGTAGGAATAGTAGTACTAGTAGTAGTACTAGCAGTAGTAGTAGGAAGAATAGTGAGGGTAGTAGTAGTAGGAGGAGGAGTAGTACTAGTAGTAGGAATAGTAGTAGTAGAAGGAGGAGGAGGAATAGTAGTAGGAATAGTAGTACTAGTAGGAGGAGGAGGAATAGTAGTAGGAATAGTAGTACTAGTAGGAGGAGGAGGAGTGGTATGAGTAGTAGTAGTAGTAGTTGTCTTAACAGTAGTAGTAGTATTAATAGCAGGAGAAGTAGGAGTAGCGGGAGCAGTAGTAGAATACATAGTAGTAGTAGTATTGACAGTAGTAGTAGTACTAACGTTAATAGTAGCAGTAGCAGTAGTATTAATAGCAGGAGAAGTAGGAGTAGCAGGAGCAGCAGTAGAATACACAGTAGTAGTAGTATTGACAGTAGTAGTAGTACTAACGTTAATAGTAGCAGTAGCAGTAGTATTAATAGCAGGAGAAGTAGGAGTAGCAGGAGCAGTAGTAGAATACACAGTAGTAGTAGTATTGACAGTAGTAGTAGTACTAACGTTAATAGTAGCAGTAGCAGTAGTATTAATAGCAGGAGAAGTAGGAGTAGCAGGAGCAGCAGTAGAATACGTAGTAGTAGTAGTATTGACAGTAGTAGTAGTACTAACGTTAATAGTAGCAGTAGCAGTAGTATTAATAGCAGGAGAAGTAGGAGTAGCAGGAGCAGCAGTAGAATACGTAGTAGTAGTAGTATTGACAGTAGTAGTAGTACTAACATTAATAGTAGCAGTAGCAGTAGTATTAATAGCAGGAGAAGTAGGAGTAGCAGGAGCAGCAGTAGAATACGTAGTAGTAGTAGTAGTATTGACAGTAGTAGTAGTACTAACGTTAATAGTAGCAGTAGTATTAATAAAAGTAGACACTAGAGTTCTAGCTCCCTAAACTTCACTACAATAAACATTGTGTCTAAACCCTGACAGTGAACTAATGAAACCTATTCAGAAGCTGAACACCACAGAAACACTCTGAATGTGAGTCATCATCTGGAGGCTGCTGAATTATTAACCTGATGTTCTGCTATTTGTTGGAGTTTAAACTGAATTTAACACAACAGCTTGGATTACTAACAGACTGAACAGAGTAGAAACAGAACGTCGGCCCTCATAGTGTTTGGACTGGAGAGCATTTAAAAGGTGATGCAGCCACTTAGCAGAAGAACAAACTGAACTACTGGATCTTTAAACTCAACAATGTTATTCCAAGCAGGAAAGGGATTTATAATTTCCACCTCCACAGGGCTGAGTCAACACAAGGCAGCAGAAAGACGTCAGAGCAGATCGAGACCTTTCAATCTGCACTTTAGCAACAAGACAGAACAATTTATGTGACTAGAACAAATACTAATACTGATAGGCAGCTACATCCATGACGCAGAATGATTAGTTAGAGAGTAGAAGATCTCATTCAACGGAAAAAATGATAAATCCACTCAGGAGGCTGAATGGAAGTGACAAAAAATGTCACGAAATATGCAAAATGACAAAAATGTAATGCAAAAAGATCACAAAAAGATGAAAATTGACCAAATGTGACGCAAAAAGATGCCAAACAACCAAAATGTGACACAAAATGTTGACAAAATGATTTAAAACAAAGAAAATGTGACACAAAATAATGACAGAAAGATGAAACACGACAAAAATGTGACATAAAACGATCACGAAAACAAGCTAAACAACCAAAACGTGACACAAAACTAATGTGAAAATCAAATGGGTCACAAAAAGATGCAAAATAACTCAAATGTGATGCAAAAAGACCATAAAATGATGCTAGACAACCAAGATGTGACACAAAATATCTACAAATGGATGAATATTGTCCAAAGCAAGAATAAAGTGAAAGCAGAGAAACGTCACAATATAAAAATATTACACTTCACAGTAAAGGTCAAACATTTCAAGTCAGCATTTATCCTCATAGGACGGATTTCTGCTGTGAATCCAAACACAGTCCAGTTTCTCTCAGTGTTGTTATTATATAGATGATTTAAAAAAAGGTAGAATGAGCTTATTTGGTCAGTCTGTGATGAATAAAACGATTTAAACAACCTTAAAGATACTTATTAAGGACATCTATTAGGCAGAAATCCACTAAAAGCCCACTTTCTCCTGATTGGCCGGTTTCAGGAAGCCTGCTGAGGGGCAGCGCCCAGAGAAATCCATGAAAACTGGCATTGATTTGAGGCTAAAATAGGAAAAAAAAACACTGGAATGTCCCTTTTACATACTGTGTCTGTGTTTAAAACGAACATCAAACAATGTAACATTACATATGTGACGGAAAATAAAGAAAAATAATGTTAAATCCCCTTTAAGGTATCTGAAAACTGTACTAACAATATATTTTATGAGCTCGGCAACAATAGTTTAGAAAAATGAGGAGGTTATTGTGTTTGTTTTGTAAAGGGGTTATGATTGATTCGACCTCAGACTTCAGTTTATGTTTCTATATAGATCAGTTAAATTATTAATGAGATGTTTTATTACTAGAATAGTTCCATGTCTCATTTATACCCACTTCCTCTTTAGTCCAGAATGTATCGGTCCAACATATAGAGCTCAGTATAGCAGAAAATTGACCGTATATTCCATCTTGTCCACATGAATAAATGCAGATGTAAACCAAACACACCATCTCATGCAGCAGTTTCTCAGTTTTATTTGTTGCCAATAAAACCACAACATCTGTGCTGTGTGGAGCACAACTAACCCACATACCTATAATGATCTGAACATAGGGATATAGAAAAGAACCAATAAAAGATGTAAAACAACAAAATGTGACACAAACTGTGCACAAAAAGGGTTAAAACAATCAGAATGTAGCAAAAACAACCACAGAAAAATGCAAAATGACTAAAATATGACAAAACAAACACAAAAAGACGTAAAATAGTGAACATGTGATACAAAATGTTCATACGAAAGATGCAAAATGACAAAAATGTGATACAAAACGATCACAAAAAGATGCCAAACAAGTCAAATGTGACAAAATGCTTTAAAACGTGACACAAAATAATCACAAAAAGATGCAAAACAACCATTATGTGAGACAGAATGTCCACTAAACATGCAAAATCTCAAAAATGTGATGCAAAACGAGCACAAAATAGATGCTAAACAACCAACATGTGACACAAAACATTCACACAAAAGATGCAAAATGACAAAAATGTGACGCAAAATGTACACAAAAAGATGTAACATGACAAAAATGTGGCACAAAACTATGACAAAAAGATTAAAAATTTACCAAATGTGTCACAAAAAGATAACAAAACAACCAAAATATGACACAATGACCACAAATAATGTCTACAATGTCTACAAAGACACAAAATTACAAAAATGTGATGCAAAAATATCACAAAAATATACAAAAATGGACCAAATGTGTCACAGAAGATGCAAAATGTGACACAAAAAGAACACAAAAATAAGCTAAACAACCAAAATGTGACAAAATGTCAACAAATAAATGCAAAATGACAAAAATGTGACGTAAAAGGATCATAAAAACATGAAAATTGACTGAATGTGTCACTAAAAGATGCAAAATAACTCAAATGTGACACAAGAAAACCACAAAAAGATGCTGAACAACCAAAATCTTCCAATAAAACCGATGCATAAGTTGTAGCTTTTATTCTACAAATCTACTTTAGAAATACCTTTTCTCTGCCCTGAATACGACCTTCAGGTATTTATTTCAGGTTGTATGTAACCTAAGAGGTAAAAGTCTTGAAATCACGGTAATAACTTGGAAATAACACCATCTCACTCAACCACTCTTTCAAAAAGATGCAAAATAACCAAAATGTGACAGAAAAAGTCCACAAAAAGATGCAAAATGACAAAAATGTGATGCAAAACTATCACAAAAAGATGAAAATTGACCAAATGTGTCACAAGATGCATAATAACTCAAATGTGACACAAAATATTCACAAAATGGTTTAAAACAACCAACATTAATGTGTCTCCTGCTACATCGAGGCAACAAAGCTGCACTTTTCTTTTTAAAAGTCTTCAAATACATCGATAAAAATGAAATAATTCATCTGTACAGTCTCACCCTGCAGCTTTCCTCAGATAAAGCTCTAAAATAAGAATTACTCTCTTTCTCATACGGTGAAAAACACAAAGGTTCCATTCAAATGTTCACACACAATCTGGTTCCACCTCTGAAATAACATCAGCTGTGTCTCCTGAGAGTGAAATTAAATCTCCAAATGCCTCAAATTCAGCGAAGGAGGCGAAGCTCCGTTTAATTCTCCGAGGACTGCAGCTCTGCAGCATGCGTGGGCTGATTGAGGCTAACGATACTCAAAAAAAGAAGCTGGAATAAACCAGAGAGCATGGTAAAAGTCAGGATGAAACACGGACCACAAAAATATGCAAAACAACCAAATGTGACAAAATGTGATGCAAAACAACCACACAAAGATGAGAAATAACCTGAAGTGACACAAAATGTCCACAGATGCAAAATGACAAAAGTGTGATGCAAAACGATCATAAAAAGGTCAAAATTGATCAAATGTGTCACAAAAAGATGCTAAACCACCAAAGTGGACAGAAGATGTTAAAGCTCAGGACGGTCAGCAGCTCTGGAGAATCTACTCGTGTGCAGGAATCTAAAAACAGACTGGAGGTAACATGAAAGCAGCCTGCAGGTAGCTGAGAGTCCCGCTCTGCTCTTCTGCTCCCTGAGGGGGTAATTATCTGTCAGTGTGTCCCCCGGCGGGGCAGGTCAGAGGTCACGATCTGTTCATGGAGCTTCCAAATGTGGAGGAATCAGCTGGAAACAAGCATAAACATCCCACAGAAGCTTCACAGTCCATCATTTCATCCGTCCATAAGCTGCGAAGTCGGTCACTGAACCTCCTGATTCCTGGAAACCCGCCGGCAGATTGGAAAGGCAACAGAGCAGCAAGTTGTTGGAGATACATCCAGCATGGTGAAACATCTTTCTACTGATGATGAGCAGAGACTCAAAACTGGACTAAATTTGTTCAAAATGACTCATTTTAACCCTCCTGTTGTCCTCATTCACAGGCACCAAAAAATACTATTTCCTTGTCTGAAAAAAATCCAAAAATTCAGCAAAAGAATTCCCCAAATTTCAGAAAATTGGCAAAACCTTCAGGAAGAAAATTCCAATAATTCCTTAAAAGTTTCATTTTTAAAAAATCCCCCAAATTTGGCAAGAAAATTCTTGTAAATATTTTCAAAAAATGAGTAAAAATCTTCTAAAAATAAAATATCTAAAGTGATTACATATATATATCAGTAAAACTTTCATTCAGAAAATTTTTTTTGTAAATGCTCTTAAGAAACATTTTTAACATTTCTTTTTTCCCACCATAAAGATTTCCCAAAAATGTTGCCAATGTGGACATCAGAAATTTCACTGTGAAAATATACATTTTTTTTCCACATTTTCAAACTTTAAAACGGGTCAATTTTGACCCACAGGACGACACGAGGGTTAAAACACATTTTGGGTCATTTTAAACTAGTTTCAACTAATTTTGGACAGTTTTTATGAGGTTCTTGAGTCTTTTGGACATTTTTGGCCACTTTGATTAAGTCTCAAGTTATTTTGGACCAAAAACAACCAAAATGTGACAGAAAAAGTCCACAAAAAAGATGCAAAATGACAAAAATGTGATGCAAAAAGAGGAAAATTGACCAAATGTGTCACACAAGATGTTTAAGTGAAATGTGACACAGAAAGATGCAAAACAACCAACATGTGACACAAAACAACCACAAAAAAGATGGAAAATAACCAAAATGTGACACAAAATGTCTACTAAGCATGAAAATGACAAAAATGTGATGCAAAACGATAACAAAAAGATGAAAACTGACCAAATGCATCACAGAAATATGCAAAACAACCAAAATGTGCCAAAATGTTGACAAAAAGATGCAAAACAAGTCAAATGTGACGAAAAAAAATCCAAAACGTGCAAAATTACAAAAATGTGATACAAAAAGACCACAAAAATATGTGGCACCTTTAACAGCTTATTTTTCATGACCTCCACATTTAAAAAAGTGAATCAGCTTGAATTATTGATGTGAATAAAAGCAGGAGTTTCTCCTGAAAGTAACACAATTTACTGATTGCTGCTAAAGTGGAACTTCAAAACACTTTCACCCACAGAAATAATGGAGCAGTTTCACAGAGAAATGCGTGTTTTTGTCCACAAACCATCTTCAGCTGAGAATAAAAGATGCTTCCTCTAATAGTGAAACCACAACACAACCGCTATGTTTCCCTACAGACGACAACAGACGTTAGAAAACACTGTTCTGACTGTTGCTGCTGCTGTTCCACATTTATAGATAAATAAATAAACTTGGACATATTTATTATTGCACCACTCTGGAAGTCCTCGTCTTTGCAAGAATAGATGAATTTTATTGTATTTCTTCCCTATTTTTGCGCAACAACATACTGCAGAAGGTCGTGACGACAGCTCAAGTCGGGTTTTGTAGCTTTTTGACAGTGAAAGATTACAAAAGCGTATAAATTATTTATAGTAAAAAATATTTTTCTATTTCAGGCAGACATAAATGTTCAGTTTTTACCGGCTTCAAAGGTTCTGTTTCTGTCACCTCCAGGATTTTTAGACGCCGCCACATGAATCTTTAGAGAGTTTTCTTTGTGTGTCAACGTCAGGAGGTTAACAACCTGCAGCTATTTTAATACGGGTTTGTCATTTCAGGGATTTTTGCTCTGAAATCATTACAAGTGTGAGAGGTTTATTATCAAAATCTGATAAAACGTTTTGCCCAGAAACCAAAAGGAAGAACTACAACCTCAAAGATATATATAAAGAAAGTAAGACGAGACGAAGTTTTAGAGCTTTAATTTACCCTCTGAACCTCAAAACCCACCAGTGGCTTTTAAAAGCAAGTTATCCCTAAAAGTTATTTAAAAATACAGCATTTGCCAGAGCTGGAAACTGTAAAAAAGACAATTTTCAACTTTGCAAAGCTCAAATTGTGATGTGTGTCTATTGAGAAAAGTAAGCAAAACTCAGTTTAAATTTGCAATATTTCTACATTTGTCATTAAAAATTTCACGAAAAATTAACGGTTTGCACCAGGTTCTGTAAAAATCTGAGGTCAGAAACTGTAAAAACAGAAAGAGCTCAGCAACCACATGACAAAAACTCTGACTATTCAACTGAACTGCACGCAGCAGAGAGAAGGAAAATAATGAAATAAATCGGATAAATTTAGAGGAAAATAATACTAATAATAAATGCAGCATGGCTCAGAACCAGTGAACAGAGCAGCAAGAGATACATTCAGCATGGTGAAACATCTTTCTAGAAATGATGAGCAGAGTAGAGAGGAAAGGTTTGGAGAGAAAGTAAACATGTAAATAATTGAATATCTATATTATGTCGAGAAAAAAATACCATAGAGAAACACAAAACCAAGACAAAACAACAAAAACAGGAAAAAAATAGACACAAAATGATAAAAAGGAGATATAAAATCACAAAGATGAGACACAAAATGACACAAACTAGACAAAATGACAAACACAAAACGGAGGCAACAAGAGAGAGAGAGGAGAAAAACCCCACACCGAATCAATAAATGAATGCAGCATGGTTCACAAACAGTGAACAGAGGAGCAAGTTGTTAGAGATACATTCAGCATGGTGAAACATCTTTCCACAACTGATGTGCAGAGACTCACAAATACACAAAAATTGTTCAAAATGACTCAAACGGTCCATAACAGGAGTCACCAACCTTTTTGAACCTGACAGCAACTTCAAGGGTACTGAGTAGTACGAAGGGCACCTTGTTTGATAGAATTTTATGTAATGGCACGGTGTTTTGAATGACAACAATGTTACCTCTTTCTGTCTGTAAATGTGTGTTAGTGGGAAGCCTGGCATTGCAGAGCTTATCATGTCTTACCTTTACCTTGCAGCTCACAGTTCAGATGGTTCAGTTTCCCAGTGATGTCCGCTAACAATACACGGGCAAGAATCCACTCAGTGCCCTCAAGCAGCGAGGTGTCTTCCCCTTTGGATTGCATGAACTCTTTGATTTCGGCCAACAGTGACAAAAAACGCTGCAAAACTGTTCCCCTGCTGATCCATGGGGTTTCTGAGTGTAGTAACAGGTCACCATGTTCAGCTGACAGCTCCTCCAGCAGCACCTTCAATGTCCTGGTTGTTTGGCTTTGGAGCCATTTATGATGTTCACGACAGGAGTCATCACATGATCAAATACGGACACTTTTGTACATACATATGTCCTGCTGGTGAATGCTGCAGTGGTAATGTAGGAATGTTGGGAAGTCTGGATCACCTCTGCATCGTACAATGAAGCCTGCATGGCGACCCGTCATGGAGGAGCCCCGTCACTGAAACAAGCTTTTCTAATGGTACATTTTTCTCCACCAAGAAACTTTTCGCCGCGTACTAGATGTCAAAGCTGCCTTTAAGTCCCGGGTTTTCCTGTCCGTAGTGCGCATACAGTCTATGTGCGCTAGCAGGTGGCTAGTTAGCAAGGAAGCTTTGTAGCGGGTAGCGTCTCTCCATATTGTGCCGCTTTGCCGACGCAATAGTCGCCCCGCAAATACATACATTTATCTTTCACTGTCGTGAAAAAGAACTCTTCATCCCAGTCATCGTGAAAACAGTGTTTTCTCTTTCACTTCTCTGTCATGTTTTGGGGCTAAAAAAACACATCTATATCTTCCCAAAGTGTCTGCGCCCGGAAGCTTCAGCAAGAATGACGTGGTGGTTGGACATGCGCAGTGAACTTTGACTCGGCAACGTCAAAGTTCATTTACACCAAAGACGTTGTTGTTTTAAAAAAAATTATAATAAATATTGTAATTTAAAATCTGCATTAATGTAAGTATTTTCGATTTAAAAAGAACAGAAACTATAATTTTTTTATAAGGAATTTCATGGTGACTAGTGCTATTTTTAGAACATGTTGGGGGCAACTCACTGGTCTCTGCAGGCAACCAGGCGCACCGTGTTGGCTACCCCTGGTCCATAACAACTTCTAAATTGTCATTTTAAAATACATTTTGAGTAATTTTGAACTAGTTTTAACAAATTTTTGAGGAGTTCTTATGTGATTTTGGTCATTTTTGAGTCCTTTTTGACCATTTCATGTAACTTTGGGCAATTTTCTAATTATTTCAGATGATTTCTGACTGAGTGGCCAATCAAACCTACTGGATCAGTAAATGAATGCTGCATGGCTCTAAAACAGTGAACAGAGGAGCAGGTTGTTAGAGATACATTCAGAATGGTGAAACATCTTTCTACTGATGATGAATAGAGTTGTAAAAGCAAATAGTTTAATATCTACAGCATGTGGCGTCAACATGTTTGTAGTATTGGCAACACCAGTGGACACTTAAAATGTTTTATCTGTTGATTTAAGGTGTTTTTCAGTGTTCTAGTTGTTCTGTTTCCATGGAGATTCAGGACTTTATGTTGCCGTTAAAGTGAATAAAAACGTGACAAGAGCAAAAAAAAAAAAAAAAAAACGCCCAGAAACTAAAACTTTGTCATGTATGGACCAAACTAAAATCAGTTAAAGTAGCTCCACCTTCATTTTCTGGACCAGAGGAGTTTATTTGTGGGCAAAACATGAATATTAGATCTAACAAACGAAGGTCAAGAGTCTCTGAGTCTATTAAGGACTGCTGTCAGAGTGAAAACCTGGTGAGGTGGAGGGTTAAAAGCTGGACGTTGAGAGGCCGTTTGGTGTCAGACTGCAGTGATCCAAGGACATGTGCTGCTCTGAGCTACTTAGAAACAGTCTAAAGACGAGTCTCTGGTGTTCTGAAGGCAGACAGCATTAGTGGTGGCAGCGCTACACAACAGAGAGGCTTTTCTCTCCCCGGTGCTTTCTTCTATTTCCGTCCTCTGCTGCTCTCCTAATGTTCATTTTCTGCTGCACAAACACAACTTTCCAAACTGGCTGCAGAGACTGTCCTTCAGAGGACTCCAGTTCATTTCACTGTCAGAGAAAAGGTGCTGATCTAGATCTAAACCAGGGGTGTCAAACATGCGGCTCGCGGGCCAAAATCGGCCCTTCAGAACGTCCAATCCGGCCCACTGGACGACTTTGTAAAGCGAAAAAATTACCCAGAAGACATTAACCGCAGAGTGTAAATTAGTAAAACTATAAATTTAAAATAATTTCTCCATCATGACAAGTTGATTTGATCATAAAGTAAAATACTAGATTGCTCATTGTTTTTTTATGTCTCATTTTTGTAATATTTTGTCTTGTTTTTGTTGATTTTTTTGGCTGACTTTTGTCGTTTGTCTCATGTTTTTGTCGTTTTATTTTTCCCTTTTTGTCTCGCTTTTGTTTTTTAGTCTATTTTTTGTGGTTTTGTTCCTTTTTTGTCAATTTTGTCATTTTTTGTCTCATTTGTGTCCATTTCTTTGCCGCTTTGTAACTTTTATGTCAAATTTTTTGTCTTTTTTGTTTTATTTTGTATTGTCTTATTTTTGTCATTTGTCCATTTTTTGTTGTTTTGTAAATTTTTGTCAAATTTTTTTTGTCTCTTTTTGTTTTGTTTCGTGTTGTTTGTTTCATTTTCTGTCATTTTGAGTCTCATTTTTTGTAATATTTTGTCTTGTTTGTGTTGTTTGTTGTCTTTTATGAAGTAAAATACTGTATTGTTCAGTTCTAGATGCCTGTGACTAAATGTTGTGTTCCTTTGTAGACACTCTGTGAACTGGAAGCTGTAACGTGTAAATGACAAACTGAGGATGAATGTTGTTGAAATTGAATTTAGTTTTCTTCAGAAACTTCAGGTTGTTCATGATGTCTTGTAAAAAGATAATTCCTTAAACGTGAACATTTTCAGAATGGACTTTTTTGCACTAAAGCAAATGAAAAATTTGAAGTTATGGTTATTTCTAGGTTATTATGCTGTGATTTTACTGGTCACTTGAGATCAAACTGGGCTGAATGTGTCCCTGAACAAAGATGGGTTTGCCACTCCTGACCTGAAGAGATTAAACAAACAGATGAAACTAAATTCCTTTCTCTGGAGGTCGCAGCTTCTTTGTTTATTGTGAAGGACTGTTTGTTCGATCTTTTATCCAAAACACGAGTGTCCGGATTAGAAGTGTTTGAGGGTTTAGAGCTTTAATCTACAGATCAGAAGCAGGACAACACTCTGTTCAATCAAGACGTGACAAGATGGACTTCTTATTTTGGTTTTTGTTCATCTCAGAGTTTGCAGAACTAAAAGGTTTCTTAGCGTCTCATATCATGCAGGTTTGCTGAGTCGGTTTTTGTTCTTGTCTGTTTAATTACACAGTACTTTGTTCTTACATTTGAGTCTCGTCTCGCTCTGTTTTAGTCTTAATTCCCCAGACTCAGATTTTCCATAATAACTAAAAAAAAACACCATGTTGAACAAATGTTGAGTTATTTTCAACTAGTTTCAAGTAGTTTTGGACAATTTTAGACTAAAAATACAATCAAACCTACTGGATCAATAAAATAAATGCAGCATGGCTCAGAAAAAGTGAACAGAGGAGAAAGTTGTTGGAGATACATTCAGCATGGTGAAACATCTTTCTACAGTTGATGAGCAGAGACTGAAAACTGAACTAAAAATTGCTCAAAATATCCAAATATTGTACAAAATGACTTAAAGATTATAATTTTAAAATAATTTCAAGTGTTTTTAGACAGTTTTCAAGTTAATTTGGACACATTTTGGACAATTTAATGTTAATTTTCCGCACGGTGAAACATCTGTCTGCAGCTGATGTGCAACACGTAGGAAAACAGAGTTTGGAAAAATGAAAATAGTTAAATATCTGTATAATATGGAGACACCATTTTCCCCACTACTGGCAAAACCTCCAGGAAAATGTTGTACATGTAGATTTCAGGTAATGATATTTTTGGTTGTTTTGAGTTCTTTCTGCTACTAGTCATGGTTGTTTGTGTTTCCATAGAGGTACAGGACTTTATACTTTAGAGAAAAAAAAGCCTACAGAGAGGAAACGTGAAAAACACGGCATCCTTTCCGCTTTTTAATGTGTAAACTAACAAACGTCATAATTTCTACCAGCTAGAAGACGTTCACTTCCTGCTTTCTACTTTCTACACACCTGAAGGTGATTTGTGATGCTATCTGTGGACATCAATAAGTCATTACCACACAATAATAGCCAGATGATGGCAGCAGGAGAAATCACTTTATTGTATTCCGTATTTATAGCCCCTGCTGAGATGACGGTGGAGAGGAAGCTGGCTGTTTTCCCAGCATGCATCAGAGGGCTAATTAATCAAAGGACAGCTTACAGAGAGACAAACAATTTCATGCACAGACTCCCGTCACAGTTTCACAGCGAACACTTGAGAGACTTCGGGTCTCCTGGGCTTCATGAAGCATCAAACCACCAGAAGAGCTTTAGTGACTTCCTGAAAGTTTCTCCAACAAACGAGCAGCTTCTCTTCAGACTTCTGTCGGTTTCTTTGTGTCACTGGACATGAATGAAGTGAACAGATGCCCTGGACATGTAGGCAGCTTACACTTTCTCTGCTCGTTTACCGAGTTACAGGAAGTTTGATGCTGACTGACCTCCATCTGATTCCTCTGTAGGATCAGGAGGAGCCAGCTGGCCGATGTTCAGTGAGAAGGTTTCGCTGCTGTAGATTCTGATGCCGCTAATTTCTAGAAAGAAGAAATTCGTCGAGAGGATGACCAGGCTGTCAGGACGTAAAAGACCGATTCAGCGAAACAGCAGCATCCCAGCATGCACCTGTGTTTGAGATGTTCACGCCATCTGCTGCTGATTTCACAGAGATGAAACATGAGAGGGACATCATGGATGTCAGTACAATAACGACTTCTTTAACGGTTTCTTTAACTGCTTTTTGACAAACTCATGCATCTTTGACGTCGTCTAACCAACACAGTCTCCAATAAATTAGGTTGTTAAACAAATAAACTGCATTTATTCTCAATTGTGTTCTGAGGGACACATATTTTCTGTTGGTTTGTCATCAACATCTTAACCCAAAAAATGGAGGAGAAGCTTCAAACATGGATTTTTAACCTAAACCATGACATTTTCCCAACTTCTAGCCAGGTGAATCTGGTATCTGAACTTAACTAAGTTTCTGAAAGAATCTATAAAGAGTCGCATTTGCATAAAGTAAACTTGATTTCTACTTTATGCAAATTCGATGCAGCATGCAGAGATTCGAAGCCTCGCGAAACTTTCGTAAAATGTCTAAAAAAGCCGCTGCTGGACTATAATGAGTAAAGATTCAGCAGCTTATTTCTTGCCTCAAATGTTTTCAGAAATACTTTTGCTGAACTGATTTTGTAATAAAATAGAAAGTTTGCGACCAAGCCGCCATGTTGGTCCAATGCTTCTACCAGACTGAAGGTCTTGAAGGCCTGAAGGTCTGTCATGTGACCATCTAGTGGCCACTAGTGGGTGATATTCAGATGTGGTGCGTTTCCATGTGAGAAAACACCCCTGTGAACACGAACCACATGGCGGCTCGGTCGCAAATTTTCTCTTTTATTACAAAAACAGTTCAGGGAAAAGTATAGTTGCTGAATCTGCCCTCGTTTTAGTTCAATGACGGCTAGTTTATACGTTTTACGAAAGCTTAGCGAGTCATTGGACCTGCGCTACCTGCACCATATTTGCATAAAATAGAAGTGACGTCTACGTTATGCAAATGAGCTCCGAGGCGACGCGCCGCAATGCAACCAGTGTGCAATGTGGTGTGTTTCACATAGACAATGAATGGGATGTGAGAATTTGACAGCATTTTTAGACATGATGGATGGCGTCGCTTCCCAAAATTGGACGTCTGATGGATGTAAAAGTTGGAAAGTCACTGGGCTTTATCCTCCTACAGCTGTGCAAACACTGGCTGCACCTGATTGGACGTAAACTTCACACAGAGGCTGCCTTCTCTTGGATGTCAAACTGCGTCGATATTACTGTTCATTAAAAAAAAAAAACTCATATATTTTGAAATTTAAAATGTGACAAATAGGCCATGAAGCTGCTGAATCTAGCTTTATGTGTGTGAGTTTCCAGAGGTGCTGGGCGGCAGCCGGACGCCCCTGATTAGCATAAAGTAGCTGCGACCTCGACTCTATGCAGATGAACAGTGGACTGTCTGCACTGCAGCGCTGCTTACAGAGACAAATAACAGGAAGCACCAAAGTCACACTCAGCATAATGATTGATTCCACATTTCTCTGTGTTTATATACTAATAAACCAGAAGTCAATTCATTCCTATGGGAACATCTGCAATCTCCTCCTTTCATTCAGAGGGAAGGACCCTAGAAAAGATTCTCTCCATGCTGGACAACACCCAGCATCCTCTGCACAGGACTGTGATCTTACTACCTGTTGAAATCACTTTAAATCACTCTGTCTTGCAATGTGTAAATACTGTATACTGACTTTTAATATATTTAGTATCTCTATAGATTTCAAAATTAGACGTGTTTTGTTTATAGTGTTGTAGAGCAAGTTTTTTTAGAGTATATACTATCATTCAATGTTACTGGTAATCTGGTTATTTATCTGCCTTTTTTGTCTTTTTGTTGTATGTAAGCTGCTGAATACCTGAATTTCCTTTGGGATCAATAAAGTATCCATCCATCATCATCCATCCATCCATCCATCCATCCATCCATCCATCCATCCATCCATCCATCCATCCATCCATCCATCCATCATCCACTTTGCAGCAGACTACAGAGAAACCGGATTGTGTGCAGCAGGAAGTTGAACAAATGAATTAACTAACAGTAGCTCAATTACGTTGACAGTCAAATCAGGTAAATGTATAATTCCAAAAGAGCTTTGTTTACCTATTTTAACACACGTTAGCTGTGTAACATACAAAGAACAGAGATTTTACAGTGGTCCTGCAACTAAATATTTCACCAAACTGGCTCCACATGTGACAGGAAAACCTCCTCACTTTTGGCTCTGTTTTGGCGTTAGTAGTTCTTCATGCACATATTCAATGAGCTTTGCCTTTCCTTCGACATCACAGGTAACAAATCGTGCTTTTTCAAAATAAAATAAAATTATGTTTCCTCTCAAAACGTGGAAACACAAACGTGCAGTTTAGTTGTTTAGTTGTGCAGGAACATTTTTGTGTGTTTGTTGGTGGGTGTGGTGTCCTTTCGGCAGGTGATGTCAGCGGTAACTGGCAAAAACACAAACGGAGGCATCTGTGAATCAGCAGGACGTCAACACACACACACACACACACACACACACACACACACACACACACACACACACACACACACACACACACACACACACACACACACACACACACACGCACACGCACGCACGCACGCACGCGCACGCACATGCACACACTAACTGCTAGCAAAAACTATCTGATGGGTTCATTCCGGACAAAAAGGTTTAGATATGATTCCTATTTGCATGACACATTTTACTGCAGATAAACAACAACATGTAAACACTTTAACACAACAGCAGCGTCCACAGTTTAACTGCCAGCTCCACTTTCTCTCCTTCTAGATGCTCGACTGTCCAACACAAGCAGAAAAAAAACAACTTTAGCACCGAAGAAGTCTGACATTTCCACGCTTTTTCCTTTTTACAGATGGTTCTTAGGGAGTTTTGCCGTCATAAATCAGCACTAGAGAGAAGAGACAGCAGATGTGGGGATGGAGAGCAGAGGGATGAGATGCAGAAAAGGTCCAGAAATCAAACCAGAGACTCACTGCTTGAGGGTATTTGGACCCAAACCACTGAGCTTTAGGGTCGCTCCAGGCGTTTCCAAACTTCTAGAGCAAAGTTCAGACTACAAAAGCCAAGCAACAACCTCCATGGCTGAAAAGTGAAGGCAACATAGAAGAGCCAAACATTGCAGTTCCTCAAATGTCCACCTGAGGCTCCAAACCCCCCACAGATCACCATGTTAAAATATCCAACTTTACTGCAGGAATAAAGAAGTTTACAGCCTGATACAACAATACTTTTGGTCTCTGAAGGAAAGGAGTCCATTGATGGTAACTGTACAGAGAGTGAGCTTTTATACAACTCATCCATTTAAACTGTATTAAGGATTAAATTTATGCACAAAAAAATGCATTTGAAATGTCTCCCAAATGTCTTCCATCAATAAAGAAAAAAGGGTTATTCCTGTTGACCTCACAGTTTTGGATCTATTGTTGTTACTGTTTAGTTTTGTTTTTGTTTGTTTTTTTAATATTTCTAAATAGCAGTTAAGGGATTAATTACTCGTGTAATAATAAACGTGCAAATATAAACACAATACAGTAACAATCGTGTAAAATTAAGTGTCCATCAATCAATAAATAATTCCCCTTTACAAACAGTACCAAAGAGTTTCCTCTGATTTCGATGAAACTACCCCATCAGAGCCATTTGTCGCATATTTTTTTTTGACCAAACGCTAAATCTTAATAGTTTTAAGCATGAATGAATACACACACATATACTGCATTATGCTTCACATACAAACTAAACTAAATGCTCCTTTTTTATCAAGCAGCAAAATTTGAGACCAAAAAAAAGGATGATGTACCAAAATCTGCAGTTCCTCAAATGTCCACTTGAGGATAGCTTCAAAAGCGAATCAGTCACTCTAGATCTCCATATTAAAATGACCTAGTTTACAGCAGAAATAAAACTCATTTACAGCCTGGTGCAGAAATAGTTTTGGTCTCTACAGCTAAATTTGATGTTCATGATGACAATATCGGGGCCTAATTTTTATGTAACTCACTCGTTAAAATTGTATTAAGGCTTAAATTTATGCATAGTTAAGCGACATGTGACACGGTTCATCTCAGCTCAAGTCATGTTGCACCTCTTTGTTCAATTTTGGATTAGCTGAGTCTAATACTGAAGATGCAAAAGTGCCTAACATCCTCATACAGTAAAATAAAGTTGTAAAGTACAACAAAGTGCAGTTCCTCAAGTGTCCACTTGAGGCTGCCTCCACCAGTGAGTCAATCCCAATAGACCTCCATGTTAAAATGACCAATTTTACAGCAGAAATAACATGTTTGCAGCCTGACACAACAGCAGTTTTTTTTTTCATAACTCACTCTATAAAATTCTATTAAGGCTAAAAGTTTTTCAGAATTAAAGGTGTGTCCACTGGTTTGTCTATCTTTAGATATAATCAATATCTTAAACTCAGACATCTTCAAATCTCTGATTTGCTCTGATTTGCTGTTTTATGTTGTTGACATTGTGGTTCTCAAAACTGAGTTCAGACGAGGTGAACTAACAACAAAAACTTTTCTTTTCTCCCAGATGTCTCAAATCGATACACAATCAACCCGATGCTGCCTCGTCCTTCCACATCCAGCTGCCCTCTGCTCTTATTGGACGTCACTCGCTGCAGCCCTCAGGTTTTGTCCTCCAGCTGCTCAACCACCTTGGACTTTTGTGGCAACATTTTCAGACATGCCAGTCAATATAAGGGACTGGAGGATGGATTCACAATAATCATCTGCCTTTTTTTTCTTTTCTTTCTTTTCCCGGAGTTCAACAGCTAAAATCTGTTTGAGCTTCTCTTCATTTTCAAAGTGTCAAAAAATCTGTCAAACTAAACATCAAAATCAGTTATTTGTGTGTTTAATGTCACCGTTATCTCCAAATATTGTGGTTTACATTAACCTCATTTGTCATGGCCTGAAATAGTAATGAACTACTTGGGTCTGAGTTATCAGGAAATATGACGAATGTGTGTGGAAATTCAATGAGGTTGAGAGAGGATGAGGAGACGAACACAGAGAGACAGACTCAGATGATTTAGGTTGTGAGTAATGTTTGCTGATATCAGGAGAAGTGACACCGACACAGCAGCAGTTCATGCAAGCATCAGTTCTGAGGATTCACTCTGAACTCTGGGTATATATTGTAGTTATGAGAGGGGTTAGATTTACATTACAGACTAATATGGAGACAACTCATCTGTTTGGTCACATAAGAATGGACAGTATCTAACCTTGACTACAGCTGAGAGTCCTGACATATCTTCCTCCTACAGCGTCTGTCTGTCAGAAGAGAACCTGGGAATATATCAGCTAACAGCTGCAAGGAATTACCTTAGAAAGGGGAAATATTTCCTTCACAACAAAAAGTATAAAAAATAGGAGCAGAACTGTAATAACATCATTTATTTTCTCACATAATTCACAAGCAGTAGCCTCATATGTTAGTCACGTGTCAAACCTGAATGCAGCCGTGTGCTACATGTACATAAATCACTGCAGCTGCATTAATAGTGTATTTATCCAGCAGCTGAATGAGCAGAATCAGCACATGTAGCCAGTCGGTCGCTTTGATTAACGACCCGATCTGAGCAGGACGACAAACACACTGATGTACTCGACTCGCACACATAAACAAACATTTGTTTATCTACCTGTGGACCATTTTTCTCTCACTGTTGGGTCTGTTTTATCGGCATCTCCTCCCCAGAGGATCATGGGATTGCTGGATGCCCCAACGTATCATATGAGTGTCGGTATGTTTAAAGACCACGTTGCCTACAAAACATTCTAAAACATCAGTTATTTAGAAAAAGACTCATTGTTGTATTTAATGGTTCAACAGATAATTTTGTGATGTATTTTCAGTCTTTATCTTGCATTTGTCATGATAAAACCTGTAAATATGTGACGTCTAGAACTGTTTTGACATCTGATTGGTGTAACTTCATGTCCAGCTCTCAGTCAGGGAACCAGCAGAAATGTTTCATAGTTGTGGCCATAATTGAACTTCTTGAACACTTTTTATGCTGTTGTAGCACAGAGGCTAATTGAAAACAACATCAATATTAGAGGTAAGGAATCACACGGAGACGGTGCAGCTCAGCTAAGGCTGGGTTTACTTTGTCTTTCAAGCTCTGATGCATTAACATCAAATATATTTAGATGCACAACTGCTACTCTTGCACATTATTTGTACTTCGTTTAACTTTAATATGTCTTTAGTCCTCATTATTTATGATCACTTCCTGTACTTTAGACTCGATAAAACCACAGATGATTTGCTAGCAGCATTTTTGCTAGCAGCATGTAGCTCTTGCAGAACTTTAGCGCCCTAATAAAATTCTGCAAGAGCCACGTACTGCTAGCAGAACTTCATTAAACTGACATCGCCTCAACAATCCCCATCAGGTAGTCTTGAAACGTAGATGTCAGCAGGAAGGTCCTGCATCTATAGCTGCTGATGATTATTTCAGGAAACCGTATGTAACACCTTTTGTTTGTTTCCATTTGTCTACCTCCGCACAATCAGCCGGGCCTGGAGATGAAATTTTCTCCATCACCAGTCGGCAAACGGACAAAAACATCCTGTTAGACAGTCAATGTTGTACAAACTGTTCACCAGAATAATCACCTGCACGATCCAAACCTTCAGCAAAACTTTCCATTTTCAGTGTTTAGGTTTACAGACTGAGATGAGCCACCAAACTCCGATTAGACGTCAACATTTTGGTCTCAAAATACTAACTTCATGACAGAGAATCCAGAAAGTTTGACTCCATCTCTGCTTTGGAAGGTTCAGGAGGAATCCAAACAGTAGATGCTGAGCCATTTTCAACACAAACAGTGGAGTTATTATTCACTGTACAGATCAAAAAACACGTTTAATTGTGAAATACCCCTTTAAATGAAACACTTTCAGATTTGTTGATACCTCGCTATAGGACAATAATCAGTGTTGGGGAAGTCATGGTTACGTTCAGGAATAAAGTTAATCTCCTGTAAATGAATGTAAGTCAATGACGGAAACAGAAACCAGTGTGTCGCTGTGTGATTCTGTCCTCAACCTTTTCTATTTCCAAAACTCTCTCAGGGGACTTTCAGTGAGTTCAGGACAAACAGCACTTCAGTAACAACAAGCTGCTGCTAAGCAACACACACACGTACACGCAAACACACACATAGAGCTGCATCAGTTGGAGGGTTTTGCAAGCATCGGGTCCAGCAGGAACTAAACAAAACGAAAGAAAACATCTTTTATGATGTTCCGTCTTCACGCTAATGAAAAGAGCACTAAGCTGCTGAACCATCTGCATCGACCTTCGTGTGATTTATTTGCTCAGAAAAAGCTTTTCTGTGAACTTCCGCTAAGTGCAGCAATAAACCAGGATCAACCAGAAGCTGCATTAGAGTCGGTCGGTGGGGAAGACGAGGATGAATATGGACCAACATTTCCAGCATCTGTGAATTATTTATAAGAGTAAAGAGAGGCAGAGCAGGCAGCAGATAAAAGACGAGTTTCTTTGTAAAAGCGGACTTAATTACATTTGGTGCTCCTGATTAATCTGTAAACAGGGACTCAGTCACTTCCTGTCAGGTTTTCACGGCGGCATCGTGAAGTTTAACAACACGAAATTAAAGATCTTTGGTCTTCCTGCAGTTCGCGTTTATTGATCATTTCATCCAGAAGTTGGACAAACAACATCTGAAAACAGTTTAGATGTAATACTACACTGTAAAAAAATGTGTTTTTTAGGTAAAATTCCATCAGCTGTGGTTGCCAGATGATATTGTTGATTTCACGGTTATAAAAACGTGCTTCATAACATATTTTACTGCAAAAAAATAAATAAAAAAATTTTAATCTTCAAAAATGTTTAAATTCGCATGAAAATACCATATAAAACATAATTTGCATAACTTATTATACATTTTAGAGCATTTTTTCCATTATCAGCACAACAGTTAGTGTATTTAACATTAAATATATGTATTTTTAGCAAAAGCTGCGGTTAAAGCTGTCATAAAAATTAAAGCACACGTCTGTTATTAACACAAACAAATGTTTTCCTCTACTATGACAGTAAACTTAATATTTTTGGGTTGCGGATGACACAAGACATTTGCATCTTTGGTTATTTCAACATTTTTCACCATTTTCTTCCATTTTTTAAGACCTAACACTTAACCGATCATTCGACAGATTAGGCTGTTGAAAGTAATAATTAATCAAACAGTTAAATTCATTTTTAAGGGAAAAAATAAGCACAAAATTGTCTTAAATATGAATGTTTTCTGGTTTATCTTTACATTTAAGCATGCTCTTTTGGATTTTTAAACATCTTTCACTATATTTTGACATCCTAAAGACAAAACAATTCACAAGTTGCTCGACAGATTAATCAGTGGTAGAGATAATCACTACTTGCAGCCTTAGAGCTTTTAGTAAACTACATGCATGACTCTGGTGAATCTTTGTGTGCGAAGGTGGATTAAATGTTGAAACAATGAAAAATACTTGATATAAATGCAACAAATGGTTGTAGTGGAGAAAATACAGGCCATAAACAGGACAATAACAGGTTGTGAGGCTGCATACGGTGCCTTCGTAGAGGCCTGAGGAGGAGTTTTCAACCATCCGACCATTACTGATTATAGAAAATTGCACAGAAGCACAAAGTCCACAGCGATTTTCAAATAAAACCAACAATATCTGAGCTGAACCAACACGACTGAGCATCTCTTCTCTGCATGTCAAACATCCGGATTCCCTCTCAGCTGAACATTTATTGATATTTACATGCAGATTCTCATCTGGACGTAACTTCTGAAGGCTTCACTGCATTCATTGTTAATCATGTCACCGGCTCTATTGATTTATACAAAATGAGGCAGTTTATTTAGAACACAGATGTGTTTTTCAGGTAAATGAGCTCCTGATTCAAAGCACGCAGTTGGTCTGGGTGGTTATTAAAAGCCACGGAGGCATGAAGTCGAGTGTTTAATTTGGATTCTTAATGAAACTCGAGTGCTGCAGACTAATTCTGTTCAGTTGTAGTTGATAAATCTGCTGTCACACTTTTATTTCTGCTGCGTTCGCCTCGTTTACTGGTGATACATGCAAGTCGCCTCTTTTCCATTTACCGTTTTCTCCATTTTCTCTGAGATCACAAACCAACAACCTCACTTTCAATAATGGCGTTTCTACATACGGGGGTCCTCGGTTTACGACGTCATCGACCTACGCCGTTACATCGTCACATCAGAACTGGTTACGTGGAACTAGTTGGTGAGCGGAGTGGATAAACACATCGTCATGCAGCGCTATGAGACGGCTTTGTTTACATTCGTTGGTTGTACACCACCTTGGATTGTGTTACATTCACTAACTTTTTGCAGTTCCACACATTCTGTTACTCAGTTACCTGTTGTTGTTGTATTCAGATTATGTTCTGTTATCTTCTTGAAAAATGACTCATACATGCATGAAAGTCGCTGGTATTCAAGACTTTTCCAGAGAACTGATTAATGTCGTGACGCACGTAACAGCTTTGTTGACATTTTCAACGCTGTTCCAATCAATTCCCGCCACCCGCTACATAATTATGTCGCGTGATTCGGTATCCGTCCATAACGTACACATGCATAACACACGCCTGTGCTCAGTTCAAGGTCATTTTGTTTGTGGGTACATCTATATTAAATGGACACATTCTAGTACCGTGATTTCTGATCATCAATAACTAATAAAAAATGCTGCGTTTATAAAAAACTATTATTTAACAATAATTTTGTGTTGACTGTAAACAAACAAAACTGTAAATAATGTTCACTTTTGTGAAGTTACAGATGACATCTAGATAAAACACTGAAAAAATATGAAAAAGTGTTAATTATTGTGTTGACTCACAAAAAAGGGCCAAAACTGTAAAAAAAAACCAAAAACATCCACAATAAAAATCTATATTTTTACAAGCCCTATTTTCATCCTTTTACAGTGTGTGACTATTTAAAATTGCACATTTTACTGTATTCAAATCAGCCAAAAATATCATTATTTTACATTTATTTGCCATTATTTTTCACCATCTTAGAATGTTTTAGTATTTTATGGTTATTAATGTATTTTTCTGGGACTCTTGCTGCCAATTTCTTTGTTTTTTTTAGAGATATCTTTACAGTGTTTAAATGGATATTTCTTACCAAAATGCAGCGTAGTTAGTTTCGCTGTTCCTCTGACCTGTTAATAAAGAATCAGAGTGTTTGTGTTCTGAAGACTGAACCGGTAGTTTGGTACCAGAAGATCTCCAGCTGAGCTCTCCAACCTCCACAAACATCTCCATACAGGATACTGATGAATGAAGACACAAACAAAGGGCCTCTGTTTCTGCCTCTCACACTCTCATTAGGATAAACTGAGGCTAAATCAGCGAGCAAATTGGTCTCTCAACAATCATCTTCTCTCTGCCTGCTGAGCTTCCAGACAATCAGCGTCAGTCGGTGGAGCTCAGAGACGCCACGGTGTCAAGTAAAAACCCACCGAGCCGAAGAGACAGGCTTAACGTGCTAACAGGGAATCTATCTGTGGCCCCGAATGTGTTCCCAAAGCCTGACAGCAGCAGCAGCAGAAGAATAAGAAGGAGGACGTGACTGAAAATCACAACGAAGAAACGTCTGCTGTTCACACAAAACACCCAGAATCCACAGAGATGCAGATTCTCCCTTCAGAAGGGAAATAAAAACCCAGAATGCTGAAGTTTGTCTTGTTCACAGCGAAATGTTTATATATTATCATCTCAATGTGGCATTTGAATATTTAAACATGTTAATTAGAGCAGCTCCATCTACTTTTTAGCCTTTTCCATGTCTTAATATCATGTAAAGTTCTGAGTTAAACTGAAATGAAGTTTAATTTACTCCTCTCAGCATAGAAATGTCCAAAATGATTTGAGATTTGATGAATGAAATGCATGATTGCCCAAAACGACCCAAACCTGCCCAAACTGACATGAGAAATGTCCAAAATAACTTAAAAACTATGCAACATTACTTGTAATTGGTTCAAAATTGGTTCAAAATGACTTGGGTTCAAAGTTTTCGAGTTATTACGAACAACTTGAGTCATTTTCAACAATTTTCATCCAGTTTTGAGTCTCTGCTCATCATCAGTAAAGATGTTTCAACAACTTGCTCCTCTGTTCACTGTTTTTTAACCATGACATTATGTTTTATGGTCCTCTCAGCCTAAAAGTGTCCAAAAGGATTTCAAATTTGTCCAACGGAAAACAACACTTGTCGTTTTGGGCAATTATGCATTCTGTTGGTCAATAAATTAAATGCAGCATGGCTCAGAATCAGTGAACAGAGGAGCAAGTTGTTGGAGATACATTCAGCATGGTGAAACATCTTTCTACAGATGATGGGCAGAGACTCAAAACTGGACAAAATAGTAGAAAATGACTCAAACTGTTGGTAATAATTCAAAAATGTTGAACCTCGTCATTTTTTAATCAATTTTGATTCATTTTTAAGTAGTTTCAAGTAATTTTGGACAATTTTCAAGTCAGTCTGGACAGGTTTTGTATCGTTTCAGGCAATTACGGACAAATTTCAAATCATTTTTAGGGAAAAATGTTGTACAAGTTTTTTTTGTTTTTTTTTAAATTTTTGCCCAACAAATGAAGAAATGCATCATTTTCTTTCGGATTTCTGTTAATATAAGTATTACATACTGCATTACAGCCATTTTTGTGTTCTTTCTACTTCTATTTATGGTTGTTCTGTTAGTATTGAGACTTTTGTTTGCAGTTAGAAGTGACTTAAAATGTGATCAGAAGTGAATACTACTTGTAGCTCCAGCTCTATTATCCCTGTTTTCACTGTTTCTGTGTGAATTACTCTTCATCTACTATTAAATTGCTCTTTCTCCAACTGAATAATTCACGTTTAGTGAAGAAATCAACATTTTATTGACGACAGGCCTCAATACTTATCTTAGACCTGATTCTCTAGTTCCACAGCGACATTAAACATCTTATAATCCGGATGATTTACGAACCAACAATCAGGGCAGTGAGTCACTCTCTATAAGAGCATCGGCTGAGTGACGACAATGTGAGGACAAAGTGAGGCTACATAGGGCGTGAAAGGAAAACGTCGAGGAAGAAAAGGAAAGAAAAGTGCGTGACTGCTCTGTATTCTGGGAGTTTTCTGTTATTGTGCTCTGCTCTAAAGGCAGTTTCAGTCCCGAGGATGTTGCGAAAAAACGCTCGGAGGGAAATCACAGCTGAGAGCGTGCAAGGTTTTCTATTTCCTGTTCGTGGTCCAGAGCATTTTGGTTGCTTTGAGGGCATCTGTGCAAACCATTCTCACCTTTAACTCAAGCACAGAGGTCTAATAACACCAAGACCAGGAGATTCCTCGGCCGAGGAGTCTCAGTGGACCTCAGTGACAATTTGGTGCATTAAAATCCACCAGAATGTAGGAAATTAAGCATCCAGCGCTATAAAATGTCCTCATAGTGGACGCCCAGACACTCAACTAAAAGCATTCTGCCCAAAAATTTAAATTAAACCAACTCAAAACAACTATAATCTTCAAACTGGTAATCCACAAACCACTGTTACTCTCTTTGTACATGTATCTAAACCGTAATTACACAAACTGACACATAAATGCAAAATGAAGGCATTTCCATGATAAAATGATGCAGATGCTCTCTAAAACTCATGAGAAGAGTCGTCATTGATGCGTTCACTGCAGGAGGATGGGTGGATGCTTTGATTCCTAAATGCCGTCCACTGACGGAGCTTAAACACAGCAGGAGGTTCTAACTTCTCCAGATATCCTGTGCTTGTCTACCAACTCAGGACAGGAAGCAACACTTTAGAAACATCCTCAGGAGCTGGATGTGTTTTTCTACGTTAGATATGAGGGCTAACGTGACAATCACACACTGGACCAACACTTTAGATATTCAAAATCCACGTTGGTTGACTTTTCGAAATGCAGAAACCATAAACTGACCTTCAAGATGCACCAACTGCAGTCTGCAAACAATTTTCTAACTCCTCAGAAGGTCACGAACTCTTTAACTGGACCTGCTGTTGTGTGAAAAACTGCTCCAACTGTGCAGCATTGGATCAGATGGAGGTGTGAAGAGCAACTCTGAAATATTTACCGTCTATATTAGATAGAGGCTGCGACCGTTTGCTCGACTTAAACTGCACTCGTTGCCAACTTTAGGATAAATACTGAGAGGAAAGTGCACAAATCAACCTTTCCTGCTGAGTTTTAATCCAACACTCCAGTCAGTTCAGCAGGAGACTGGACTCATTCCTCTGGAGGTTTAAGGGGTGATTAACGCTACCTGTGCCAGTCACTGTTTCATTATTCACCTCCGTAATAAGAGTCATTACACCCACAATTACCTGCTGCTTCTCCCTGAACTCGCTGTAATTTACACCTGGAGTGACGTCCTGCTCTGTAAAAACCAGCTCAGTGGAAAACTACACTTCTGTGTCATAAAACAGAGGAAGTTTTAGGGTTTTACAGATGGAAACGCCAACATTTAGGCCTGTTTAGGAGCCGGACCACAGAATAAATCCAAGTTTTCAGAGGTGTCAAACGACGACTCAGTAAAGTGTAAAAATTAGAGAGAAGACATTAACTGCAGAGTGTAAATCTGTAAAATTCAAAATTCAAAATAGTTTCTAGACCAGGACAAGCTGTTTTGATCATAAAGTAAAATACCAGATTGTTCATTCACTTTGTGTCTCATTTTTGTAATATTTTGTCTTGTTTTTGTTGCTTTTTGTCTGACTTTTGTCATTTGTCTCATGTTTTTTGCGTTTTTTGTTCCGCTTTTGTTTCGCTTGTGTTTTTTGTCTCAATTTGTCATTTTGTGTTTCATTTTATTTGCTGTTTTTTGTCTATTTTTAAATTCTTGGTCTCGTTCTTGTCATTTTGTGTCTTATTTTTGCAATATTTTGTCTATTTTGTTGCTTTTTGTCTTTTTTGTCTGACTTTTGCTGTTTGTTTCGTGTTTTTTGTCTATTTTTGTCATTTTTTGTCTCTGTAACTTTTTATCTGTTTTGTTTTGTTTCGTGTCATTTGTGTCATTCTTTGCCATTTTGTGTCTCATTCTTGTAAAATTTTGTCATGTTTTTCTTGTTGTTTTTTGTCTGACTTTTGTCGTTTGTCTCACGTTGTTGGCATTTTTTGTTTCTGTTGTTGTCTCACTTGTGTTTTTTGTCTTTTTTTGTCTTTTTGTGTTTTGCTATATTCGTTTTTTTGTCTTGTTTTTGTCGTTTTGTCTTTTTGTCGTGTTGTTTGTCCATTTTTTTTGTCATTTTGTGTCTCTTTTGTAGTATATTTAGTTAAACGTGAACATTTTTGCACTAAAACAAAGGAAACATTTGGAGTTGTGGTTATTTCTAGGTCATTATGCTGTGATTTTACTGGTCACTGGATCATATTGGGCTGAATGTAGAACCTGAACTAAAATGAATGTGACATTCCTGCTGTAGAAGCTCATCATTTGTGTCGGTGAATTTCTGTTTTTATCTATTAGAGAGCAAATCCTGTTATACTGCTGCAGTTAAAACGCTCTCTGAAGCCATGAATGAATTAAATTATTCCTCCTGTGATGTTAATCCAACCTGAATGAAGCTTTAGTGTCATTTCATGTTCCTCATGAAAGCCAAACTCTCACCTTGTTTTCTGTACGGATGTCAACATTTACTGAGTCTTTCCATTAATATTTTGTGCTCAAAATGATGGTAATTACATGCATGACACTTGAAAATGAGCTTTAAATAACATCGAAATGTTAGTTAAAAACATGCATTCCTGCTGCCAATCATTAAGAATTATTTACAGTTAGCTTTGATTTATGAGGAAAATCAGATTCCTTCAGCTCGATGTAGTTTGTTTATTGAAGATAATTTCAGTAAAAGTTGTCTTACCTCAAAGATATTTTTTCTTGAGTCAAAACATGACTTTTTAGAGTGTGTTTCCAGCTAGTGAGAGTTTATCACGAGTAAATGAGCTCATGTTCGTTATGTAAGGACTGGGTGGATGAATGAGCAGCAGAAATCCTTCCTCTAATCTGATCACTCTGTGGATTTAATCCTCTTGTTTCCATCTACATTGAAAAGAAAATGATTTTTTACGTGTTAAGGTGATTTCTCCGCCCCAGGTCTGAACTCTGCTGATGCCCAGGAAGCTTTTAAAGAAGATTATAAAGATGCAGATTACTGTGAGTCTTCTCAAAGCAACTCTGCATTTTGTTTTCAGGGACCAGTAAAAAAGTAATTTGAAGCATCTAACATTGAATTTTATCCATTCTAGTGATTTTTCAAAGCATAAATTAGAAGTTTGAAATGATCCAGTGTTGAAGAAAAGTTGTGTCTATATGTATGTTTTAACGTTTTTTCAAAATAAAAGAGCTGCTTTCGCAGGTTTTTACTGGGGGGAGAAATATACATGTTTTTAATATGAATGAGACTGTTTTCTTTTCATGACACGCTGCAGAAATGTGAGTTGATTCTTCTCAAAGAAAGTCTACAGTTTGTTTCAGGGACCAATAATTACTCTGCTGTTACTGATAATGAGAAATGGTGACTGTTTGGTGACAAATAGTGTCAGAAATGTGGTTTGGTTTCATGAAAATGCCATGAATAAAGTAATTCCACATGTCGGGGCTGTGATTGATCTGCTGCTCGGCCTGTCGATCACTAATCAAAGGCTAGAATTCAGTCCGTGGACGTGACTGATGGAGGTTTATCAGCAGAGCAGCAGAGCTTTTTCTGTTTTCCTACAAACACAGACTTCTGAAGCAGCTCCTCTGTTCTGAAACACGTCCAGTTTTCACATAATAATAGAGAAACCATCTAAATATTGATTGTTTCCTTTGTTGAGTTTTTGTCTCGTCTGACTGCAGTGAAGCTTTCAGGTCAAATTAATCAGACCTCAGTGAGTCAGTTCCACCTCAGCTTTCTAAAAAACATGATTGTATTTTCACTGAACGTCTTGTTTTTATGTCCACTGAACTCAGAAAACAAGTATTTAACTTTATCAGGGAAACCAGACAGACTCCACTTCATGTTGCACGCTAAACACGTCTTTATGCTACAGCTGCAGGAATTTAGCTTCTACTCTGTATTCACACCCCAATAAATGTAAATACGGGATAAAAATTTATATATTTCATCCCACACTGACCAGCCAAACCAGCTGTCTAACATTATGCTGCTAAATCAGTTTGATTTGCTCCAACTGGCAGCAGAAAAGGCTCAGTTCTAACACCATAACTGATGGTTTTAAATGTAAAACATGGACATATTAAACCTCTAACTAAAGGAATATGATTCATTGGCAGGTAAACAGCATCTAGAAGCTCGAAGCAGCTGCACAGATTCACCTCAAACAGGAAATCCTCAGAGTTTTCTTCTACTGATTCACAACAGCCTTCAGAGCCACGGAGCTGTTTTCTGTTTGTTAAATCTCACATAGAATTCTGCATTGAGGAGACGTTTGGTTTAGAGTTTTACCACCTGAACAGAAGCAAGCTGCATGAATAATTTAAAACAGACTGCACATTAAATTCCAGCTCCTCTGACAGCAGAGGAATGACGCCAACAGAATGTAAATGTGCTCTGATAACTTTTTCTTCCACCAGAGATGTTACCGTCTCTTTTTTTTTTAATCTGACCACCAAGGACGTCCACTAAGTTACACCCAATCACTTCAACACTAGTTGGAAGGATGAAGAAACATTTTAATTCCTTGTCAGGTTTCAGATCAGTCCAAGGACTCGACTCTGCAGCTGAAAACCTGACTTTTTTTAGTTTCTCTCACAGAAATGTGTAGCATTTTTTACGTTTCAACCTCGTTACATTGGGTCCTCGGTTTACGACGTCCTCAACCTACAGCGTTTCATCGTTATGTCAGAACTAGTTACATGGAACTAGTTGGTGGATGAATACGTCGTCATGTGGTGCTATAAGACGGCTTTGTTTACATTCGCCGGTTGTACGCCGCCATGGATTGTGCAACATTTGCTAATTTTTTGTTCTTCATTATGGCTTCCAAGTGCAAATGAGACTCTTCTGAAGGACTTCCAACTTAAGGTGGAAATTGACTTATGTCGGACCCCCTGTATAATGAATAAAACATCTGGTCCCTCTGCATGTTATTCAAACACATACTTGTGCATTTTTCATATTATTGCACACCTGATCTGACCTTAACTAGTTTTAATTGTTGTTTTGACGCCGTGAAGGAAAAATCACTGTTTCTCCTTTCTAAGTTATTTCCGTGGAGCTGTTAGCTGATGTCATCCCAAATTTTCCTACAGGTTAGAGCAGATTACCACCTTTGGTCCCTGCTCCCCTTTAAGCTCTGCAGGCCTGAAACCATCCTCAGGTTTGGACCATTTCTCGTCCTAATGTGGCCTTCTGACAGGCAGATAATGCAGGAGGAAGATATGCCAGGATTTGCTGATATGGTCAAGGTTAGATATAGTTTATTCTGATGTGACTAAGCAGATGAGTTGTCTCCGTATTGATCTGTAATCTAAATCTGACCCCTCTCACAACTACAATACATACCTGAAGGTAAAAGAGAATCCTCAGAACTGATGCTTGCATGAACTGCTGCTCTGTCGGTGTCACTTCTCCTGATATCAGTAAACCTTCCTCACAACTTAAGTCCTCTGAGTCTCCAGTGTGTCTCTCTGTGTCGGCCTCAACATCTTCTCTCCACCTCGCTGAACTTCCACAACAAATTGGCATCATGAACAGGATCTCAACAGAATGACGATTGGTCAGTGCAAATTTCATTTATGCAAACCGCCATGTCTGTTGCAATATCTGAGGTTTTTCCACCAGTCGTCCTCATCTCTGTTTCTACTTTCCTGTTCAGGTCTGGAAAACCAAATATGTCTGTCTGAGTGTGGGAAAGTCACCATAGAGAGCAGATTTGAACCTCAGGTACACGGTGAAACTGAGAGAGATTGAAAGGATTAATCAGGACGGTGTGAACTCATTAGGGTCGAATATAACGGCGTTTCTTTATACGCCACAGGAAGAAGTTAAAGCTCCTCTTTTATTTCTCTTTTCTTTCCTGCCTCCTTGAATCCTCTCATATTTTAGAGGAACACAACTAAATTCTCCACCATTTACCTCCTAGTAGCTGATCCCTCAACTGCTGTTCTTCTCCATTTATTATCGTAACAACACAAACCGGCCCAAAGTAAAGCTGATTTCCTATAAAAAGGGTAAAAGAGCTCTGAACATTTCCCCAGTTCTCTCGGCTCACATCCAACTTTAGGTTTCCTGGCGTGTAATAAGAAATAAAACTGTGGAGAGGAAATAAAACCTTTCACTCTGGCAGCACGTCGGGTTTCTTTGCCTTTCTTTGATCTTTAGGCTTTTGTTGAATATTACATGGAGCTGGCAGACTCTATTACAATCAGTTGGATATTTTAACCTGAAAAAAGTGATATTAAACTTATTGTTTCTGTCATGCTGCTGAGTTGGACCAAATGAGACGTGGAGACGACGGCAGGAAACAGAAAAACCAACAGCTTCCAACCAAAAACCTCAGAGAAGACGACAAAATCATCACAATTTAAGAAAAAAAAACAACTAAGATTGGATTGAGTTTATTCAATCCACTGAAATATTGCATCTTCATCTTCCACACTGATTAAAGTTAAAAAAAAATTCTTTTAGTTCCAGCAGTACAAGTAATTTTAGTGACATAAGTTGGGTATTTTAATAAAAACATGAATCAAAAACATGTACTAACACTTTAAAAAAAAAAAAACTACAACAACTAAAATCAAATAGAGGCTGCTTTATTCACCAATTTGTGCCTTTTCTGCATCAATTCAAGGGAAATATCTTGGATTTATTTCATGGAAAACACAACTGAAAACCTAAAGAGACTTAATGCAGTAAAGCTCTCAGGTATTCTGCATTGCTTTCAAACATTTATTCTCAACTTTTCTCATTTAATACTATCTCTACGGCACAGAAACAGACTTGATTTATTCTTCTGTGTCTTTTCCTCAGAGGTGTCACCTCTTTAAATAAACATGCGGCGCCTTCTCTTGTTGTTTTAATTAATTTATAACCTGCTGGACTTTAACGGCTCTCAGTTTCTGCTCATTGAGAACAAAACTGTGTTTTTTGTAATACAGATCCAAATACAACTGAACTGCATCTCAAGTATGTTTTGAGGTTAAAAAAAAGTAATTTCTGCCAGTTTGTTTGTAAAGCATCACAAATTTCTAATAAAAAATATTTTTCATATTTATTTTACTGTAAGTTGAATTTGCATGAGTTTTACATGAGTTTGTTGTTTTGTAGTTTGGTGCTGATGTAAACCTCTGACATCTCTTTCAAGCTGGACACTTTTCTTACAAAACGTAAACTGTGAATGCAGTTTAGCTGTACGGCAACGTAATTTTCATCGAGTGAAACCAAGCAGGCACATCTGTGAGATACTGAAGAGAGAAGTGGAAGAACAAATCATGGGAGCAGAAGGAGGATTTTACAGACAGCTACAGATATAAAGGAAAATGGTAGAGAGAGTGGATTCTGTAGAAAGAGAGCGATGGAGAGGAATTGCAGATATATTTAGAGGCGGCTCAGCGGCGGAGCTGGAGGGTCGGCAGGACGAGAGTGTGATGGTCTATAAGGACGGAATAATTGAGTCTGCTGCAGTTTTCCTCTGGGTTCATGACAACCTGATATGAGCTCCATCAGCAGGAAGAGAAGCACTGATGGACAGGGAAAAGATGCATGTGCACGTACAGAAATCCAGTGTAGACATTGTTAATGTGGTAAATGACTATTGTAGCTGGAAACAGCTGATTTTTAATGGAATATCTCCATAGGGGTACAGAGGAACATTTCCAGCAACCATCACTCCTGTGTTCTAATGCTACATTGTGTTAGCTAATGGTGCTGAAAGGCTCATTGATGATTAGAAAACCCTGTTATGTTATGTTAGAACATGGATGAAAGTGGGAATTTTCACAGAAAACATGAAATTATTTAGGTGACCTCAAACTTTTGAACGGTAGTGTATTTATATTTTTTCTACAGTTATTTTTATTGGTCTCTTTTCCTTATTACTCCGCCAGGGAACACAGCAGAGTTATGTGAGGCGTACGTTTGTCCGTCTGTCTGTCTGTCTGTCTGTTAGCAACATCATTTGAAAACGGAATAACAGATTTGGATGAAATTTCCAGAGAAGGTCAGAAAGGACACAAGGACCAAGTGATTAGATTTTGGCAGTGATGCAGCTTATAGTCTGGATCCCCGGATTTGTTAAAGATTTCTGTATCACTGCGAGATGATACAACAAATGAACACTACATCAGCTGCCTGCTGATGATCACATAATTGTGATCCTACTACAGATCCACCACTGAGGACTTATCAGGACTTATCCGCCAGAAATGATACAAGGAACAGTTGATTAAACTGTGGGATGTTTCTAAGCCCCATCAATTCTCACCACCTGCTACATGTTTAGGTCATGTGATTCGATACCTGTACATAACGTACACATGCATAACACACGTCTGTGCTCAGTTCAAGGTCATTTTTTATTAAAGATTTAATTGGTCAGAAATGATACAACAACTGAGCAGCTGTGGATGAGTACTGAGTGCTGTTCCTGTTCCTAGAGTGACACCAACAGCCGAAACCAAATTCCTTGTATGTTGTGTGGCCATTAAAGCTGATTCTGATTCTGATCAACACCTCCTGTTACACACTTGCAACCACTAAACACTGTAAAAATGGATTTTCACCATGTGGGACTTTTTAAGTCCTGGAAGCTGCAAGATGGAGCCAGATTCCAGAACATATAACCTACAAATGCTCGATTAGATTGAGATCTGGGGAGTCTGGGTCTTCAAACTCACACGTCACGTTCCACAAATCGATTTTAAACCATGTTTGCAGCGTGGCAGGAAGCTTTATCCTGCTGGAAGAGGCCTTCAGGGAAATAATGCTGCCATGAATGTGGTCGGCAGCAATGTTCAGGTGTCAAAGCAACGTCCACATGAATGTAGAACGTTGCTCAGAGCATCACATCGATGCCATTAATTTACCAGATAAACAACAGCCCTTCTGTCGTTCCGTGGTCCAGTTTGAACGCTTGTAGAAGCTTTCAGTGGTGGACAGGACTCAGAACTGTAACTGGTCTGCAGCTACACAACAAACTGTGAAGCTCTGTGTATTCTGACAACTTCCTATCACAGCAGCACTGAGGTTTCCAGCAGTTTGTTTGATAGCAGCTGCTGTGTGGATCAAACCACAGGAGCCATAAGCATTAGGAACCACCAATCATATCTCTGGTTCAATGTTTATCTGTCCTTGGACCGCTTCATACCGTGAAAACCCCACAACTCCTGCTGTTCTGGAGATGTTCTGACCCACTTCCTGCCATCGCAGTTTGTCAAAGTCACTAAGATCTTCACGCTGCACATTTTTCCTGCTTCCACCATCATTTCTAAGAACTGACTGTTCACCTGCTGCAAACAGATAATCAATAACACTCCGTTCAGCTGTCAGTGGTCTTAATGTTGTGGCTGATCAGTGTGTAAAACCAGTGAAGGCAACACACACACATATATATACTAACGACCCCCAACAGGCCCCATTCATCACCACTTGGCCAGGTTGCCGTAGGATGCAGCTAATGAGCCATCACGGTTGCTGTTACCCACAATGCACTGCGCCGCATCGGCCCTTCCAGCCTCCACACTCCGGGTCGCACATTTCTCTCATGCATGTTCCCATGATAAATATCTAATTAATGTCGAGTGTGTGTTGGCAGCGAGTCAGGAACTGAATAATCAGGAAAGTGATTCAGGTACGCTTCACTTTTCCTCTAAATCACAAAATTGCACGACGTGAAAAAACCTCAAGCTGCTGCGGGACGCTTGAAACAACATTCGAAACATTTCTGTGCATTTCCAGTCACTGAACGTCTGGTAGAGTTGGTCCATTCATCTCTATTAGGCCGAGAAACATACATTAACGAGTAATTGCCTCCTGCAGGTACAGAACACAGCCTCACTAATGATTCCATCCATGAAACCAGCCGAACATACGGTTTCTCTTTCTGTCTCTGTGTCAGTTTTAACTCAGAGGTTTCCATGTAGATGTCTGAAAAACAACCCCACAGCTCACATTTTTGCTGCTGGTGAAAACAACCTGAAGTAGTCGGAGTCTTTGTCAATGATGTTCAAGTTGGTAAAGCTGATCCAGAAACAGAAAATCTAGACTCATGGTGTCATAAACCCACATGAAGTTGACCCTCATGAACAAGAGATTTAAATCAGGAGTGTCAGAGTTATTTTAGTTCAGCGGCATGCAGGCCAAACTGATCTCAAGGGACCAGTAAAATCACAGCATAATGACCTATAGATAACCCCAACTCCAAATTGTCCAAAATGTCTCATACTTTCTGTAATGACTCGAAATATTTTGAGTCATTTTCAATTAGTTCTAACTAAATTTAGATCATTTTCAGATGAGGTTTTTAATGACATTAAGCTAATTTTGAGTGATTTTCAACAATCCAATGTTACTTTGGAAAAGATTTAAGTTTTTTAAAACAAGTCATTTTGGACAAATTTCTAGTACGTTTGAAGAGGAAAATCAAACCTACTGGATCAATAAATAAATGCAGCATGGTTCAGAAACAGTGAACAGAGGAGCAGGTTGTTGGAGATACATTCAGCATGGTGAAACATCTTTCTACAGATGATGAGCAGAGCAGAGGGGGAAACACGTAGCTTATTTCACATTAAAAAAACCTAAACACAACTTTCTGCACTGATTTCTGTTTTAATTTTGCGTGCCTCTGAAAGTTTCCCACACAATCCTACATCAAAATTAGCTTCCAATGCTAACAACAGCTACTAACAAAACTGACCAAACTATATCAAGACATATTTGTTGACTTGCTCTAATAAAGATGTGATTTTTCTTGAGGAGTAAACAGAATTTAACCTCCACTATGAGCTCAAACACTCTCCTGCTCCTGTAATTTCACAGCCAGTGAACTCTGTACGGTGGCGACATGCTGAATGTGACCCAGCAGAGAGTGTTAACCATCATAACATCAACTCTCACAGCCCCGAGACTCTTCGCTGCCGCTCCTCTCCTTCGCCCAATTACCGAAACTCCCCGGAGAATAGAATAAAAACAGCAAGACAGGGAATGAAGTGAACTCACCACTAGTCTCAGGTGCTCCTTCTTCAACTCTTGATCCACATAGAGCTCCTACTCAGCGGCAGGCTGCAGACACACAGAACAAAACAACTCACTTTTCATGCTGTTACCAACATTTTAAAGGCAACAAATGTTAAAATGATCTTCAAAGCTCTTTTCCATTGTCGGTAAGAGTGAGGTAAGATCCTTGTTACTAGAAAACCATGGAAGAAATATTTCTGAAGAGGAATCCATGGAGTAAGAGGTGAGCACATTTTAGTTAATCCTCCTGTTGTCTTCATTTACGGGCTCCAAAAAATATTGCTTCCTTGTCTGAAAAAAAAGAAACAAAAATTCAGCAAAAAAATTCCCCAAGTTTCTAAAAATTTGCAAAACCTTCAGGAAGAAAATTCCAATAATTCCTTAAAAGTTTGCCTTAAAAGCTTCATTTTTAAAAAATCCCCCAAATTTGGCAAGAAAATTCTTGTAAATATTTTCAAAAAATGAGTAAAAATCTTCCAAGAAATCCTAAAAATATCTAAAGTGATTCCATATATATCAGTAAAACTTCTAATATAATTTTCTTTAAGAACATTCACATAAAAATCAACCAAAATCCAGCGAATATCGCTGGATTTTGGTTGATTTTTTTGTGAATGTTCTTCAGAAACATTTTTAACATTTCTTTTTTTCCACCAACAAATGTTCAAAGATTTCCCAAAAATGTTGAAAATGTGGACATCAGAAGTTTCACTGTGAAATCTTTTTTTCTCCACATTTTCAAACTTTGAAACGGGTCACTTTTGGCCTGCAGGACGACAAGAGGGTTCAGGAAACAGTTTTTTGCATCTCAAAGTCAATGTTCCATGTTTATGGTTTTATGGGTGTTATGTCTGAATAGTTATTGAGACGTCTGAAACCATTTCATACATGTGTTTGCATGTAGGAATGGAGTGTGAAGTGCATTAGTATGCTACAATGGGATGCTAAAGTGTTAGCATGAAGTTAGCTCTAAACTGCCTGGATGATGCACTTTAGTTATAATGGTGGCAGTTGGATTAGTTGAGTCACTGGCTCCCACCTATGATTGTTGGTAAATTACATTTCATAACCAAAATGATGTGATTTTTTAAATTTTGAGACCATTGGAAGACAGACAGCTTCAACTTCTCTTAAGGGTTTGGAGAGAGCTGTAGGAGAAGTAAAGAATGGGAAGTCCATACATCAAGAGGCAGATGAAGATCGACAGAACGACTTTAAAGCTTTCATTACCTGTGACAGCTATTCCATTTATCACTGCTTATTGTTTAAAAAGGTTTGCTGGCCACCTCTAGGAACTGATTTCTGTTCATCTATAAAACACTCATCAGCAAAATGCCACAATACACCATTTCCTTGTTAAATTCATCCCAAAATAACTCTTCAACTCCCTCAAACAGTTGGCTAACACTTGAAGTCCCACGTACCAACACTGCAGGTGGTAAAACTGCTTTAATCTTTTCAGCTTCACATATTTGGAACATGTTGCAGAAAACATTAAAGCTTGGTGCAGCTGAATCTGTTGACCAGTTTAAGTCCTTGATCATCGACTAAACTGCTTCTGAATGGGACTGTTTTTAACTGAGCTCCTTCTTTGTCATCTCGCTGATTATCACCTTTTTATGTTGACATCACTGTAAATGAGGACTTGCCCTCAATGATTCCTTGAGTTTTAAATAAAGGTTGAATGATTTTAAAGCAATTCATGGACAACCCCCCCCCAAAAAAAACGATAAGTAACCAGAGCAGGGCTCAAGAGAACAGGATCTGCCCACCAGGTCTTGGATGAACAAATGGAGACAGATCTTACATCTTACATTAAATGAGGTGTAAAATTTTAAATTTTACTTCAAAATGATTGATGGCTCAATTTACCCTGACATAGTTCCTTCAAAGACTCAATTTACCCCTTGCCAGTGGCAAGATGAGCCAAGAAAACATTGGAAAAAAAAAATTAATAAAAAAAAAAAAACAATAGCCCAGTTTTGTCAAAATGACAGTAAATATTGTTCATTTCGAACATGATTTTGTTCCACAATTTGTCTTTCTGAGGGCATTAATGTTGTACATTTTATGTCTAAATACAACTATTAACAGGTCATTTATGTTGAATTTGTCTTTAATACAGCGTTATATGAGGTCTCAGATTTTCAATTTTGCTTCACCATATATTGATGGCACAATTTACCCCGACATATTTTCTCCAAAGGCTCAATTTACTATGAAGTTGAGAGAAGGGAACATTTTCTTTGGGAAAGCAATATTTTAAAAACAGTTTATTTTAGATCCAGACCAATTATTCCCAGGGATTCCCCACATCCTGAACTATCTGTACATGTTTATTTTTAGACATTACTGCCATGCCTCCACTGTGACGAGACCTCAAGTAAAAACTGGCTCATTTTAACCAACTCTTCCCTACTAGATGATTGACCTGAGCTTGACATTTGACCTTTGCTCAACTTGTTGAACCAAAACAATAACCTATGTTCCCCTATTCCCACCTCTAAATCTTAGCTTTATGTTCAGCACATACTCAGTGTGTTTTGTACATTCTGTAGTGTTGTGGAAGTTCAGCGAGTTCGAGAGTTTGACGAAGCAGAGAGACACACTGCAGACTCTGTTTGTGAGGAAGGTTCACTGATATCAGGAGAAGTGACACCAACAGAGCAGCAGTTCATGCCAGCATCAGTTCTAAGGATTCTCTCTGATCTTTGGGTTTATATTGTAGTTGGGAGAAGGTCAGATTTAGATTACAGACCAACATGGAGACAACTAGTCTGTTTAGTCATGTCAGAATGGACAATATCTAACCTCCTGCAGCGTCTGTCTATCCCATTATGACTTTAGAAAGGGGAAAGAGTAATTTTTCCTTCACATGTATGACCATTAACCTTCTCCTATCAAAACTAAAATATTCAAAAGACAGTTTATGTTCTCAGGAGTCTGTATTTCTGTATCACAGGACATGCTGGGTAAAGACAGTAGTTCTTCCACCACACTCTGAAGCCTTGCCGAGGGCACAGAAATAAAAAAAAAAAACACAAAAAAAACCATACTTGGATATGGAGCACAGTCATGAGCTCAAGGACGGAGAAGAGCAGACAGATGGAGAGAAAAATGAGGTTTTAAGGAAGAGTGTGAGCCAGAGATATAGGTCACTGATCAGGTCTCATTTGTGTAGATGTCAGTTAATTAGGTGCGCTACCGTCCCTGGAGATGAGTCACAGATAATGAGCACAAACATTATTTTACACACACACACACACACACTGGATGTAATGTGCGATAATGTTTGTGCATGCGCGTGCGGTATTTTTCCATCGGCGGGTCACATGATGGAAGAGCAAAAACACAGGAGGATCTGAATTTTTGGGACGATTTTATCACACGTTCGCTGCACAGATGACTTCATAATGCAAAACCTGATTCTAACTTCAGAAAAAAGTCAGTTTTAAGGAGCTGAGAGGTAAAAGTGAAGAAGTGTCATGAGTTTTAGTGTCTATAAACACAGGTTTCTCCACACAATCATAGGAGCTTCAGTGCAATTCAGCTGGACTTGAGAGGTGAAATGTTTTCAAGAACCTTCAGGTTCTTAAAGACATTCCACCTCCCAAGTCCGGTTGATTTCTACGGAAGACCCTACGATTATCTGGAAGACTGAGAATCTACACAGACTTAGACATTAAACTCAAGAAATTAAGACATACAACACAGTCTAACACCAAAATGCGCATTAACTGCGTTTGTCCATGGCACGAAATACGTCTCACAATGAATGCTAATTTCTGGTCGTTTCTTTTCTATGTTGCATCCTCTTTAGTTTTCCACTTGCAAAGAGCATCAAAGACAAAACTCTTTTCTGACTGGGCCTGTTGTCATCACAAGGAGACAACAACTCTGTTTAGAAATGAGCTTGTTATCAGTCAAAGGAAACATAGTGACCAGGTCTGGGTAGAAGGATTTTAGTGTTATCGATGGCTCTGCACCGAGAAGAAAAAACTACATATGCCACATATAAGGGAAAATAATTTCCTTCCAGAACATCTGGAGCCACTTCAAAGTCTATCTAGACAGAACAGACTTGGTACGTACAGTAAAATCACCAGAGAAAACATCAACGTGCAGGAGCATCTTAGATCAGTACCTAAGATGTTCCTGCAACTATTTTTGCTATGTTAGATCTTTGGAGTGGGTGTTCATACATATTGCATGTCTAAGTGGTTGTATTTAGTTTTATCCATGCATAGATGTTTGTTAACTGTTGTTAAAATAAACTGTTGGGGGGAAAAAAGACCAATGAAATCCGAGATAGGACCTTGGAGAGACGGGTTGTTGGAGTTAATGACAAAAAAAGGATAGAAAATGGACCCTTTTAGGCGCTATTTGTCACCTGGTTAACTTCAGAATATGACAGTTTGGGTTCTGAATGCACACATTTTGCAGTCACTGTTTGCTTTAAATTACGATACAAAACTACCCGGTTATGTTTAAACACTAAAAGTAGTTGGCTAGTTTTAGGAAAAGGTACAACTGAAGGGTTTGGAAGCAGAGTGGTCTAACCCACTTTCTGTAGTTCTTGAGAAAAATGGGTTCAAAGTTTTGTGTTTTCAAGAATGGTCTCACATTCCACTGTAATGCTATATTTGGGTTGCGGGTTAGACACTTTTCCATTCAAATCTAGACCATAAAATATGACAGAAATCAATAAATCTCAGTTTGTGGGTTATACCACCCTGCTTCTAACCCCCTCAGTTAGTCTTGTAAAGCCAGACATATCTCCACTGAACTGTCAGTGCTGTAGAATATGCTTTATTGTCATTATACAATGTATAACAAGATTGGAGGTGCTGTTGAATAGTCTGACTGCTCCATATTATCATGAGGCCACTGCAGTTTCTTACTGTTGTATGGTTGCCCAAACCTTTGGGACTTTTCTAACCTCAAGAACTGTTCCTGTAGAACCTCTATCAGGGAGAAAAATGTACCTACTCTGCCTGAAAAAACGTTAAAACTCAGAACAACAAACATCATTTTTCTGCTCTGTCCTCGTCTAGTAGTGTTCTTCAAACATCGCCATCAACAATGTAAAAGTCACCATATTGACCAAAATAACAAACCCTCCATGTTTCTATTTCGTATGTGCTCATAGAACTTGAGTTGCATCCAGTAAGAACTATCTTTGCTGCACTCAGATTTAACATCATAGTGGAAACTGTCGGATCCTTCACCAAAACAGAAGAAAAAATAGGGTGAAAGGACTTGATTCATGCCCTGATCCACGAGGTTTCATTTGTCAGAGTGGGCTGCTCCTCAACAAAGAAGACAGTTTCCCGTTTTAAAGTCACACAGTAAAACATGTTGAAGGTTATCAGCAGGAATCTGCCCTCAAACTGCCAACAAAATGTCAATGAAGTTAAAAAATAAGGGTGGATAGTGTTCAGTCCCAGGTGGGGACAGCTGCAGAACACAACCTTGAATCAAACACATTCTGAATGTAGGAACAAATTTATTTCATGGTACCTGGTAATTCAACAAAAACAGATTTAAACAAAACAAAACAAAACAAAACATTTCTTTATTTAACTTAGTTTTGTTCTTTCCTTCTGATCGGCAAACAATATTCCTGGCTACGTTTTTTAAAACCTTTATTTCCATTTGAAAGCCTGTAAATAAGATGTGGTCTAATAAACCCCAACTTAACACTCCATCAAACAGCTAAATTAAATATAAAGGTACTAACAGACCCAAAGAGTAGAATATATTAGAGGTAGAGAAGTTACCCAGCTCATTCAGAAACAGAAAATCAAGACACACTGTGCCATATAACTGGACAATGTTTACCCTCATGAACAAGAGGAGTCTATTTAAACAGTCACAGCTCTTAAAATAGAAGCTAGGGTTAGGGTTAGGTAAGTGAATTGTAATATATACTGGTTATACTTAACTGGTGAAAATTAGCAGGAAAAAGCACTGACAGAAACTGCTGGGGAAGTAAAAAATATGTACATATTCACCAGTTTACCAGCCATTATTTTGTTTTTATTCAATTTATTTCACCCCTGAATCCCCAAATCAGTGGTATGTTATATATTTATCCTATTGTTTATCAGCCAGAAACAGAAATTGGACTGGATTTTCAACTTCCCTACAGTCATTGAACTAATTGTGTGATGTGCAGTTTCATCAAGACAATGAATTGAATCTGTTTCAAATATTTAATAGAAATCCCTTTAGTCTACATGTCAGGCTACGTTATTTACATCCTCTATTTCCATTTGAAAGCCTCTAAATATGATATCATTGCATAAATCCCAACTCAACACTCCATTAAACAGCTAAATTGAATATAAGATACTAATAGACACACTGACTGCAATACATTAGCATTAAAGAAGTCATTTCCAGGTTGAGTTTTAAGCATTAGGTGTAAGATAAGGTCTTAACCTCCATTATGAGGCTGATGGAGCTTCTTCTTCTGTTGATCGGGGAGATGACCTCCTGCTCTGGAAGGTCAGCTCATCTGATATGACTCGGAGCATCGAGCTTCACATAATAGAGGACGGCACTGCTGCAAACACACACTGTTTATACGACTACATTAAAGCCTGAGCTGCAGTTTATCTCTCATATTAAATAAGTGAACGTTTATGTGCCGCTTTATGGCCAGAGAGAATCCACAACCACAGCTCCTGTGAAACCCAGAAGCAGACAGAGTTTAGAAGAAAATGGAGCCTTAACGGAAAATCACACCTTAAATTATGCAAATTGCCAGTGATTCAGAGCTTGTATTATTGCATTTCGTGCATTTTTTTTGTTATTTGAGGTAGAATCTAATGGAATATAAAACATTTGAGCAATCTATGGTCACATTTAAGATTCATTTTGTGAAAAAAAACATACAAGAAGCCTAATTTTACACAAAGCACTGTTTACATGTTTAGTTGGGAGGTTAGCTGCTAAATTGCAAGGTTTCCGAACTGAGTTTTATATAATTTCTGTAATATTTCATGGTCTAGATTTTAGTGGCCAAGTGTTCTAACCCACACCCCAGATATATCACTGTGGAGATAAGTATAGATATGTGAGACTAAATAAAGAAGAGACACAATACATCTCCACCTGCAGGTCAGAATGAGATCCTAAAACTCCACCAAGAAGCCACATTTTTACTTCTACTTTAACAATCACAGTTGTTAGTTGAATATTGCTTAAACAACAAATCAGGAGTCATGTGTCCATATAAATGGCAAGTAAATCTGAAGAAAACTTTTGAAATCTGCAAGACTTAAAAAAAGAAAACGCTTATCATTCTTTTTTGAAACCAACTGCTTTAGAGCAAAAATGTAGACTGTGTAGTTCATGATCATAGGCTATGATACGTAAATAAGAGAGTAGAAGAAGAATGAAGCAAAGCTAAATAAACCCTGAAGAAGAAGAAACAAACAAAACTTCTGAAAAATGGAAAGAAGGGGTTTTAATCCAGGAAAGTTGTAGTTTTTCTAACTTTCTAAGAGGAAACAGCTGATGTGAGTTCAATAAACTTTCTCAGAAAAGGTATTTACATTCCAGGTAAGTCTTTAAAAAGATATTTAAAAGTGAACATGGGAACGTTTTTGCAAAATTGAGGACGTTTTTAAAAAATTCCATAAACTTTTTTGAATACAATACTTCCTACTTCCTCAAACATTCAGCTGCAAAATAAAGGTGAAATTTCCGGCTCTGGTGTAAAATAATCTATATTTTTAACCTATTTTTTTTGCATGTAATGAATTATTACACAGCTTTTTTTCATGTCTCTAAGAAGATGGTGTAATTATTTAACAACTATGATAAAATTCTAACAAAAGATGATCAAACAGATGGTCTAGTAGCTATTTTTCTTCAGTCAAAGATACATTTTTTGGCGATTAATAATATAAGGAAGTCAACAGCTGTGTATGTGTTGCTCTTTAAAATTTGTGCTTTTGAATCTGTTGCCAAAGAGGAAAAAGTTTGTAAATCCATTAAAACCACCTCCTGCTTGTTGTTGTGTATCTGACCTAAAGGCCTCGACTAAAGGTTGACATCTGGTGCATTTATCACGAGTAAAGACGGCAAAGTTCATAATCAGAAACAGTCCTTCGTGGATCCGTCTCTCTAATCACTGTGATCTTTCATCCTGCAGAGCTCCGTCTTTCCTTTGCTATAGTTAATACAGTGCAGTTTGCATCTCGCAGCCTTTTAAAGGTCGAGTCAAACAAAAAACATTCCAAAATAACACCCAATAAACCGTCCGTATAAGCTCCACTCCAAACAGAATGAAGTTCAAGGACTAATCCATCAAAACTGATCTTCTAATCAGCCTCGGTGTTGGTCGCTGTGGCAACAGAGGCCCTACATGTCCCGACCCGTCCAGAAACAAAATGATATTACAGTTCAGAGACTCGGGGGTTGCGGCTGCTCTAAATAGACTCGAGTGGTTTGTTTGTGAGAAATGAGGCATGAAGTGATGGAGAACTTTCAGAGCCTTCTTCTCTCTCCAGGGAAGTTTTTACTGAGAGAGTCTCAGACATGTTCGGAATCACCATCAGCTTTATTGCCATCGAGTTTACAAATACGAGGAATGTGAGTCTGTAAGTGCTGACAAGGAGACAAGACTTAAAGACGGATAGAAAGATTTTAAAAAAAGCATGTGTTGGGAGTTAATAAACAGGAAGTACAGCAAATCCAAGAGATTATAATTAGTAAAAGGTAATAGAAATGTTGGTAATGTGCAGGAGTGTGCAAATTAATCACCTGAGAATGTGCAATATTACACAGTAGATGGCATAAATAACTGAAGACATGCACAGGATAATAATAATAATCCTATTTAAATAGCTGTGTGCCTCTTTTCACTTAAACCAAACCTGATTGTTTTATTACACAACATGAAACTTGAGTTTTAAAATTCTTTTGTAAAGGAAAATGTACTGAAATGCTGCAGTTTAAGTAATTCTAGTGTTTATTCTGTGCATGTTCTTCGGCCTGTATGCTTCAGTAAGTAAACTACATTACCCAGAATGCCTTTCAACAGCAAAGAGCATGCCTGGACTACTGACTGTATATAAAAGATGGACATATGAAACATTAAACCTGCGTTCTCTCTGACAGCCAGTAGGGGGGATTCTCCGGCTGCAAAAACAAGTCATATTGTGTAGGAGTTTATAAGAAAATGACTTCACTTCTCACTGGATTTATTACCTCAGTGAAGATTTTTTTTAATGAGTTAATGGTCTTAATTGATAGTTTTAAGTCTCCTTCAATACAACCTGATGTTAATTTTGCAAATTAAGGTCCCATTCAGTAAAACACCTCCGCTTAATGCGGATCTACTGTTACATTTGAATGAAATATACACTGTAATGAACATTTTTCAACAGTTTTTAATTGGAATTTTTGGAACATTGTGGGGTGTTTTGGGCAGATTTTCTTTGTGTTGTTCAAATGCAAGTTAACCCTAAAAATACAGCCAAAAAAATATGTACACTGCTCAAAAAAATTAAACGAACACTTTGAAAATACATCATATTTTAATGGGGAAAAAATAACAAGCTGGATATCTACATTGATATGGACTGGATAATGTGTTAAGAACGAAAACATGCCACATTGCTTGATGGAAATGAAAATGACCAACCTACAGAGGGCTGAATTCAAGACACCCCAAAACCCAAAGTGAAAAAATGATGTGGCAGGCTGGTCCATCTTTCTGAAATCCTTTGGCAGCAGCTAAAAATGGTACTCAGTAGTTTGTATGGCCTCCATGTGCTTGTATGCAGCCTGACAATGTCGGGGCTCTTAATGAGATGATGGATGGTGTCCTGAGGTATCTCCTCCCAGATCTGGACCAGGGCATCACTGAGCCCCTCTGAGCACCCCTCTAGTGCACCTGTTTCTAATTTCATTAACACCAAAGCAGCTGAAATAGATTAAAAACCACCTCTTTTACTTACTGGACCAGATCAGTATCCCAGAAGTTGAACTGTCTTGATGCAATACTTAGATTAAAAAGTGTTCCTTTAATTTTTTTGAGCAGTGTAATTCACTCATTATTTTTATTCTCTTACAGTGTTTGATTGTAAAATCACACTGTTTTACTGCATTTAAATCACGAAAAAAACACATTACATCACTGATATGTGTCATTCTTTGAAAGAAAAATGATAACAATCAAAAACCAAAAAATGGTGAATAAGTTTCTGAATGTTATTTTACAGATTTTACCAGTTCTTCTGAATTGCAGATAATAAAAATTATTATTTTATCCCAAAAATTCAAAATTCGAAACTCAATGCGTCAAAAATGAACCAAAGCTTGACAAAACGGCACAAACTGTTGAACTCTTTTCTGTATATTTACAACTTTACAACACAACGATATATCACCGCCATTTATATCGAAAAACATTAAAACACTTAAAAGTTTTAAAACGACTCACCATATTGACTTTATCTCTCATTTACTTTTCAATTTCAGTTCCTGCTTCCTACCTCAGGGTTTTACCGCCACAATGAAAGTTGTCTAAAAGCAATAAATAAAATGAGAAAATCAATTGTAGGAGATCCGCTGGGTAAGAAGGTATGACTCTCATCGATGCTAGCAGCAGCTCTTCTACCGGAGCAATGAAGGTCATTCATCTGCTAATTAGAAAAAGCTGCATTCGCTGCAGTTCTGTTGGAGTTTTGTTGAAGTGCAGTTTTAAACACTTCAGCAGAGTTCAGTCAGTATCTCCAGTCAGAGCTAGTGCATTAATATTAGAGTCTGTAGGTACAATATAGACAAACACTCATGCACTGTGATGACGATGCAAAACACAGGAGGGATGAAAGTCTGTATATGTTTATGAGTAGCAGTCGACTTTGCGAAGCCTTTTAAAAGACATTTCTGGCTTCCATAACATATTGTAGAATCAAAACCGAGAAGAGACAATAAGTACTGCAACTGGTTTTCTACAAATCATCATGTGAGATACAGACAAAAAATTTGGATTTTAAACCTAGAATTCCAATGGCCAACATCTAATACAGCAAGAACTGTCTGTAAAAGAGATGGTTTGTACAGGTTTGGTTCTTGTTCGTGAACATTTTTCTGGAGGTTTCAATGAAAAATAAGTTAATTTGGTTTCTAAATTATAGATTTATTCCCTGCAAGAACAAGATGATATGATTCACGACAATGTTGACATCATGAATGGAAGTGTACAAACCTTGTGAAAGCAAACAAGCAAAATGGAAAAGAGGTGTTTGGTTCTCCAAAATAACCCTCAATTTTCAGAGTCAATATGGACACTTTTTGAATTCAGGCAGAAACTTAAAAAGCTCCACTCTGAAACATATGAGGTGCAATAAAAAAGTTCAGAGAATGCAGCTATCATAAACAAAACTGTACTTGATTCAGATTCAGTGTTGAAGTAGTCTGCGCAGCGATACTCTGCTCCCAGTGCTCCTGCAACACTCGCAAACAAGAAAAACACTCAGACAATGCCAAGGCTGCTCAGTCGTTGAATAATTTCTGATTGATAAGTCCCCATAAGTCCGCAGCGGTAGATTTGTAGTAGGATCGCAATCATGTGATTGTCAGCAGGCAGCTGACATAGTGTTCACTTGTTGTCATGGCTACAGTGACGGCATGCTGCTATCTCGCTGTGATACAGAAATCTTTAACAAATCCATGGATCCAGACTATAAGCTGCATCACTGCCAAAATCTAATCACTTGGTCCATGTGTCATTTCTGACCTTCCTTGAAAATTTCATCCAAATCTGTTGGTCCGTTTTTGAGTAATGTTGCCAACGGAGAGACAGACAAACGTACACTGAACGTCTTAAAAGTCCACCACATTCCTTTGTGGAGTAGGAATTCCTGTAAATTCCATAATGTGACACTATCTGCAGTGAATGCTGCATATCTTAAACTGCATCAAAATGGTGACCATTCAGCTTGAATTTCATTTTGGGGGACAAATCTGGTGAGTGAGGCGAGTGGAAAGTAACGATTGTGTTGTTGTGACTATAAAAAATTATGTCTCTATGACTGGGTGCACAGAACATTGAAGAACCTACATGTCATCAGTTTAGCTTGTTTGCAACACCTCAGGACGTTAAAGCAGAACTCTGAGCTGTTAGTTCGACCCTGAGAGATGAAATCCTAGTGAACGACCAAATGACTACTCTACTGTGAAAATTGCTGTTTCTACTCCTGATGGTAGCCACAGACCCACCATCATCAGTGTTTATACTGCACAAAAAAGTTAGACGGTCAAGTTCCTGATAGACTAAGAATGTGATGTTTTCTTATCTGCTTCAGTGTAAGTTTCATGGAGAAATCACAAATGCACACCAACCAACCAACCAACCAACCAACCACCATCCATCCATCCATCCATCATCTATACACTGCTCAGTCTTCATTAGGGTCATGGGGGGGCTGGAGTCCATCTCAGCTGACTTAAGGTGAAGGCAGGAGGGTCGAACTGGACACCCTGGACAGGTAACCAGTCTATTACAGGGCTACATATAGAGACAAATAATCACACTCATGTTCTACGGACAATTTAGAGTTACCAATTAACCTAAGCATGGGCATTTTAGACTGTGGGATGAAGCTGGAGTACCTGCATGGAGAAATTGCAAACTCCATGCAAAAAAGATCCTGGGAAGGTCGGGATGCGAACCAGGGATCATCTAGCTGCAAGGCAACAGTGTTAACCAGCAAGCCACTGTACAGCCCCTGCACACCAACCAGCCATCCATCCATTATCTATACACTGCCAAATCCTCATTAGGGTCATGGGGGGCTGAAGTCTATTCAAGCTAACTTAGGGAGAAGGTAGGGGACACCCTGTACAGGTCATCAGTCTATCACAGGGCTACACATAGAGACAAACAATCACACTCACATTCACACCCACCTATCAAGCCACTGTGCAGCCCTCACACACCAACCAATGGTCAGAAAAAACAAACATTTAGTTGATAGTACAACATCGCATGATCTCCTGACTCATGACACGCACCACAAACAGTCCCACAACTTTCTGATGGATCCTGCATGCAGACTTTACTGGACTTGAGGGTCGAACTGGCCTGATATAAAAAGACAGAGAACCATTTCAGCAGCACATCTACTATCAACTCCAAAAACAACCAACATGTACAGAAGTTGCGTTACCCAGCATGACTTTAAACATTTCCTGCCATCTCATCCCACACCTGAACGGCTGCCCTCATTTAAATGCAAATACCTGCAGTTGTAGATGAAAACATAAATTGCATCGAGAACCACTTCCAGTAGTGGAGGTTCAGACGGCTGGCAGGGGAATACTCAACTCTGTGCATGGACTCATACTATATCTGGACATAATGCAAGCGTGAAGGTCATAAAGTGTCACTTTGAAAACACTGGAGAGCTCTTCCCTCAATTTATCAGAAGCAGCTCCAGCCGCAGGGCGAAGGCTGAGTTCAGCAGCTCTCACAGAGGACACAACGCTGCCATCGAGGACACTTTCATCTATTCTTTCCTGACGACTCAACTGGCCGAGTCTCTTTATGAATTTGTTCCCTCTGCATCAGTTCAGTGACCCTCCTTTGACCCGTCAGTGGTAAAAGTCAGCAGCTCTGACTCTGGCTGGTATCGAGTTATGAGAAGGATTCAAACAGAGCAAAGTTATATTTAAATGAAATGCTCTGACAGATTGAGTCCATCACTCAACAGTGGAGCAAAACACTTCATTTTGTCTAAAACTAAACTATGCTGCAACCGTCTCACCTGTCATTCTTTAGCTTCCTTCACTTAGCTCCGCCCACAACGACTGTAATTAGTTTAAAGAAATAAAAATTTAATTGACTGTTTCCCTCGGGATTAATAAAGTATCTATCTATCCATCCATCCATCCATAAACGAACCAAAACAGAAGGACAAACCCTAATTCCAATGATGTTGGGACATTGTACCAAACGTAAATAAAAACAGAATAGAATGATTTGCAAAACTTTTTCAACCAAGTTCATCAGTTTGAACATTGAATATCTTGTCTTTGTAGTATATTCTATTGAATATAGGTGGTAAATGATCTACAAATCATTGTGTTCTGTTTTTAGTTACATTTTATACAATGTCCCAACTTCACTGGAATTGGGGTTTGTACACTGAGGAGCAGCCAGATCATGATGTTCCACAGAACGGGCTGATAAAGGGAGACTAAACCAAGGAAACTTGATCATTAGGAGTGAGACAAACTGGTGATAATGCAGCACATCACATCTCTTCCTCTAGAGATACAGTATATATACTCTGGCTCCAAATGCTGCTATTTGTATTAAAATATGCAGAATCTCTAAACAGATTCCCAGTTTAACTCCCAGAGTCAACACTTCGTGACTCCTTGCGGTGGCTTTTGTCAAAATAAGTGAGTAAAGTGGACAGAAACGAACTAATCTGCTGAGTGGAAGAAGAAACTAAGACAGCAGAACACAAATCAGAGCTGAACTAACATATTATTGAAACTGGGTAGTAATAGATACACAAACAGGCCCCACAGTGTTCCTCGTCGGTCTTGTAGAGGATTGTCTTAGAACAAATGGCGTTTACAGCGGGCAACGTAGCACCATCACATTTTACTGTATCAGTGTTTACTCCATGATTTCCACCACCTTCATCCTCCACTAGACAGAAACCACTATGATGTTGTATTGTAGCACAATTTCACCGAGCAAAACACTTCAGTTCCCCTAAAACAAAACTATTCTGACTAGTAAGCAGGCGGTGGGAAAGGAGGTTACTAGAGTTCACAACTAAACTAAACAGCTAAGGGAGAATTACTCATTCACTCTGCAGATACTGGAGGTCTTAAGATCCTTTTTTTTCACCTGAAAGTTCCAAAAATTTGCATGAACCCAGTTTTTGTGTGTTTTGTGCTCCTGTCACATTTATCAGCGCTAGGTGGCGATTTTGCTGCGACTGTACATGATTGTGAATGTCATCAGGGCGGGAGTCTGATCATGTATGGAAAGTTTGAGGCAGATTGGGGCATCTAGAGGCTAGTTAGACAGCACTTCCTGTTTCATGGTCATACATCCAAAATGGCCGCATTTCGTTGGTCGCCATTTCAATGCCCTTAGACTTCTGCGGAGCGTTTTGATAACTTTTGACCCATGCCTGCTGTACATCCTGGCTAAATTTGAGCTCTCTCGGGGTTACCCTGTTTGAGTTTATAGCATTTCAAAATGTCCAAAAATTACACAAAATCGTCCAAAATATGAATCATAATTGAAAATGGCCAACTTCCTGTTGGGTTTTGGGTATATGTGCAAGAGGCTTTTTTGTGCGTCCTGACGAGTTACATATGCGTACTGAATTTTGTAGCTGTAATGTAGTTCGGGGGCTGAACTGTCATCATTTTGGAGGGGGCAGGTCCTGATATGTGTGCAACTTTTCAAACGTTTTCGAGTATGTTTAGAGCCTCAAAAATGTGTTTCTTTTGTCTGACAAAGAAAGTATAATAATGAACCCAGGGGTTTTAATAGGGTCTATCCACTTTCGGTGACGGGACCCTAATAAAGAAAAATTAGTAAAAAACGCTCAGTAATGACTGAGAGCTGCTGAAAAAGGAGTTTTCCCCAATTTATCCCAGGATCTTAGATTAACTGTCGACCTACAGTGAAATATTAGTTGTGCTGCTGTGTCCATTCTGTTGCCTGTAACCTTTCTATTAATTATTCTTAAATGCTGTACAGTCTACATGGGTTTAAATTGTTAATTAATTTATAACACCAATCATATTCTTTTTTTTTTTGACTAGAAAGCATTCTGGCTCAGTGGCTGCTGTTTTACATTTACTGTACGTCCATCAGAGACTTGACTTTCAAAGCAGCGGAACATCACGTTTAGATCTTTCTCGACTTTTAGAAGTGCTTTCCATTTCCCATGTCTCTTTGGTCAACTGCTTGTCAAACTCGGTCTGACTTTATCGCTGAGTGTGGAGGAGACGAGTCACTCAGTTCCCATCATCAGCTCACCTCTGCTGCCTCTGGGGCGCTGCAGCTGCTTTACACTGGAGAAAGACGTAGATTAGATTTGACATAAACTTCAGCTCACATTAGTTTTACTGTATGTAGGCTCATGGTGACGTATAGCACAGTGGAACCTAAAGCTGCTGGTGTTAAAACCTCGGAAGTGAATAAAACAACAACCATAAGGGGGAAAAAATGTATAAAAGATCGTATTCGACATTACAAAAGTAACTTAGTAAAAATGCATCTTAAAAGAGCACTTCCTGTTTCAGAGACAGAAGTGTTGCACAAATATTGATCAAACTGTCAAAAATGAGAACTTATTGTCTGAACCACAGAAAACCAACCCAGGAATTAGACTGACTCTAATAAAAAAGACAAACTGGGCTGCAGAAATACTGTTAAAGTCTCAGTCTGAAGTAGGATATTCACAACAAACTGACTCGACTCAAAGGAGGTAGATCTTCAACAAACATCCCTAAAAAGTTTGTCTGGTGAAAAACGATGCAGTTGATTGACCTCTAACTGATGGAGGAGTTTTGCTAAATAAAGTGACCGCAACTTATTTAAAACCACAAAATCAAACCAAAGAATCCTGAAGGAAACCAGCCGAGGGAGTAGACGGCTCTACACCCTGATACGACTAAACCTGCACCAACACCACCTGAGAAGTTAGACTCACTGGGTGTTCATAAAAACATAAATAAATTAGATTTATTTTAACTGTTTGTGACCAAACATAAAAACAATCGATGTAAAATTTTTTATAAACGTTTCATTGTTGTTCCTGCACATTAAAATTCACTGAGCAAGTGGATGAGATCAGAAGAAGGAGGAAGAGGAGGAGGAAGAGAAGAAGGAAGGGGAGGATGAGGAAGAAGAAGAGAAGGAAAAATGGACAAAAGAGGACGAAGAAGAGGAGGAGGAGAAGGAAGAGGAGGAGTCCTGCCATTAACCGATGATTCAGACAGCGTATCTTTCCCATCTGCTGTCTGTGTGGAACACTTTTCTTCACTACCAAAGACAACAACAACAACAACAACAACGTCTGAGCAGCAACAAACCACACGGAGAAACTCAAGTTCTGCTGTTCTGAGGATTTGGATGTTAAATTTCCGCTGCAACCGCCTCACCTGTCATCCTTCACTTAGCTCCGCCCACAACAACTGTAATTAAAGAAATAAAAACGAACCAAAACAGAAGGACAAACCCAACTCCAACAAAAATATTCAAATATTCTGATTGGAGTATCTTGTGAGTGGGAGCGAAGCATTGTGTCCTGACACCTTATAGGGAAACAGATGTGAACAAAATGGAGACAAACAAGCTGCTGTGATGACATCTTAAAGGTTGATCGAGTCCAGATGAGAAAACATTCAGGAAGATGTGGTCAACATGGATTTAGCAAGAACTGGAGGTGACATTTTAATTATTTTTCTAGCTGCTGAGTGTTTAATAAACTTTACATGTGGTCGAGGTCCTCCATTATCTTCCTTTATTGCACAAAACTGATAATTAGACAGCTTTAAAGAAGGCAATTTTGTGCACAGATGTACTGAACAAACTTATCCTTTAAAGAATCATCTGGGAAGTAAACGTGACAGTTAATGTTGATATTGATTTTAAGTGATTGTGCTCAACCTGAGGTCCACCATTATTAATGAAGAAATCTGATATCACAGGCTGTTAAAACATCATTTTTAATATGTATTGGTTCCAAATATCTGTTATCAGTCTTTCTTGATTAACAATAATCATCACCGGCCCTAAAAAAACCCTTAATGGTTGATTCTTTCAATGAGAGCATCCTGATTTATTCACTTCTATTTCAATTTTACAGTTATGGTCACCTTTATTAATGAAGAATTCTAGTTATGAATGAAGGTTCTCTGCTATAACATGCTCCTAAAACATCACGTTTAATGGTTATCGGTTCCAAATATCTGTTATCGGTCTTGCTTGATTAACAATAATTGGCATCGACCCAAAAAAACCCATATTGGTTGATTCTTTCAAGGAGAGCATCCTACTTTAATCACATCTATTTAAATATTCAGTTATATTCACCCTTATTAATTACAAATTATACTCATGAATGAAGGTTCTCTGTTATCACAGGCTGTTAAAACATTGTTCTTAATGTATATCGGTTCAAAATATAAGTTAGCAGTCTTTCTTGATCACCAATAATCGGCATCAGCCCTGGAAAACCCATACTGGTAGATCCCTATGAGAAGAGCATCCTAATTTATTCACTTCTATTTCAACTGTACAGTTATATTCACCCTTATTCACTCTTTGATGCCCAACATGTTGGGCATCAAAGAGTCAATGAAGAAGCCCAGTTGTCAATCGGTTATCTTTCTTGATTACTTCCTTACTGCCCTATAAAATTCCACGAATTGATCCTACTTTAGGTCAACTACAGCTCAGACAGGTTCTCCAGTGTAAATACTCACAGAGTTTCCTTCCCAGCTATGATCTTCGCTGCTCCTCTTCCTCCCAGGATTCACTAGAAATCACCGCTGAGTCCTGAGCTGCAGGCAAACATCAGCCAGGACTTCACTGAACCACATCTTACTGATTCTCTGCAGCAAACTTCTCTGCTCTGGAGACTAATTTCTGCATCCAAACCTTCCTCCTCCTCTCCTTCTTTGCTCTCATTTCCTTCTAATTGAGCTCAGCTTCAATCAGCCTCTTTATTCTGCCTCTCTGCTAATTGTGTTTACGTGTTCGTGGGACATTTTCTCTTCTTTTTATTTGCGCAGCACAATCACCTCCTGTCCTCGTTCCAACCATCTCTGGTCGTGTTCTTCGTGCTCGACCTCTCTCCCTCCTCCACAATGACACCGTTGTTATAACGACCTCCTTTTTTTTCCTGATTCTGTGTTCGGCTCCGTGGATTCATCATTCCAGAGGACCGTTAGACCTCTTGTCCTCTCTCATCTATTTTTCTGTCAATCTATTCCTGGTCGATGCATCCAAGCCTCCTTATTCTCTGGTCGGCCTCTCTGGGTTCCTGACACTGATTTGATTCTATCATCACAGGATTATTGTTTATATGGAGCTGATCTGTGGCTCTCTGAGGTTATTTTATCACCGTAACTCACAAATGATAACTCCAGCTTCATTTACATCAACACCGCTGGGTGAATTTTTTATTTTCTGTGCTATTTTCATTAACCCTCTGAATTCGTCACATTTTTACTCACTATGGTTCATTTTTCACTGCAATATGAAGTCCTGCACCTCTGTGGAAACAGAACAACCATGAATAGAAGAAAGGAGAACTCAGAAATCCCATTAAAGCAGCACAAATTTAAAATATATACATAAAGTATTTTACTATTTACAATATTATTACGACCTCTACAAACTAGATTTTTTCACTCTGCTCTGCACATCAACTCTGCAAAGATGTTTCAGCATGCTGAATGTATCTTCCAACAACTTGCTCCTCTGGTCACTGTTTCTGAACCATGCTGCATTTATTTTGTTGATCCAGTAGGTTTTATTGTAAAATCTAAAAATAGCAGTCTAAAATAGTTGTAAAATTGCCAAAAGGTACATTAAATGGTCAAAAATTTTGAAAACTTGCCCAAAGTAACTTGAAACTTAACCAAAGTAACCAAAAACGTCCAGAAGACTCAAACATTTACCAAAATCATGTACAAACTATCCAAAATTAGTTGAAATTAGTTTAAAGTTACTCAAAATGTGTTTTAAAATGACAATTTTTAGTCCAGTTTGAAGTCCAGTTTGGACGTTTCACCATGCTGAATGTATCTCCAACAACTTGCTCCTCTGTTCACTGTTCTGAGCCATGCTGCATTTATTTTATTGATCCAATAGGTCTGATTTTGCTCTCAATCGCTCTAATTTGATCCCATAATTGCGTCATCTCTGCTTTGTGGAAACACTGCCTGCAGTTCAGCCGAAAACTCAGATTTTTTTGTTTGTTTTTGACTATTGGTCACAGCTGATTCACTCATATCTTTTGAATTGTACTTTTTAACAGAATCTGGTGCAAATTATTTTTTGTTGATTATTTTAAATGGGATATGTAAACTATAGTGAGTTTAATGAAATGTCATGATTTTAAATGTAGATTTTCTCAATGGAACCAAACAGAAAGTTAGAAAATCCAATGATTCTTTCTATTTTTACAGTTTTTGCCTGATAAATGGTGTCATTTCTGGTGGCTTTTCAAGGATAACGGAGCTTTTCAAACCAGAAAATGAATCCATTAATGAATAAACTCATCAACTGGCAGCATTTTTAAAATCTGATAAACATTTCAGGCAAACGGGGAAACGTGTTGAATCAATCTTTTCACTTAAACTTCTTCAGGCTTCCTTCATCGTTAAGTCAACAAGAGGTTTATTGACTTTTCCTCGTAAGGATCGATGCTGCATCTGTTAATTTGTGACTTCACGTTAATCTTTGGATCAGTTAGGCTCAGAACTATGGATTTTACTTCCTGTTGTGGTGAGGCATGGGTCGGTACCTCGGTGTGTCTCAGAACTTCTCTGCCTCCAGGCCTCTTCTTTAAACTGATCTCTGTAGTGTCAGCTCAAAGTGAAAAGGAAAAGATTTTCTTTTCAGTCCAATCAAGTATTTTCTTTTCCTCCACTGACATTTGACACTAGGAAAATCTGAAGATATCTATGTCTTCAGTGGCTTCAGTTTGTTTGTAATAATCATATTTTTTAGTATCTTTTATTTGTTTTCTGTAGAATTGAATGTTAAATGTTGTCATCCTGTTTGTTGTGTTATTTTCTTCTTGTGGCCTGTTTATTAAAACATATTCTGCTGACTGTTTTCACACATCGTATAAATAAACTTGATTTATTTTGACAGTTTGTGGTGAAACACGACATTTGCTTGTTGTTCCTGCACATTAAAACTACCTGAGCAGGTGGATGAGATCAGAAGAAGGAAGAAGAGGAGGAGGAAGAGGAAGAGGAGGAGGATGGAGGAAGAGGAAAAGGAGAAGAAGGAGGAAGATGATGATGAGGAGGGGAAGCAGAGGAGCAGGAAGAGGAGGAAATTGAGAAGCACGAGGAAGGAGGAAAGAGAAGATCACGAGGAAGAGTAGAGGAAGAAAGAGGAAGAGGAGGAGGAAGAAGACTAGAAGGAGGAAGAGAAGGAAAATGAAAAGGACGAAGAAGGGGAGGAGGAAGAGGAGGAAGAGGAGGAAGAGGAAGAAGACAGTATATTCCTTTTTGCAGTTTGACTCATTAGAACTTAAACTTTTTGTTGTGGTTTGTGTTTAAACTGATTCTGTGTTGGTTGATCAAACTGTTGAAGTTGTCCATCGTCATAATAGAACCTGCTAACTCACTGTTCTGTCTGAGAAATATCTGATTCTGAGCTGCAGGTTATTGGTTCATTATCACATATTGATTACATGTTATTGATAAAGACAGGATGATGAAAGTTGACCTACAATAACCTTTAAAATAACACACGGGAAGCATCAAATGTTGTGCAAAAAGCAACAATTATGCTGTGCTCCTTATACGCAACGCCATGACATCACATTAGACTGACTTTTACCGCAAACATGTAGTACATACATGTTATTTCTGCACATACATGTAATCTTAGGAGTCACTGATGATGGATTTATTCTGTTGTTTTGGTGTCATTAAGAGCAGCGATGAAAGAAAGAAGCTCCACTTGGAATGAATGCAGGACAGATGGATGAATTAATGGACTTCAGGGTGTACAGATGAATAAAATGATCGATTATGGACTGATTGATCAATAGACTGATTGATTATGGACTGATAGATCAATAGATTTATAGATTCGGAGGAGAAAATCCTCAAGAGTCTGCAGATTTTGTGAGTTTTTCTGCTAGATTTCTGCACACACTGCTGAATAATTTACACCCACCACTTCCTCTTCCACAGTAATCTGTCGCCTCCTCTGTGTTCATGTTGTGTGTACATGCGGTATGCGAGTTCAGCTTCATGTGTGTGTGTTTGTGTTGCTGTTCGTTTCACAGACTCACACTGAGATGACGGCGTTTTAACTCAGAAGAAGCTCTGCAGAAAGACAGAAAGTCGCCCACCTCTGCTCAGGAAGGTAGATGACATTTGTGACATTTCAGCATGTTGATAAATCATTAAATATTTCACCCGAGAACATTTGCTGCTTGTAGATTCTCACTGATTTGATAAAGCATAAAAAGTAGCAGTCGACTAATTTGGTATTTTTCAGCTGATTATGAGTCAGAAATGAGCGTAAACTAAACATAAACTCCAACATTAAGCTCTGCTGAAATGCTTTTCTTCTTTTATGTTTCGCATGGTTAATTAAAAAAAGGACTTTTCAGCAATTATCCAGACTAGAAATCAGCTGATATGGGTGCCGATCACTGGTAACCAAGAAAGACAGATAAATAATATGTGGAACTGGCTGCATCTGTGCCCATGTTCTGATCTATTAATGCACATATTTTTTTCAGTTGTTTGGTCATGTGTCACTATTTAAGTCACTTTAAAGAGGATTTTTCTTCTCGAACGTCTCAGTAAACCTCCTCCATCGTCTCGCTGTGAACTGATTTCTCTGTTTTGACACAGAACAGTTATTCTGACGGCAGCTTTTACCTCCTCGGCGTCTGGTTTGACAGGAATAAACCTTCCAATTACCAGCAGAAGAGAAAACCACACGAGTCAGGGATGGTTGGAACAACACAACAAACATGTCTCAGTTAGAAATCTATCAAAATAAACTGGAAAACTATTCAATTTGTATTTTCTACAGCTGTTGTTCTTTCTATAAATAGGAATTTATCAGTAACTAATGAACAGAGACTCCTAATTTAAGCATTTTTACTTTCAAAAATATCAGAAAAACAGCTAAATTAACAAAAATTAATTGAGCAGAGGAATAAACCTTCCACAAACGCGTCAGTGACTGTCAAATTCAGCTAGAAAACTGAAATTAACTTAATCTTTTCAGCTAATCTTCCATTAAAATGAAATCTATCAATAACTAATATACAGAGACTTCCAATTTAAGCATTTCCACTTTCAGAAATATCAGAAAAAATAACAAAAATAAATAAAGTACAGGAATAAACCTTCAACAGACATGTCTCAGTGATTATCAGGTTTTAAAAATCTATCAAATTCAGCTGCTAAACTAAAATAAACTTTTTGATTATTTACAAATTTGGCCTGTTTTTTTTATTTTATTTTACAGTCAACATGTAAATTTATTTTCAATTCAACTTTATACTATCTGTGCTTCAATAAAACATAATTAATAAGCAAATACATTTGCAGAAATAACAACTAAATTAACAAAAATAAATAATTAACCAGCAAATGATCAGCATCAAACTAAATCCGACCATGTTTTTGCTACATTTTAAACTAATCTGGATTTTAATCTATCCGCAGTGACTCTTGTTGTGTTTTATTCTAGTTTCTGACTGTTTGTAATAAAACAGTTCAACCTGCGGAGCTCCTCCTCCTGAGTTTCTTTTAGAGCTCAAAAAGCTGCTTCTGAATAATTTACTGGGTTTAAAATCAGATGGTTGGTTTTCCCTGTGATTCGTTAAAGCTGCTGCTGACTGATGAAGTTAGGTTTCTGCTGCAGGTTCAGGCTGATTTATGTCCGTTAATAAACAGACGGAGGGCTGTGATTGGTCGGTTTGATGACCTTCATGATGACAGGAAGCTGCTGATAAATCCTGACAGCAAAGACGTTTGGAGGACAAACCGTACTGCAGTTTGATCTCCAGTGGGTTGGACCAGTAAAATCACAGCATAAAAACCTAGAAATAACCACAATTCCAAGATTTTCTTTTGTTTTAGTGCAAAAAAGTACATTCTGAAAATGTTCACATTTAAAGAATCTTTTTTTTTCTACAAAATATTATGAACAACCTGAAATTTCTCCAAGAAAAATAAATTCAATTCCAATACCATTATGCCTCAGTTTATCATGTACACATTAAACGTAAACGTTCAGTAAATGTTAAATAAGTTAAACCCAGCAGTCTCCATCAGGTTGGACAGTTAAAAGTTGTAAAATCCACTAAAACTCAACAAGCAGTCGACCTGCAGACCATAACTCTGGTATTTTATTACGCAGAAAAGCGATTTAAGATGCCCTCACCTCCACTGCTGAGTGAATACAACCAGACGAATGAGATTTCTTTGGCACTATAACGTCTGAGTGACACATAAATATCATATGAATCCTCCCGCATTAAAGAACAAAACCCAGATTCAGAGTGGAATCATAAAATGTGTGAGTAGGAGGCTGCCTGTGGTCATGACCGGGGAGCTGAGATGTCTCATTTAAAAGGATTTAACGGAACGACATGGAGGCTGAAGGCTCGACGTCTGCTGCAAAGAGAGAGATTCAGTCTGGATGCTGCAGCAGTTGCAGCCTCAGCGACACAAGACAAGACTTCAGAGGAGTTTGTGGGTCAAGAAAAGTCACTAAACTCGAGGAGGCTAGATGACAGAAGAGCTCAGCCGAGCAGCATAATGTGATGCTGTCGAAGTGTTTTAGTCCAGTGGTTCCCCACCAGCGAATTTCGCTGAATTTTGGTTGATTTTTTTGTGAATTTTGTTAAGAAACATTTTTAACATTTCTTTTTTCCACCAAAAAATGTTCAAAGATTTCCCCAAAATGTTGAAAATGTGGACATCAGAAGTTTCACTGTGAAAACATATTTTTTTCCACATTTTCAAAGTTTAAAACGGGTCAATTTTGACTCACAGGACGACACAAGGGTTAAATCAAGTCTACTACATACCTGAGTTAACATGCAAGTAGTTATTTACCTACACTTGAGAAAAGGAGTGAATTTAACATAAAAAACGAATGCGGTAAACTACTTTCTCCATGTTAGTGCAGCCTAACATGCCGCTTTCCTCTGCAACTTCAGTGTGACGCTACATTTAACCCTCTGGATCCCCTATAAACCAGTTAACTTTTTAAAAAACTGGTAAAACTACATCATTAATCGAGGCAGAAACTGGAAAAACCATCCAACCAACCCCAAAAAAAAAAACCCAATCAGATTATTTTATAGTTTTAAACTGGCAGATGGAGGAAATAAACCTGAGAAGGTAGAAGCTCATATTTTTTAACAGAACAGTTGTGTTTCTTTGCTGTGTTCTGGAGGGGAAACGTGGTTGAAGATTGAGGAGAAAGAAGCAGCTGAATGTGATGAAATGAGAGAAAAACAAGTGAAAATCAGGATGGTTTTTTTTGATGAAACTGGAAGAGCATAAATAAAAGGGAAGGAGCTGTGTGCGGCAGGTTAAACTCAGAGGTTAAACATTATTGATGAACTTGGAGGATAAAAGGAAGCTCCAGCTGGGGAAATAAGGAAGAAGATGCTGAGGATGAGGAAAGATGAAGAGCATTCTGGGAGATGGAGAAGACATTTAATGGATGGATTACTTGAATCAGCAGTTTGTCCACGCTGGGACACATGAGACGATGGAAACGAAGAAGAAAACAGCTGAGATGAAGATCTGAAAACACTAAATACCACTAAAATATAATCATTACACCAGCACTGGTAATACTGTAGTACACTGTCTAAGAAAATCCAGTAAAAACTGTGAAAAAAGGTGGATATCTGTAAAATAATGATATTTTAGTGAATTTAAATTGTTGTTTGTAAAACAACAGCACTATTTCAGATGAATATATAGTAAAAAAACAAAACAAAACTGTAATTTTACAGTGAAACATTGTAAAAGAACAACTTATTATTTGTAACAATACAGTTTTGTTTTGACTATTTACAAATTTGGCCTGGTTTTTATTTTACAGTCAGCATGCATTTTTTTAAAATTTTATTTTATTTAACTTGATATTATCTGTGAATGAAAACTGGAAAAATTTCTAAACTTACAGTGAGTTGTTCCAAAAATAACATTTTATTTTTTATTTATTTATGTATTTTTTAAAGTAGGAAAAAAGAAGATGGAGACAGAAAAATAAAAATTAAATAAAACCAATCATTGTCAGAAATTTGCAGTATTCTTACTTTTCTACTTGAAGTATTAAAGGATCAAATGTGCTTTTCAGGTTTGCTTGGTGAAGCGTTGAAGCTGCAGCAGAAGATGAAGTGATTCTACTGCTGCCGCTGCAATAAAACAGATATTTATGTAAGGATTCTTGTTCCCTCTCGTGTGAAACAAAGTGCTTTCAGAGGAAACAACACGACTCAATTGAAGGGATTATGTAACACGAAAGGATTATGTAAAAATAAAGAATGGAAAAAAACAACAACATTAAAAATTAAACCTTAGAGAGTACAGCTGATCAGTACTGTAGTACAAGAGGTTTGGATTAAGAACACAAAGCTGTGATCCTGTAATCCATCTACTGTCGCTCTTTAACACAGAAACACCTTCAGTCTGCTGAGTCACGCTAACGTCTTTAGATAGTGTAGCTGATGGATTACTATTATTATTATTATCATCATCATTATTATTATTATTAGTTAAGTGAATGAGCAGCGATGGTTAGAAAAGTGACTTTATTCTCTGCGTTCATAGATCTGAATAATAAAGAGGTGGTGTTCTGTAGGTTTTAGTTGATTTTCTGTAGGTTTTCTGCTGGTTTTAGTTGGTTATTTGCAGGTTTTAGTGGGTTTTCTGCAGGTTTAGCTTGTTTAAAATAATGACAAATATATGTAAAATAATATTTTCTGCTGAATGAAAACAACACAGTCGGGCATTTTAAGGGACAAATTACCATTTATAAAAATGGTGGAAAAAAAACAACATGAAAGTAATTTTTGATGAGAACATTATATACAGTTGTACAAGTCTGTAATTATATATTATCTGAGTCTATAATTATATATTGTTAAATCTGTAATTTTACAAAACTGGGAACATCAGATGAATGGAAACCAGGTGACTGAAGTATGACAGGCCTAGTATGTATCTTTGAGAATCTATATCGAGACTTTATGAAAAGAAAAACTGACAATTTCTTGTTACTGGATGTCTTCAAACTCTCAAATATCACTACACTCATCTGCAGGAGACGTTTTTATTCTGTCTTCTCCTCGTTAAGGCATTTCATCCCACTGCTCTGATTAAAAATTCTTCAGCTCAGCCCCGAACAGGATTTTAAAAGGAACAGAAATATTCGCAATATCCATTTTCACATCAGGGCTGCAGGCAAAAAGATTCAATCTGAAGAACTTCTTAGAGTTTTACAATGAATTGAGTTGCACAGAATTGAAGCCCAGTGTGTGAAATATACACACCAACACTTCCTGAAGTACAAAAAACCTAAATATTAAAAAAATCTTATTAAATCACATTAGAATGACTTTAATTTCTCATTCTAGTGTGAATCATCAGTCTCATCTCAACCAGGGGGAAAAGGTGACAGAAAACCAAATTACTATCTGTGTGACTAATCTGTTCTGTTATTGATTGTATCTGCTGTTTGTTTCCATCTGAGGAGACTTTTACCTTCAAATCTCCACAATAAAGCAGTGATTTATGTTTACAGTACTTAAAGTATCTCCTCTCTGAATAATAAACTGCATTAATTTGACGTTGAATCAACGTTGAAGCAGTGACTGATGTTGAACCAGTCAAGGTCAGCAACATCCGACATCGTCTCGCTGCAATAACTGACATTTACAAGACGTACGAGTTCAGACGATGATCCTTTCATCGTCTATAACTTGCTCTGATCAACCACCTGTCACACGTGAGCCTTCAATGTCTACCCAGAATGCATTTTTCAAACCAAATAGGTCCAAAACATGTCAAAAAGATCTTGAAACGTCTCGAGAAAATGTGTCTTCTGTCCAAAAAATGTCTAAAATGACTAAAAGCTTTTCCAAAATAGTTCTAAAACTGTCCAAAATGGTATCAAATCAAGATATAAATGATCCTTTCATTGTCTAGAATTTGTTCTGATCAACCACCTATCACACATAATAATATGAGCCTTTAAAGTTTATCCAGACTGCACTTTTTAAACCAAATATGCCTAAAACGATTCAAAACGTATCCAAAAGATCTTGAAACATCTTCAGAAAATGACTCTTGAATTGTCCAAAACATTTCAAAAGTTGTCCAAAGTTATTCTAAAACTGTCCAATATGGTATCAAACCTAGATATAAATGATCCTATCATTGTCTAGAACTTGTTCTGATCAACCACCTTTAATGTTTACCCAGAATGCACTTTTTAAACCAAATATGGCCAAAACAATTCAAAATGTGTCCAAAAGATCTTGAAACATCTCCAGAAAATGTGTCTTCTGTCCAAAAAATATCTAAAATGGCTGAAAACGTTTCAAAAATGACCCTAGAATTGTCTGAAACATTTCAAAACCTGTCCAACACAATTCCAAAATTTTCAAAATGCTGTCAAATCTTGATATAAATGATCCTTCCGTTCTCTAGAACTTGTTCTGACCAACCACCATGACACATGCTGATATGAGCCTTGAAGCTGCAGCACATTTCAGCATCCCCACAGCTATGGATGGAACGATGGATGCTAATTAAAATCCAGGTACGTGTCACTGATGGGACACAAATGTAGAACACGTGATTCATAACATACGACGGATTGGGAGCTGCACATCTCTGATTGGCTGTTTCTCTTTGCTCTGAGACGCTTCCTGACAAAATGTTTACGGTTTGTCAGGTGCCAGCCGCGAGGGAGCCCCGAGGAAAATGAGATGTTGTTGTTTTTTTGTTTGACATCCTCTCACTGGTGTATGTCTGGATTCACAGCTACTAACAAGAATAAATGTGTTTTCAGACAGTGCAGAGGGTTTTACTTGCCGTCAGCAGTGATCCTGGAGACTAAAGATCTCATGATTTACTTTCATTTTCTATCATGCACGACAGCATGGACTCACTATCAACGATTACACCCTCATTAGTGATGCCAAGTTCAAATTTAAACAATTACTTGGCGACGATAACAAGCAATATAACCAATTAATCAAATGAAATAGAGTGGATGTTTTTCCACACGCTGATGAGACTGTTCAACCAGTGGGACATGAAAAATCAATCAATGGAAAACTAGAAAATGATTTTAGTACAGAAGGAATCATGTCTTGAATATAATTCTTGTATCAAAACGATCATTTCATTGTTTATAACCTGTTCTGACCAACCACTGATCACATATGCTGATAGTTTACCCAGAACGCACTTCTTAAACTCAATATGAGCAAAACGATTCCAAACATGTCCAAAAGATCTTGAAACATCTCCAAAAATGTGTCTTCTGCCCAAAAAATGTCTAAAATCACTCAAAATTTCTCCAGAATGACTCTACAACTCAATACATTTCAAAACTTGTCCAAAACAATTCAATTTCGCTGTACTTCTATGTCTGTATTGTGGTTTTCTGAGAATGAAAGCTGTGTATTTTAACTGTTTCATGCATTGTAGGTTAAACTGCATCAACAGGGTTTTTCTGGCTGCATACAAACCCTGACAGTTTAACGTTCACACACCATTTTATTTTGACTCTACAAAGAAGAGAAACAACTAAAAGGTCAGTTTTAATCCTTAAGATTGGGTTTCTGTTGCTAGTTAGTAATAAAAGTCACCCGATTATTTGCAAATTGAATGTTTTCAGTGTGAAGCAGCAGCAGGGACTGTTCTCTTGGCACTAGAAGCAACTTAATACACCTTTAGATCAGAACTATGCACACAATAATTCACATAAAATGCTCTCATGGTAGAAGACACTCACAGCTATAAGTGTAATTATTGTGAGGCTGTCGGTTTTTCATTTCACTGCTGTTGTTCCTGTGTTAAGATAAACGCACACAGACAAATAAAAACTAATGAAATGAAACCAGTCGTGCCCATTTCCAGAAACCCGATCACCACTAACTCCATCGTGAAGCCTCAGTGGAGCTTCAGGTTTCTCTACGTCTCCCTGATATGGTCCAATAAAGCATCATGAACCAGACTCTACTAAACCATGTCCTCTTATCTGAACACGCTATAAATTAGTCTGAGGAAAACATGGATCACGATGACACGGCTGAGTGGAACCATGTACTCCACATTCATGTTGTAATCTGCACAAGTTGCTGGTAGAATCCAGAACGATGGAGGCTGAAAACCATCTGTTCCCACTAACATACTGGTTTGGAACGTGCATTAGCTGAGATTAGAGCTAACAGGCAGCAGCCACATCCACATCAGACTAACATCCATCAGCACAGACAACGAAAACTGCTTTTTACATTTTTAATTGTTGGACAAAGCTGGAATTTTCAATGATCTAGCCCATCACATTTGTTTTACTCCACGCTAGAAACACAAAAATGTGTTTAATAGCTGGTTTCTACATCCTAAATTGTATTTTTTGTGACTTTCTTTGTTTCAAATTGTCATTTTAAAGTGCAGAATCCCATGTATCTTGAAAACTGGACTTTTCTTTTAGGTCCTTGGAGATGTTTTAGCTCAAATACAAAAGGTTTCTTCACTCCTGTTCAGAAATGAAGAGTGGTTTATTTCTTACTGCCATTTTCAGTTCAGCCTGAGCATAAGATACTTGCGTTCAAGTAAATTTTTTGGTCTTTTTGGGCTAAAAATCAGTCATTCCATTGCCCTAATTCTCTGTCTTTACTGTCAAACAGTGTCTTAACTGGGAAATGTATTAGAAATGTCACATATGCAGCTTTATATTCAAGGTAATGACAATGTTCAGATCATAATAGACGCTGAGGGTTCCAGGATAACTACTTTGTGCAACATTTCAGTCCAGAAATGAATCAAAACCAACCGATTCTGGATGATCAGCTGGGATATAACATCACAGACTTTATTCTCTACTGAAGCAGCATGATGTGATGAATCCTCTCTTCTGTGCTGCAGAGTCGCTGCCTCTCTGAGGGGTTTTTGTCACAGTGCATGAAATTAACATGTTCGTGGAGCATCTTCATGGATGTATGAGTGTGTGGGAGTGACAGCAGCGTTACGCTTCCTGTTTAACTTAATGCAGCGAGAGCACGTCGCTATAAATCTGCTGATGCTGTGTGTTGGAATCAGTCTGTTAAGACGCTCAGCCGAAGAGAGAAAAACCTCATTGCATGTTTTTACACATCATCAGTCTGCAGCGTCCAGCAGTTACTGAAGCTATATATTGTGTTAAGATTGGGAAGTGAGTTCTATCCTCGACTAGCTGTGTGTTTGTTCACTTCAGTTCAGAGCTTCTACAGGAACCAGAAACAGCCAGAGAGCGAGCATGAAGACACTGATAGTTTCATGCTTTGTACTCAGGTCTGCGGTTTTCCTCAGCAAAGTGTTGTTTTAAGTAAAAATAATGAGTGTAAAAAGAAGCCTATGTGGGATAATTTGTATTACTGATTCACTGCAGGGACTAAAAAATAGAATAATAACAAAAACTGCACATCTGTCCATGTGCACATCTGCACAGGGCAGTTTATAGCAGGACACAGCAGAACGAAGAGGTGGGACATTAATACATTTAAGAGTAGCACCAAAATGAGTGTACAGGTGGTTTTATGTGTGACTGTGTGTAGATGTTTACAACTGCATTCAATCTGGAAGCAAGCAAATTCATGTAAAAGAGAAAAAGTACATATATATGAATCCAGTGAACCTCAAAAAGGTTTGAAAAGGCTTGTTGTCTGACAAAAACCTTGAAAATGACAGCAATTGTCAGCTATAAAATGTAAAAACTGAGACAACTGTTGGATTTTGGGCTTTCCGATGAGGAAATTTAACCAAATAAGTGATTAAAATCATGGCAATTCCTCAAAATCGCTAAATTCTGCATGTCTAAATGTTGTTAAAATAAGCAGGTTGCTCTAGATTCTGCAAAAATCTAAAATTCTGAGCTTTTCTGCCCAAGAAATCGTCAGCGACTGAGTTTCCTATCATCCATGAAGAAATTTAAGTTTAAAATTGTGATATTTCACTAGAATCAAATAATTCTAAATATCTCTCTTTTTAAAATGCCAAAATAAACAATTTGCACCTGATTCTGCTAAAGGGGGGGGGCATTAACAACTGAGATGTCATCAACAGTCAAAAATTCTTTGACTTTTCAGCTGAACTGCAGGCAGTGTTTCTACTAAACCGATGGCAGAAATGTATGGAAACAAGGTAAAAATAGCAAAATATCTTTTGTATGCTGAGCCATTATTTTCTTCCAGTCTTGGTAACAGCTGGAAAAACTGAGAAAATCATTGGATTTTGACATTTCCAGTGGAAATTTTGAATATATCTAAATTTAAAATAACGATATTTCCTCAAAATCACAAATAATTTCCTCTAGATTCTACAAAACAAACAAACAAAAAACAATAAGATCTTTTCTGCCCAACAAGTCCTTAACGACTGAGTCACGTGGCCAGAATTCAAAATGTTTTTGTTCTTTTTAGCTGAACTGCAGGCAGTGTTTACACGGAGCAGAAAGGAGAAATGTAGGGAAGCAAATAAATAACGTAAACAGTCAGATTTTGAACTTTCCAATCATCCATGAATGCATCAACCGTGAAGAAATTTAAGGTAAAAACTGGAATATTTCATTAGAATCAAATAATTCTACGTCTCTCTTTTTATAAAATGTCAAAATAAACAATTAACACCAGATTCAGTAAAACAAAACTGAGATGCCACCAACAGTCAAAATTATTTGTTTGTTTGTTTTTGGTTGAACTGCAGGCAGTGTTTACACAAAACTGTTGGGAGAAATGTATAGAAACAAGATAAAAATAGTAAAATATCTGTAGTATAACAAGCCATTATTTTGTTCCAGTGTTGGTAGCAGCTGTTGGTATTTAGAAGAATGTTCTACACACTGATTCCATTTTTTTTCAGTTACAGAAATTCAACTTTTGTTTCCTCTCTGTCTGGTTTATGGCAGTAAAATCGTGTCAAACTGCACAGAAAACCAATCTGAGTTCTCTCTACTTCTTGCCAAGAATTTACAGAGAAAAATGAGCCCAAGGTGAGGAAAGTCAGTAGAAAAACAAATATACTCACACAGATGGGCAGCGAACCAAAAGAATAAGCCAAAACAAAAGAGGGAAGAAACACAATGAATGCAAATAACTCCACACAACCAACATCCAGTGAGTCTGAGGAGCTCTGGTTGATATCAATCGAGCATTGAGAGAAAAAGACCCAGAAGAGATCTTACCACCAAGTAACATCCAGATTCAAGTGGAAAACACCAGAAAACAGGGTCAGAAATCACAGTCGAGAGCATGTTTGTGCAGCGGAGCGAGAAAGACGAGTCTTCCTGCAGGATGCAATCAAACCACAGCAACAACAGCCCACCAAAAATAAAAAACAAAAGCACTGACAGTAGAAAAACCAGAGGCGGCGAGGAGGAAAGTGCTGTGGACAGATGACTCATCCCTCATCACTTTCTCCTTAAGTGGGTGAATCCAAACAGCACTCTGTCGAGTCAAACCCCCACAGTGAAGCCTGCAGGCTGCAAGACACCTAATGTGTTCAAACAATCCAGAAATGTCCCACAGTAGTCTTCTCTGCTTTACTGGGTTCCACTTTATCTTCTAAATGCACAATGGAAGGGAGGAATTAGTTAACATTTAGCCTGAATAATCCTCCATTTAAAACCTCAACAGAAAGGTCGAAGATTGAACTATCAAAGGTCAAAACTTACTAAATGTTGGAATAACAACAGGTTTGTGTTTCAGTTAAACGTCTGCTTCATTTTTAAACAGCTAGAACCTGGAAAAGGTCAGGAAATATAATAAAAAACACAACAGAAAGTCCACTTTAATTCCAGCTTTACACTATTCAGACCTTACATGATGACCAGCTGCCTGATATTGTGTTGGTGACCCGTCTAATGGACTCCACTAGATCCTGAAGCTGTGGTATCTGGAACCAAGATGTTAGCAGATGATCCTCTAAGTTTGTTTGTCCAGCACATCCCACAGATGCTGGATTGGACTGAGATCTGGAGGCCAAGTCAACACCTCAAACTGGTTGTTTTGCTCCTCAAACCATTCCTGAACCATTGTTGCTTTGTGGCTGAAAGAAGCCATCAGGGAAAATCAAAAGGGTGTAGATATCTGCAGCAAAGCTTATGTAGGTGTAAAAGTAACGTCCACATGGACGGAGGACCCAACGTTTCCCAGCAGAACATTGTCCAAAGCATCACACTGCCTCTGGCAGATGGCCTTCTTCCCATAATGCATCCTGGTTCCATGTGTTCCCCAGCTAAGTGACACACCTGGACGTCCACATGAATTTAGAGTCACCGTGGACTAGTTTTTGATAAACTTAGGTCATTTTGTACGTATTTCACCTAATTTTTGATGAATTTTAGCAATTTTTCGGATACGTTTTAGTCATTTGGGACATTTAGAAAAATGTTTTTGACCAGATTTATGTCATTTTAGACAAATTTGGAGTCATTTTGAGAATGCTGTAGTCATTAAGGACGCAATTTAACTTTATTTTGGACACATTTTAGACGTTTTTCTGTCATTTTAGATCAATTTTGAATAAACTTAAGTCATTTTGGATGGATTTTACCTATTTTCAGACACAATTTAGACTAATTTTAAGAATTTTAGAGATGTTCTGGTCATTTTGGACCATTTTTGGGTAACTGTTGACAAGATTTATGTCATTGTGGACACATTTTGAGTCTAGTTTTGTGTATTTGCAATGATGCATGCAGCTATAGAAGCAGAACACTGCACACAAGAACATGTTATTTTTGCACCTTCTTTCTTCTATTCACATATTTTGGACTCATTTTGAGTCATTCTGGACAAATTTTTATGCATTTTGGACAAGTTTTAATCATTTTGGGCTAATTTTGGATAAACTAGTATCATTTTGGACTGATTTCACCAAATTTTGGACACATTTTAGACAAATTTTAGACAAGTTTTAGTCATTTTGGACCAGTTTTGGGTGTTTTTTGATGAGCTTTGGATAATTTTGGGCATTTTTTTTGCAGTTTTGTTTACTTGCGATGATTCGCACAGCTGGGAGAAGAACAGTATAAACGAGGAATACCACCATGATTTGCATGTTTTTCTTTTTTGTTTAAGAAAATGTGATTTATCAGACCAAACCACTTTCTTTTGGTTGGGAATCTGCACAGAAGATTAGAATAAGGAATAAAATGGAGGAAACTTGGAAGAATCTTTCTTCTAGAGCGTATTTTAATTCGCTGCAGTTCTCACTTTGTGATTTTAATAAGCTGTCATCAGTGAACACGCATTAATAATTTTATTAAGTGAATTCATTCGGTGTGATAAACACTGCAAATGAAACACAATTTCTGCCATCCCCCCCTCGACAAGGCGACACAGAAGCAGTGACAAATGAAGCTCAGAGCAAACAAATTTCAAAATAAACTGCGCGTTTATAAAGACCTTGGATGGATTAACATGAGGACAGTCACCGACAGGCTCCAGATGTGCAGCCTGAACAGATGTTTTGCTCTCGCTCTCCAATTTCCCTCCAGATCTGACAAGTTCGTGTCTGACCAAGATGAGTTCCAACAAAGATCTAAATACTGTGACAAAAATAAGATTTCCAAGGACTGAAGAGGCTCATATTTAATCTAACATGGTTTCATTTGCAACAGTTTTGCTTCCAACGTGATTCGAGAATAAAATAAATCCATACTTTGTTGACAATCTGACACAGCATCTCAACTTCCTCATATTTATGCTGCTCCTCCACTTTTCCTTCCCTCCTGACCTTTAATATATTAATTAACCCACACGGATAGTAATTATCGATAAAGAACTTAGGTTCGTTCTGTTTCTCATCAACATTTATAAGATTTATCTGCTGAGAAAGCTTTTTCATCTGCATGTCAAGCTCACAAACTGTAAAAAAAAATATGCTTTTTTATTGTAATTTTGAGAGCAATTTACTGTTATTGTACAAATCGTCTCTGTTCTGTTCAATTACAAAAAACAAGTAAAATAACATTTATTTTACAGATATTTGCTGTTATTTTTAGAGATTTTGAATGATACAGTATTCCGCATTTTTTTTAACATGTTTTTTTTGCAATTATTATTTTTTTGACTGCTGGAGATCCCAAATCCAGGATCTCAACAATTTTTAAAAACATTATTACATCATTTAATGATCTTGTAGGGGGCAGTGGTGGCGCAAGGGTTAAGTCTCTGGACTACTGATCAGAAGGTCACAGGTTCAAGCCCCGATGCGGCCACTGATGGGCCCTTGAGCAAGGCCCTTAACCCTCCCTGCTCCAGGGGGCGCTGACCTGTCGCTCTCCCCCAATTGGGGAGAGATGCGAAAATCAGAATTTCCCTTCATGGGATTAATAAGGGATAAAAAAAATAAAGCTACTGAAACTACACATACCAAACCCAATTTAGGTTCTTTTACATTTATGATTTGCATATAAAGGGAAACAGAAAATCACTCTATTGGATTCATAGTAAGTAAAGTTTCTTCCTCTTTTGTTTTTTGAATTTTTTTGTAAGTATCAGTTGTGAACATTAAATGATATATTGGATCATAAACTACCAAAGACGACTTCTACGAGTGCAGAGTTTCAGTTTCACCACTAAAAACCAGCTTCGACTCTTTGCTCATTTTTAGTTACAAGAAATCCAACACTGCAAGAAATCTGTGGGTGGCGTTTGTTTATATACAGTCTTAATCTAGCCTGGCTCATTAGCTTGTAGCATTTACCTAAATTCCAAGGAAACTTTGAAGTAAATTTACATGAACTGCTTCTTTATTTTCTTTCTTTTAGGGAAGTGAACGCAGCATTTGAACATCTCTAACAGTGAAGTTTAAACCTGTTCACACACCTTACAGCTGATTGAATCTGAAGCTACGTTATGCTAACACTACTTATTTTACACAGTAGAGTTGCTCACATTCCTACAAAGCCATGTTCCTTAAAGGGAAAGGCTCAACTGGATACAAGAGCATCAATCCACCTCAGATATTTGATTCTGTCATTAGAGAACTATGTCGTAACGTGGTTAAACAAACGCTTGACTGGAAGAATCACCTTTATGAGCAGAAATTTACCTGAAAGGTTCAACGGAATGGACCAAAACGCTGTTAATAGATGCTTTGTTTCTTTCACAATAAGTGTTCTGCTGGTGTAAAGGATGGATGGCTGGATGGATGGCTGGATGGATGGCTGGATGGATGGATGGATGGATGGATGGATGGATGGATGGATGGATGGATGGATGGATGGATGGATGGATGGATGGATAGATAGATAGATAGATAGATAGATAGATAGATAGATAGATAGATAGATAGATAGATAGATAGATAGATAGATAGATAGATAGATAGATAGATAGATAGATAGATAGATAGATAGAGATAGATAGATAGATAGATGATAGATGGATAGATAGATTTTAATAATCTTGAGGGAAATCAAGAAAACATCATGGATTCACCTTCAGTCATGAACTCATTAATTCTGACTTCAGAAAACACCAAACTGTTTTGTTCGGTCATCTTCTGGGCGGCTCAGTTAGGTTTTTTCCCCGTTTCTCAGACAAAAAATTCACGTTTTTATGCAGCACAACGTTGCCGCTTCCAATAAGAAGCAACACAACGAGGATAAGAGCAGAACGACGACAGGAATAAGCTGCTCCGGTCTCCATCAGAGCAACATTCATTTAGATTAAAGCAGGCATGACTGGCTGTAATACATTCACAGATCTCATGAAGCATGAAGCTTCAAAACGGCATTCCATAATCCATCTGGGCATCGTGTGTGTGTGCGTGATGACTAACACTTTACACTGTATGTATGCAGTGTGTGTGTGTGTGTGTGTGTGTGTGTAGTAAATGTGTGTGTACAGCGTTGAGACGGATGCTTTAATTCACACAGAGTTTTATGGTGCCACTCATTTATCTTCAGTATGTGTGACATCTGAGCGTGTGTGTGTGTGTCCAGCCTCATTAAAGATCATCTCAGCTTGAGGTAAAACCAATTTTTAAGGGCATTAACACCAGAGCATCGTGTTTATTGGTTGGTTAATTTAAAAAAATGGTCTTTCTCAGCTACACACACACACACACACTTTGATTATTGATGAGTTCTACAGCAGAGTTCTAGAATCTTTCTTGTGTTTTTCAGTTATCTGTTCATCTGATTACTTTCAAACTGGATGTGTGAGTCTCTGGGACTTTGAGGAAGTACAGTGTTGATTTTATTTCTCTGTTTTAATGTAGAACACCTTGATTTGGCTTTTCCTTCTTTTTTTGACAAGAATATAAAGAAAAAGAACTTTCCATTGAGCCAAAGATGCATCGACTGAACCCTGGTTTCAGTGGGGTAAATACTGATGCACTCACTAATTTCACCTTTTTATATTGTTTATCTGTTGACAGTATTTTGTTAATATCTGTCTTCACTTTGACACGGAAGGGTCATATCTTTATAAATGCTTCCTGACTCTCAGGATTCAGTGGAAATATTTGGAATAAATGTCTCAGAAGATAAGACAAAATAAGCCTCTATATCCAGCGGTGAGGACGTTTGCATTGTTCCTCTTCAAAATATTTAAAACTTGATGATTTAAGATAGTCTCCTCTGAAAATAGTCCTTGGAATATTTAGAAGCAGCATCACCTGAAAATAAATCAAATTCAGTTCATTTTCAGAATCTTCAGAAACCTGAAAACTCTGAAATGAGACGTGAAGTCTTCAGATCTGATACACACACATGCAGAAATATTATATGATTTTTTTTTTTATTTTTTTGTTTTTTTTATTTTTTTTAAAGGGGGAAAGGAAAGGAAGGAAAGGACAGGAAAGGAAAGGAAAGGAAAGGAAAGGAAAGGAAAGGAAAGGAAAGGAAAGGAATGGAGAGGACAGGACAGGAAATGAAATTAAATGAAATGAAAGAAAATGAAATGAAATGAAAGGAAATGAAATGAAATGAAATGAAATGAAATGAAATGAAATGAAAGGAAAGGAAAGGAAAGGAGGAATAGGTGGTAGTGGGGACAGATAGAACATCATAGGTGGTAGTGGAGTAGGGGGGATAGGGAAATGACAAGGTGGAGTAGAGAGGACAAAGGTGAGAGAGGTTGGAGAGGTGAGGAGGTAGGAGGCAGAAGGGGTGAGGAGATGGAGGAGGAGGAGGCTAAGTTGAGCTACCAGCAGCCTCCTCCACCTTCTTGTTGCTCTTAAACCGACTCCAGAAGCTCTTCTTCTTTGCGTTCTTCTCCTGCTCCTGTGGTTCTTCTCTCTCCTCGATCACCTCTTCAGTCTTTTTTTGGTTGTTCTGTCTGTCTTTGGTCCGCTTGAAAAACTTACAGAATGACTTTTTGTTTTTCTTTTGGATCCAAAGCTCTGTTTCCACCAGCAGCCCCTCAGTCTTGCCGAGCATCTCTGAGAGGTTGCCATAAATGTTGGCTATTTGTTGGATTTCCTGGTCTCTGCTGGCGAGCAGCTCTTCTGCAGACTTCACAATCACTTGATTTTCTTTTTCTTTCTCCTTGACTTCATTGCTGGATTCCAGCAGCAGCTTCTCAGTCTTGGAGAGCGTCTCTGAGAGGTTTTCATTGATGATGGTGATTCGTTGGACTTCCTCGTCTTTGATGGCGATCACCTCTTGTGCAGACTTCAGGCTCGTCGCAATCTCTTGATTTTCTTTTTCTTTCTCCTCGATTTTATTGCCGGCTTCCAGCAGCAGCTCCTCAGTCTTGAAGAGCGTCTCTGACAGGTTTTCATTGATGCCGGTGATTCGATCGAGTTCCTTCTCTCTGATGTCGATCAGCTCATGTGCAGACTCAAGGCTCTTCACAATCTCTTGGTTTTTGTGAGATTGTTCGAAAAGCAGTTTCTCCAGTTTTTCAGTCTTTTCGACCGCTGCTTCTTTGTCCTTCTGCAGTTTCTTGGTTTCTTCCCTCAGACTTTTATTCTTGTCCACCAAGAATTTGACTTGCAATTTCAGGTCCTCATTTTCTTTGTGACCTGATTCTCTTTGGAGGTTTTGCTGCTTTTCAGTGAGCAGCTGTTGAAGGCGGCGGTCCATATTATTAAGTCGCTCCTTCAGATGTTCGTTTTCTAGCAAAGTAGAAAACTTCTTGTGAAACCAAAACGGTTTCCAGGCTTTGGAAGCAGCCTGTTCAGGCGTGATGGTGAAGCTAACTTTGCCTTTTGCTTGAAGTCTCTGTGCCATGGTGATGCAAAGAAAGTCCAGAAAGTAATCCAACAATAAAGGTTGCAGTTGTAATGCAAATAGGGTTCAGAAAGTACTCCACAATAAAGATGTTCGCAGTTTGTCGTCCAATCCAGCGCACTGAAGAAAGGTCCTGACCGCTCCTACATTTATAGGCAAAGGGCTGGGACATCATCAGTGATGTCATAATTGACCTGTGACATCACAATCATTTGCCTTTGCAACAGGGACAACACACACACACACACACATTCAGAACAAACAACACACACACACACACACACACATCAGATCTTAACAGCAGAAGATTCTAGAAGTCTGGCTCTAGAATCTTCCATCTACTCCACTAAACCAGGAAACCTGTGTGTGTGTCTTGGTGTGTGTTCTTCGATTATCTCGGCAGTCATTCATCTGATCCATTCCAAACTTGGTGTGTGCATCGCTGGGGTGTTGAGGAAGTGTAACATTGAGTTTGAGTCAAATCAGACGAAGGAGGTTGTCATTATACATGTAAACATCAGCATTTTTAAGTTTGCTATTATTAGCTGCATTGGCTGCAGGATTGTCCTAATGTTGTGGGGACATTGCCATCAAAAATACACATAATCCAATGTGTGTTCAGATCCTTAGATGCTGGAAGTGCATGAAACACAGTAGTGATTCTCCATGATAGAGATGTTTTACTGCTTACATTTTCAATTTGTTTCCCTACTCGTCTTCTTTTTCCTCCTATTTGTTTGGTGTAAAACACACACAGTGATTCCTATTCCACTACAGTCTCATCTAAAATAGAAACATTAGGGATTTTTTGACTTCTTCTTAGATGCATTTTAAGTGATTGTGCATTTTTCCAGAAACTTTGACCCAGTTAGCAGCTTAACAGCATATATGTTGATGAGTCTCAGTTAAATCAGTTCGTCACAGTCTTCAGGTCCAAAATGCTCTTAAAGTCACTTCAGCTGCTGTTGGTACAATCATTAGAAGTAGCTCCATCTCCGTCACTCTCTCTTTCTCACACACACACACACACACACGCACACGCACATGCACACACACACACACACACACACACACACACACACACACGCACACGCACATGCACACACACACACGCGTTTGTAATAAAACGGCTGACCCATTTAGTGGTTCTGCATAATGGGAATCTGCAAAATAAAGAAATATTCTGGAGACATGAAAGCAGCCGAGTTATTCTGAGGTTACTCTGGGCGGCAGGCGGCTCCAAAAAAAACAGGATGAATAAAATAAAAACCACTAGAACATCAACGCTGAGATCTAGCTTAAGTGTTTATTTGCAAGTCGAGGGTTTAAAGCAGCAAAATTAACCGGGTTTCAGCTTGATGCAGATGATTCTGGTGACATGTTAATGAAATTATTTCAGCATATTTCTGGGAAAAATTGGATTTAAACGTGAAAAAGCTCAATCTTGTCTCCAAAAAAATATGATTTTTCTGAATTATGTTTCAAAACAAACACATTTCCACTGTCAAAGAGCCACAAAGGTCCCTTTAGAAACTCGAAGAAGCAGGAATAGAATGAATCCAACGCAGGATTTTAACCCTGGAAACTGGAGTTTGGGTCTGAAGAGGAACCAATAATTTTAGGTTTAAGCTTTGATTTTATCTCCTGTAGGGTGTTGACTAGAGCTCTGTGCAAAACTGCTGGATTTCTAACCATTAATGTCTCAGAAATCCATTTATTTTGTGTATCTGCACAGTAATTTCACTGCTTACTATTAATAAAATGATGTATATTAGTCAAATTATATTGAATGAACAGGATACAATAAAGGAAAGTTGTCTAGAGTAGAGTAAGTACACATTTTCATACATTTCAGACTAGTATTTTGTTAAATATAAGCATGGACAAGAGTTTTACCTTTAAAGGATTGTTTCCTGTCACTGGACAGAACAGAGCAGGTGTTATAAATCAACACTTTGCATTTGTCATATTTATCCACATGTCAAACTGCCTTTCTTTTGTCAAAACCTGCTTTATTCTTCTCGTTCTTCTCCTTCTGGGTTCACTAAATCCAAGAACCTGTTTATATTTCTACCTGTAGCAAAGTTTAAACCATCCGTGAGATTTATTTTTGCGTCCTGCAGGTTCCAAATCAAATCAAATCAAATCACATTTTTATTTGTGGAGACTGAGTTGGATCTAGGTGTAGCGATCTGACAGGTTCAAATGGAAAACTGGAGGATTTTATTTCACTTCAAGCTACAGTAAGACAGAAACTGATGAGTGCTGCTGTTCTTTTAGTGTGTGAGGGAATTTAAAAACATCCTTTTGTTTAAGTCACATCAGAACAGCTAAACTTCAAAGTCTCATCGAATCCCAGAAGAACCGGCGACTTGGAATCATTTTAGTCTTAAATTATTTAATTGCTCAGCTGCAGTTCAGCAGCTGGAACATCAGGAATGAGTGACAATAAAATGGAAATGAGCTGCAGTAATTAAGAACATAAGATAGACTTTAATCTGTCAGAGGAACCGGGGAGTGAATTAACAGGAAGTGGGCTTTCATTCACACATACATAGAAAAAATATTTTAAAAAGACAGTTTTGAGTCAATATTTCAGATTTTTTTCAGTTCTACAGCCAATTTGGGCCTTTTTTTTTTTCTTTTATTTGCCAAGATTTATGTTCTTTCTGACATTTCTGAGTTATTTTTGACTATTAGAGATACAGTGAACAATCTTTGAGTCAATTAGGAACAATTTTGAGTCATTTTTGTCAATTACTGAGTCAACTCAGACACTTTGTGAAACATTTTTGAGTCAATATTTCACATTTTGTTCAGTTTTACAGTCAAACTGGAGAATCTGCTTTCCATAAGTGATACTGTATTTTATCTTGAACTTGATTTACTGTTTATTGATTTTAAATTAACTGTTTTGTTTTATTTTATTGTATTTTATGTACAGTGTGTTTGAGTTACTTGTAAAGCGCTTTAAAAATAAATTTATTATTATTAATTTTTAGCATTTTTTGACAAGCTTGATGTTCTTTCTGACACATTTGAGTTATTTTTGACTATTGGAGTTTTAGTGAATCACCTGTGAGTCAATGTGCACAAAACTGTCACATTTTAGATAATTTTAGTTTGTAAAGTATGTAAAGCTGCTTAAAAATGTTAATATTTAAATATGTTAATATCAATTAAATGCACCGAAACGTCAACATTACGTCACAAGAACCGCGGCTTCTTACACATTTGTTCAAATACACAAAATGAACGCAAAAGGTTTAATCAGTCTTTTTAAATTGAGGCAACTTCTAATGAAATTAACTACACTGAGGTAGAGGAATTAGTGTTTCCTCTCAAATCACCAGCATTTTTATTCACTAGTTAATGACGATTATTGAGTCATTTTGAGCAATTTTTAGTCCAGTTTTGAGTCACAGATAGGAGAAAGTGAAGTAGTTAAAATATTTGTAGGATGTGTAGCCATTTTTTGTACATTACTGGTGAACACACTGGGGAATATTTTCTTTTAAAATTTTGTCAAATCTATGGTTGAAACATAGTGTGATTCATGAAATTCATTATCTTAAATAACTTGAAACTTAACCAGAGTAACCAGATATGTCCAAAAGACCGAAGATTCGACCAAAATCGTGTAAAAACTGTACAAAATTAGTTGAAACTAGTTTGAAATTTCTCAAGATGTGTTTTTAAATGATGATTTTTGAGTCCATTTTTAATCATTCTTAGTCCAGAACCAAACATTAAGTGGAAGTCTGAAAAAAAAAAGATCCTAAATAACTGACTTGGACTGATTCCTAAACATCGACATTGTGGCTGTTTGAGAATAAAAACACTTTCTACTACATGGTACTGTTAGCGCACTGGGAGAAGATATATTTCTTTGATTAAAACGTCCATGGAGACATTAATTATGGGAGACAGACAGTTACAGTCCAGAATTTCTGCTCTGGGAGTCCGACTACGTCAACACAAACAGTTCTGACACTAATTGTTTGGATCCAGAACCCTCATGCTAACCACAGAGTGTGTTTTTGTAGAGGTTACGGGCTAAGTGGTGATAAAGGCAAACACTTCCTCCTGTCGGTGCTCCTTCCTGACCTTATTAGCTCGTGTTAACCGAGGGGAAGCCACACGTATTTCAACAACGAGCTGGTGTGTGTGGGCGAGACGAGGCTGAAGGAAAAAGAAGCCTCACACATGAAGACGACGCTCTTCAAGTCATCACCAATTATATCCTCGTTATGGATCACTGTGTCTCCTCAAACATCTCCGACTCCCCTTTGGTCTCCTCTCAGAAAACCAATTACCCCCCCGACGCCTTCCTCCGCTGTATCCGGGCAAAACCACACAACCTTAATGGACGCGACACCATTCACGTCACACACCTGTCACATCCTGCTGCTAATAAATGACGGCTGGAAGTCAGTAAACCGGATCAGATATTCCTCAGAACGTCACAAACTCAATATACAGCTAACTGAGTTACTGCGTCACAGCTGAGAACTTCTTAAACTAAACTTTGTCCCATAAATATAACCAGCATTCAGAATATGAGCCCATCGGCACGTGTGCAATGATCAATAACAATAAATAAACATGGTCTCCCCTCACAGCATTAATGGAATTACTATTCAGTTGAGGCACATGATATATTTAAAAATGGCAAAAATTAAACCATTTATTGGCCAGAAAGCATTAAAAAAAAAGAAGAAAAGAATCAACCAATGTGATATTTCAGCAACATCAAATTGACAAAAATACAACAGTCACATGACACAAAATAAATTCAGGGACTTCTTGGCTAAACTGACAAACTTGAAACTCAACCAAACCAAGAATCAAACCAAAAATGTCCAAAAGACTCAAGAATCGATCAAAATCACATAAAAACTATTCAAAATTAGTTGAAATTAGTTTAAAATTACTCAAGATGAGTTTTGAAATTAAGATTTTTGAGTCATTTTGGACAATATTTAATCCAGTTTTGAGTCTTTGCTCATCATCTGTAGAAATATGTTTCTCCATGCTGAATGTATCTCCAACAACTTGCACCTCTCTTCATTGTTTTTGAGCCATGATGCATTTATTTTATTCATTCAGTGTGCTTTACTGTCCACTCAATCTGAAGTTGTTTAAAATAATTTGATAAGTTACATTCAGACATATATTTTTGACTAATTGTTGACATTAAGGTTGACAATTAGTCAAAAATATGTCCAAAATAACCTGAAACATAACCAAAGTAACCAAAAATGTCCAAAAGACACAAGAATCACATAAAAACTACCCAAAATTAGTTGAATCCTGTTTAAAATTCCTCAAAATGTGTCTTAAATTGAAGATTTTTGAACAATTTTTAGTCCAGTTTTGAGTCTAATTTTGGCGTTTCACCATGTTGGATGTATCTTCCAACAACTTACTCATCTGTTCACTGTTTTTGAACCATACTGCACTTATTTTATTGATCCAGTAGGTTTGATTTTCCTCTCAGTCTGTCTATTTTGCTTCCATACACATCTCCTTGTTGCTCTGTGGAAACACTGCCTGCAGTTCAGCTGAAAATCTTCTAAATTTTTGATGGTTGATCACAGCTGAATCAGTCGTGGTTTCCAAGTTGCACAGAGGAGTTCAGAATTATTATGCTTTTTACAGGTTCTGGTAGAAATGGTTTAGTTTTGGAGTGTTTTTATTAAATATCACAATTTTAATGAACATTTCTGGTATTTTTCCAGATGGAACCAAATGTCATGAACCATCAGAAGATGAGAATCTAACAGAATTTTTCTGTTTTTACAGTTTCTAGGCCAATTAAATGTATCATTTTTTTTTAACCATAACATCCCACCAGTGGATGTTGGTGTTCAGAGGGTTCAAATCCAGCAAGGTTGAAGGATTACATTCAATAAAAGCAGCACATTTAGGGAGTACTTTGATCTAGAAAAGGAGAATAAGGTTGCATGTAGGCTGTGAAAGGAATAAACTGACATACAACCTTTTAACGGGTGTGAAGTGTGACTGCATCTGGACGGTAATGAGAACATTAACCTGAGAAGAAGCTCAATAAACCAATGTGACGAGTTCATATGTATGGAGCAAAGGGTTGCACATTTCAGTGGCATTTAAACACAATTGATTATTGAAGAATGTCACTCAAATGAGTTTGAAAGAGCAAAATATGTCTCTTTATTGCTTAAATTCAGTGTTTTCTTACTTTTAGATTAATTAGCAGGTCTAAATTTAATTTTCTGTTTATTCAAAGGTGAAATTAGCTGCTAGGAACACCCCAAAGCTTCACATATTAGAAGTATTTTTAAATATTAAGCACTTATTTGTGGAGATGCGTCATCTTGTCTTATTGGCCATAAAAATTTAGCCACGACCAATATTAAAAACCAGGAGCTGTGATGAACACGCCAGAAATCCAGGCTGGACGCATTGATTTCATGTCTTTTTCACACATAGGAGTGATGCTAGCTGTTTCTAATGGGCAAATATCGATTATCCTTCAATCATTTTTTTACCCGGCAACCCAAAGCCAGCGGTGTGCATCAGTCTGTGCTGCTCAGGAGACGTAACGGATAGAATTATGCGGTGATAACGTTCAGGTCGAGAAGCGGGAATAAAAAGCAGATATTATTCCATCCCAGGTGGTAACCAGGTTATGGGTTTAAAATCCCTCCAGGTGGCCGATTTGTATTCAACAAACAGAGCGAGGGCCGCCAAGGGAAATGTGCAGGCCTCTGGCAAACAAAGCCTGGGTGATTAAAGGGAAGTGTGTGGAGGAAGACTGCGCAGGCGTTCAGAAATCGGAATAAAAACGCTGGGAATACATAAAACAAGGCAACACACTGGAGGTTTTTACCTGGTGGAGAGGCTGGTCTGTCAGAAATGAAAAGATACGATTCAACTCAGTCTCACTAAGGAAAAAAGAAAAAGTGTAACGGCTACTTGGTGAACCGGACTTTAATTTTAACTGACTAAATTTAACTAAGAGTTTCAGTGTGTAAACTAAAGCAAACAACAACTGAAAAGGTCTGAAACAGCAACAGAAAATAAAAATAAACAGCGACTGAAAAGGACAAAAACCAGCAAAGAAAGAAAGAAACCAGCAACTGACAAGAGAAAGTAAACTGGGACCATGAAGGAATGAAAACAATGATGAAAAACAAACAAAAAAAACCCAGAAACGAACATGATAGTAAACAGCAACTGACAGTGAAGATAAACAGTGAGTAACAAGGAACTAGTAACCCATCCATCCATTATCTATACACCGCTTAATCCTCACTAGGGTCGCGGGGGGGGCTGGAGCCTATCCCAGCTGACTCGGGCGAAGGCAGGGGACACCCTAGACAGGTCGCCAGTCTGTCGCAGGGCTACATACAAGGACAAACAATCACTCACACATTCACACCTACGGGCAATTTAGAATCATCAATCAACCTCAGCATATTTTTGGACTGTGGGAGGAAGCCGGAGTACCCAGAGAAAACCCACGCATGCACAGGGAGAACATGCAAACTCCATGCAGAAAGATCCCAGGTCCGAGCTGGGACATGAACCAGGGATCTTCTCGCTGCAAGGCGAAAGTGCTAACCACTACGCCACTGTGCAGCCCCGGAACTAGTAACCTATAAACAAAAATAAACAGCGACTAAAAACTAAAGCAAACAGCAACTGAAAAGGACTGAAATCAGCATTCTAAATGGAAAGTAAACAGTGACTGAAAACGAAAGTAAACAGTGACTAAAAATGACCGAAAAGAGTGACTGTAATCGAGAGCAAACATCAACTGAAGAAGACTAAAAATAGCTACCAAATCAAAAGTAAACGGAAACAAAAAATTACTCTAAACAGCAACTTAAAGTATACAGTGACTGAAAATGACTGAAAACGGCAGATGAGAGAAAACATAAACAACACCTGAAACAAAAGTAAACAACGACCAAAAAAAGAATAAAATGAGTGGCTGTCATCCAAAGTAAACAGTCACTGAAAAGACTGAAAACTGAAACTGAATGTAAACAGCGACTAAAAATGACATGAAACAGCAACTAAAACTGAAAGTATAGAGTGATAGAAAAGGACTGAAAACAGTGACTGAAAAGAGCTAAAAATGGAGGAAAGTAAACAGTGAAAATGATAATTATACTATTAATAAGAATATGTAAAGTAATTTCAAAATGATCTAAAAAATTAAAGAAATACGGAGTTAAAAATATGATATTTGCCTCTGAGTTGTTGTTGGGTTAAGATATACAGCAGCAAAAAAAAACAGGAAATACACAGGTAAAGTACAAGTACCTCAAAATTACACTTTAGTATTTTAATTACAACTTACAAATCAGCATGTTTCAGCTCTATTTCTGACATTTCATGAAGAGACTGTTGACTCTGTCTGTGTTTTCTAAAGTGATGTAAAACTACATGCTGGCAGACAAACTTTGAATTTTTTGGTACTTTATCGTGAAGTGGGTACCTTTAATTACTCTATCCAGCTGTTAGGATCTGCAGTGCTCTGCCAAACTGAATAAATAATAGCAAAAAAACATCAGCACACCAATATATATTCAATTAAAGTAGTAGATTTATCAGCCTCTAAAGCCTCAAAGTCAACTTAAAAAATCAGCGAGAGTTGAACCATTGTCAAAAATGTCTCCTCACAAGATTGATTTTGAACACAAAGATCAGAAATACTTATTTATCAGGTTGTATCTTCACTTGTGCTGGTTTTTGTAAATTCATGTTTTGATATTGAAGCCTTAATCAACACATGAAAAATGGATCAGATTAAATTCTTCATAATTATTCTCCTAAACTTCTCTCAGAGGAGTTTATGAGAAGGTCCACACTTTATTTTTCCGACTTTAAGCTCCCTCAAAACCGCAGAAGATAAACAGAAATGACAAAAGTTTCAAGGTCTGAAGAATCAACTCTGAACTATTCCAGCATGAAATGCAACAGTCACGGGCCATGAATCATAATAACTACTTTTATAATATACAAGAGGAGAAAACCTGAGAGCTGAGGTTTAATATAAACACAAAATATAATCTGTGACATGTTGAATAAAACACACAGCAGAGAGCGACAGAAAATAACACCAAAGAGACATTTTTAATATTATGGGGCTTCTGAGTTTACATCTTTACTACATTTATGAGGCTGATGAAACGGCAGCGACAGAAATTTAATTTACCGTGACGCACAATCAAACGCACATCAGATATCACACTGAGAGGTAATTCAGAGCAATGAAATGGGAAAAATAAAGTGTTAACGAAGAGGCGGAGGCATGAAAATCATCACTTTGTGCAACAATGCAGAGACAGGAAGAAGAAATAATGAGCCTTTACAGCATTAGATTATATAACCCAGTTCATTATCTGAACTGGGACCAGTCACTGTCGGCATTAAATGTCAGAGCTGAGCAGGAGGTTAGCTGGTTTTATGATTAAAAGGGCAGCGGTCCGGTTAAATCAGGAAGAGAAACAGATGAAACCAGGTGTGAAAGATGGAAAACAGAGATAGATGATGGAAAAATGATGGGATTGAAGCAGATTTTTGTTGATGCATTAATAAAAGGTTAAACAATGATTAGAAAAACTTTCTTGAGGAAACACAACAAAAAGTCACCACTTGGGATTATCTAAGCAAGTAGGTAAGATCTTTCCATTGGATAATTACTGCAGTGATGAACATGTTTCAGCTGCAACAACTTATTGAACCCTAGCTGATGCAGTGAGGAGCTTCTCATTTCTTAAACAACCACGTTGGAAGACATATCCTGTGGTCATGGAAAGGATGTTAATCTGTCTCAGAAGGATGGAATTATTGACCTGATCAAGCAAAGAAAACAACTAAAGAGATTTCTGAAACTAAAACCAGGTTAAGAACCGTCCAACACATTCTTCAAACCTGAAGGATAGTGGAGAACCATCGTCTTCGAGGAACAAACTCACGGCTATGTTTAATAGTGAAAGTAAGAACATTTCCACACACACAATGCGAAGGGAACTCAAAGGATTGGGACTAAAGCACTAGCATATCTTTTGCTACAGATACCTTCCAGTGTCACCGCTTCATTCCATTCCCCACGGTTATCACGGTTATCTACAATTCTTTTATCTTTTGTTATTTGTTACCATCTGTCAGATCTCCCTCTTACCTTTTGTTGTCTGCCAGACCTCTTGATTCAATTACCTTTTGTTCTTTGTTGTCTGACACTCATATGCAAACTAACCACTATTCATCCTTGTCTTTACGTACGGCCCCATTCCCTACCCTTGGACCCACTCTCTGACCATCCATATAAAATGTGGACTCTGCAAATGCTCTGGGTGGGCTGACCTTCACAGCCTCATGCTCTGTGTTGGTTAGCCCACCGTATGCCGGAATACCAATTAACACCCCACTACAGCAAACTTCCGAGGACTAAGAGTGAAATTTCTCCAACAAGCTCTAAGAAAACCACTGATCAGTGAGGCTCAACAGAAAAAAGGCTTCAGTTTGCCAGATAGCGTAAAGATTGGACTCTGGAGCAATGGAAGAAGGTCACGTGGTCTGATGAGTTCAGATTTACCCTGTTCCAAAGAGATGGGGGCATCAGGGTAAGAAGAGAGGCAGATGAAGTGATGAACTCATCATGGCTAGTGTCTACCAGCCTGTGGAGGTTAGAGTTATGATCTGGGGTTGGTCAGGTTCAGCAACGCTATGTTCCCAAAGAATGAGGTCAGCTGATTACCTGAATACACAAAGTCCTCAGTTTACAACGTTCTCGACTTACGCCGTTTCGTCATTGTGTCATAACTGGTTACGTGGAACTAGTTGGGGAGCGGAGCGGACGAATATGTCATCACACAGCCTGTTTTGTTTTTACTGTACAGTGTTGTTATGTCCTAGATTATGATTTTACCACTGTGTTATACACAGGGGACGCATAGGAGAGTGTGAGTTCCGACTTACAGTGAAAATTGACTTACATCACACTGTAGGAACAGAATTCCGACCTAAGTCCAGGACAGCCTGTATACTGAATAACAAGGTCTTTCCATCAACGGAGTTTATCTTCCCTGATTGCATGAACATGTTCCAAGATGATGATGATGCCAGGATTCATGGGCTCACATTGAGAATGAGTGGATCAGGGAGCATGAGATGGATTAACCTCCACAGAGTCCAGACCTCAGTCCCACTGAGGGTCTTTGGGATGTTCTGGAGAAGACTTTGTCCGACTCTCCCATCATCAATATAAGATCTTGGTGAGAATTAGTCCAACTCTGGACAGAAATAAATGCTGTGACATTGCAGAAGCTTAATGAAATGATGCTACAGCGAATGAATGCCAGACTCAAAGGTAAAGGCAGTACAATACAATATTAGAGTGTGATTTTTGGCTGGGCAGCGTATCTCCACAGACATGTGAAAGACTCATTGCCAGTTATAGAAAACGCTTGATTTCAGTTGTTGCTGCTGAGGGTGGCCCAACCAGTCATTACGTTGAGGGGCAATTACTTTTTCACATATGGCCAGGGAGCTTTGAATATTTTTTTCCTTAATAAATAAAATCATGATTTAAAAACTGCATTTTGTGCTTACTTGGGTTATCTTTGTCTGATATTTACATTTGTTTGATGATCTTAAACATTAAAGTGGGGAAAATATGCAAAAAAAGGAAAGAATTTGAGAAGGGTGCACATACTTTTTCATGACACTGCAAGCCTTCTTGAGGAAATATAGTTTCCATATTTGCAAATACGTACGATGACTGTTTGACATTCAGTAACTTTCCTTCACTGCTGCCGATAATTAGCAATTCAGTGCGTCCATGTTTGTTTTAATTCCTTCTAACCAACTGCATGGAAATGTAGTGAACCTCATTGAGTTTATTTGCATAGCTGCTTACAGCCAAACTAACGAGGATAAAAACAAGGACTTTCTATGCAGAAAGGTTGAGATATTAGCATCCTGAATCAAAAGAGACTGAATTAAGCCTTGATTATTCTCCCCAAGCGGACATGTCCTCGGACAGCTGCAGGCAGCACAGATGTGCAGCTGTTGGCTTGTGTTATTTTTCTAGTCCATGAGGAGGACTCTGGTTCATTTAAACACACTGGATCAGCATCTATATATTCTGTACATACAAACAACTGCTCTTGTAGCTGCACAGATGCAAAATTATCACTGAGTTGCAGAAATAACTACATTTGCAAACACTGTGAGATGATGTCCCCATGTTAATTAGATGCGATACAATACGCCTTTATTAATCTAACAGTGGGGAAATGTGCATTATTACAGCAGCAAAGGCAGCAGTGCACAGATTTAAGAAAAATCAGCAGAAAAATAAACTAAAAACATACAGAAGCAATGGCTCAGATTATCCAAATTCCTCTGGATGTAGAAACACAATATTGCACATATCAGTGGCATAATTATTCTAATGAAGTACTATAATTATTTCTCTTTTCCTTCTAATTCTATTAAAATATCCCTGTTTTCTCCTCATAGCTATCGTCTTTAACTCGTGTTTGCGGAGTTTGTCGGACAACCTAGCATCTACAAAATCTGTATTTTTGTGATGAAAACAGCTGCTAGGAAGTGTTTTTGGTTAAAATGTCGTCTTAATGAGCTGTGTTTTAGCCACTAAGTCATCCTTGTTCCATTTTCAAACAACAGAAACAGTAAAATATGCAAAAGGAAACAGCTTCATTTGGGAATTCATCCGTTTCAAAATGCAGTTTATGTGAGCACAGAGAAGCTAACAGATGCTAAACAGCGTTAATATTGGTGCATTCAGGTGTTAATCCACTGTGCTGCTGTAGTTTATCATCCAAACTCTGCACAGTTTACAAACTCTGGGATTATTTTACCAAACTTAGGAAGCCTCATGTCTTTGCAAACTCCTACACTGAACCAATTCTGACTGCAGCCGGAGCTAAAAACAACAATGTAAAAATGTAGAGATACTGAGGAGAAACATTTAATGTATTAAGTTTAAAATAAAAGCATTTTCAGCTGCAGGTTTGTGCCTTTATATATAAAACCTAAAGCCAAAATGAAATATAAAAAATCAAGTCTTGTCCTTATTTAATGTGAAACAAAGACATGAACCTGGACAACAAAGTTTGCAAATGTTCTGTCTGAGCCTGAAACTTTGCAGAATAGAAACACGCATTTCCTGTTTTCAAACGAGAATGAAAACAGCACAGTGGCTGCCTAAAATATGCAAGGCAATGTTTGAAAAGAAGAAAACTGAGCAAAGGCAAAACAGAAGAAGAATCTAAAAAGTAATCCTAGCATCTATTAAACTCCTTAGCAAAGTGCAAAGGTTTTATCTGTACAAAATGGACATGGTGGATACTAAGATTTATATTTATATTATAGCAGATATTTACGAACACGAAGCAGCTAAAACAACTTTTTTTCTCCTTTCTAATTCTACAGAAATATCCCTGAATTCTCACGTTCTTGTTTGCTGATTTTGTTATGACAACCTCGCGGTTATAAAATCTGTATTTTTGGGATGCAAAACAGCAGCTTGAGTGACTGAAATTAAAAGTAAACAGCAACTGAAAAGGACTGAAAACAGGTAGAAACGAAAGTAAACTCCATTTTAAAATGAAAGTTTGAAAAGAAGACAAGAAGAAAAGTGAGCAAAGGGCAAAACAGAAGAAGAAGAAACAAAAACTGAAAAAGCAAGAAACAAGTTGGAGACAAACCGCTGCAAACACGGAGGAAACAGGCTGTTTGTTGCTGGCAACAAGTCCCTGTTCTGTTGTTACACACTGCTACATTACATTAAGCCCTGAGGGATGAAACACACACTCTGACACACACACACTGTGGTGAAGTGGCCATCGAATACAAACTTCCATCATTCACAACAAAACATTTTGCTCACGAACACGACAAATATCGCTTCTGTACACACTTTTATAGATGAAACTAGCCGTTGTGTGTGATTTGTTTGAACCACACACACACACTAACAACAGCACACACACACAGTAACAACAACAACACACTCACACACACACAGAGCAGCTTTGGTTTCCTGGCCGTGGATAACAGCAGCGAGATGTTTAGTATTCAGAGAGAAGAAGCCGAGGAGGGCGAGCTGCTGGCTGCACTAACAAAGCAGCCTCTTCGTGACTCTCAAAGTGTGTGTGTGTGTGTGTGTGTGTGTGTGTGTGTGTGTGTGTGTGTGTGTGTGTGTGTGTGTGTGTGTGTGTGTGTGTGTGTGTGTGTGTGTGTGTGTGTGTGTGTGTGTGTGTGTGTGTGTGTGTGTGAGAAAGAGAGAGTGACGGAGATGGAGCTACTTCTAATGATTGTACCAACAACAGCTGAAGTAACTTTAAGAGCATTTTGGACCTGAAGACTGTGACGAACTGATTTAACTGAGACTCATCAACATATATGCTGTTAAGCTGCTAACTGTGTCAAAGTTTCTGGAAAAATGCACAATCACTTAAAACGCATCTAACAAGAAGTCAAAAAATCCCTAATGTTTCTATATTAGATGAGACTGTAGTGGAATAGGAGGGAGACGTGAAGCACGGATGAGTTAACGGATAAACAAAGTGGAAAACAGATGCACAGACTCAACATGTGACTAAACACACTCTACTTATCTGAAACCACACATTCTCCGGTGAAAACTACATACCAGCATTTAACGATAGATGTTTTTTTTTGCTTAATTTGTGGGATATTAATAACACAAACAGTCTAAAGTATCTGTAACTCCAGTGAAGAAGGTGGACACCTGGAAAGATCTGACTTCTGTAAATCTGCTGCATTACAACAGATCGTCTTAAATGCACTGATTTGTAGAATTAATTGACAAAAAAGTGTTTTATAGCGGTTACACAACCACTAGCTACAGAAACATTCTTTGTCCCTGAAAAGGAAAGTTTTTTTTCTTTGTATTATGTCATATGCAATTCAGAAGAAACTTATGTCCATCATGAGCTCACTGGACTTTAATATTATTACAATTTAACCCTATGAATCCCAAAATTTGCTTAAAGGTTTCAAACAATGTTAAATTTCAAAAAAATAACCAAAATTACACCATTTATCAGAACAAGAAACTGTAAAATCAGAAATAATTCAAGCACAAAGGGAAAAACAAAGCACTGTCTTAGTGTGCATCGATGTGTTCGACTTTTCTCTATAAAGTATTAGAACGAGGATTTAATGAGAAATCAGCACAGTTACTGAAAACATTATACAAAAAACCTTAAGCTAGAATTAAAATAAATGGAAATCTGACTTATAAAATTAGGCTGCAAAGGTCTACCAGACAGGGATGCTGCTCATCAAAAGGGATGACAGCTTGGTGTGTTTTAGAAAGTGAAGGACAGTTTCCAGAACTCTAAAGGAAGGTTTGATTTGGCGACACATGACTTTTACACATATCTTCAGTTAAGAGATTACTACAGAAAAGAAGTCCAGATGGATCCCTCCAGAAAAGTGAACGGTGTGATACAAACTACAGTCAAAGCATACAGGGAAAGTAATATGAGAATAATTTCAGCAATATATCAAGCACTAAATTTACACGATAAACATACAACTAATTATATAAAACATAACTGGGAGAAGGAACTTAATATGCAAATTACAAATGATTGGTTTAATATGTGGAAGATTCATCACACATCCACTAGTTCGTGGATATGGAGAAAGTTCTCCTGGAAAAATTTGGCACGCTTCTTTATTACGCCAAAGATTAAAAATAAACAGTTAAACTGACATCAAAAATGTTGGAGAGAATGTGGAGAACTTGATGTAGATGTTTTTTTGGAAATGTCAGAAAATAACCGTGTTTTGGGAAAGTGTATGTGAAGAGCTACAACAAATAATGGGTTATAAGATCCCTTTAAGCTGCAGTGTGCTTTATCTTTGTAATTTCTCTGAAGACGGTGTGATGGGAAATGACAGACATTTAATCAAAATACTGTTAGTGGCATGTAAAAAAGCCATAATGAGAAACTGGGGGTAAACAGGACCACCAACAAAAGATCAATGGTTGAAAATAACTGAGGAAATCTACATAATGGAAAAACTAACTCACAAACTGAGACTATAGGAAGCACAAATGGACCAAAAGTGGACAAAGTGGACTGAATACAGGACTCCAAATGGGAACGTTGGAAGAGAGCAAGGGGAAAATTATGATTAATAGGACTGAAGGATGCTGTAGATGCTCTGTTACTACCCAGGCATTGTTCAATTGTTTTATTTGCTCATTTGTTTTTCTTGGTTTGTGTAATTATATAAAAATGAATAAAAACTTGGGTGGAAAAAAACAATCAGAAATAATTTACAAATTTTCAGCTTTCCGATTTTCTCAAACTACTCACGTGAAACTTAGAGTTCCATCAGAAAAAATAAATGAGATTTTGTAATATTTGAACAAAAGTAATTTATTTTGCATGTCTCATTTAAGAATTTGGCCCAAAAAAATTGTTTGAACTAAAATAATTTTGTAAAAAAACTACATATTCTGGGATCCTTGTTGACTCAGCTGTGACCAACAGTCATGTGATAAAAATTCAGCAACTATTTGTCTGAATCATTGTGTATTTTACACCAAACAAATAGGAGGAAAAAGAAGACAAGTAGGGAAACAAATTGAAAATGTAAGCAGTAAAACATCTCTATCATGGAGAATCACTACTGTGTTTCATGCACTTCCAGCATCTAAGGATCTGAACACACATTGGATTATGTGTATTTTTGATGGCAATGTCCCCACAACATTAGGACAATCCTGCAGCCAATGCAGCTAATAATAGCAAACTTAAAAATGCTGATGTTTACATGTATAATGACAACCTCCTTCGTCTGATTTGCCTCAAACTCAATGTTACACTTCCTCAACACCCCAGCGATGCACACACCAAGTTTGGAATGGATCAGATGAATGACTGCCGAGATAATCGAAGAACACACACCAAGACACACACACAGGTTTCCTGGTTTAGTGGAGTAGATGGAAGATTCTAGAGCCAGACTTCTAGAATCTTCTGCTGTTAAGATCTGATGTGTGTGTGTGTGTGTTGTTTGTTCTGAATGTGTGTGTGTGTGTGTTGTCCCTGTTGCAAAGGCAAATGATTGTGATGTCACAGGTCAATTATGACATCACTGATGATGTCCCAGCCCTTTGCCTATAAATGTAGGAGCGGTCAGGACCTTTCTTCAGTGCGCTGGATTGGACGACAAACTGCGAACATCTTTATTGTGGAGTACTTTCTGAACCCTATTTGCATTACAACTGCAACCTTTATTGTTGGATTACTTTCTGGACTTTCTTTGCATCACCATGGCACAGAGACTTCAAGCAAAAGGCAAAGTTAGCTTCACCATCACGCCTGAACAGGCTGCTTCCAAAGCCTGGAAACCGTTTTGGTTTCACAAGAAGTTTTCTACTTTGCTAGAAAACGAACATCTGAAGGAGCGACTTAATAATATGGACCGCCGCCTTCAACAGCTGCTCACTGAAAAGCAGCAAAACCTCCAAAGAGAATCAGGTCACAAAGAAAATGAGGACCTGAAATTGCAAGTCAAATTCTTGGTGGACAAGAATAAAAGTCTGAAGGAAGAAACCAAGAAACTGCAGAAGGACAAAGAAGCAGCGGTCGAAAAGACTGAAAAACTGGAGAAACTGCTTTTCGAACAATCTCACAAAAACCAAGAGATTGTGAAGAGCCTTGAGTCTGCACATGAGCTGATCGACATCAGAGAGAAGGAACTCGATCGAATCACCGGCATCAATGAAGACCTGTCAGAGACGCTCTTCAAGACTGAGGAGCTGCTGCTGGAAGCCGGCAATAAAATCGAGGAGAAAGAAAAAGAAAATCAAGAGATTGCGACGAGCCTGAAGTCTGCACAAGAGGTGATCGCCATCAAAGACGAGGAAGTCCAACGACTCACCATCATCAATGAAAACCTCTCAGAGACGCTCTCCAAGACTGAGAAGCTGCTGCTGGAATCCAGCAATGAAGTCAAGGAGAAAGAAAAAGAAAATCAAGTGATTGTGAAGTCTGCAGAAGAGCTGCTCGCCAGCAGAGACCAGGAAATCCAACAAATAGCCAACATTTATGGCAACCTGTCAGAGATGCTCGGCAAGACTGAGGGGCTGCTGGTGGAAACAGAGCTTTGGATCCAAAAGAAAAACAAAAAGTCATTCTGTAAGTTTTTCAAGAGGACCAAAGACAGACAGAGCAACCAAAAAAAGACTGAAGAGGTGATCGAGGAGAGAGAAGAACCACAGGAGCAGGAGAAGAATGCAAAGAAGAAGAGCTTCTGGAGTCGGTTTAAGAGCAACAAGAAGGTGGAGGAGGCTGCTGGTAGCTCAACTTAGCCTCCTCCTCCTCCATCTCCTCACCCCTTCTGCCTCCTACCTCCTCACCTCTCCAACCTCTCTCACCTTCGTCCTCTCTACTCCACCTTGTCGTTTCCCTATCCCCCCTACTCCACTACCACCTATGATGTTCTATCTGTCCCCACTACCACCTATTCCTCCTTTCCTTTCCTTTCATTTCCTTTCATTTCATTTCATTTCCTTTCATTTCATTTCATTTCATTTCATTTCATTTCCTCTCCTGTCCTGTCCTCTCCATTCCTTTCCTTTCCTTTCCTTTCCTTTCCTTTCCTGTCCTTTCCTTCCTTTCCTTTCCCCCTTTAAAAAAAATAAAAAAAACAAAAAAATAAAAAAAAAAATCATATAATATTTCTGCATGTGTGTGTATCAGATCTGAAGACTTCACGTCTCATTTCAGAGTTTTCAGGTTTCTGAAGATTCTGAAAATGAACTGAATTTGATTTATTTTCAGGTGATGCTGCTTCTAAATATTCATCAAGGACTATTTTCAGAGGAGACTATCTTAAATCATCAAGTTTTAAATATTTTGAAGAGGGATTTTTGAGAGTTCATTGTTTTTATGAGTCTTCACAGCTAATCTGACTTTTTACTCTTCGTATTGTTGGATTTATTTTGAAGTATTTATGCTGTGATTAGTTCTGCTGTTTTATTCTGTTCAATATGATGATTGTTCTGTACTTTTACTGTGCAGTATTATTCTGTGTACATATACTAGGAGGACTTTTTGCTGTTGGAACAATGCAAACGTCCTCACCGCTGGATATAGAGGCTTATTTTGTCTTATCTTCTGAGACATTTATTCCAAATATTTCCACTGAATCCTGAGAGTCAGGAAGCATTTATAAAGATATGACCCTTCCGTGTCAAAGTGAAGACAGATATTAACAAAATACTGTCAACAGATAAACAATATAAAAAGGTGAAATTAGTGAGTGCATCAGTATTTACCCCACTGAAACCAGGGTTCAGTCGATGCATCTTTGGCTCAATAGAAAGTTCTTTTTCTTTATATTCTTGTCAAAAAAAGAAGGAAAAGCCAAATCAAGGTGTTCCACATTAAAACAGAGAAATAAAATCAACACTGTACTTCCTCAAAGTCCCAGAGACTCACACATCCAGTTTGAAAGTAATCAGATGAACAGATAACTGAAAAACACAAGAAAGATTCTAGAACTCTGCTGTAGAACTCATCGATCATCAAAGTGTGTGCGTGTGCGTGTGTGTGTGTGTGTGTGTGTGTGTGTGTGTGTGTGTGTGTGTGTGTGTGTGTGTGTGTGTGTGTGTGTGTGTGTGTGTGTGTGTGTGTGTGTGTGTGTGTGTGTGTGTCTGGATCTCTCCCCATGAAACATTTGTTCATGCATAAACCAACTGCTCCTTCCAATAGGAAGTTGTGCATCCTTGTGTGTGTGTGTGTGTGTGTGTGTGTGTGTGTGTGTGTGTGTGTGTGTGTGTGTGTGTGTGTGTGTGTCATTGTGTGTCATTGTGTGTGTGTTTGTACCATTCATCCAAACACAGAGAGGCGGTTTACTTACCCAAACCACACTCATGAGGTCGCGGAGCCGTTCAGCTGCCCTGAAACAGTTCAGAAAAAATGTAATTAATAGAGAATCACACAAATAGGATTTTAAGTTTTAAAACATTTTTAACAACTTGAACAAATATGTGTCGTTTACAAAACTTTCCCACTTGTAGCAACATGGCATGGTATTAATCAGCCTGGTTTTCTGATGAATAATTGCAAACACAACTAAAAAAACAATGACAGTAACTTGAAATTTGACTTTAGTAGGGCTGGACCCAAATATCTGAACATTTGGTCATTGTGGTGGTATCCAAATAGTAATTTTGAGACCTGAACATTTGGATTTGGATATAAAGGCACAAAAGTCTCAATAAAATAGATACTAACACATAAAAGTCTCAATAAAGTGGATATTAATGCACAAAAGTCTCAATAAACTGGATATTAATTCACAAAAGTCTCAATAAAATGGATACTAACACATAAAAGTCCCAATAAACTGGATATTAATGCACAAATAAAATGGATACTAACACACAAAAGTCTCAATAAACTGGATATTAATGCATATATGCACCGTTTTTTGCAGGCCTAAACACACAATCGAAGTACTGCACCACATTTTTACACACTCACACCCTTTCAATAGTTCCTCTTCAGCCTTAACGTCCTGAGGCACTCGACCAAACAGATCAATGAGATTAGCTCTCCGGGTTTCACAGTTTAACAGGCTTTACCTCCAGTCCAACTATAGACAATCATTGGTAGAATCAGTAGCTGGTATTTCTATTAGTGTTGGTCTCAGAGATTTTTTTTTTTATCAGCGACCGCTTTAATCGACTCAAACTTCAGCTGTTTTAATTTATTCCAGTAGCCATAAATGTGCGCTCCTTATGTCCTGGTAAATGAAAGGTGATGCAGAGGAGCTGCCAGGGTGAATTAAACCTGAAGACGGAGAGTGTGGGAATGGAAACGTCTCGGCGGGCTGCGGGGGCTGACGAGGTGACGGCTTCGGTCTGCATCACCACCACCTGTCTGGGTTTGGTCGTATGGAGACGTGCCTGAGGTGGTGATGAGGCTGCTGCCCCGGCCTATAGATTGGATTATTGATCAGGCTGCACAAAGGCAGAGAACAGAGGCAGAGGAAGGAATAAAAGCTCAGCAGCTGGCCGACACATGAAAGAGAGCCGAGTGTTGTTTTTAAAGAGCTGTGTCTCTGATTTGATGTGAAGACAGCTGCAGCCTTCATCTGTGAAGTGTTAGTAGCAGCTGAGGAACAGAAACATTATTACCTCCACTTACTGTAACAGCTGCCAACGGGCTGAGATCTTAGAGGAGGATGTTTCTGATCGCGGTGATCAGTCCTTCAATACAGACACAACAGCTAAAGATTCAACACTAAACCTGCTCCGGTTGATTTTATATAGCCCAAGTCCTCTAAAAATGCAAGTTTAACTACGCAAAAGAGCCATTATATATCTAAAAAATGTCAAAATTTGCATTCATTTCCACAACAGAAACCCAAATATTGGATAAAACCATTTTTTTTTTTTTCAAGCTTTTTATTGAAGAAAATTTGGATGTTTGTTAGAAACAAGCTGCTCTCAATAGTTAGAACAATAAACAAATCATAATGTTTTTAAGAATGAAATGTTCCATAAATCAAGCTGTGAGTGAGTGAGGAATAAAACTGGGGAAAAATTCATCAGTATATACCTAAAAATGTCAACATCTGCATTAATTTCCAGAACAGAAACCCTAACGTTGGATAAAACCAGCTCCAAAGTGCTTTTTTTCAAAGTTTTTATTGAAGAGAAATTGGATATCAGTTTTCTCACTTCATAAATCAGAAACAAGCTGCTGTCAACAGCCAAAAGAACAAACAAATCACCATGCAAAGTCATTATATTTCTAAAAATGTCAGACATTTCCTTTCATTTCCAGAGCAGAAACCCAAACATTGGATAAAACCAGCTCTAAACTGAAGAGAATTTGGATATCTGTTCTATCACTTCATTTATCAGAAACATGCTGCTGTCAACAGCCAGAGGAAAAACAAAACACTAGACAAAGAGGGAAATAAAACTACATAAAAATTCTACATGGAAAGTCCCCAGCTGATCACTTACAATGATTTTTTGTATAAGTGCTCTGAAAATGCATGTTCAACTATGCAAATTAGCCATCACATACCTAAAAATGTCAAAACTTGCATTAATTTCCACAACAGAAACCTTAACGTTGGATAAAACCAGCTCCAAAGTGTTTTTTTCAAGGTTTTTACTGAAGAGAGCTTGTATATCTGTTTTACGACTTCGTAAATCAGAAAAAAAGCTGCTGCCAACAGTCAAAGGAAAAACACAATGCTATGATTTTAGGATTTAAATGTTTCATAAATCAGGCTGAGTGATAAATGAACAAACCCCAGAGAGAGACAGAAATGAAACTGCATAAAAATTGGACATGAAACTTCATGAGTTGATCACTGAAAATTGAACAGTGATTTTCTGTTACAAGCCCTCTAAAAATGCATGTTAAACTATGCAAATTAACAATTACATACCTAAAAATGTTCTAATTTCCAGGGAAAAAAAATGAAGATTGAATTTTTGTCTCATTTTGTTGACACATTGGAGTCAAATGAGTTTGGAAATCTGTTTTTTCAAGTCATAAATCAGAAAAAAAGCCACTGTCAACAGCCAGAAGAATAAACAAATCGCCTTGCAAAGCCATTATATTTCTAAAAACGTCAAAAACTTACATTAATATCCAGAACAGAAACCCGAACATTGGACAAAACCAGCTCCAAAGTGTTTTTTTCAAGGTTTGTACGGAAGAGAGTTTATATATCTGTTTTATCACTTCATAAATCAGAAACATGCTGCTACCAACAGCCAGAGAAAAACAAATCGGTGTGGTTTTAGGAATAAAATGTTTCATAAATCAGGCTGTGAGTGAAATATGAAGAAACAATCAAAGGTTCAGTGTACAGAGCAGAGTAAAACTGGAAGGTTTGGTGTTTGGAAGAGTGACTTTCTGATAAAATGCTCTTTAGAGATTCATGATATGGTTGAAATTAACATTTTTTAACACAAAAATGTGTATTTTTTGATGCATTTTTCCACTAGATTGAAAGAAGATGGGCTAAAGAGACAGGATAAGATAAAGACAAAAATGACATTATATAAGAATAAATTAAATGCCTAATAGACAAGCAATAAAGATATAAGTACAATATACTATTTTAAATATAAGAAGTAACAAAAAATAAGACTAGAATAGAAAAATAAAAAGTTAAACTGCAATGACACTGAGGTAGAAAATATCCCAAAATCTCTATATTTTGCATTAAAAAGTAAAGTTTTGGCTTAAGATCAAGTGTCTGCCAACAGAGTGTGATTTAATATTTATATTCACAGAAAATGTTGATTAAATATGTTTATAAAAACAGCTGCAGCAGATGCTGGAGGTTCAGGTTTGAAATTAAAACCAATAAAATTAGAATTAAAGTTGTAAAATGAACCTGATGACTGAGGTCTGATATTAAATTTTACTCTCAGGATCTGCTTTGATTAGCTGCAGCTCATGTGACCTGTTGATTATTTTATGTGGTCAAAGTGACGGTCAGTTCCGGCAAAAACAGAGAAGATTAAAACCACCAAGAAGGATGAATAATTTCTCTCATCTTCACACTCTAATTTTCACTCCCATGAAGTGAGAAGTGAAACTCACACTGTGGATCTGGATGTTATTTTATTGGACGAAACACAGCAGAGACGACACTGGAGACTGATCAGTTTTATTTCTGCAGATACTGAGAGTCCAAATTAACCTCATCTGAAAAAAAAAAACACATTTCCTTCTGGTTCTTGATTGTAGACAGAAGATTTTGTGAATAAATCAGCATCTGCATGTCTCTGATTATCATGAAATCAAAATAAAAGCTGCTTCTGTGTTTCCTCTTTTAGTCAGTGCTGCATTCAAACACAAATCTGAAGAATTTTATTTCAATTCTAATAATCTCTACTACCACACACACTCACCGGCCACTTTATTAGGCACACCTGTTCAACTGTTGTTAGCACGAATACTAATCAGCCAATCACATGGCAGCAACTCATTCCATTTATTCATGTAGACGTGGGCAAGAAAACTTGCTGAAGTTCAAACTGAGCATTAGAACATGGAAGAAAGGGGATTTAAGAGACTTTGAATGCACAACCATCTCTAGGGTTTACAGAGAACGGTCAGAAAAAGAGAAAATATCCACTGAATCAAAATGCCTTGAAATGCAGAATACCATCTCTGAACCACAACAACCTTGAAGAAGATGTTCTACAGCAGCAGAAGACCACACCGGGTTCCATATGCTGTCTGCAAATGTAGATATTGTAATTAATAAAAAAAAAGGTGATCTGTTTGGAGTTCACTTCCCAGTGTTGCTACTTCAAGTCTCCATTCGGTGGCGCATATCACTGAATGTTGGAAGTTAACTTGACCAAAGAAGAAGACTACTGAGACTAAAAAATAAATGGCTAACAGTGGGAAACCAATGAGTGAAGCCCGTCCAAATTTCAAGTCAAAAGTCTGAGCCTATTTCTTTTACAACACTGATGATGGGAAACCGGATAAAGACTAAGAACTGTCTCGTAAAGGTGAAATACAACGGCAACACGACACACTTGCACAGCCACCTCGTACGCCATCATCCTGAGAACACCTGGAAGTGAGCCGACACTAGATTCACTTCTTCCATTTACGTTGCAGAGAGCTATGAGTATTACCAAGTCCATTGTCGTGTTTATTTGAAGGACCTTTGCCCTTACAATGTTGTGGACAACGAAGGTTTTTGGCGAACGCTTCAACACTGGAACCAAGCTACGAGGTACCAAGTCGAAGGTACTTCACTGAAAAAGCCACTCCAGCATTGAATGCAGAGACAAGAACAAAGGTAGAGGACGTACTCCAGTCTGCTGAAAGAGTGGCGCTCACCTGCGATGTCTGGACTGCTGGACTTATAGAGACCTATGTAACCATCACGGGCCATGATGCGTCCAGGTTAATATAAAAGTTGTTAAGCATTTAAGCAATGCCCGGGTTTTGGGTTGTATAGAACTGAAAAGAGCCCATTTCTTTTGTTACGCTTTTTAAGCACTGAAATGGGCCCAGTTTACATGAAACAAGTTGGTTATGCTGCAGCTACACACCTTTTCTTTGTTCATTTGCACAAAAGAGATTATTCCTACAAAGAACTTCATAATGTTTTGTCAGTTCTGGGAATAAATACGTAATTTAAATACGTAAATCATGTTTTTTGTCTTTTATCTGTATTTTTTCTTCAGTTGCAAAGAAATTGTGATAAGTCGTGACTGAAATTTCTTGCAATATATCGATTATCACAGATATCGTGATAATATCGTTGCGGGCCAAGTATCGTCACAATATCATATCGTTACTTGTATCGTTTCACCCCTACTATACTACAACGGCCTTCACAGTCACCAGATTTCAATCCAATAGAACATTTTCTATTGGATGTGGTGAAACAGGAGATTGACATCATGGATGTTCAGCCGACAAATCTGCAGTAACTGTGTGATGGTATCATGCTAATATGGACCAACATCTCTGAGGAACATTTCCAGCACCTTGTTGGAAGTATGTCGTGAAGAATTAAGGGAGTTCTGAAGGTGAAAGGGGTCCGACCTTTTACTAGCAAGGTGGACCTAATACAGTGGCCAGTCAGTGTACATTATGCAGTATGTGAGCGCCTTTAAAAATCCACTTCGATTTTACTGTGTTTCATGATATTCAGGACGTTTTAGCGTCTCTGTTTGGCTGAAAGTTTCTGGCCGATCACCAAACTAGAGCGTGGACGGCTGCCAAAGTTTCAACACTCAACATTCGTATCCGAAAAATCCTGGCAAGGAGCCCCGATTACAACCTCAGTTCATCTCCACACGACTCCAGTTCAAAACAACACCGTTCGTCTGCTGACAGGTTTAACGGAACACGAAGAGAACTAAAGAGCGACATGAACTCTACGAAAACTGACAACATTTGTGGGGATTTGAGGAATTATTCACACAGGATTAGGACTGACTCATCTAGTGTGGATCCTCTATCCATCATTTCAGTTTGAGTTTAGAAGCTTCCCAATGCCTGAATGTAACAGAGGAATAAATTAAAACTTTTTATGTGAGGTTTGAATGTTTCTGGGGGTTGTACTGACTGAAAAGAGTTCTCAAGAGCAGAAAGAAGCAGGATTTTGTGAAAAATAAATACATTTCCAGTTAAAACTAAATATGTCTGTCATCATAAATAGTCTTTGTGCGTACTGACCTGAGAGAAAATGACATTAAAAACATTTTAATTGTAGAAAATACTACAGAAGCAGAACAGCAATTGCGAAAAGTAAGATTTCAGGTGTCAGAAATAACAAATAATGACATTTATATTATTTATTATATGGGCAAAGAAGAGCTGTCTTTAAGTCTCACATCATCCTGATGATAAACAAACATTTATCTGCACTTTTATTCCAGTTTACAAGCACTTTTAGATACTGTGCTGAGAAATTACTGGGAACTGACACAACATTAATTAACTAAATTGTTAATTTAGGTGAAAGACGCAGCAAAAGTTGACGCATTGGCTTAGAAAAATTAGTTTTAACGCTGGAAATACGTTAAGATCTCCTGATACACCTGAACACCAGCCAGTAATATCAGCTGTTGTGAAGCACAGCGATATGAGATTCCAGAATCAGTCATTTATAAGGGCTGACTGTGATCTCATAGTAAGGGGTGTTGAGAAACATGGAGGTATGAGATCCCAGAATCAGCCACAAGAGTGAGACTGTACCAGAATAACAGCTAAATAAGGGAACATTGTGATATTATAACCTGTGATTTAGTTTGAGTATCACGTGTAACATTTCATATTTGGATTTCTCAGATGCAATTTTTCACTTTCACATCCAACATTGTCCATATAATGTGCAATATTTAATCATCCTGTGTGATTTTAGTAATATAACAATAATAATATTTTAGCTTTATTTTAGTCAACTTATTGTATTTTCAGTGACGAATCGTATTTAGATCTTTTATTTTATTTATTTATTTATTTTTTTTACACACTATTTCTTCTGTTATGTCTTTTTGTTGTTCCTGAGCAACATCTGGTGCAAAAAAAATTATTTCTGGATCAATGAAGTTTTATCTTTTCTCATGTTATATGATGAAACTACGGCAAGCGAGAGACTACAAACCCATATTAAAAGGCTGGAGGCAGGACAGAAACAGACACACTGAAGAGATGTGATTTTTGGAAACGGCGATACATCGTCAAGCTGAAATTATAGCTACGAGTAGTGAAGTGAAACACACACACACACTTAAACACACACACACACACTTAAACGTGAAAAAAATCACACATACTGCACTCCTGGTAACTCACAACCTTGGTGAAAGTTGTTTTTCATTACTTCTTGACAAGACAAAATGAGCAACTATAAGTCGTGCTGTTTGTGTTTGTGTGTTTTTTGCAGTGTGTGTGTCTTTGTGTGTGCGTTTGTGTGTGTGTCTAAGGAGAGACAGTTGTTGCTTCTGGCGTGTTTTCTTTTCTTTTTCTGTCATCCACACTTTGTCTCCCCTGTCTTGTTAATATGTAGCCAGGCTCCAAAAACACAAAAACACACCTACACACACACACACACACACACACACACACACACACACACACACACACACACACACACACACACACACACACACACACACACACACACACACACACACACACACACACACAGAGTAAACGGGGGAAGCAGGTACGAGCTGATATCTGGCCACAAAAACACCTTTGCGTGTTGACAGAGTGCAGGTGGATTTACTGGGGCTCAACAGTAAACAAGACACAGAGAAACTTCCCAGAAAACAACAACAAACACAACAACACACACAGATAAATATATAAAGGGCAGCTCTATAGAATGACACATGGCTGCCACCTTCACTAATATGAAACGGGTCCACAGGTTGGAGCAGGCTGCACATAAACTCACATTCATTTTCTCTTCTGTACTCTGTTGTCTACAAATAAATAAACAAACAACAACAATCCTGCCACAGCATTATAATTCTATGCTTTCGTGGCATTTAGGGGAAACTATGGAACATTTTATTAAACTGTTTTCTTATTGCTAATAATAAAGTGTCTGTTGCAGGTACATATTATGGTTATCACAGCTCAGATCACATTAGACAGGATATTAAAACACTGCAGGGATGGTTTCAGTCCATCTTTACATCTGCAGTATTGAATTAATTACCCAAAAAATCTCTGAATGGCCCAAAAAACCTTCTCTGACATGCAGAAATGCTGCACAAAACTGTGCATTGAAGGCAGAAATTTCCCTGAAATCTCAGAATATCAAACATATATAACAACTGTGTCAGAGAGGTGAAAATGTCCCAAAAAATTTCAGAATACACTAAAAAAAACTGTGCCTGAGAGGGAAAAATTATCCAAAAACATCCCAGAATACCCAAAAAACCTTGTCAAAGAAGCAAAAATGCTCCAAAAACATCTCAGAATACCCCAAAAAAACGTTAAAAAAAAGAAGTATAAATACCCCCAAAAAAATCTCAGAAAGTGCGAAAAAAAAAAAACCTTCTCAGAGTAGGAAAACTGCTCAAAAAAATCTCAAAATACCCTAAAAAACTGTGTCTGAGAAGCATAAATGCTCCAAAAAATCTTCTCTGAGGAGCAAAAACTCTCCAAAAAAATGATGTTCTGCACTTTTATTGACTTATGTTTCTATCGTATTGCCTTCTTTACCTGTCATTACTAATAAAGTTGCAGGTACATATCATCATTATCACAGCTCAGATCATTAAAACACTGCAGGGACTGTTTCAGCTGTACGTCCACCTTTACATCTGCCCTGTTGGATTAATTACTGTATATGAGAGGTAAAGAACAGAGTAAAGCTTCGACCCAGACCTGGAATATGAAGTGAAAACGACCACAGAGGGACTGAAGCTCATTAGAACACATCACTGCTGTTGTCATTCAGGGTCCCATTAGCTCTAAACCCGTTTCAGTGAGCTAACAGGATCCACCTGCAGGGAGAGAGATGTTCTCTCATCGTTTATCGCCGGTTTATTATTAAAATAGACGTCAGGTTTCTTGCAAAGGAGGCAGAATGTTACAGCAACACCCTCAGATGATGCAACAGGAGCCTGGAGACAAACGGCGATGACCGGAATTCAAAATGACAAGTGATCCGTCTGACAGCGAGACTGGATGGAGGTGGAGATCAGACCTCAGCAGGCGCCAGACAGGAAACAGTCGGATTTTCACTTTTAACTTTAGTATGCAGAGATGGCAGCCAGAAAATAGATTCTGTTACGTGATTAAAAATAAGGCCAGAAAAACAACCACTGCAGTGATTTTACTACGTTATTCTGTTTACATTAAAGCCCTAATTTGGAGTCGATGGTTTCTTTTGTTTGATTTGCTGCAAATTTTAGCATAAAATTAAGATTTCATTCCTACTGTTTCATGTATTGTGTCTATGAAAAGTATTTACCCCCGCTGAAACCTCATGGTCGTTTTTCAGAGGAATCATCAGTGTCTTGGTGGCCTCCCTGACTAGTTTCTTTCTTGTAAATCCTTCAGAAGAGTCATATGTGTCTTGGTGGCGAACCTCATTAGTCTCTTTGTTTTAACTCCCTTTAGAGGAATCATTGGTGTCTTGGTGGCCTCCCTCATTAGTCTCTTTCTTGCAACTCCTGGAAGGGAGTCATAGATGTCATGGTGGCCCAGGTGTTTAATTCAATCTTAATTAAATGACATTACTTTGTAGAAATCTGTTTTCACGTTGACAGCAGCAAATACAACAGACCATGACTCAATGTTGAAAAACAATAAAAAGGGCAAACTTCTGAGTCTGGTAAGTACATTTTATAGACTGTATTTATCTTGTTAACTCCTACACTTTATAAATGACAAATTTTGCTTTCAACTGAAGTCAAATCATCTCTTCCACATATTCTTTGACTGCCGTATTTTTAAATAAAATACCTGAAAGAATGAAAGCAAATGAAATAACACTGTATTCAAAATGCACAGCATGAGCAGCTGTTGTAGTAACATTATTCTCATCTTGCTACCAATAATTACCAACAGAGCTTGCAGTAAGACAACATATCAGAGTAAAAGCACCAGCAAAGCTTTTCATTTGTGGCACAGAAATGAAAAAGCTACTTCATCCCAAATCCTCACAGGAGACCGACAGAAAGAAGTCTGCTCTCATCTCAGGCAGGAAAAAGTGTGATTTTAAAATAAATGTGACGTCTCCATGCTGTCCTCATCACTCAGAATCAAAGAAATGTGAGAAGCAGTGAACATTTCACCTGAAATACTGACAGGTTTGGGCAATTAATGTCCTCTTACACCGCAAAAGGTTAAAGACTGTTTCTGATGATGGCTTTAATAGCTTTACAGACTCTCACAAATCATTACGAACATAACCTTGACCATCATTAACCTCATAAATCTGGACTGTAGGCAAGTTTAGGTCACTGCCAGCCAAGTGAGCTATCATCTAAATGTGGATATTCACAGTAATTGGTCTTTTGGTGAACATTTTAGCCCAGCGTTGGACAAAAATGTGTCAGAATGCCCCCAAAATCTGTGTTTAAGAAGAATAAATGCCCAAAAAACCTCAGAATATCTCAACAACTGTGCCGGAGAGGCGAAAATTACCCAGAACATCTCAGAATACGCAAAAAACTGTCTCCAAGAAGCATAAATGCCTCCAACAATGCCTCAAAATGCCCCAAAAAACCTTCTGTGATAAGCAAAAATGTTACAAAAACATCCCAAAATACCCGAAAACCTAAGAAGTATAAATGCCCCCAAAAATCTCAGAATACTCAAAATCCTATGTCTAAGAAGCACAACTGCCCCAAAAAACCTTCTCTGTGGAGCAAAAATGCGACAAAAACATCCCAGAATACCCCCAAAACCTGTCTACGAAGCATAAATACCCCTAGAAATCTCAGAATACCCCAAAAAACTGTGGCTAAGAAGCATAAATGCCCCCAAAAATCTCAGAATGCCCAAAAAATGTTCACTGAGCAGCAAAATGCTCCAAAAATATGAAAACATAAATAAAGAATATCCCAATAATTATGTCAGAGGTGAAATTGTCATCTCAGAATGCACCCCCCCCCAAAAAAAAACTGTCCAAGAAGCAAAAACGACCCACAAATTTCCGAAAAAGTTATCCACATAGAGACATTCACCATTTCAAATATAAATATTTTAACCTTACATCAGGCCTTCATTGTTATTTTGATGTAATTTCACACGACTACATATCTAAGTGTAACTACGTCGTTCTACTTCAGTCTCTCAAAATGTACACTTTTTTTATCCAACAACACCAGAGAATCTTTCATATTCCAGCCGACTCTAAATTTATTTAATTCACACTCTAAACCTCAGTTATTTCCAGAGCTGCATCAATGAAGAAGGAATATTCCACGCGGCTGGTTTGTAATTCTGTGAAACACCCGAGGCCGTTCCAGAGAAACGCTGATGAAATCCTGGTTCTGAGTGGCAGCAGAGGTTCTGAACGAGACATTTTACCACAAACCACATAAACTTAATTACCTCAAAAATCAATGAATACTGTGTTCAAAGTTGAAATCGTGATCAGAATCTGGTTAATGAGGTCGTTCTTCTGCACAGATCGAAGCTCCCTCACACATATATATGATTGTAAATGTGTCTTTGAAACATGTAATACCTGCTTTTTATTTACTCGAATTGGCAAATGTTGCCGATTTTTTCATGCATGTTAGTTAGAAAAACAGATACAGAAAACTGTGTCTAAGAAGCATAAACTCCTCCAAAACATCTCAGAATATCCCAACAACTGTATCTAACAGACATAAATAACCCCCAAAAATCTCAGAATGCCCCCAAAAAACCTTCTCTGAGAAGAAAAAATGCTAAAAAAAAAATACCCCCCCGTAATTCTTACTTTCAGCACACTGCTGAGGACCATAACTGGAAAAAACTGAGAATTTTCCTGCACATTGCAAACATTTCTTTTAGTTGTTTTATCATTTGAAATGTCCCCAATCTGATCCACTTGCTCCTAATTTCACTTTCTTCTTGAATGCTTTTGTCTTTCTTTACAAATTCAGGGTTTAAAGTCGTGCACCGCGTCAGAAAACCCACTTTAGGATAAAACACATTCTGAGAGGAAGTATTTGTGCTAATGCTAATGCTAACACACTAACCGTTGTCATTTCTAACACTGTGGACCAGAGCGGTCGATTACCAGCTCACCACAGCAGAACAGCTTTATTTTCCACATGAAGACAGAGGAAAAAAGAGTGTTTTAGTGGTTTTAAGTCCATTTTCAGACCCGGCTGCTGCTCCATTATGAGCTCAGGCCTCCAAAGCTTTTCATTTCCCACAAACACAAACAACTGCTCAGAGAAAGAGGGTTACTGAGAAGTCAGAGAGGCAGAGAAATCTCCAGAAGGTCTAACAGAGGGAATAAAACCCACAATGAAAAACATCAGGACCTGATTCTACCGGGACAAACAGCAGCTACATGTAATGTTTCATTGTGTGATAATCTGGTAGTAAAAGTGATAGAATAAATCATGGAATGCCGTAATGTCTAAAAAACTACAAAAAATAACAGACAATATCTGTAAAATAATATATTTGTTTATATGTGTGTGTTTTTGTGTTTTTATTGCTTTTATTGTGTTTTTAAGTTTTTAAAATTGTTTTTATTATTTTTTATTGTTTTTTTAACATTTTTTATTGTGTTTTTTATTAGTTTTCGTTGTTTTTTATTGTGATTTTTTACATTTTTATTAGTTTTTAATTGTTTTCATTGTGTTTTATTTATGGTTGTTATTGTTTTTGGTCTTCATTGTGCTTTTGAAAAAAGATTTTAGTGTTTTTTTTCATTGCTCTGTGTTTTTTACATGTTTTTTATTGCTTTTATTGTGTTGTTTTTACATTTTTTTTATTGTTTTTATTGTGTCTTTATTTTTAAATTGCTTTTATTGTGTTTTTTAAAGTTTTTTTAAATAGTTTTTTATTGCTTTTATTGTGTTTTTTTAAAAGTTGCCAAAATTGTAAAAATTGTGAACGTTTATGTAACTGCTGCAAATCTCAGTTGAAGGTTTTTTGGGTTTTTTTTAACACCATAAAATTATTCTGAATTCAGGTTAAAAAAAAGTAATTATTTCACAGATATTTGACCTGTTTTGTTAAATTACACAAATTATCTAGTAAAATCACAGAAAAAAGTATAAATTTACACACACAACTGTAAATAATGTCATTATTTTTTACCAATGGGAATTCTTTCTTTTACGTTTGACTCTACAATTACAGCATTTTTTTTAACTGTATTTAAATCACCAAAAAATATACATTTCTTTTTTTTACAGAAATGTTCAATTATTTGAACGAAAAATGTAAAAATGCTAAATAATGAGTTTTTTTTCTTTTTCTTTACAGTTTTTAGATATTATAGTATTACACCATTTTTTCTGGCACCCTTTCTACCAGATTTTCACTGTATTTTTATGTAATTTTAGTTTTATAATGTGCCAAGCTAAATATTACAACCATGAATAGACCTGAGGTGACAACATTTACAGATGTTTTCATTTTATCGGCGTGCAGACCTTTTACTTGCACAAAAAAGCAAACTGAAGGAGAAAATAAGCCCCGAAAAACAGATTATGAGCTGTTTAAGGTGTTTTAAATGAATCCAATAGGCCAGGCTTATGGATAGACACTGGAAACAGGAGATAGTAAAGAAAAAAGAGGGTGAAAGAGACAAATGAGGAAATAATTAGCCTAGAAGCAGCGTATTGTGGCAGCAGGACGTCCTGTCTGAGTGAACACATTAGAGCAGAGATGATCCTGAGTGAACGTTAAATCAAACATAGCTCCATGTGGATGAAGGAGCTGCTATCAGATGTTAAATTCACCTTTCACATGATAAATGAGCTGCTGCTGCTGCTCTCTCAGTACATTTACCCTCTAAAATCACAATGACACACATTTAAACACATTTCTATTCACACTCATGGAATATTTACATTAAAATCTGCAGTCCTGGGCGCTTTACAAGAATATTAAGCAGGTAAATGTTAACTTTAGTTTAGTTTCAGGGTCAGATAATGTTGAAAAATGACCAATAAATATCGGTTATTGTTAAGGTTGTGTTCAGATTCATGTGACTGATATGAAATGAGTAATAAATCAATAAAACCAGACCGTATTTTGAACTGTCAGTGTAAATCCGCCTCCTTTAAACTCCACAATCTGCTTCGGCCAGTAAACAAATCAGGGATGTTTCTGATTCCTTTTTTCTCCTCGCTGTCGGCTCACAGCCTCTGGTGTTTTTGGGACGGCAGACATCAGAGAGAGTCGGTGACGGCGGTGTCGGAGCTGACTGGGTTTTATCTGGAGCAGCTCGCACACGAAAACAAGCACGACTGTAATTCAATTAGCGCCCTGCATCGCCGTGTGTGTGCCGCTAATGACGGGAGGAAGCAGATGGACGCTGAATTTCTCTCATCTCTGAGGCGGTTTTCTGTCTTTTAAATGTAAAATGAGACGAACGCGTCGGGTTCAGCTGAACTTGTGGTGTTGGTGGGAGTTAAAGAGCCCATATTGTGCACATTTGGAGGTTTATAATTGTATTCTTGAGGCCTCCTAACATATCTTTGGGTGACTTAGTGTTCAAAAACACATTATTTTCTTGAATATATATATAATTTGTCTTTCAAATAACAGGAACATTTCTGTACAATTATAATGTTTTTGCTGGTTTAAATACAGGTTTAAAAAATACCGTGCATGTAAACTTATCATTTGTTCTGCAGTTTTACTAGATATTATATGTAATTTAACAAAACGCATAAATGCGAAAAAAGTTAAAAATACAGTTTTTCATTCCACACTATACATAATTTTTATTTCAAATAATGGCAAATATTTTATATTTTTCGCATTTTATATTTACAGTAAAAAAAATTGTAATTTTACTTTCAAACAATGTTGAAGAACAAGTTATCATTTGTAAAAATTGATTGTTTTTAATGTGAATGTTATCTACAGCTTTGAACTCTTTTTTTTTTAATTTCTGTAACACTGTGCTTTGATATTATCTGCAATTTAACAACAGGGAAATCTGTAAAATAACAGTTATGTAACAGTTTTATATATATTTGTAATTTTAAATCCTGAATATACATAATTTTTCTTTTAAATATCAAACATTTCTGTAAAATTGTGATTTTTTTGTTGTTAATTTAAATACGGTTAAAAACAATACTGTAATTGTACAGTTGAATGTAAAAGAACGAATTACTATTAACAAAAATACAATAATTTAACAAAACAGGTCAAACGTGGAAAAAAATTAAAAACACAATTTTTCATTTCTCAATATACCTATTTTTTTACTTCAAATAATGGCAAATATTTTATTTTTTTACTTTCAAATAATGTTGAAGAAAAATTACCATTTGTAAAAATACAGATTTTTTCAAGGTGAATTTTATGTACAGCTTTGAACTATTTTTGATGTAAATGAACGCTGTGCTTTAATATTATCTGTAATTCAATAAAAGTGTAAAAATGTGTAAAATAATTGTAAATAATTCTAAAAATGTGGTTAAAAGTTGGTAAAATCATTTATTATTAATTTACCATTAAGAGCATTAGAGCAAAAATATTCCAGTAATAATGTTGTAAAAGTGCAGAATATTTACTCTTTAACTGCTTGTGGTTTAATTATTGTTATTTTTGTTGGATTATAATCACTAAGGAGGATTTAATTCTTGTGTCGCATCTTAAAACAAGAGCCAGAAACCAGAGACAGCTGATGGAGCTTTATCACAGTTAGCATAGCTGCTGATTACTGAGCATCTCCACAACTGAAACATTGAGGCCAAGTATTGACCTCTGCTGTGAATTAATATTGATTTTACGATAGTCTTGACAGCGGTGAGCTCTAAGGAGGGCCGAGGAGTCTGGTGTCATGTTGTATCGTTAGTAAAAGGTGGTTTAATATCAGGCAGGAAATGTTTTTGTGTTCAGGATTTAATTTAAAAGGAAAAGGCTGTGAAGAGAGGTGACCCAAAACAACACATAATTCAGGTCATAGTATCTCCACACCATGCATCACCATAAATTACCACCATTCATTCAGTCTGGTGGTGTATTTTAATTGGCCGTACAGAGCAGAGGCAGCTCCAGAGTGAGGAATGAACGTTGTGACTGAAACACACTCCGGCTGCCTCTGGGCTCGGTTTTCACGCTGTTCTTTTATTGGCTGCACATGAACATCACCGGCAGCGAGATGGAGGTGGCTTCAGAGTGAAGGAATTGATTTGGGTCAGGATTGATCGGCACGTTGGAAGGAGATTGAAAAACGGAGTGGAAAATATTTGATGTTTGGAGACGACGAAGAGCCTCGACATGAACCTGCAGGATGAGCTGGAGACAGTAGAGCTCCTAAACCTGTGAGGCAGGAACTGAATGACCTCCAGGATCAGGTCTACAGTCGGGTCCATTAGGGCTACGTTCACCACAACAATGGATTGAAAGGAGACGATCAAGACTTTCAGCTTTAATTTGAGGGTATCTAGTGGGGCGGAATCGATTCCTCCAGTTAATCGTATACTAAAATTCCTCGAGGGAAAATTCTCTGAATGGAGGCTTCGTTGAACCCACTACATGACAGACCCCAGCTCACTAACTGGACCAGACTTCATCTTATACAGACCCGGACTTCAAATCAGTAAACTGGAAGGGGATTTTAAATTTGACGGGACACTTTTATTTTAACAAACAAAGCTTTTCTAGTGTGTATACATGTACAATACCCTTGTACTATACTGTACAATACTATACTATAATATTATATATACACACACATGCTCAATACCCCTGTACAATACTATATATTTACAAAACCCTGTACTGTGTACTATACTATATATATACTATACTCCCGTACTAGACTATATATATACGATACCCCTGTACTATACTTTATATATATTATACCCCTGTACTATACTATATATGTACTATACCCCTGTACTATACTATATATGTACTATACCCCTGTACTATACTATATATGTACTTTTCCCCTGTACTATACTATATATGTACTATACCCCTGTACTATACTATATATGTACTATACATTTTATATGTGTCCTCCATATTTTAAGGGACCATAATTAATTGGACACAGTCACCAATCAAATTGATTGGCTTTGTTATTGCCAGGCAGAAAATGCAAATGTCCTGAATTTCACTAAAAATCTTTTTTTCCTTCTCTCTGACCTTGGCTCAGGTCAGAATTATCACCTTTTCTCTGGAGCGAATCCATTATTTAGACCTCCATGCTGAAGGCAGATGGCAGCCGTGTGATCAAAAGGAGTGAAGCCTGCAGAAAGAACAACGAAGCGTACGAGAAGAATAAAAATAAATAAATGTACAGGCCCATGTGAGAGGCGGTGATGGACAGATAGACAGAGCGAGAGACGGCAAGAGGTAAAAAGAACAAATAGCTGTAATAAATCTTTCAGCTTGTGAGTGAGACTCCAACGCAGGCACTCGAGGGGAAACGGCATGTAGCATTAGAGGGAGGCCGAGAGGAAACACCATCACAGGGGAGGAAAAAATGAGATGAAATTTCCTAAACATGTCGTTGAGAAGAAAAGAAGATAGCAACACGATGGGCTGTAGAGAAAGAGATTCGTTTTGAGGAGCAGGGAGGAAACTCTGGGGAGGCAGAGAGGAGGAGGCTAAAAAATAATCCATGAAACAATAATGCAGCACAGTTCATCTTTTTTTAACGCCATCCAGACGTGCTGCTCTGCTGCTACAGTCACGACTACGGATGCTGCTGTCACTGTTCACACTGACGATCCAGCAAGACGCCACAACTTCATCACATCTGAAATCAGTCTCTTTGGGGCCGTTGCTCCCCTTTAATGAAGGTGAAATAAAGCATATTTGAGTTCTAAGTGAAGGAAAGTACGGCTTGAGTTGAGATCTCCTTCATCTTTCTGCTTCCGAGGCAAAGATTATTGACTTGGGAACTAAGTCAACTTAAAACGACACCTCGTCCTGTAAAATTGGCATTCATGTTCCAGCAAAAGTGCAAAAATTAGGTTTACTGTGCCCAATAGTTTGTTGTGAAGGTCATCTTTAACTAATATAGAGCAACTTTGACTAATATAGAGCAAATGTAGCTAATGTAGAGCAACTTTAGCTTTAATATAGAACAATTTTAACTTTAATATTGAGAAACTTTAACTTTAAAATAGGACAACTTTAACTTTAATATAGAGCAACTTTAATATAGAGCAACTTTAATTAAGATAGAGTAACTTTAATTTATATAGAGCAACTTCAATATAGAGCAACTTTAACTAACATGGAGCAATTTTAACTAATAATATTAACTTTAATAATATAGAGCAATTTTAATAATATCAACTTTAACATAGAGCAACTTTAATTCACAGACACTACCGTACAAAAGTTTGGGGTCACTTAGAAATGTCCTTATTTTTGAAAGAAAAACATTTTTTTCAATGAAGATAACATTAAATGACTGTTCTAGCTGGAAACAGCTGATTTTTAATGGAATATCTACATAGAGGTACAGAGGAACATTTCCAGCAACCATCACTCCTGTGTTCTAATGCTACATTGTGTTAGCTAATGGTGTTGAAAGGCTCATTGATGATTAGAAAACCTTTGTGCAGTTATGTTAGCACATGGATAAAAAAGAGTTTTCATGGATGGAAAACATGAAATTATCTGAGTGACCCCAAGTCTTACTTTCGCATTTCTTCTTATTTACTTGTCTGGACGAGATTTAGTTTAGTTAGGATGTAGCCTCTGAACATGTTTGTCTTCCTCCCACCTAAACGCCTTCTGCCATCTGTCCAGGTACATCCAATCCTCCCTTCACCTGCACAAACTCTCAGACCGAGTGTGTTTGTGTGTGTTTTGTCTGTGTGTGTGTGTGCGGTCATGGAGGTGTGTGTGATCCAGGTGGTCTCTCTGCTGGTGTCGTGTTCAACAGGATGTCGAGCCTCTGTGAGTCGCTAACCCTCACACTTACAGGTCAAAGCACACAAACAGCAGAAACACACCCACCCACACACCACACACACACACACACACACACACACACACACACACACACACACATCTATTTTAAAAAAAAGTCCTTCCTCAGCACATTAATCTCACATTCAAACTTCTTCCGTCTAATCAGCATTTTGGCCTCCAACTGCTTCTGTGTGTAATTACCACAGCTGAATATTTTAAAATGTTCAGAGAAAAAAACAACAACCAACAGGAGCTTCTGCTGCTTCTTATTGGTTCATCTGTCTATGATAACCGTGTACATAACCCCCCCTGTTTGTTTCTTCATACTGTACATGTGAACAGTTTCCATAGGAGCGATCTGCAACGCTCCGGTCCCGCTGGATTTATGTCATACATGTTAGCGAGGCTGCATGTGTGCCGCTTGTCGTCCTCCTAATCAATCTGCAGCTGTGTTCTCGTTAATGCTGCTGAAGTGCCGCTGAGCAGAAGCAGCGGCGGTCGTCCTGGGAATGCGGACGAAGACGATGGAAAATGGAAAAACACTCACGCCTGAGCGGCTGCATCTGTACCGGAGCGGCGCTGAATAAATACGCTAACGTAAGACGTCAGCAGATGCTGTTGGTTAAATTAAATCGAATATTTCCATCTATCAGCTTTAATACAAACACGACAATCCATCACTGCTCAACACAAACACGCTCACATTCACCAGTTAACAACAACAGCATGCATATTCTGCACAGAAAGGCAACAATCCAGCAGCAGATTCAAGCCCAGGACCTCACAGTGTTCTTATCTAACATTTAACAATGGAAATGTTGTTATATGCTCCCCAGTTTTTTGTGTGTTTCACCCTCTTTCCTCTCTTCTATCCTTCTGGCCCAAAGCGAATTTAACTCCTCTGAACCCCAAAAAACACTAGTCGGTTTGAAAAGCATCTCGCATTTACCAGAAAATGCCAAAATGACACCATATGTCAGTAAAAACATGTTATATTTACCAAAAAATGGTAAAAATTACACCGTGCATCAGTAAAAACATGTATTCACCAAAAAATGACACAATTATACCATTTATCAGTAAAATACATGTTGTATTACCTAAAAATGCCAAAATTACACCATATATCACTAAAAAAAAGTTATATTTACTAAAAAAAAAAAAAAATGCCCAAATTAAACTATATATCAGTAAAAACCTGTTGTAGTTACCAAAAAATGCCACAATTACACCATGTATGTTAAAATATGTTGTTGTATACCAAAAACTGCCAAAAATACAACATTTATCAGTGAAAAACATTGAGAATTGTCAGATTTTTGCCTTCTCGGCTGAACTGCAGGCAGTGTTTACACAACAAAAAGGAGACAATACGGAAATAAATTAAAAATAAAATATATACATCATGCATAGTCGCCATGTTTTTGGGTTCTTGGAAAAAAAATAGCACAAAAAGACATCTATTTTTATAGGATTTACAGCATTATATCTGTATCAGTGCACAGAATATATTTGAGAGTTCTCTCTGCTTGTAGACATCTTTGCTCTGTTTCCATGGAGGTGCAGGAGTTTATACTGCAGTAAAAAATGAGCCCACAGTGAGTAAAAATGCAACAGGAACAAAGGAGGAAAAGCCCCAGAAGCTGTTTGAAGTTCAGACGGTTAGGTGAGGTTGGAGATGAAGCAGCGTCTTCTGCAGCCTCATTCTGCTGAATGCATTTTACTTGCTTTTTGAGGATGGAGGTCTGGCCGTCTGGAGTTTGTTTTGTCCAGTTAGACCTCCAGACTCTCAGAGATTCTGTTTGAATTTAGCTGAAAACAAAGGAATTTTCTTTTATAAGTTGGATCTGGTCTGTTTATATATTGCAGGTCACCAGTGTGTGTGTTTTCTTTGTGTGGCTGCAGCTATAATATAAATCCAGTGAGGCTCTTTGATGCCACATACTGATCTTATTCTTTTTATATTTCACTCTTTACACAGACCTGAACATCCTGGTTGTAATCAGATTTTTAAAGTGTTCTGTTTTGTTTTTGTGCATGTAAACATCATATCACAACTCAAAATACTACATGATGCTTTTCACAGTTCTAAGAAAACTCGTTTACACAAGTCTGAGTACTCTTTACATTAAATGTCATTCATCATATCTGTAAACTTATCTGCACCTTCTGATGTCATTTGCACATCCAAGCACATTCTGATTTGCACATTCTGTTCACTTGTAAATTTCTGAACCAATTCTTCTGTATATGGATTTTTTCACTATTTAATTTAATTTTTTTTATGTTGGTTTATTTTATTTCTTATTTTTACTTTATTTATCTTTTCTTTTTATTTTATTTCTATTTTATTTTTTAATTCTTTATTTAATTTTTATTTCACTTTATTTTAGTTCATTTTTATTTTAGTTCATTTTTATTTTTACTTTATTTTTTCTTTTGTTTTGTTTTATTTTTATTTTACTTTATTTCTATTTTATTTTGAAAAAAATTACTTTATTTTTTATTTCATTTTATTTTAGTTAATTTTTATTTAGCTTTATTTTATTTTTTATTCCTACTTCATTTGATTTTTTTATTTTCTTTAATTTTTTATTTAGTTTTATTCTATTCTAGCTTTTTATTTTATTTTTTTCTTTTTATTTTCACTTTCTTTTATTTTTTATTTCTTTTCTTTTGCTTTTTTTATTGAATTTTTTTATTGAATTTAATTTTTTATTTTGTTTTATTTTATTTTTTGTTTTATTTTATTCTACCTTCACTCTATAACATAACTATAACATTCTGTGTTGTCTTATTGTTCAGCTACTTATTGAATATCCATGCTGCTGTAACAACTTTATTTCCCTGTGGGGATTAATAAAGTCATCTCAGTCTAAATATTTCAACAGAAACCATAATAATGCTGCATGTATTCATCATGTCCCAGTTTCTTTTTTACTAAATACCAGAATAATACCAAAAACGTTTGAGCCAACTCATACAGTTTAAAGGCAATGCTACCAAATATATAAATATATAAATGTATGTAAACTATGTAAAAGAAAGTAATAAAAAATTCTCTCTGGCGTTTAGCAAACAGAAATAATTTTGGTAATCTTAACTGACCTAAAACAGGAAAACTTTAGTCTCATTTAATGTCAGACAGTGAAAAAAAAAGGTTAAGTGTCTTTTATACAGTGTTTGTAAATTTCTGGTTTTAACTGTATGTTCTGTGAACCCTAAACTGTTGGCAAACCAAAAACAAACAGCAGCAGCAGCCGCTGGTGTTCCCGCTAATATGCTCACCAGAGGGGGCGTTACGTCACCTTAAAGCTCCCTGCAGGGTTTAACGAATCACTGCCACAGATAAAAAGCTGCTTCTGTGACCCAGCCGGGTTAACGGTCACACTTCTGCCTGACAGAAGCCATCCCCATCAGCTCGTCAACATGTGCTGCGGTTTTCTAGCTCCACATGCAGACGGCCGGTCGTCTCAGCGGTGTGTTTCCTCCTCGGCCTGAGCGGCTTCGGTGACACGGTCGCCACAGCAACAGCACAGGGGAGGACGTCGCCTGATGCAACGCATGTTTCCAGCGTTACTTCAGCAGCTCAGCTAGATGAAGATCCAGCAGTGTGTCTTTTTTATTCTACACAGGTGAAAGAAGCTGCTGACTCGAAGTGCAAAACAAACTTCCTGCTGTTTTCTCAGTAATAAGGCTGCTGATCAGATCGCTCCGATGCTTGTTATGCAAACAGGATCAGGTCTGCAGAATGTGTTCAAAGGTTTCATTTAAGCTGAGTGGTAAAACAAACACACACGGAGGGTCTGAAGAGTCCGGATGGATAAAGAAACAACCAGCCGAACAGCCTCCAGTTTAACGATACACAAGGAAACATCGTCCAAGTGAAAGATAAAATGTTAGAGTGTGATGCTGCGGCTCTTGAACATTAATTAGGCCCAACGAACTCTGCTCTCACACCGGACTCCATCAAAGCAGCAGAGAAGCCGAAAAGTGCTTCTTTGAACAACGACTCTGCAAACCTTATAAAAGGTATTTCTAAAAGGCTCCTGCAGTGAGTAAAAGGTGAAACTTAGAGACGTTGCTGAGCTTAAAACCACCTGTAAAGAAGAAAATTACAGCCTGCTTATAATGTTTAAAGTCCATATATTCAGATCTCAAAATAAATATTTGGATACCACCGTCATGACCAAATATTCGGCTATTTGGTTCCAGCCCTAGATATTTCATCAAAAAATACTTTATTCCACGTCTCCTTTAAAAAAATGGCCAAAAAAAATAAATAAATGTGTTCCAGGGTCTGTAAAAAACAGAAAAACTAAAAGTGTGTCACTCCTCGGTTTAACCCATACAGTCACCTCATAAAAATTCAGAAAGTTTTTGGCTGAACTGCAGGCAGTGTAAACACAGAGCAGAAAGTATCTATGGTGCATAAAGCTACCCTTTCAAACAGTGTTGGAAGCACCGTTGGATGTGTTGATTCCAGGTTTTTCCAGTATTTGTGGCATTGTCAGTGTGTTTAACCTGCACAGAAGACATTTAGGAGTTGTTCTGTTTCCATAGAGGTGCAGGATTTTATACGTCAGTGAAAAAATTAGCCCACAATGAAGAAAAAATGTGACCGGAGCAAATAAAAAATACACCAAAAGGGTTCAGTAGAAGCAAACATCTTGGTCTGAAGTCACCATATTTTCAGCAAAGCAACTGAGGAAGATGAATGAAAAATGAAAAATGTGCATCATGAAGATTTGGAGCTATGAAATGATTAATTTTAACTCATTGCTGAGTTCAGTATACGTACAATTTCTTGCACAAACAGCATAGAAAGAAATTATCTACATGAAGCAGCTTTCTACTGCAGGAACTTGATACCAACATTTACAGCAGGGGTGTCAAACATGCGGCCACCGGCCTGTCTCTTTCTGTTTTGTCGTTTGTCTCATTTTTGTCATTTTGTGTCTCGTTTTTGTAATGTCTTGTCTTGTTTTTGTTGGGGGTTTTTTCTGACTTTGTCATTTGGATGATAAAGTAAAATACTACATCATTCAGTTCCAGATACCTGTGACTAAATGCTTAGTTCCTTTGTAGACCCTCTGTGATCTGGATGTTATAATCGCAGTATCTGTAAATCACGAAGCCTCCTGCAGAACCTAAGTGTGGAACTGAAACAGAGCTTTAATTTCATCTCTGCAGCGGCTGCCTGGGTGGAGAGCTTCACTATTAGAGTTTGGTGTGGGCGGAGGAGATTACCGGCTGCAGGCGACATGTGAATTTAATATTAACCAGCTGACAGCTTCTCCATCACAGGTGACCGACACCGAGCTCTGCTGCTATGAGAAATAACGAGTCTACTGTTAGAGAAAAGTTCAGCTCAAATACTCAATGTGAATAAAATAAACACAAACAACAACTGACATAATGATTTGTGATTTTTTAATCACAGCCCTCGTTTCAGCCAATTTTTCTGGGAGAAGCACCACTTTTTAAATTGACTGACACAAACACAAACATGCCCACATCCGACCCCGTCTCTGCCTTCAACAGCTTCCAAACGACGACAATAAAATTCTAATAAACCGCCGTCCAAAAGCAAACGTCCCCCGCCAGACAGATGGCAGCCGCTCTGATGCGCGAGTCCGATTCAATTTCCGAAAATTCAGAGGAACTGCGGACGTCGTCTGAGCTGCAGAATAATTAACACGGGTCGTTTATTGAGCCTTTAAACTCCGCCGCTAAGTCTTTAATCCTGCTGCCTGATGGCTCGCAGTGTGTGTGTGTGTGTGTGTGTGTGTGTTCATATAATCGTGTTGTGGGGCCATAAATCCGTGTACACATCATCACTTTTTGTGATTTCGCCTCCATTCCGAGGGCAAAAATCAAGTCACCGTAATACAAATCATTAAATTTTAGAGTGAAGACTTAGTTTATGGTTGCTGTTGTTTCCAGAAAATGAATGTATGTGTGTGTATATGTGTGTCCATGTGTGTGTGTTACGGCTACATGATAATATTTTAACCACAATTTTGGCTTCGTACAATCCAATTACCACCATTAACTGTGATATTAGCGTTTAAAATGCTCCAACTCGGGTAAATCTGACAATAGAACGCCTTATTTCACTCTCATAGTATTAATATGGTTCACATTGCTCATACAGTTTATACTGTTTTTACTATTCAAACAACTATTATTGTCCATCTGTATACGACCGTTCAAATGTTTGGGGTCACCCAACCAATTCATTTAATGCTATCTTCACTGAAAAAAAAAAGCTTTTCTTTCAAATAAGGACATTTCTAAGTGACCCCAAACTTTTGAACGGTAGTGTACATGAATTAAAACTGCTCTATATTTGCTAAAGCTGATATTATTAGTTAAACCTGCTCTATATTAGTTTAAGTTGCTCTTAATGAATTAAAGTTGCTCTATAAAGTTGCTCCAAGTTAGTGAAAGTTGCTCCATAGTAGCTAACGCCGAGATTATTAAAGTTGCTCTACATTAGCTGGAGTTGCTCTATATCAGTTAAACTTGCTCTATATTAGCTAAAGTTGCTCTATATTAGCTAAAGTTGCTCTATATTAAAACAGAATCAGTGTCTGTGTTCATGAATCAGCAGAAATTACAGTAGATTTAGTTTTATTTTGCTGTGTTGGTACTAATTGAATTTAATAATAGAAAACACTCATAGTTTCTAAGTAGATTGTAGTGTTGTAGAAGACTTAAAGAAGACTGAGTACATTAGTAGCACCAGTAGCACTTAATAAGGTAGTCTGGAGTCCTGTTATGGATAAATCTGTGCATCAACATAATCTGGATGAACACCAAACATGCAGTGCACAGATATAAGATGCATGAATGTCAGAATTAGCCAAACTGAAACGAAGCATTTTGATGCAGAAAAAGTAGGAAAGAAACAGAAAACATGAGCTGTCAATCCTGCTGATTAATATTCCCGTAACCATGCAGCCCTCTGTTTATGTGTGTGTTTCTCTAGGTGTGTGTGTGTGTGTGTGTGTGTTTCTCTAGGTGTGTGTGTGTGTGTCTGTGGGTGTTGTAACTCTAACAGGTTAGCAGCTGGTCGTCCTGGTCTTTCACAACAGTTTCCCAGCAGCTAATGAGACACTCCCAGTAACACCTGCCGAGCTCCCAGCAGGAGATCGATCACACACACACCACATATTCAGTATTCAGTCACTCACACACACTCGACACACACCGATACGACCACACACACCTCAACAAAACACACGCTGCATTTGTGGTATTTTGTCTGTTCCTATGAGCTGTTTGATGACTCAGTTCTCGTCATTGTTTCCCTTCTTTTTCTCTTCTCATTGGATTTGCAATCACAGTTAAATCATCTCCATTTATCCAGCGGCTAACTCACTACACAACAGTGCAGCTCAAATGATGACTCATCTCCAATCGATAATCTGGGTGAATTTAATGTGATTAAACTCTGCTCACCCAGAATGCTCGGTGATGAGGAGGGATGAATGTACCAACAGCCGGCATTCGTCCAACTCCGAGCCCTCACAAACAGCACTGGGCTCTGCCGATTCTGGCTCAGAAAACACATATCGAAGGTATTTACGCTGAAGTTCCCACAGTGGGCAGAAAGAGAGAGTTTCATTATCAAAGAGGCTGCGACAGCAAAGTCTACTGCGACGCTCAAAATTTGAAAATCAATTGCTTCTCTGGGAGAAAGACACAAGATATTGGACAGCAGTGATGTGGTTTCTGTTTTTCTTTTTGCTGCAAGAAAAAGTGAGGGAGAAGCATTCGTTTCAGACACAACTAAAATTAGAATGTTTCTGTTTAATAACCTGTTAGCAGCTAAAATTAGCATGTTTGTGTTCAGAAACAAGTTACCAAGTGATGTAAACATGTTTCTGTTCAACAGGCTAAGTGAGTCTGGACAAGAAAATGTTTGAGGAGACGGAATGAATATGGGTTGTTTATTTTTCAGCAAGAACCGGAGCTAACGTTAGCCTCAAGAGCTAAGATGTTTAGCATTCCTTGGAAACTGCATCTGTGCAGCAGATTTTAATATAAAACACATTTGATGAGTCTGTAAGCAGTTCAGGAAACTTCAGAATGGATCTATGTATCCTTAAGATACCAGATTTCTCTTCCGATTGTCTAAAGGGCGAAAGTAAACCATCCCAAAACTACAGCATCAGTATCAGGAACACTTGGAGCAGAGGTGCTGCTGTCTTGGTGTTTCCGCTTGAGTTGGAAGTTTAGTTGTTTTCTTTTATATTTTACTTCCACATTGGAGTAAAGTTTGCCATCTTTTGATTTATTTCACCCACGAGCCTGTGTTTCTTTTCCAACTTTGCCTCCTTCATTTGCTAATTGCATTATGAAGCAATAAATAACTTTGTTAAATCAAAAACAGCTGCATCAATGTAAACAGCTTCTTTGGGATTTACAGTCTATGATTAGGGAAGCTAATAATATTTATTTTATATGAAGAGCTCCACTAAACAGGACTTGAAAATTGCTTTAGGTCTACATTCAAACAGATTCAGATGCTGCAGCTCAACTGTTGATTAACTAACATAAATAACACAGCTTTATCGTGACTTTAAACATGTTGAACTTCTTGATCCAGCAGTATTGTGATAATAAGACAAGCTGAAGTGTCTCTGCAACAGGAAATCAAACAGTAGAAAGACTTGATGGACGACGATGGAGTTGGGATTGGACTCAAAAACGACACCGAACTTATGCACTGCAGACATAAAAAATCCAAATGATTTTCTCCGTCTTCCTCCCCTCTGCTCTCCACCATGAAGGTCCTACAGATGGTCCGGTGCTGATACAGCAGCTGCATGAGCCAAACCAACTTGGCTGTGAGTCAGCGCAAACCAATCAGAATAAATGGAGTGATAAAATTACCAGACAGGCCTTAACTGCAGAGCGAAATGCAGAGATGGATGCATGGACGGATGGATGGCCTCTTCAGGACGGAGCCATAAGTGCAGAATAAGCAGAATAGAAGAGGAAGTTAAAAAATCAGTCTCCGCCCTGCAGCCGTGAGGTCGTAGGTCTAATTCCTGGTCTTATCTCACCTCGACACACTTCTGGTTGAAATTAAAGTCAACCTGACATTCCTGCCCGTCTTAATTGATCTCATTTTCATTGTATTACTCTTACTAAATAAACTCCATATCTCACAGGCAGCAAAATGAAGCTATGAATTCTCGACTTGCTCAACAGCAGCCTGCAGAAAAGAAAAATCCTGTTTCTGCAGAACCAAATGAGTCCAAATGTGCACTCAGAGCAGAATAATGACCAGATAAAGGACTGCTGACGGCTCTCTGACAATTAGGTGATGAATGAGTGAAGACAGCGAGGCGATGAAGGTGAAGACATCTGACAGATAGACAGAGGAGAGTAGATTAAACCGGATTGGAAAGCTCTGGCGGTGAGTGGAAGGGGAAGACGATGAATGGAGGCTTTTCAATTTCATTAAGAACATTCCCTCAAGGGGGGATTAAACAATTAATTTTAGCAATTTGACCTCAACTGCAGCTTTAAAATAAAAGGCTGAGGTTGGTTTTATCCAGTATGAGAAAACTCTTCTTACAAAAAATAAATAGCTTCCAAAAATGTAACCAATTATGGGACTTGTGAAGGACAGTGTGCACCTTGAGAAATATGAGAGCAATTACAGAATCTACATTGGAGGCTTCTGATGAATGTAAAGTAATCAAACATTCTTCAAAGTTTATTTTAATTCTAAGTCTCAAACTTCACACCTGTATGTTCTGCAGCAGCTGCAGCAAAACTGACTGCAAAGAGATGGAAACATGCAGCTAATTAAAAATAATGCGCTTCATAGAATAAAAAACACTCTTCTGTCACAATTTTACTCACTGTGGATTCATTTTTCACTGCTATTGCCTCTACGGAAACAAAACAACCATGACTAAATATAGAGAGAACTCAGAAATGTCTCTTGTGCTGTATGGCACAGTTGACATCACAGTAAAAGTTACATTTCGTTGACTATTTTTTTTTACAAAAAATGAAAAGACCAAATTAAAAAAATGGAATCAACATATCTGACATTTTCCCACAGATGTTACCGACAGTAACGTGACATTTTATTGATATTTTGATCATTTATATATTTCCATAGTTCCATACACAACCTGCAGTTCAACCCAAAACACCAGATTTTTTGTCATTTAGCCCTTCAAAAGCTACTATTGTCCACCAGGACGTATTCTTACACTTTTACAGACTGTAGTGCAATTTTTTGAGTATTTTTATTTGCTTTACATCAATATAACCCTTTTATCCCAAGTTTTAGTAACATGTATTGACTTATGTCTTAACTATGACAACAAATTGCTTGAAAGTGCAATAAATGTAAAAAAAAATTTAACCTTTTTTTTTTAAATCAAAATATATTTCAATACACAGATTTTTTACATAGCTGTATCCCTCAAACTTGTAAAAAAAAAAAAAAAAAAAAAAAAAGTTGCCCAATATCCTGTGGTCTTGTTTATGAAGATTTTTGTTATATGCGCTTTTTGTGTATTTTTACAAACCCGCCACTGCAACGAAAAAACACTTTGAAACATGATGAAATATTAGTCTAACTCCCCAGATTTTATGTGCAAAAAGAATGATCGATCTATCTTATCTGGTTTGAAATCTACCGCCAATCAAATATTAATATGCAGTCGTAGCACCGCGCTGCGCTGGGCTCTATAGGGTTAAATGTCGGTCACAGTTGAGTCACTAATAATTTACTGGTTGAGCCTGTTGTGGACGTTCAGCGTTGTCGAGACACACTAGAGACTCAGAACTGATGCTGGCATGAACTACTGCTCTGTCGGTGTCGCTAATCTTGATATCAGTGAACCTTCCTCACAACCCAAGTCATCTGACATCTGTCACAGTTGAGTTGCTAATAACTTACCGATTGAGCCTAAAAGCACACTTTTTTTTGTTTTTTTACAGCACAAACAGATTATTTTTGTTGAATTTTTAATGAGACGTAGTAATTTCATGAAATATTACTATTGTAGCCTTGGATTTGGTCAATGGAAGAGTAAGTTGCAGAAAAGTAGTTAAAGAAAGCTAAAAAACTCAACAATTTTTCTTGTTTTTACACTTCCTGATTGATAATATTTTTTTGAAACACAAGCTTTTAAACTTCTCTGCAGGTTTTGGACTTAAACAGTATTTGCTGTTGTTATTTATGAGACTTGGGGAGATTTTGAATCACATTTATGGATATTTACTGACAAATTCAAAGCAAGGTGTCTCTGTTTACGCCTCGATAAGACGAGTGTCGGCAGGGTTCAGAGGAGGATGATAACGAGGAAATTAAGCTTCAGATATTAAATAACGAGTTTCAGACCTGGTGCTTTATTCTCAGCAAGGACGCCATTTCTTTCTCAGCGCTTTAATATCTTCAGGACACAGACATGCAAAGGAAAGATATTATTACACGGTTGCATAATTAAACGCTGACCGTCTGAATGAAGCCCTCGGGGGCCACTTACAGCCAGAGCTGAACACATGGAAGCCTGCAGGGCTGCAATTTACATGTAAAATCACACACGTATTCACAGTAATGCCAACATATAATAGCAGGCAGACCTTATCTGACTTATCCGACCCTAAACAGCAACGCAATTATGATCTGAGGCTCAGAAACAGTCTCAGTGGGAGCATCGGACACAATCGCAGACATTATTAATTTAACGAGACGCTCCAACACGAGCCAGAGGTTGTCCCCGTTCTGCAGGGAGGACTTATGGGAAGAAGCATCATTGTAGTACATCAGGCTAATGACGGGATTAAAGGCAACAGATTTAACGTTGCTAAGCCCTTGTTTGCACGAGGCGTCGCTTTCTTGGCTTTTAGAAGGAAAAAACGTAAGTAAACGCAGCAAAGCTTTCAGTGTTGATGGAGTCAACACTACAAGAGCAGGGAGGAGAGAGCTCTGTATTCAAATCTTGGAAAACTGCTTTAATTTGATGCCAACAAGGATTCTGGGATGCTTGGAAGGACTGAGCAGAACTAGAGGACGCTGTTTGAAATGTAAAGTAAGGCCTTCAAACTGCTTTAATAAGAGTGGATTAATAAACCAACCCTGAGTCTTAAATACAGACTAAAACATCTGCAACAAAGGGGGGATTAAACAACTCATTTTCACAATTTCACCTCAACTGCAGCTTCAAAATAAAAGGCTCCAGGTTTGTTTCATCTGGCATGGGAAATCTCTTCTTATAAAACTTGTGGAGGACAGTGTGCACCTTGAGGCCTTCGCTGGAAATATGAGAGCAATTACAGAATCTAGACTTTAGGCTTCAGATGAATGTAAAGTACTCAAATGTTCAAAGCTTATTTTAATTCTAAATACTAACGTCACATCTGTATGTTCTGCATTTGGCAGCAGCTGCACCAATACTGACTGTAACGAGACTGAAAATATGCAGCTAATTTCAAAAACATGAGCTTCATAGGTTAAAAAAACACTCTTCCGTCACAATTTTACTCACTGTGGATTCATTTTTCACTGCAACATAAAAGTCTATTGCCTCTACGGAAACAAAACAACAATGACTAGATATAGAGAGAACTAAGAATTGCCTCTTGTGCTGTATGGCACAGCTGAAATCACATTAAAAGGTACAATTCATTGACTACTTACCATACAAAAAAAAATTTAAAATTTAAAAAATTGAATCAACTTGTCCGACATTAGTCCTACATTTTCCCACAGATGTTACCAACAGGAATTCTACATGCTGTCTCCATAATTCCATACACTGCCTGCAGTTCAACCGAAAATGCCAGCTTTTTTGTCATTTAAATGTTTAGGTCACTAGCAACTTCCTGGCTGAGCCTGTTGTGGAAGTTCAGCGACATTGAGGCAGACACAGAGACACACTGGAGACTCAGAACTGATGCTGGCATGAACTACTGCTCCGTCGGTGTCACTTCTCCTGATATCAGTAAACATTACTCACAACCTAAACCATGTGACATCTGTCACAGTTGAGTCACTAACTTACTTTAAGATGGATTGGCAGGCATTAAACTATTAATTATGGGGCTTTAATTGTGAAATACTTGAGATAATGACAACACAAAGTATCCGCACTACAAAAACATCTCTACAAAACATCTGTGTGCACTTTTACCGCCATATAAAAACGCAAAACAGCGACAACCAGAGAGATGAGAGTCAGCAGATGAAGAGGAAGTCGAGCGACCATCTTGTGTAGGTGGACGGTGTTAAAGGCTGCTCTTGTATCTGCAGAAGCATCTGAGAAACAGTCTAATTACATGGAGACAAAGCTGTGGTTTTGGAATTAAGGAAATAATCTGCGGCAGGAAGATGTGATTAAATAACAATAAAGCCTGTGGAGGCCGAAGCTGGAGCTTCTCTCAGGCAAAATATCCTCTCTAATCGTACAACTGGGAGATGTTATTATTTTCTCTGCTGTTTTCGACTGAACTGCTCATTTTGGATTCATTGTGTTACTCTTGACTAGCGTTTGATCAGTTTTAAAAAGAAAATAATTTTTAAAAACAAATAAATTACACCATTTATCAGAGTCACAATCTGCAAAGACAGATTGAATCATTAACTTTCACACAGTCCTTGAACTCAGCAGTTCAATCAGGAAAACTGAATCTAAGCTTGGTAACACCTGTGAACACTTAGAAAAATGGTGTACATGTTGACTCCAGGTTTTTTTTTTTTTCCTTTCAACTTCTGTGGAATAAATGCTCATGAACGTTTAACTTTCGATTGTTAAACTAGGACTACTACTCGACTTTATATTGCAGTGAAAAATGAGGCCCTCAGTGAAGAACAATGTGACAGAAGCATAAAAACTTCCCAAAAACTGCTTGGAGTTCAGAGGGTTAAGTGAGATTGTTACTTTCTTATTTAATTATTTAAAACCCAATCCAATAAACTTCCAAAAATCAGTGACAAATCTGTGTTCTTGTCTCACCGTCACTATTAACCAGACTGGAAAACTTGAATTATTAAAAAATGTGCAAAACTAACCATACAATATATTTGGAAACACGTTAATTTCCTTCGTGCGAGCTTTTCCTTCCATGCCAACACATCCTCTGTGACTGAGCAACAAGCCCGTATAGACGCCACCTCCTGCTGAGTTTGTGCAAATCTGAGGGTTTTTTTTGGTGAAACAGCACACACACTAATACTCCCCTCTTATGAACGCCACACACACAGTCAGAGGAACTTGTTTGAACCCAGAGGTTATAAATTATGGATGTCTTGGTGGAAACCTGTACAGTCTGGCAGTTTTGGAGCTAAGAGGGACGAGCACAGAAGCAGAAAAGACGGCGACAGCGGGCCGGCTTTGAATGTGGATTTTAGAGTTTTTCAAGTCGCAGGATAAAAAGTGTTTTCGTGCAGAAGTAGTCTGATTTATCGTTTGCAGTATTTTGCTTGAAACAGCTAGATCAAACTCGTATTCATTCGGATTCTTGAAACAGAAAGTTACAGCATTCTAGTTGGATATTTAATCCTCATTAAACCTCAAAACGTCTATCAGAGCTGGAGAAGGTAAAAGATCAAAAGAATCATCAGATTATCAACTTTCCGACGGCCCTTGAAGTACTCATTACTCAGTTTCCATTTGCAAAATTAACCAAGTCACAGCTTAAATTCTTAAGTAACATTTTGGACAATTCTAGAGTCATTTTGGAAATGTTTTGAGTCATTTCGTACATTTTTTGGACAGAAGATGCATTATCTGGAGATGTTTCGAGATCTTTTGGATATGTTTTGAATCATTTTGGGCATATTTTGTTTAAAAAGTGCATTCTGGGTAAACTTTCAAGGCTTATGTGTGATAGGTGGTTGGTCAGAACAAGTTCTAGACGACGGAAGAATCAGTTATAGATTTATATTTGATATCATTTTGGACAGGGTTAGAATAATTTTGGAAAAGTTTTGAAATGTTTTGGACAATTCTCGAGTCACTTTGGAAAAGTTTTGAGTCATTTTAGGCATTTTTTTTGGAGACGTTTCAAGATATAAAATGGACTTGTTTCAAATCGTTTTGGGCATAATGGGTTTAAAAGTACTTTATTCTACTTTTCAGATTTAAAAATTAGCCAAAAATGAACCAAATGCAGTAACTACATTCTGTAAAAAACTAAAAATTCTGCCACCCTCGATGCAACTGTGACGCCATGATTCACTCGGCTATGACCAACAGACCAAAAAATCTGAGTTTTCAGGTTGAACTGCAGGCAGTGTTTACACAGAGCAGAGATGACAAGCATAGAAACTAATTAGAGAAATAAAAATAATTAAATAAGGCATACATGTTCAATAAAAATAAATGCAGCATGGCTGAAAAACAGTAAACAGAGGAGCAAGGTGTTGAACCTGAGTCATTTTGAACCAATTTTCTATTAATATTGAACTAGTTTCAAGTAATATTGCACAGTTTTTAAGTTGCTTTGGACAATTCTCATGTCTGTTTGGACAAGTTTCGGGTCATTTTGGGCAATTATACATTGCATTGGACAAATTTCAAATAATTTTGGACACTTTTAGGCTGAGAGGATGATGAAACATAATGGCATGGCTCAAAAACAGTAAACAGAGGAACAAGTTGTTGGAGAAGTTTAAGTGTCTTTACTTAATTTTTTTCTCCCAAATGTGTGTTAAGACGACCTACGGCATGATTTTATGATCATACTTCAGTAATTTAGAAGGAAAAAAACCTTGTGTATGAGCGCAGGTCATTTCTAGGAAGAGCGAACACCCTGCCGAGCGTAAAATATTCAATTACGGCGCTGGATTATCACTGCAGACCTTCTACAAAACTGACAAAAAGTGTAATAAAAGCCTGGATTAATCCACACAGAGAGCTCAGGTGTCTTATTCTACTAGAACCTCCTGTTTGAGTTAAACCGACTGGAACCACTCAGAGAACAGAAGAGGTTCCACTGCAAACACAGCCTTTATTCTGCATAGTAATGAGAACGCTGCAGAGTCTCTCAAGTACATTTATGTAAGTCTGAAAAGAAGTCAATTGGGTGGAAAATTGTGTGCAGGCTGACAGGAGTCTCTGTCTGACATGGAGCTTGAATGTACGCCGTGATGCTGCTTTATCTTGTTTTAAATGTCAGTTCAGTGCCTGTTATTTATATATTTACAAGTTAAAAAGGCAGAATTAGCTCATTAGTTTGGCTCTTCGTTTCCATTAGCCATTATTCCTCTGAGGAGACATAAATCAGCTCTTTGAAAACACTGTGTTTCAGCCCTGAGAGGCATGTTTCTATCAGCTGGCGACAGGTTGTTGTTTGACAGCACATCTCACCCAGGACGAGGGAGATACTGCCAAAAAGAGAAGATGCATGGGAGCGGTGTGCTGCAGCGACGCATAAATCCTTGTTGACGCCGCGACTGACGGTGAATGATGAGCCTCATTCCTGCAGGGATTCAGCTTCTGTCTCTTAACTTCAAATGACCCGAAATCAGCAGAAAGATACTGAAGGTCAAAGCAGCTGGTTTGAAGGCAACAAGAAGGTTCAATTACATCTTATCATTATTATCATTATTATTATTATTATTATTATTATTATTATTTCAACCTTTAAGTAACCAGGAGAAATGCCATTCAGATTAAAAACCTCTATATCAAAGGAGTCCTGGCCAAGACAGGCAGCAGCAAATACAAAACACCTATTAAAACACACAAAAAAACAAATAAAAAAGATTAAATTTGCAAGCAAATTATGAAAAACAAGTGCATGTTATGGCCTGAAGAACTCGCTGTTTGGATTTAAAATGCTCAATGAGATTTCGGGCTGAAATGATTCCTCAAATTAGTTCGATTACTAAAACTCCTTGAGGTGAAATTCTCTGAATGGAGGCTTTGTTTAATCCACAACATACTGGACACCAGGTCACCCAGACTTCATCCCATACGGACTAGGATCTACAATCAATAAACTATAGGATGAGTTTAAATTTGACAATTTTAACCGGCGCAGCTTTTCTTCACTAGGACTGAACTATGACACCAGTTCAACATAGTCAGACTTTCTTTTAGTGAGTCGACAAAAACTAAAACCTCAGTCAGAGTTAACAGGTATGAAGGTGGTTTTCAACTTTCTTTGTTCACTCAGACTTTCTGCTTCAAACTCGTCACACAAACAGAAGCTTAACGATCATTTGACTGATGGAGTTCAGCTGCTTCAGTCAACAGGTTGTTTAATGGAGAACAATGAGGAACAGAAACATTTATGATGGTAAAAAGCTGCTACTGGAAATGATACAAGACAGGAATGCTATATACCCCTACAACATCCCTGTACTATACTATATATGTACTATACCCCTGTATTATACTATATATGTAAATGTGCGGCTCTACTGAGCTACACTGTGTGGCTGAATAAAAAGTAAATAAAACTGAAAATCTGAGCTCCGGCTGAGTCTCGGCTCCCTCAGCTGTCAGTCATGGAGGTGAAGCTGAAGTTCTCTGGTGATTTCCCTCATCACACTTCATCTCACCTCATACACAGTTTCCTAAATTTTATTTCTCTGTTCAACATTAACTCCCCATCTCTGTCACTCTTCAGTAAACCGACTTTCTGTTCTGTTCTGACTTCAATTCCCAGCGTTGCAGCATTTTCTGCAGAGTTTCTGTAAAACTTCTGCTGCATTTTCATATAACTGTCAAGCAAAATTTGAACTTTATAATGTTCTTGTTAAAAATAAAGTAGAAACCTCCTGGGTTCTCTCAGGCATCCTGGACAGAGTTTCAGAAAACAACACTCTCTTATCGACTTTTCCAAACGCAATTACTCACCACAAATGAAAAGCCAGCCATGTGTTTACTTCAATGGGTTTATGTGTGCAGTTGCATGAAGGATCATTTTGACTTTAAGCTTTTTACAGAGGAGCTGTAATGTCAAAATGAATGTGTGAGACTTCATTTGAAAGGTAACATCTTGTTTCTAAAAAGATGTTTGTTTAGCATGTGGCTAAAGCACAATGACAGTACAGGAGGTCAAACACAGCTCAGGAATAAATCATATTAATATAAAACAAATGAGGACAAATCACAACAAACCTTCTACATCTTGACAACCACAAATTTACACACCTATACATCTGAAATTCAGGAAGCCAGAGATATTTGCTTTTATCTCTTTATGCACACGGAAAAAAAAAAAAAACATTTTTAACTGTATTTTTTTTTAAACTATTTACTGCTATTTTACAGATTTTTAGTGTAAATTACAGAAAAAAGTATTAAATTACACGGTGACCATGAAAAAAATGGGTTTAAAGCTGTATTTTTAACAATAGTAATTTGCTCTTTTACAATGTTTGACTGTAAAACCACATTTTTTTTATTGTATTTAAATCAGCAAGAAAATAAACAACATTGTTAAACAGATATTTGATATTATTTAAAGGAAAATCTTAGATTATTAAGGATTAAAAAATTATAGTAAAAAATTTCTCATCTTCCAGTCCCTGAGTTTTTGCAAATAAATAAATAATAATTCAATAATTCATGTTTTAAGCTGTCAATTTACAGAATTTTCTTGTTCTGCTAATTAACAGGTAGTAACTAGTGACATCACAGAAAAAGTATTCATTTACATGTCGACTATGAAAAAAAAGGATTTAAAAGTTAAAATAACATCATTGTCAAAAAATGCGTTTTTACAAATAGTAACTTGTTCTTGACTGTAAAACTACACATTTTTATTCTACTTTAATCAGCAAAAAAAAAACAACATTATTTGATAGATATCTGATATTATTTGAGGGAAAATCTTAGTTTATTAAGGATTAAAAAAATTACAGAAAAAAATTATCCCTAAGTGGTAATTTGTTCTCAAACTGAATAAATAATATTTCAAGAATTCATGTTTTTAGCTGTTATTTTACAGAATGTTCCTGTTTTGTTAAATCACAGATGATATCTTGTATCTCTACTGCCTAGAAAAATCACAGGAATAACTATTAGTTTACATGTTGACTGGAAAATAAAACAACAATAAAACAAAAACAGGCCAAGAGTGTACAAAATCTCTTTAGTAGTAATTTGTTCTTTTAAGTCTTAATAGCAAAAATACTATTTTACAAATATTTCCTATTTCCTATTATTTTTCAGGGTATTTAACTTTTGTTTTGTTTGGTTTTTTTTACATTATTTATTTTACATTATTGTGACAGACAATGTGACAATATTGCATTTTTATTTTACATTATTTTATTAAATTTTCTTTACTTTCCTCCAACAGTGCAGCTCTAAGTTGCTCTGAATTCTGTTGTGGCTGTCAAATGGTCAAAGTGTATTCAGCCTCTTCAACGCATTCATCTAAACAGTACAAATCATTTTTGAACGTTTTAAACGTTGCTCGTTTTGTGCGTTTCGGTGCGTGTCGGCTGCACGATTAAATGCGAGGCTGCTGAGGGAGATACAGCAGAAAGTGTGAGTGCCATTCAGTGTCAGGCTGCAGCTCTCAAACAAAGCCTTTAGAGCTGCAGCCGGCGTGACGCTGAAAGGAAGCGAGGGATGATGGGATGATGGGGTGAACGGGAGGCAGAGAAAACAAGCAGGGAAAAGACAGAGGAATGAAAGAGAGAACGGCTTCGTAACAAGGAGGGGAGTCCACAAACACCAGTACACAACAACAACTCTCAATCACAACAACTCTCAAACACTAGCACACAACAATGAAAGTTGGTATTTTGTGAGTACGTACTTTAAGTCAACAGAGAAAGCCTGTTATTGTTTCCCAGTTGTTAGAAAAAAACTCAAAGAAGAAGAAACAAACTAAACTTTGTCAATAAATGAGAGAAAAAATTGAGCGAGGGCTTCAGGAATTGTTTATAACTGTGAAAGTTGAAATAATTCTTTCATATCAGCTGTTGTTTCATATGTTTCATCATGTTTGGAGGTGAAAATAACATAAGAAACTGAGTTAAATAAACGTAAACTCAACATTTATCAGTGAGGGTTTTAGATAAAAGAACGAAAAGTTCATTGTCTCAGCCTAAAGAGATTCACAAACTTGTTTATCAGGCAGCAGCTTCTTCTTGTCTTGACTTTCTGATTAAAATATTAATTGAACCGATAATAAATAATGGAAAAGTGAGTTTTCCTACATCCATCTCCCTGTCTACCACCTCTCCCTTGTCTCTCAGCTGTCTCTCCATATATCTCCTGGCCTTCTTCCATCTAAGTCGGTCTGACAGGGTCTTGTGAGGACCACTGGACCATGTTCAGTCTGTCAGGCTTTAACCCACCGGTCCGTCACATCTGCTCCTGTTCAGCACAGAGCGGTTATTTATCATCACCCGTCTGGATACAGGTACACATCTGTTACCTGGTGGCTTCACAGTCTGTTCAGAGCAGAGGTTTAAACGGACACGAGGCTCTACGTCAATTAAAAGACTCATTAATCAACAGTTTTAAGAGGACCTGTGTTTGATTCTTTATTCTGTGAGCGTCTGCAGGGTTCATGGTCACAGAGAAATGACAGGACTTTTCATTCCTCCACTCTGAACTGTGTGTTCAGTGACCTTTAACTGGCAGGTGATGGACTGTTTCATTTACTGATCCTGTCGGGTTTTGCTTCGGCTGCTTAGTAAATCTGACCTTTAACACTTTCTGTGAAGCTGCTGCAGCCTTTTGTTTGCTAGAAGGAATATTAGAGGTTGTGCCATTTTCCATTTTGCATTAAATTCACAGATCAGTACAAATTTTATCAGGTATAACACATGTACACTCTAAAAAGTCTAGTCTGTTTTGTTAAATTATAAAACTTGGGACTGTGAAATCATAGAGTTGATCCTTTTTAACTGTTACAGATTTATCTTGTCTTGTTAATTTAAAGATAATATCTGGTAAAAATATTGAAAAAAAATAACATCCAGATCTGGAATAGGCATTTGTTTAAATTTTTTCCAATGTATGACTCTAAAATTAGGCAGCTTTATTATATTTAGATCAACAGTCTACTTACTTGTTAGATATTTGCTGTTATTTCAACCATTTTTACACTAATTTACCATTTTTAACATATTTTTTTTCTGGCACCTTTGCTGTTAGGTTTTTTATTTTCTGTGTATTTTAGGTTTTACAGTTTAGTACGGCTGTATTAACAGTATTTGGCTGAAGTTGCAAAATCAAATAGCAACTTCACTGTGCAGCTGAAGCATGGTCATGTCATATTAAAAAAAAAAAAAAACTTCACTTTTAAACTAAATTTAACCAGTTGCCAGTGATATAAATTCATTCCCCAAAACACGCCGGTGGGTTTGAATGCATGTTGACTTCACAAAATTGCCAAAATTACACCATTTAGCTGATTTTTCACTTTCTGACAGTCTGTAAACTAATCATGCGATATATTGTTTAGTCGGAAACTTCACCAAATACACGCTTAAAATCACATTTCATCAAAAGCATTTTATACTACATGCCTCTGTTAAAAATTAAGCAAAATAAACTGTTGACTCGACCCAGAAAAAGCCCCCCCAAAAAAACTGCACTTCTCAATGATGTCAAGGAAAATGTACTTTTTCTCCTTTCTAAGGTATTTCCTGTTAGCTGACGTCATCCCAAATGATCTTCATCCCACAGGCAGGAACTGTAGGAGGAACTTTATATTGAGTCCACAGTGAGAAAATATGCGACAGGAAGACGGTTCAGAGGATTAAACAACATCACCAGATGATCAGCGCGTCTTTCCGGGAAACTCGGCTACTTTCTTCATAAATCAGTAATTCCCAACGTCAACATGAACCTCCATCCAGCTGCGCAGTTACACATTTTTTGTTTGCGTTCTCACATTAAAAGCTCCAATTCAATTCATCTCAGCTTCTTTAATAAAGAACAGCGGGTCAGTGACGGAAAGTGCACAAATTAATACAGCCTCAACGCCGAGGCGATAACGCTCATTATGTGGCTCATGAAGTCATAAAGTCGTGTAATATTGCGGCTTGTGATATTATTTTACTGCAAGCTGAACAAATCAATCTGAGCTTAGCCACGTGGAAACAATCAAACAGCCTGCTGCCGTGCATTAAAACAAACCTTCCTCACGTCCACCTCAAACCAGCGTCAAATCAGCTTCAGCACAGCAGGAACCGAGTTACACAACAACAATTATTTTGGCTTTACGGCATTTATGTTTAGGTAGGTGTGTAGGTGAGTTAATGGAGGGCAATGATGCAGATTCATCAGGACACTCAGGAGACGCAGCAGCATGGCAAAAAGAAAAACGATTTAAGGCTTCATTTGTCCACAAACTGTCTGCAGAGTTTGCTCCTCTCAGCTAAAAACAAATTCACCAAGTCAAACTTATTTATACCTGTAGGATCCACCCGTCTTCTGCTGTCTAATTCAACTATGTCACTGTTTGAATCTGCAGGAAAAAAGGCTGCAACTAACTTTTAACTGTTGATTATTTGCTCGATTAGTCGTTTGGTTTCTAAAATGTCAGAAAAACATCCATCAGCGTTTCCCAAAGTCCAACATGACACCCTCAGATGTCTTTATTATTGTCCTAAGGTCTTCATTCTTAGCCGTTCATAGCTAACACTCAGACCAAGTCACCACTATTTATATACATTTTAAACAACAGCTTTTGATTGTCGTTTATTGATTTTTTTGATTAACTGATCAGCTGTTTGGTCTATAAAATGACAGAAAATAGTGAAAAATGTTAAACTTTCCCAAAGATAATCAGTTTACTGACCCAGAGGAGAAAAGAAACCAGAAAATATTCACATTTAAGAAGCTGAAATCAGAGAATTTTACTCTTTTTTTCTTGAAAAGTTACTCAAACCTGTGAAGGAAACATTACTCTTTCCCCTTTCAAAGGTATTTCCTTGCAGCTGTTAACTGGCATCATGCTAAATTTTACAATATATTCCCAAAGATCAGAGAATCCTCAGAACTGATGCTTGCATGAACTGCTGCTCTGTTGGTGTCACTTCTCCTGATGCCAGTAAATCTGACTAATTTATCAAAATAGTTGTGGCTAAATGTAGCTAACAGCTGACAACTGCTTTATTAATTGATAATTGCTTACCAAACAAAAGGCAAAAGCACATCAACCTGTTGCACTACGAGACATAATCCTTTCTTATCACAAACACAAACTCTGTCATTTACTTATACAGTCCTCCTTCTACAAAGTGGATTATTTTGCTGCTGAAAGCAGCTCAGCAAAAAAAAAAAAAAAAAAAAAAAAAAAGTATTTACTTGTGAATTAGGTCTCTAACTGTTTGAGGAAATTTAGCGTCAGCTCTTCAGCAGGAAGCAGCAGACAGCGCAGGTTCACGTATCAGATGTTATCGTACCGTTTAATAAGCCTCATCACTGCACACCTCTCCAACGCATCCGGGTCAGTACAGATCTGCTCCACCTTTCATTAGGCTCAGCAGGCGGTTAGCACCTCATTTAATGATGGTGGAGAACCAGAGAGGAGTAAAAGAGACAACACACTTGGAGACTGGAGGTGTTGGTGGTAACATAAGTCTTGACTTTGAGTCCTGTCTTTTTGTAGAAAATATAATTTCACTTAAGCACTTAAATTCAGTGTTTAGGCACCAAAAACACCTTTTTTTGGTCAGTTAAGGTTAGTCAGGTTTAGTAATATATCATGATTTGGGTTCAGATACATCATCATGTTGTTTGTACACTTTACATGCTAAACGTCATTCATTATAGCTGTAAATTTATCTGTCTAAACTTATAATGACATTCTTATATAGTCTATTGATTTTTCCTATATTGTATTTTATATATTTTTAATCTTATTTCACTTCATTTTATTTGTATTTTACTTTATTTTACCTTCAATTTATACCCTAATATCCTGTGTTGTCTCATTCTTTATCCATTTATTGAGTATCCATGCTGCTGTAACAACTCAATTTCCCTCCAGGGATTAATAAAGTCATCCAATATAAACCTCTATTTTGTATGTTTCCATCAGAGACTTATCCACACAGCTGCAACACTTCACCGACGTTATCTGGGTTACTTTCTGTTTATCTGTGATCAGAATGGATGATAACGACTTACTGAACCAACCAGAGGGTGGAGAAAACCTGTACTGCTCTGCTGAAGCAATGATCTGCGGTGATGACATTTTTACTCGCTGTGGGCTCATTTTTTTTTACAGCAGTATAAAGTCCTGCACCTCTACAGAAACAAAACAGTCATGAATAGAAGGAGGGAGAACTCAGAAATGTGTTCTGTGCAGCATGACACAATTATAATGCCATTAATCATAAAAAGGGGGGAAATGTGTTTAAACTGTCATTTTTTTTCTAGAATTACTAGATAAAATGATGTCTCCATACTAAAGATATTTATCTATTTTTAATTTGTTTACACATCAGTCTGAGCTCTGCTCCACGTAAACACAACCTGCAATTCAGTTGACATTTTCTGGATTTTTATTACCTGACATTTCGTCAAAACAGACTCACTCATGGTTTCGGAGTTGGAGTGCTGAATTTTTAGATTTTTACCAGATCTGGATAAAGTAAACCGTTTATTTTTGCTGAATTTTAAATGAGACATGCAGAAAAAGAAGAAATATTATAATTTAAAGCTCAGATTTGGTTAAATTCAGTACATAAAAGCTGAAAATCTGGCCATTTTTATGTTTTTATGGTTTCTAGCTCTGATAAATGGCATAATTTTGGTAAGTCAGAAATCATTGAGAGGTGCTGATGGTTTTGTTTTTTGGTGTGATTTATTGAGAAATGTTGTTAATAAACACAGAAAAACCCCATGGTGATCTTTAAAGCATTGCCATGCTGTGCTAAAATGAACTAAACTTTAGATTTATCTATTTTTAATTTGTTTACACATCAGTCTGATCTCTGCTCCAAGTAAACACAACCTGCAGTTCAGCTGACATTTTCTGGATTTTATTACCTCAGTGTTAGTCACCACAGACTCACTAATGGCTTCACAGTTGCCCTGAGGAGTGCTGAATTTTTAGTTTTTCACTAAATTGGGTTAAAGTAAGCAGTTTATTTTTTCTGGATTTTTAACGGAGATATGCAGAAAGATGAAATATTATAAGTTAAAACTTTGACTTGGTTCAATTCTGCACGTAAAAGCTCAATATCTGGCCATTTTTATGTTTTTATGGCTTCTAGCTCTGATAAATGGCGTCATTTTGGTGATTTGGTGAGTCAGAAATCACAGAGAGGTGCTGATAGTTTTGTTTTTTGGTGTGATTTGTTGAGAAATGTTAATAAACACAGAAAACCCCCATCACGACGTTTCAAGCCATTTAAAATAAACTAAACTTCAGGGAATCGATATAAAACCACGGCATGCTGGGGGAATTTCAGCTGCATTAAAGCCTTTCCAGCGATGCAGCACAAAGCTCTGCTGCTAACTGATAATCTGAGTGTGACCCGGTGTTAATGGCTGTGAAATAGAGCTGTCGGTCTGAGCTCCTCATCACGGCTTCAAGGCTGAAGGACTCTAAACTCCTCATATAATGACACTGATGACACTTTTCTTCTCCTCTCATCCAGGACTGAACCTTCACCTGAACCAGCAGCTCTTCTTTTTTGTTCATTTTCCTCTTATTTTCCCACCAACACTGTCCAGAGACCGATGCTATCATCTGCTGGCATTTTCATTTATTTTCCCCCAATGGTTTGTTTACAGTTTTTTAGTCGATTAATGTTTTCAGCTGCAAGGTAAAAAAAAAAAAAAAAAAAAAAAAAAAGGACAGATTTTCAGCTTCTACATGCAGATCTGTTGGAAAAAATAACCAAATCGAAGCTTTGAGGTATGATCTAAAGAGCAGAGTACATGTCTGTAATCTGACCAGTGATTGGCATTTAGTTTATTGCTGCTAATATCTAATTTGCTCCTCTAACTGTGATTTGCACTGGATTAAACGATGGCAGCAGGAGTGATTCCCAGTGCAGAGACTGAGTGTTTGGGAATCTTCAGCTGCTAAACAGTTTGTGTGGACAGAAAACAAGGACCAAAATAACTTCAGGACCTAAAACACCTCTAAAATGTCATTGCTTTTTACTGTTCCTGCACCACCGGCACAAATTAACAGGACTTGCGTTGTTCCAGCTATGACATTTTAGCAGCTAGTCACTCTGACTGGGCAAGAAAAAACACTCCCTAAGGCCGTAACGTGCAATATTCAACATCTTAAATGTAAATATAGCATCAGTGTAGCAGGAAACACCTATTTGCTGTGTAAATTAGTGGGAAAATGACATCCTAGATAGAGAATAATGTCACTCTAATTGTGTATTGTCAAATAAACTACTCAGTTTTATGTTTTGGCAGCAGGTCCAGCATGTACGTGCATGTCATTATTAATGGATTGGTCTCTATTAATAATTTAACAGATTCTAAACATATTAGCCAACAAGAATGAAGCATGTCAGAAAATGCACTGTGGAATAGTTGTAGTACTCGGATCACTTGGACTACCAGTAGCTCCATGTTGGCAAGCAGAGTGCATTGTGGGATTTAGCTAGTAACGGGCCACCATGAGAGAGTCTTCTGTGATGATTAATGCCTTCTAACCGGAGATCTCATGTGTGGGTGAGCTGGAGCGCACTAAAACAGCATCACTGTAAGTAATGCTACATGTCCACGAGATCCGTTTTTCTCGCATGTAAACGCGTCGCATCTGAAAATCACAAACTTGGTGTGCTGGTCACTTGCAGGCCACCAGGTGGTCACATGACAGCGCTTTCAGCTGGAGTTCGGTAGAAATGCCGGACCAACATGGCGGCTCAGCTGCAAATTTTCTGTTTTATTATGAAAACAGTTAAGCGAAAAGTAGAAACAAGCTGCTGAATCTGTCCTCGTTTTTGTTCAACGACGGCTAGTTTAGACGTTTGACGAAAGTTTCGCGATGCAAAAAGTAGAAGTCAAGTCTACTTTATACAAATGAGCTCTGGAGAGACGCACCGAATCACAACTCGAAACGAGCTGCAACGGAACCAGCGTTCAATGTGGTGCATTTCACAAAGACAATGAATGGAATGCATGAAACTGTCGGATCCTGTGGACCCGTACCATTATGCATGATAATCTGTGGCATTGGAGTCGCTTATTTCATATGACTGCATTTGAAGAGGCGGTATCAAGTCAGGGAAATGATGACCAATGAGCTCATTTCGCATTAACCGTTCATGGATTGTTAATCGATTAGGTTATTGGTTTAGAAATTTGTTCAATATTTGCATCCTAAATGTGAGCTCCTCTCTTTGAAACTTTTGAGAGTGAGCTTCCACAGCGCACTGGAAAAATGAATTTAAAAACTCAATGTTTAATTTAGGTTATTTGCTTATTAGTTGTTAGCACCAATGATATAGCCAAAATAAAAGGTTATCATCACCAGGAATGTTGTCATCAAACTAAATCACTCTTCCGATTTTTGTCTGAGAGCCTCATGTAATTATGTCTCATCATGTCTGTTGGTGAGATGCTTCACAACACTGTAGAGTCTCCGCCTTCAGGTAAAGTAGTATTTCATGCAACTTTTGTAGGGTATAATCCCTAAAATATAAATTACTTACGTAAAATCACACCATAAATGAAACCGTATACCAATTTTTCCACTTCTGCATTGGACATTGTTTATAAAAATGTAGAAAAACACCCCCCCCCCCAAAAAAAAATAAAAAATAAAAATAAAAAATCTTGACAAACTTAGAATCTTATATGTTTGAATTTGTTTTCACTATTTGTGTCATTTGACATCTGTATTATTGTAAAGTACTTTTTAAACTTTGTTTTGGGAAGGTGTTAAAAGAAGTTATTATAGCTAGGCAGATATGAGTAAGTGGAGCTAAGAATTGTGCATTTTTAGGTACGAGCATGAAACTTGGCATAGTTATTGTCTATGGTCCAGAGAATATTTTTGGATATGGAGCCAAAAATCTAAAGGCCCCTGTCAGCTGTGAAAAAAATAATGCTTTATGTGAGGAAAATTTATGTGTTAGTGAATCTTGAGCTGATTTTGTTAACCTAGATATACATTTTTTGGCTTTGTTTGGATGCAGAATGAATTTTCGAGGTTTTAGAAACAGTAAATCATCATTGTAACCCTTAAATCCAAGATGGCGGACAAAATGGCTGCCAAAATGGAAAAAAAAAATACATAAAGTCATTATTCGGCCAGGAGTTGTAATTCACATGGTTAGGAAATTTATTAGTATTATTATCTGCTAAACTGGATGTTTTGGATCAATCAGCCTACGTTTGTTTGTATTTCTTTAAACCAATCACAGCTTTAAGTGAAAGATGCGGCTTCAATGTTCCAACTAAATAGAGCACAATTTAAATCTTGGCAAAAACCGCTCAGAAGTTGTTGTGGTTTTCCATAGCAAAGAAAGCTAATGACTAAAATGAGCGGCGAATGGCAGGCAAACACTTATATCCTATATCAGGTGAGTGAGATCAACAAAAGTAAAGATTTTAAAACAAAAAAAAACCCCACCAAATCCTCATATTTGAGAAGCTGGCAGCAGTAACCGTGATTTAACAATTGACTTCATGACGTCACGACTTTTCCCCCCGTGTCCAGGGCTGATCTGTGCGGCTGCAGAGTCACAATAGAGTTCATTGAAAGTCGAGTCTGCTGTGAATGCGGCGCTAAAGAGAGCTGCACAAGAACAACAACAGCGCAGCGTTATCAGGAAGAGCAGCCAGACGTCAGTGCAGGCAGGCAGGCCGCCAGATAACAGACGCAAACCCCAACACAATGCTAGCAGCAGAAACACAACAATCGCTCCTGCTGACGCGCACAGGAGGAATCCCACAGCGCCGGAGTGTGTCGGTGCAGCGCAGGCGTCCTCGTTGAATTATTCACCACCTCTACTTGTTTAGGTGACCGAGAGGAAGCCATCAGGAAACCCGAAAATGATTTGAAGCTGGAGTCCCGAGTCTGAGCTGAGCTGAGCTGAGCTCAGCGTAAAATAATTTTTGTGTCACTTATCCTACAGTAACAATGAGCTGTGGCCCCGACGGTCACAGCGACTGACCCCCACTCTGACCTCGCTGCAATACAACAACAACAAAAAAAGAATAAAACACCGGCCACCGCAAGGCGAAACACAGGAGAAGAGAAAAGCGAGAGAGTGAGCCTAGAGATCAGTCATCCGGATCATTTTCTACTGCTAGAAAATTGCCGGCTCATTTAGGACTCCGGGACAATTCTTCATAAATTATTAACAGCACAGAAAGCAGGAATATGCACTCCTCCCCATGCAAATACGACTTCAGCTGTCGCCTCACCTCAGGTCAACTCACAGATTAATTCTCTTCAGCAGACTCCAGATAAAGTGAAATGAAACAGCAGAAGCAGAATGCGAGTTAAACGTGCCCTAAGGGGATTTTCATCGTCAACAAACACAGTTTTGTTTACTTTTGGCTTTTCTCACCGAGACGCTTACTCTGCATTTTCTACATTTTCTACTGAGGGAACGAGGCGGCAGGAACCAGCGATTCCAATTTTTAAAGTCGTCTCCAGTTCTGTCTGTATATTCATGCATGAATCTCAAGGTGCAGCCGGGGTGAGGAGGAAGGTGACAAGATGACAAGGTTCTGCTGGTTTCATTTGGTCCACTGGGGAGGTCTGCAGCCGAGTGTGAAGCAGTCAGGATGAGAGTCAGCAGATGTAAGTCAGAGGCCATGTTCCTGCTAGAAACTGGTGAACAGATCCCTCTGGGTTTAGAAGGAGTTTGACTATCGCAGGAACAACAATCACAGGGAAAAGATGCTATTCAACACTACAAAAGTAACTTTGTGGGAAAAAAAATCAATATGAAAATGCATCGTAGAAGAGCATTTCCTGTTTCAGTGATAGAAGTATTGCACAAACACATTGGGTCCTCGGTTTACGACGTCCTCGACCTACGGCGTTACGTCGGAACTAGTTATGTGGAACTAGTTGGTGAGTGGAGCGGATGAATACATGAGTCTGACTTGCACCTTGGAGCCATAATGAAGTGCAAAAAGTGAGTGAATGTAGCACAATCCAAGGTGGCGTAGAACCAGAGAATGGAAACAAAGCCGTCTTACAGCGCCATATGACGATGTATTCATGCGCGTGCCAACTAGTTCCGATGTAAAGATGAAACACCGTAGGTCGAGGATGTCACAAACCGAGGACCCCCGTATTGGTTCCAGTTTTTTTTTTTGTAAATAAACAAATTCAATTTGTGCATTTTTTATGATTTCTGTCATTTTAACTGTGTCATAAAACATAGAAGACAGACCTGAGTTCTCTCTATTTGCAGCCATAATTGTGATTTTTCCACTTTATATTGCAGTTTAAACACCCAGAAACTGCTTTGACTTAACTTAGATTGTTTTGTTTATCTTGTACAGCCCTCCAGAACATACTTTTTAATCCTCAATATACACAAGACCAGGCAGGTAAGAATGTGAATATTACATTTACTTCCCCTGCACACTTCAAATATAAATCACAGGGCAGCAGAAATGGGGAACAAATTCTTCAGAGCATCAGTGGAGGTCAGAATCTACACATTCTGCCTTTAAGTTGGTGTTTTCAGACCTGTAGTTGTTAAATATTTTATCATAACCCCTACTGAAGAGGGCAATCCAAACTAGCAGAACAGAGAGTATTTCTCTCACGATCTGCTCCTCGCTCATGTAGTCCTCCTAACACCTGGAAATAAAGTCAAAAAGCTGCTATTCTGCAGCGCTACACCGTCCACAGAGACCGTTATGAGAACGGAGCAGCAAGAAAGCAAACGAGCTGCAGCAGCATCGTCCAGCAGAACAAACTCTGAGATCACAGTTGCATAATTAGAGCCAGAGGCTGCTGCAAGACGCATCCGATATGTAATGTTTCACAGCAGAAATGTTTGCTGGAGCAGTAAATTCTGCTTTGTGCTTCATATTAATCTGTCATATGAAAAACAGACAGCAGCATCTCAGGCCTGTAGGTGATGGAATTAACGCGCAGCTTTCCTGACGTTAAGTTTCACTCTTCATCATTCCTGTATTTTTATAAGCATTTCTATATATTTGCAACTTTTAATTATAGATTCTGACCTTTTATTGAAGCTCTATTTGCTATATATGACACTATTAGCCTTATTTATATGTGCTTTATGTCCTATACTTAAATTTGATCTACTTCATGGCTCTTATATCTGCTTTTTATTTTTAATATTCTCGTTTTTGTGCTCACTGTCACAGGCATTTATCCTCTAATGTTCCCTAAACTTTCCATGTTTTACAAGAAGAGGGCAAACATCAGCCTCTGATTTATAACATTTATTCTGTAAATCCTTTAACTGGGAAAAGCAGTTTGTGCTAAAGCTTGAAATCATTATATTTATCATCATTACAAAGACGCAGAGCTGCAACTTACCTTTGTTTTCTTGGTTGATAAATCTCTTGATTCTTGTCTGAATTAACTGATTAGTTGTTTGATCTATAAAATGTCCCATAACAGAAAGATTTTCAGTTTACCGTCACAAATGAGGTAAGAAACCAGAAAATATTCAGATTTATGAAGCTGGAATCAAAGAATTTAGATGGTTTTTCTTGTAAAATCCCTCAAACCAATGAACCAAATATGCGGTTGACAACTAATGAAGTGCAGAGAAGTTATTTTGACCGTGTTTCTCTGCAAAGTCTTGGATGAAAACTGCCAAATTAGAAGTGACAGTAAACAAGAGCAGCATGAATCACAGCTTCGGAATTAAAACGCCCGAGGTCCCGATGTGTTCCTCTTCTGACATCGCAGAGTTCAGAGGTCGCGTGAGCTCACTCTGCATGACGGGATAAATGTTTACGTCTTATGTAACGCACTTATCGTCCTGATTACAAAAGGCCGCACTGATGACCATATGGCCTAAAACACACACAAACACAGCTGGTATCAAACAGCGGCATACGCAACAAAAAACTACACACTTTTACATAAATAATTCAGAACCTGAACAGAAACCCGCCACAGAGTGTTTTCATGCAGAGATGCTGTTTGACAGTCCAGCAGGTAAGTCAGAAACAAGCAGAGCTGCAGCGAACCGAAGGAAACCGTGACTGACTGGAATTATTTCTGCTCTTCAATCGATTGACTAGCTGTAGAGGCAAAGAAAGAAAATCAGTAAATGAAGTAAACGTGCCACAGAGCGCTGAGTGACTCTACCTGCAGCCTTATTAGCCTCAATCAATTCTACATTAACATAAAGAGCCAGAATCTGCAGCATATTTAATCACTATAACCAGGAGCAGCTGCATATGTTTTATGAAAATATATCAACTGGTGATTGCAGAAGAAGAACTACTGAGGAATGAAACACAGATAGTTAGCTGCTGTTAGATGATCTGCTTGTTGAGCTGAGAGGAAAACTGCAAAGATTACAACTGATTTTTTGGCATAAATGCAGATGAGTTTTGTCAGTTAGTTTGGATAAACATTTAGTAAATGTTAAATAATAATAATAATGATAATAAAACAAAGCAGGGTGGACCAGCTGGACGGATGGATGGATGGATAGATGGATAGATGGATAGATGGATAGATGATAGATAGATGGATAGATGATAGATGATAGATAGATGGATAGATAGATAGATAGATAGATAGATAGATAGATAGATAGATAGATAGATAGATAGATAGATAGATAGATAGATAGATAGATAGATAGATAGATAGATAGATAGATAGATAGATAGATAGATAGATAGATAGATAGATAGATAGATAGATAGATAGATAGCTTTATTGTCTGTTCCAAGTAAAAACAGGAATTCATCTTCCATCCATGGGATGAATCCTGGATAGAGCTGTGACAATTAACTGATTAATCAATTAGCTGTCAGCAAACAAATTCATCATAAACTATCTAAGTTATCAATTAGTCGTCCATTCATTCATTTTCTTCCATTTATTTGGGTTCGGGTCCTTGTAGCAGATCCCTAGCACCACTTTCCAGCTCCTCATGGAGGATTCTGAGGTGTTCAATTTACAAACAACAAACAAAACTCATTTCATTTGTTGTTTGTTTTTAATGCTTATAGTAAACTGATCGTTTTTTCTAAAGGGGCAGATTACATCAGTTTATTCTTCATTCTGCTCCCTTTCAATCAGAAGTTTGGAAACTTCTGTTTTTGCGTTGTACTTAAGTGTTTTTTGATTTTTTTTTTCTTTTGTCAATGAATGAAATAAAAACTAACTCGATGAGATATGTAGTCGTTCCAGTGAGGTCTGAGTCCATTTGAGGTTGTTGTCCCAGTTGGACACGCCTGAAAAAAAACATCCAAACCATAGGATACAAACCTGTTGGTATTGTTGGCAATTAATTAGTTTGGGTAATTTTTTAAAGGGTTGCTTTCACCTTCTTAAATGTGAATGTCTTCTGGTTTCTTTCCCCGTCTGTGACAGTAAACTGAGTACCTTTCTGTTGTGGACAAAACTAGACATTTATCTTTGGCTTTGGGAAACCTTTTTTTTACAAATTTATGACAGCTGATCAATTAAACAAGAAGAGAACTGGCTGATCAGTCGACAAAGGAAGTATTTTTTAGCTGCATTCCTGATCCTGTAAGGCTGCTTTTGTGTTTATGAAACAAATGTCACAATCGTCAGAGTTTGGTTGGATAGGAGCACCTTGACAAACAGCTGTTGATAAAAATGTGATATTTAAACCCAAGACACCAGCATGATAACGACATAAAATAATACTCCAGGTGCCCTACAAGCTACTGTGCAATTATTTCTTCTTTCCAGGACTTTTTTTTTTTTTTTTTTTTACATTATTAAGGTTGTTAAGGAAGGATCCTGTTAGGAATCTGTAGTGGCTATATACATCATAACACCACGTCTGGCAGATTGTTGTGTTTGTTTCCGCCACCCATTTTCTTCTTCAGCAGCAAAGATTTTCTGCTCAGCATCAGAGCGCCTCGGTAAAGAGTCTGAGGCCTCAATTTGCAGCATCCTGCAGGAGCCGATGTGTGATTTTTCAATTAATTAAAACTAAGTGCTGCAGCCGCTGAGGGCAGAAGGAAGAAAGCGCCCGGCCATGTAATATCCAGGTGCTGCTACACACAGACACACAAGATCCATACAATCAGCCACACCTTCCATTACTGCTTTAAAGAGGTCATCAGATGTGGTCACAGTGTGATGAGTTTAAAAAGCAATAACGTGTCTGTGTGTGTGAGACTGATGATGACTGATGAATCTGTGGCTGGAAACTACTTCAAACTAATTATCATGACCGGTGCCGAGCAGGAGGACGAAGAGGAGGGACGACGCTGAGTCTTCCAGTACAGAAGAGCAGACTGCAAGTTTTAACTCCTACAATTTGTGATCCCGCGACTCCAAAAATTATGGTAAATTAAACCAAAAAGTAAAACTAGAAAACAAAGTCTTGCCAAATCTGCTAATCAAAAGTTTCCTGCTTAAAAATAATGAACTTTCTGAGCCACTTGTGGAAACCAGAGTCAAATAAAGTTCAAATCTGCGACTGAAACTCAACCAAACGCCTACATTTTATCATTTATTTCACACTAAAATCACCTCACAGACTTTAATTCTGTAAAAAAAAATAACAATCCTGCACTCCTCGGCAAAACTGAGAATCTCTAAATGACTCATAAGTGAGAGAAAAAGCAGAAAGTAAAACCTATTGGATCAATAAATAAATGCAGCATGGCTCAGAAACAGTGAACAGAGGAGCAAGTCATTGGAAGATACATTCAGCATGGTGAAACATCTTTGCAGAGTTGACTAAAAATGTTCCAAAGTCACAGAAGAACTTGTCCACAATGACTGAAATTGTCTGTGATGATTAAACAAGTGTCATGTCAAACAAACTTTCAGTAATTTTGAAATAGTTTCAAGTTGTATTGGACAATCCTTGAGCCAGCTGAAAAAGTTTTGTACAATTTTAGACTGAGGAAAATAAAAGCTATCAATAAATAAATGCAGCCCGGCTCAGAAACAGTGAACAGAGGAGCAAGTTGTTAGAAGATACATTCAGCATGGTGAAACATCTTTCTGCAGATGATGAGCAAAGACTCAAAACTGGACTAAAAATGTTCCAAAATTACTAAAATTGTCTGTAATGGTTCAAAAAGTGTCTTTTCAAACAACATTTGAGTCATTCTGAACTAGTTACAAGTCATTTTAGACAATTCTTGAGCCAGTTTGGATGAGTTTTGGGTAATTTTGCACATATTTTGCTTCCCTGGACAACTCTCAAGTTATTTTAGACGAGTTTTGGACCATTTTAGACTGACTGAGAGGAAAATAAAATGCACTTAATCAGTAAAATGGAGAAACATCTTTCTACTGATGATGAACAGAGTAAAGAGAGAAAGTCTGTAAAGGCTTTAAAAATGGAAAAAGTTGGGTCCCAAAAGACTCAGATTTGTCCAAAATTATTTTAAAATCATCAAAAATGGCATACATGTGTGTAAAATAATCAAAAATTACTCATAAATTACCTAAAATTAGTGATACGATCATTTAAATGGATGGAAATTTTGTCTAAAATGAATTTAAAAATTCCCTAAACTGACATAAACTTGTCCAAAATGATAATGACAGGCAACTAAAATCTACTGGATCAATAAAATAAATGCATCATGGCTCAGAAACAGTGAACAGAGAAGCAAGTTGCTGGAAGATAGAGTCAGCATGGTGAAACATCTTTCTACAGATGATGAACAGAGACTCAAAACTGGACTAAAACTTGTCCAAAATGACTCAAACTGTTCATAATAATTTTTAAAAATACAATAATAGCAGATAGATAATAGAGAGAACAACTTGACGTCACTTGGAAAACTGTTTTACATGTTGATTCCTGCTTGTTTTAATTTCTATTCATAAATACTCAAAGAAACTAAATTGTATCTTTTTACCTTTTTTAATGATTCCACACTTTCTACCTGTAATAAGACTCTGAGAACATCTTACAGACTTAATTCAAGAGTAAATAAGACACAACTTAACTTAACTTGAAGCTTTACAGACAAGAATCCATCCGCAAATCATTCCTGAGACCCTGACAGACTAAAAAAGTGACGCAAAATTTGCTTGAGCAGCGTTTTTTTCGGCGAATTACTGCAAATTTAATTTTCTCAGGTTGCATCACTCACAACAAAACGCAACAAAATGGACGAATTGCCGAAAGATTATTCACAAAAAAACCCCCCAAAAAACACATTCACACTGGATGAGTAAGAAACTGAGGAGGGAAGAAGAGCGAGGGCGGATTTTGTTTTCTGTATTACACATTGACAGATTGAATTTCCTTTAAATGTGGGATTTTTTGTGTGTGTGTAGTTTTGTGGCTTCTTCTTGTAGGTCTTCGATGACGTTTAATCTGCTGTTAATTTGGTCTGAGTCCCGCGATGTGGAGGTGACAAAGAAAGAGACTGATAGAAAGAGATCAATGAGCTCCGTCGTGCGCGCACACACACACACACACACACACACACACACACTTGTACGCACACACACACACACACACACACACACACACACACACACACACACACACACACACACACACACACACACACACACACACACACACACACACACACACACACACACACACACACTTTCTACATCAGTACAACGGCCAACATGGCGACAGCTGGTGGCACAGTTCCTGGACTGGGACCAGTGGCTGTATGTGGGCGGACTGGTGGGGTGTATCGTGTGTGTTTGTGTGTGTGTGTTTGTGTGTATTTGTGTGTGACGCCCAGCTGTGTCTCCCATGTGTAAAACCGAACACAGCAATCTGTTGAATCTAATGTGTGTCCTATGAATATGTGCCGACGAAAGGGAAGATTGTCAAAAATCTAAATTAACGTGAGAATCTTTGTAAAGACATTTCTGTGTCTATCTCCAAACCAGTGGATTTAAAACGTGACTTCAAACCTCTAAACCTCCACGATCTATCAGTGAGTTTAAAAGGCATGTGATCTAGAAATTAATCACCAAACATAAACCATTTATCTGCAAGAAACTGCAAAAACAAAACAAAAAATCATCACATTTTCAACTTCTTACTGGTCTGTGAACATAGCATGTGTGACATGCAGTTACATCAAGAAAACTGCGGAATTAAAGCTTAAAATCAGGATATTTCATCACTTATTTCAATGTGTCTTACTGGAATATTCTCAAAAAATTAACCCTTTCACACAAAAAACACAAATTATTCTGAGTACCTAAGCAAAACTGAGAATCTATGATTGACTCAGATGTGACTAACAGTCGTGAGCTTTCAGCTGAACTGCAGGTAGTGTTTTTACAGAGCAGAGAGGAGACAACAAGAGAGACCGAGGGAAAAATAAAACCTATGGGATCAATAAAATAAATGCAGCATGGCTCAGTGAACAGAGGAGCAAGTTGTTGGAAGATACATTCAGCATGGAGAAACATCTTTCTTCAGATGATGAGCAGAGTAAAGAGAAAATGTTTGTAGAGGCTGGAAACATGGAAATAGTTAAATATCTATAGTATGTGGAGACAAAACTGCCATAGAGAGAAACAAAGCAACAAAAAACAAGGCACAATATGAAATATCTGGGACACATAATGACATAAACAAGACAGAAATAAAAACACGTAACACAGTGACAAAAATGAGACAAAACAACAAAAACAAGACACAAACAGAAAAAAATAGACACAAAATGATTTTTAAAAAAAAAACGAGATACAAAACAACAAGAATGAGACGCAAAACAACACAAACTAGAAGAAATGAGAAACAAGACACAAAACAGATGACAAGAGAGACTAGGGAGAAAATAAAACCTACAGGATCAAAAAAAATAAATGCAGCATGGCTCAGAAACAGTGAAGAGAGGAGCAAGCTGTTGGGAGATACATTCACCGTGGTGAAACATCTTTCTACAGCTGATGTCCAGAGAAGTTTGGAAAAGTTTTTATGATTTATGGCATTCTAACTTTGTCAAAGCGCACAAAATACATATTTGAGTTCTACTTCTAGCCGTGGTTTTGCTGCTTCTATGGAGGTGCAGGACTTCATATTGCGGTGAAAAATGAGTCCACGATGAGTAAAAAATGTGACAGGAGCAGAGAATTGCTGAGCAGCTGCTTGGTATTCAGAGGGCTGAAGAATGAACAGCTTGCTCACTCAGAGAAGGGAGGCTACGGTCAGCTTGAATTCAGGCACTGGAGACGAATTTCAAATTTCACAGCGGAGAAAATGTGATCAGAAGGACCAGAGAAACATCTCATTTACTTTTCCATCTGCATGCTGCTCTACACTCCAGTCCCTGCAGCGCTCGTGAACAAATCCATGTATTTTTGTCTAGAAACACAAGCATTCATAGCCTGATGCAAAATGAAACAGCAGCAACAAACACAGTGTAGGTTGTGTAGTAGATCACATGCATGCGTAGGATTACTGCCTTTGAGTCAGTCAGTCTGGGAGCATAAACAACATGTAGGCTGAAATCTGTTTGTGAAGGTGACACCTGCAAACAGAAACCACCTTAGTGAACTGTACAAACTCTGAAAACTTAAAATAATTCACTTTTAAATCAAACTACACACTGTCTGCTATGTGTGCGTATATCTACTATGACCACTACTACAACTACTTTTAATACTCGTACCACTACTACGACTAATACTACTACTACAAGTGAAATATAGATGTAAAGTGTCATAAAAAGAAAACAATCAAATAAAGTACATGTGCATACTTAGGTAAAATACTTGCGGAAATGTATTCAGGTAAATACTGTTAATATTGTGGTTTTTAAGATATTTTAGTCTGGACCAAAGTGGTGGATCAACAGAGTAATATTTCTATTACTACTACTACGACGACTACTATGACTACTACTGTGACTACTACGACTTCTTTTACTATTACTATGATTACTGTTGCGACTACTATGACAACTACTAAAAGTAGAACTACTACTACGACTGCTTCTACGACGACTACAACTACTTTAACTATGATGATTACGGCTATGACTACTACTACTATGACTACTATTACTCCAACTACTTCTACTACGACGATGACAGCTACTACTACTATGACTACAACTACGATGATTACAGCTATGACTACTATTACTACTATATATACATGTGTGTGTGTGTGTGTGTATATACACACATATATAAATATATGTATGTTTTGTTGCTTCATGTTTCTAATAAAATGGGATTATTTAGATGACTGTAATGCCCTTTTAACCTGATTAAATCAGTCCTCTCTTAACCATCTTCAAACAGTCCAAAAAGCAGCTGGTCGTCTTTTAACAGGAACCAACCGACGACCCCACGTCACCCCAGTCCTGTCCTCTCTTCACTGGCTCCCCATCACTTTTCGTGTACATTTTAAAATACTGCTACTAACTTTTAGGGCTTTGCGTTGCCAATCACCACGGTATATCTCTGACCTCCTTCAGCCGTACGCCCCGAATAGAGCTTGAATAGAGAGATACTTCAAAAAAAACGTATAATTTCAAAGTAAAATGTGAAATCAGATGAGATACAAACAGGGGGATTATATGAGAATGCAAGGTTTTTGATGTTTGATCTGATTTATACCTTGCTGGTGAGAAAATGAATCCTGATAACTGATGTTTTGCATGAATGAACATCAGTTAAAGAAGAGACTCAGTAACCACTAACAACCCTCCTCATCCTCCTCGTCTTCATCCCTCCAGGGAAAAGAAAGAACGCCCGAGTGGACACCGTAACTTCCTGTCAATCACAGGCAGGTAAAGCGGGTTGGAGGGAGTTCAGAACGGAGAAGCTGGAGGTCGGATGATGTATGAAAACATGAAGGACAGAAGAGGAAGAGGAGTAAAGAGTGATGAGGCAGATATTGAATCTGTCAGTCAGAAGGAGGAAGAGTGGGAGGATCAGAGGTTTAGTGACGGTTTCATCAGAAAATGCTTTTACACTTCAGACGGCTGGTGGCTTAAATACACACTCAAAATATTCTGTCTGAATATTTAAAAGGAGAGCCAAACACACTTCAGCCTTCTGGATGTAATTTAAAAAAACGATCATATTCAAGGAAATGAATGTAAAAGAAAGACGAGTGTTTAGCGTCAGCGTGTCTAAGAGCTTGTCTGGTACGATGATGTGCTCTTTAATCTTCCTGTTCTGGATGTTTGTGTGCCGTAGGCGGAAAATGTTGCTCAGCTGAAATCATACTTTCTGTTTAACTAATCTAAAAATCTGCATGCTGACCAAATGAATTCTGAAACAACATAAAAACACTGAATTTGCAGCATATGTACTCCGTCAAGTAATGGGGGAGTTCTGTGACAATCGGCGTACATTTGTCTGTATGTTCACAACATTATGAAAAAATGGACCAACGGATTTGGATGAAATTTTCAGGGAAGGTCAGAAATGACAAGTTATTTTGGAGTAAATGTTCAGTAAACATGAAATAAGTTAGATCTAGCAGTCTAAATAAATTAGATCTAGCAGTCTCCAATGGGTCCAGTAAGGCCACTTCAAAACTGTGAAAATGGAGAGTTGTTAGCAGGTATTCTGTTCCTCCCACCAACAAAAATAATGGTATAATCCTAGAAGTCTATTGTGTAAGTGACACCTGAGAGTGTCTGACCAATGACAATCTGGTTAGATAGGAACGAACTGACCCACAAACCAGTTTATGACTATGCCAGACCAACAAATCTTCAACCATACCAATTGTTCCAACACAATCTATGGGAGTCCCATGAATTACTAATATACAGCACCAAAGTATAGCGCAAATATCAAACACAACTTGGTTAGGTTTACAAAAAAGTTCATGGTTTGGGCTAAATAAGGATCTTCCTCATCATAGCTACGATAATAAACAAGAAGAAGTTTCACTGCCTCGACCATCAACCCTGAGATCCTCCTTACATGGACCTTGTAGCTACTATTTCTTTTATTTTCTATGGTTGCTAGAAGCACTATCATGTTTAAACGCAACCGTATGTCGTGATAAGCTGCTTAATTTAACAACCTATGGAGCCTATTTCATTTTAATCACAGCAGAACATTTCATATGAAGTCGTGTCCTACTGTCACCACCATCTTTTATCCGAAGAAGTTTCCACTAAACCCAATATTAACCCTTTTTTCCTGTCTGCAGTTGTTCTGACGTGACGTTCATAGGGTTTAATCGACTTTATTACTCTGCTTTTTGTGCCAGTTGTGTTTTTCGGTGTGACTCCACTGTGCTGCTCGCTCCATCCACTTATTTCTGCTGCAGCAGCCGTTCATCTCATGTTGGTGCCATAAATTATTTACATGTATGAGGAAGAGGAAGCATCAGCACAGTCGCTGAGGTGACACAAAGCAAGATAGAAGACAACACTTTCTTTTTCCGCCCCCGATTTCTCTTCCTTCTTTCGTCCATCCAACCAACTCCGCTGCCATCAGCTCGTGTTGTCAAGCAGAGTCATTATTTGTTAATGAAGTGTTCGGAGAAATTAGAACACTTGGTTTGATTTCCTTGATAATCCAACTGACAGAAGAGCTGCAGTCTGAGGATGAGAAACAAAAATGTACATCACTTAAAAGAAAAACGTAGTTCAGACTCAATGTTCATGGTTCCCAGACGATGAATCCTGCTGACTTTGGTGAGTCATGGTTTTATATCCCACTGTTCTTCCTGTTTTGGTTGCCACACCTACCTGTTTTATATTTAGTCTACATATACACAGACCAGCCACAACATTTAAACCACTGAGGTAAAGCAAATAACGCTGATCCTTTAAAATCCAATATTCTGCTGGGAAAACGCTGCTTTAACATGGCTGATACTTTAACATGTACCACCCAACTCAATGTCGTAAATCCAATCAAGGCAAAAGTATCCCACAAAAGCAGAGATTTCTTCCAACACACATTGCAAAAACTGCTCAAGGAACACGACAGAGACCCCAGACATTGACCACAATTCTACAATTTCATTTAGCTTTTATCCAATGTGACTTACTGAGAGTAGATACAACAGAAGCAAGGATCTAGTAAGGAGAAAAGAACCTGGATAAGAGCCATAAAATAAGTTCAAGTGTGATGACAGGACCTTAGTGTCTACAGGCAGTGAAGGAAGTAATAAGATTTTTTGTATTGTTTTTATTTTTTGACGAGGGCTGCAAACTCCATTGAGTATCCACATGATGCTCCAGAAAAAGCTTGATCCACGTAGGCTAAACTCCAAAAGATCCACTGTCAACATCATGGTGCTGGAAAAACCAGTAGAGGGGTAAAAATACATCAGTTTTGATCATTATACATCAATTTAATGACTGAAGACACAACGGCATTGATTGAAAATCAAAAAATGGATCCATATTGGACTTTGAAACTGAAATTCCTTATTCTGATCTGGATTTGACAAGTATGTGAGTCAATGTAGAACATCTAATACAGTCTTTTAAGTTTCTAGAAGACAAGTTTAGGTTGTTCGTTGTTACTAAATTGGTTTCAACTAACAGAAACTATTTCTGTTAAAATATACAGTTAAAACACTAAAAGGTCTGTTAAAAATGCTGCTTTAATGCTTTTAACTGCAAATGTACATCAGTTCCATCATGGGTCTCTTTGATTACTAATAATCAGTATTGGTATGGACTTTGTAGAAACCATATTAGTCGAGTCCTAACATACATATATACCCCCAGTCCATCACTTATTACTCACCAGATTGTCTTTTTGCACTTAGCCACCACGGTCTTTTTGGCTCTTTTTACCCAATTTGCCTTTTAACCTGTAACTTTATTTTTTCTTGAGTCTTCATGCCTCGTCTGCTGCTTAGTGAGTGAACTTTTTAACAAGACAAGTTGACTTTTTAAGCTAATTTCAGATTATTTTCCAACAGGTGTGGCTTTTCTTTAACCCATTTTGACAACTACCATTAGCACGTTAGCATCAACAGACTGTCAAAATCTAATCCTGGTAAGTTCTAGCTATTCAACATTTCTCGTTTCGTGTTGTACTCATTCAGCCATCAAATATCTACAATTATTAACCTGATGGGAGAGGATTTCCGACTTGAAAAAGTTTCTTAAACCTCTGGCTCAGAAGTTAGAGGATAGGGATCAAGAGGAGTTAGGAAGGACGGGGGCAATGAGTGGGCACCTTTCATCTCTGCTGTGTCATTAAACTGACACCAAAAAACAACTAAGAGGCCTGAAATCGCTGCTCTTCAAACATTCGGTCCACTCCACAGAGCTGAACCGGCCCACAGCTGACCACACAAGTGTCCTCCACACTGCAGAGCACTGATAGCAATGACAGGCGGAGGAGTCGAGTGTGGGAACAGAGTTCGAGGGTAAACATGATTAAATGATTGCAGAGGAAAGAGGTACAGAGGCAGTAACTAGTGGAGGAGAGGAAAAGAAAGGAAAAGCGACAAAATGACAGATGTTGGAGGATGTAAAATGAGAGAAAAGACGTGAAAATTGCTACACAGTGATAGAAGGAGAAGAAAATAAAACAATGAGAATAGGAGGAGAAAGGAGTGGTGAATGATTATAAAAAGATCCTGATAAATAAGGATAAAAGTGACGAGACAGGAGAGGATAGATTGCAGGAAAAAGAGAAAAACAGGAAGACAAATGAATAACTGAAAGAGAAGAAAGAGAAAATAGCATTTGGTGGAGGGGAGAGAGAGACAACAGGGGAAACGGACAGAAAGGAATGAGAAAAAAGATTAGATGATGAATGAGGAGCGTGTTGTTGAAAGGGATGAAAGGGGAAACAAATGGATGAGAGATGAAAGGACAAAAAAATGAGAAAGAGGGAGGATGGGAGAGCCAAGAGGTGGATGAGTAAATAAAAAAAAAAGCAGCAGTGAGGATGGAACAGTGATAGAAAGGAAGAAGCGATGCAAGAAGTGACTATAAAATACCCTGCAGCTAATTCTGTAAATTCCCCTGCAGCAGTTGGACTTCCTGTGGAGTTCTAACGCCAAACCTCTGAGCTATAAACAGCGAGCCGCTACAGATCATACTGGACATATGTTATAGCATGCACTAACAAAGACGCGAACAAACCACGACAAAAGCAGAAGCTTACAGAGAACGCCACCAGCATCCTTTACGACTGCAAAAATTCTGCATCAAAATCAGTTCTTGTTGCTGCAATCAGTTGATTCAGATACAAGAGCATCATTGTGCAGATTTAGAGTGAAGCATGGTGGTGGCAGCATCATGTTGTGAAGCATGGTGGTGGCAGCATTATGATATGAAGCATGGTGGTGGCAGCATCATGATATGAAGCATGGTGGTGGCAGCATCATGATATGAAGTATGGTGGTGGCAGCATCATGATATGAAGTATGGTGGTGGCAGCATCATGATATGAAGTATGGTGGTGGCAGCATCATGATGTGAAGCACGGTGGTGGCAGCATCATGATGTGAAGCATGGTGGTGGCAGCATTATGATATGAAGCATGGTGGTGGCAGCATCATGATGTGAAGCATGGTGGTGGCAGCATCATGATATGAAGCATGGTGGTGGCAGCATCATGATATGAAGTATGGTGGTGGCAGCATCATGATGTGAAGCATGGTGGTGGCAGCATTATGATGTGAAGCATGGTGGTGGCAGCATCATGATAACAAGCATGGCAGTGGCTTACTTATTTTACATTTTGAGATTACTTTGTAGAAATCTGTTTTCACTTTGACATGAAAGAGTCTTTTTTTATGGTAAAATCGTAACAATGATTCAGTGCCGTAAAGCAATAAAAAATAAAAAGTTCCACAAATAAAAGGTTGTCCACAGAAAAAGAAAAACTGCAGTGTCAACTACAACATTCAAATTAACGAGGACGTGGAAATGGGTGAGAAAAAGAGAGAGAGAGGGAGGCAGTGGATGAGAGGTTATGTATATTGTGTATAGGAAAGGCTAAGTGAAAGGGCAACATGTTAATTCAAGGCAAATGAAAGAAATTAGAGAGAAACCTAGCGGGATGTCTGGAGGGAGAGAGGCCAGACGGGGTTAAATGTAAAGGCTAGAGAGGAAGAGGAGGAGGAAGAGGAAGAAGAAGGAGAGGAGCGACGCTGGTTGGACGGCAGGAGATGAAGAAGAATCCAATATCAGTGGAAACGTGCCACAGTTACTCGGCTGGTTACGCAACCTGGTAGCGCTGAAAGTGAAATTCCCCGAGACACCGTAATGCATCACCGGTGTAAAAGTTGACAAGAATATCACACTAAATGCATTTCATCCTGCAGTGTGAGTCTGTGTTTATCGCCTCGCACAGCTTCAAACACATCTGACAGCAGAGAGTGTGATTTCACAGCATCAGGACCAAGGAGATGCAGCTCAGCGGGACGCCACTGCAGCATTTACTCTCTAACCAACACATGCATGTAAATATGCACATGTATGTACACACCGTCTGCTGTAGTGGATGTGATGTTTTTTGTTTCATTTGCTTCGTTTAGTTAAACATTTCTGGAGGAACAAACACGTCAGAGCAGAGATGTAAACTGCTGCGGCTTCACTTTAAAGAGCCCATGTCGTACTGATATTGCGCAACAGACAAATGTACAAAATATTCCAAATTCACAGCTTTGAATGCATTTATTTTGCACCAAAAAAAGTATGAAGATGCTATTTTGTGCAGGTAAAAAGGTCTGAAAACTCTGCTCCTTGCCGAAGTTCAGGCTTTTCTTCTGTTACTTATCGACATCACCATGTAACACATTTGCATAACACCCGACTAGCAGCTTGGTTAGCCTTAAAAAAAAAGACAGAATAAGCGGTGTCCTCGCTAATATTTCCTAACTAAAGCTGTATCCGTTTGATCATAGATCTAGCTGGGTTTAACCAACATCACCTGCCTTTCTTGGCTCCAGCTCACCAATCAGAGACACGAGCATTTCAGATAGAAGAATGCACAGTTCAAGAAATAATGCGGTTCTAGAACATTAAAGTATCCAAACAACTTCTAGTAAACACGAAAAATACAAATATACATCTGTGAAAGTGCAGAATATGGGCTGTTTAATTACTCGTGGCTGAGTATCTGTGGCTTAGCGGGCTTTCATGCATCGTGAAGTTTTTCTGTGACATTTTCCAAAACAAGAAGCAGAAACTGGAGGCGTTGGAGCTGCTACAGATGGAAAACTGTGTAATGGAGCAGAATATGGGCTCATTTAAACTGTTTGGCTGGTTAATCGTGGGTGCTTTTGTGAAGAGTTTAGCTCAGATTGCCACTAAAATGCATCTACAAATGAGACAGCAGTCTTTATCTGTGATTTTCTGTCTGATAATTTCTTATTTTTGCTTTGTCATTTTTGTCTACTAACAGTTAAGTGTGTTGGGTTGGTCTATTAATGCTATAATACAAAACCAGTCCTGGGTAATGCTCTGCAGACACCAGAGAACAGAGAGATTAATGTAGAACTGTAAATAAAACATTTATTGCTCATTGTGTTTTCACAGAATACAACCACTGAGACCACAGCTGTACAGATATATGATAATAGCTCTGGATACAGTTACAGATGTGGTTGTTATTGTAGCGCCGTGGATCTACAGTACATATCATTTTTCACTGTTGATTATTTCTTGATATTGTTTGGTGGATTAAATGTCAGAAAATGGTGACAAATGTTGATCAAAGTTTTTCCACAGACCGTAAACAACCCAGATTCAGCTTGCTGTCCAAGTAGAGTAAAGAAACCAGAAAATATTCACATTTAAGAAACTGCAATCGGATAGTTTAGACATTCTTTTAAATATGTCTTTCAGTTAAATGTATACAGGTGCAATTACTACTTGGTAGAGGTTAGAAAACTACAACAAAAAAAAATGCAGTAAAGAAACAGTGAAAATCTGGCAGCAAAGGTGCCAGAAGAAAAAAGCAGCAAGTTTTATCTTAACGCATTAATCTTGATTCACATGCATCTAGAAATGCAGAAATAGCTGCATCTGAGGGTTTTGTTTTGCTCCGCTTTGACATATTTTTTCTGTCTTCCTATTTCTTCTTGTTCTAAGGCCTCATTTCTCTGACCTTCAGCCTTTGCTTTCTGTCTGTTTTTTGTTTCTATGTCCATCTCCTGGATCTTATCGGACATCCCAGAGGTTTTTTCTGTCTGTCTAACCCTGTTTCTTCCACCATCTATAATAAAACTAGTGGTGTAGGGACTGCAAAAGATCAGCCTGCTTGTTCATTTATTTGTTTGCTACTCGCCAATATCTCGCACAACAGATTTGTCCGAACTGGAGGAGGCGAAACTTCCCACTCCAGAGTTCTTCTCTGCCTAAAAAACAGCATCAATCCCCTCGTCTCTGTTTATACGATCACGCGTTACCCCCTCCTCCGCACAGACAGCCAATCAGCCGGATCATTTGTGTAATTAGAACGGCGAAAAGAGGCGGCAGGCGAGAGGCTGGAGGGACGGAAACAGCCCCGCATGGATCCCACGAGAGCAATCAGACCGAGGGGGAGGAGGACTTCAGGCGGATAATTAGGAGCCGAAACGAAGACGAGAGACTGACGGCTACTTTGATATAAGAGGTGAACGTGTTTTCTGCCTCTTTGGTTTGTTGCACTTTGTGTGATCTCCATGTTGTTTTGTGCGCTGAACGGTTATAAATCACTCCGGAACAAGGTTCAGCCTGGAGTCTAGTGTTTGAAATCACTAAACAGATTTTAAACTGTCTTTTAACCACAAATCCAGATTTCATCAAACTAAAAACAAACATTACAGTCTTTTTGTGTCTTTACAATCTATACCGGTGCAATAACTACCAGGTTAAGGTTAGAAAACTACAAAACCATAAAAATCTGGCAGCAAGAGCGCCACAAAAACTATGTAAAGAAACTGCAGAACACTGTAGAGTTCAAAAATTGTAAAACTGTGAATGTAAGAGGCAAATACTTGTAAAAAATAATGTGTATAGAATAAAATACAGTAAAACAGTGCAATTTTACAGTCAAAACACATCAAAATACTATTTAATGTTGACATCATCTACAGTTTTGTCCTGATTTGGTATTAAAGTCTACATTAAAATTAATATCTGCAAAATAACAGTTTTTTTGTGATTTAAGTAGGAAAAAAAGGTGTAATTTTACTGTTTTAACACATCAAAGCACTATAAATGTTGACATTATCTACAGTTTTGCATTGATTTGTTATTACAGTCAAAATCAAAATGAATGCCTTTAAAATAACACTGTTTTCATGATTTAAATAGAGAAAAATAGTGTAATTTTACAGACAAATGTTGTAAAAAAAATTACCATTTATAAAAATATAAAAAATAAAAATAAATAAATAAATGTGTAAAATAATAGCAAATTGTTCAAAAAATTACTGGCAAAAAAATGCATTTTTTACAGTGTAGTGTGGTCAAGGTTGACATAAAAGCTACCAGTTTGAAACATACATTTTGTCTTTCTGCAGCATTTTTTTTTCTAAATTGATTGAACAAACCTGTAAAACAGTAGAAAATAGTAAAAAAATAATGCAAAGAACCGTCACGAATTCTCACATTTAAGAACACGGAACGTTTCAGTTGTGGTATTTTGCTTAACAATATAAGATGAATTGATTATAAATTGACTAACTACTACCTGTCAGAGCAGGAACAAAATCAGGAATCTCATAGTAGCAGAGGTGTTTTGTTCCATATTTAACTACCAGCTAATTTCCACCTGCAGCCCCAGAGCAGGGAGGAAAAACATGAAATATAAAAGACTAAATCACATCCAAGGTTCCAGATACTAATAAGACGATATGAGCATAGCAGAATAACTCCACAGCACACACACACACACACACATATATATATATATAAAATATATATATATATATACACACACTCCTCCATTCAGTCCCATCAGTGTTTAAACAGGATGTAAAAATCTGGGTGTTGTACTGTTACTGTAAAATCAACACATTTGTGACTTTCCACAACACTAATATTAATGAAATATTGTTCAAACGGCCACATCAGGCTCTTATTAGCTCAACATGAACACACTTCTAGACATTTGAACAAATTCTCATGACTTACTGCAGATTTGTTTGGGTTTTTTTTTTTTTAAGCTTTTATGTGATAGTAAAGTGAAAGGCAACAGGACACCAGGAGAGTATAGTAAGGGAAGGACATCAATTACGTTTCTACACAACTAAGCGAATACTTTTCCAATCAACGTATCTTTGCTATTTATTTTACTGCTTCATTGTCACTCATTTTCAGCCAACCAATCATATACTAGATGGACTTGTCACCATGGTAACCCAGAAAATGGAGGACAAGCGTCAAACAAGTAGTAAGAGAGAGTCACAGTTCAACCCAAACCATGATTTTTTTTTTCAAATCCTAACAAAGTAACTCTGGTGTCTAAACTCAACCAAGGTTTAAACACATAAAACCATCCAATAAAGCAGGATATCTTCCAAATTTAACCATAGTTTTGGTTATGAAACTGAACCAGTAAACTAAAAGTAAACAACAACAGAAAACTAAACACAATTCTGTGACTAATAGTGGTGAAATTCTGGTCTCTGGTTGCCTTTAACACCATGTCACAGGCTACAAAGTCCATTTATTTTAAAACAAAATTACCTTCAAAACCCATTTGAAATTGCAGCTTAATTGTATAGGAACTCAATTTTGTCCAGACCCAGGTTTGAACCTTATTAACACGTCCAGATGGTGTGTTTTTTTTCTACCATGAAACTGCAGAGAGTCTCAAAAACACAGATTCAAACTTGTAAAGAACAAATCTTTGAGGTAGAATTTTCAGTTTTCAATCTTGCAAGGTAGTTTTACAGTGTTCAGGATTTCAAAGTTCTGTAAATAACCAGCATTTTAATACAGGAAGGGAAGATTTTGATGGATAAAACTTCTAATTATGTAACATTTAAGGGTAAAATCAACAACCAGAGATGGTTTTTGTTGAACTTTTATTTGTTTTCTTTCCCTCTTCTTCCCATTACATAACCACCGACTGCCTCCGTTAATGACATCAGGTGTTTAGGACAACAACCCGGAGAGGTTTCACACTGTGGCTTCCATAACAAATATTTTACAGTGCCTAACGTTGCAGTTTATCACTTTAACGGCCGAGCTGGAAACTACAGCGTTGTGTAACGGCCCTGGGAGCTGCTCGGCTGTGGTTCTGCTTCTCCCAAGTGTGATTTGTAAACGTACGAGGTGGTGGGGCGGTGATGAAAGAGCAGCACAGCGGCCTCCAGGGTAAAAGCAGGGTAAAAGATGCAGAAAACGGGGGGGAAGACAAGTCTGCGGGAGGCAGGAGAAATGCCCCGAAAACAACATAAAGATGTAGAGGAGGTGGGGAGGGGAGGAAGACGTCGAGGGAATGAGTGGAGGAGAAACAGAGGGGGCATAATGGAGAGGCGTTGATGAATAATAAATCAGCCAGTATAAAAGGTTGGATGCTGCTCAGAAGATGCTAAACATGTTGGTGGAGGCTGTTGTCTCAGGGACCACAGAAGAAGAACACACCCTGAGATGAAACTAATTACTCCTGACATAAACAGGGATAAATAATGATTCTGATGGAGCCTCAGTGGCATTAATGTCATCATATGTTGTTCCTATAGCGTCTCTGCTGCAGCCTCTTTCTCCTCTAGGACAGATGGAAGAGGAGACTGCATGTTGCAGGGAAAACAAGGGAAGCCCCAGAAAGAGCTGCAGAGCCGAAGTCGGAGAGGAAAAGCCCAGGGAAGCCCCGCTGCAGCTCCTCAGAACAGGAGGAGGAGGATCCCCATGTCTCAGTGCTGCAGTCCAGCTGTTAGACCGGCCCCCTCATTACAACTAACAGACAACTTCACACCGAATGCATAAACTCGTTTACATTTAGAATCAGGCTCAGAGCAGGAATAAAAACAGAAGAAATCATTCCTGCATAATATTTTGCCGAATATCCAATGAGTGCATTGTATGTGGACACATAAAAGTGACGGTTCAGTGCAGACAAATGTGTCATCATGTCCTTCAAATGTTGTTTCTGCAATGAAAGATTGTTTTCCTGAGACGCTGCATCCGTTACGCAACATGACTGAAGTGAACGGAGCCCTGCAGAAGTCGCGGTTGACGGAGGACAGGAGCTGACCGGGCTTTAATGAATCGGTGTCGGGGCGCCGTTAAGGTGGAGACTCGTCCTCCGAGCAACCGGAGCGGGAGGGAAACCCTCCTCCGACGCTGCGTCAAGGCGGACGAAAAGAGACAGAATGGACGGAGGGAAACCAGGAAGGACGCATTCACGATAAAATTACAACCACGAGAGAATGTGAAACTTGAATTATGATTGTAAAAATACAATTACGCTGAGTATGTTTTGTTTTCTGGCGAAATTTAAGGTGAATTATTTAAACACAAGCGAACAATTTCACCACAGTTCATGCGCTTTTCTCCAAAAATCTGCTCGGTGCTTTTACTTTTTAAAGCCCAACCGGAAGATCTGCGCGCGTCCCCGCGTGGACTTGACTCCGGTTTGTGCAGCCAAGAGGCGCAGTGTCATCACAGAATTACTACTACAACATCCCACTGTCCCGCCAGTCACACAGCGGCACCAAAAACGCACATAATTACGCGCACTTTTCCTGCGTAATGGCACACCTCCTAACGGGTTCTAACAGAGACCGAACCCGGTGCTGCCAGGTAAAGTTCTCCTCTGCGGTGGTAAAAATCAGACACCGGAGTTACTGTGTTGTTTATCGGTGCGCTCTCCGGGCTCCAGCGGCTCCCCGTGGGGCCGCGCAGGGCAGAGAGAGAGAGAGACGCTCATTAAACCGGGAGGCACTTTGGATGAAAGCGGCCTGGAGCCTTAATGTGCATCTCACTGAAGAAAAAAAGGGGAAAAAAATCCCCGCAATGTCTTTAACATTTCACTCACGCTCCTAAAAACTTCATGAGGAATGTAGGACGCGGAGATGCTGCGGGGCTGGACGAGCAAAAAAATACTCCCGATGATTCTTGCGCGCACCTTGGAAATAAATACAAAGTCTCTCCAAAAAACAAGAAAAATTGTCGCACATGTGGGTTAAAACGCAGCCGGTTGGTGAAGCTGTTTACCCGGCAGACACTCCCTGTCAGCGGTCCGGGGTCCTGGCAGCACACGGCGGCTCCACATGGCCGGAATCAGCGACCACCACGCATGAGGAGGAGGCGAATGAGTGCGCACAGGGGGGAAAACAACACAAAACGCGCACACAGTGAGCAGAAACGGCGCAGAAGAGTGACATTAAACGCCTCTTACCTTGTGCTTCTAGTGCCGGGGAGCGCTGGAGGCGATGCGCATAGTAGCTCTCTGCTGCTGGATGAGGGCTGGACGCGGAAAAGTGTCCGCTGCTGCTGCTGCGCTCCGCCGCTCCGTCCGTCCGTCCGTCCGTCCCCGCTGCTCGACTCTCTCCCTCTCTGCCTCCACCTCACCCCGACACACTCGCACACACGCACATGCACGCACACACGCATGGAAGCGCGCGGCCGGGCGGGGTGCCCGAGGAGCGCGGTTTATCCTCGGGGGCGCGGATGGATGTGGAGAGCAGATATGAGCCTAAAAGAAGAGAGGAGAAAAGAGAGATTTAAAGGAGGAATGAAGGACAGACAGTTAAAGAAAAGGAGGAAAAACAGGAAAGAGGTGGAGGAGCAAGAATGGAGAGATGAGTTGGGGAAAGGAAAGGAGGACAGAGGAGCAGATGATGGAGAGGAAATTTAGAGATTAATTTAAGAAAGTAAAGGAGAGATTAAGGCAGAATAATAAATGAGAAAAGAGACATAAGGAGGGACTGGCTGCATTAAAGGAGAAGGAGAAATTAGGAGATTAATTCTGTAAATTAAAAAGATGAAAGAAAAAAGCAGGAGAGGAGGAATGGAAGGAGACTAATGAAGGAAATGAAAGAAGAGGAAGGAAAGAAGAAGATAGAAAGGAGGACAGTAGAGGAGAGAAAGAAGGAGATGGTTGATGAGAAATAAAAATAGTATTTAAGAAAGTAAAGGACAGATTTAAAAGAGAGGAGATGATGGAAAAGGCTGAATAAATTAAAGGAGAGGGAGTGGCTAGATTAAAAGAGAGATGGACAGAATTAAAGGAGAGAAAAGGGAGAAGAAGAACCAGAAGATCAAGAGAAAGAAAAAAGAGGAGAAGAACCAGAAGAAGAAAGAGGAGAAGAAGATCAAGAGGAAGAAAAAAAGAGAAGGACAAGAAGAAGAAAATCAAGAGGAAAAAGGAGACCGAGAAGAAGGAGCAGGAGAAGAAGAAGAGAAGAAGGAGGAGACGAAAAGAAGAAGAACCAGAAGAAGATCAAGAGGAGAAGGAGAGAAAGAAGAACCAGAAGAAAAAAGAGGAGAAGAAAAAGAAGTACAAGAAGAACAAGTAGAAGAAAGAGAAAAAGAAGAACAAAAAGGAGAAGAAGATCAAGAGGAAGGAGAAGAAGAACAAGAAGAAGGAGAAGAAAGGGGGACAACAGAGGAGAAAAGGAGGGAGAAATTATTAGATTAATTCTGTAAATCAAAGAGATTTTTTTAAAAATGAAGGAAAAAGCAGGAGAGGAGGAAAGAAAGGAGACTAAGGAAGGAGATGAGAGAGAAGAGGGAGGAAATTAAAGGAGAGAAGAGGACGCAGAGGAGGAGGGAGGGAAGGAGAAATTAAGAGATTAATTCTGTAAATTAAAGGAGAGATTAAAACACCAAGGAAAAGGTGAGGGAGGAGGAAAGACAATGGAATAAATAAAATCAGAGCAAACTGCAGACTGATGCAAGCAGCACATCGTCCACCATGCTGTCGCTGTTTTCTAATATTAGACATCATATTAGACATGATAATACCTGACGCAGTAATATCTAAATCTGGACGGTGTTAGCCTGAAAACCGAGGAGGAGGAGGAGGAGAAGTCGAGGCGTTTGTCAGAGTACCGAGCAGAGCCAACTACTTAGCTGGTAGCTGCGACTGCTGACCGAGCAGCCAGGAAGTAAAGTCAGTCAATCAGCTGCTTCTGTTCAGACACTGGGCTCTAAATCCTCCTCCACGGCTCATCATCCTTTTATTTCTACACTTCCACTTCACAGGCTCGTTTTATTGCCAGTGAACAGCGCTTTTTTTCAGCTCTACATCTCAAGTTGTCGTTTTATTTCAGCCCATTGTTGCTCAACTACAGGCTCTGCAGTAAACGTGTTCACATAAATACAAAACCACAAAAGATAAAACCTTTTTCTAAGTCGCAGTACTCTGTAAAAAACAGTAAACGTCTGGCAGCAAGAGAGCCAGAAAAAATATCCAACAGAAGCGGAATAGTTTACTATTCAAAAACTACGAAACTGTTAAAAAAAGTAATGGACTATTTACGACGTAAAACCTGTAAAATACCATTTAAATATCAAAGGATTCAAAGCTGTATCTCCTCACAGTAAAACACTTATTTTGGAGATTTAAATAACTGAAAAAACAGTGAAAATTTATAGTCAAACACTGTAAAAGAACAACTTTTTTTTTTGGAATGGACACACTTTATTTACAGTGAACATGGACATCAATTGTATTATTTCTGTAATTTGTCTGCTGTAATTTATCAGGGAAAGTCTGTAAATTAAACATTTTATCATACAACAATTTTTTAATGTATTTGAATCAGCTAAAAAGATAATTATTTTACAGATATTTGGCAAAATTTTGTATATAAAGAACGGGAAAATGGTTAAAAAAATGAAAGTTTTTTTTTTATATACAGATTTTGCCGTTTTGTTAAAATACAGGTAATATCTACAAAAACTAATGTTTTTTCAGTCCTTAATAAAGAAAATTTATCCTTCAAATAATAGCTTTAATGATATTTTTGGGGTGATTTAAATAAAGCAAAAAAAGTGTAAATTTATAGTCAAACATCGTAAATGAAAAGGAATTATTATTATTTTTGGTGTGCACATTACTAATTGGTGTGGTTTTTATTTACAGTTAACATGTAAATTTATTGTATTTACTGGAATGTACTTCTGTGATTCGACGTCTAAAAATGTAACGAAACAGGGAAAGTCTGTAAAATAACAGGGAATTTAACAAAAATTTACACATTTGACTGTAAAAGTATTTTTTTACTGTATCTAAAATGCACTAAAAATATAATTATTTTACAAATATTTAAAATTATTTGTATAAAATATCTTATTAGGGACTGAAAAATACTGATTTTCCCTGTTTTGTCAAATTACAGATAATATATGGTGAAACAACAGAAGTGTTAATATACATGTTAAAAACAGACTAAAATATCCAACATATCTTATACATCATATAAAATAACAATTGAACAAAAAATTACGTTTGACCATAAAATAGTTTTTAAATGGAATTAAATCAGCTGAAAATATCTGAATTTTACAGATATTTGCAGTCATAAAAAGTTTGTATACTGAGAAGTGAAAAATGGCAAATAACTTTTGTACTATTATTTCATAGATTTTTGTGTTTTGCTAATTACAGATATCTAATAAATCAACAGAAAAAGTATTAATTTACATATTTTCTTTTCATAACAGGCCAAAATATTTAACATATTTTATACATCACATAAAATAACAATAAATTCAACACAAACTTACATGTTTGACCATAAAATTGTTTTAAAATGTAATTAAATCAGCTGAAAATATCAGAATTTTACAGATATTTGCAGTCAACTACAGGAAAAAGTTTGTATAGAGAAGTGAGAAATGGTAAATAACTTTTGTACTGTTAATTCACAGATTTTCCCTGTCTTGTTAATTGCAGATAGTAGCTAATAAATTAACAGAAAATGTGTTAATTTACATGTTTAAACAACAACAGGTCAAAATTTAAAAAAAAGAAAAAGTCCACTTCAAAAATTTCCATTTTTTTCAAATAACAGACTTCTACAATGCGTTACTGTAAAATTACACTGTTTTATTTCATTTAAATCCCATAAAAAGATCATTATTTTACAGATATTTGCTGTTAATTCCACTAGCTTTCACAGTTTTCAAATGTTACATTATTTCTCCACTGAATACTGTGTTTTTTTCTGGCCTTCTTGTTGCCATATTTTCACTTTACAGTGTTTCTTGAGAGATTTTAACCAGAAAACGAGAAGGAAAACGTTGGTTAAATGACCCCAGCTTGACCTTTGAGGAGGATTAACACACAACACAAACACAAGTTCAGGCTCTTTACAGCTGGAGTCACTGACCTTCTTCTGCCGGGTCAAATAATTAGTGCACAATTCCACACATGACCTAAATCACACACATGTAAAGCAGAAAATACGCACAGCTGAGGGTGAATTAACCAGTGAGAAGAGGCCCGGCCTGCAGCAGCGACTCTCCTCCAGATAACCGATGATGTGACGGATCACAAGAGTCCCCGGCAATCATGCTATTGTGGCGATTATGCAAATGAGCGCAGGCGGCGGCGAAGATTCCACTATAAATAACGTGTTTATCATTAAATCAGCTCAGAGGAGGAGGCAGAGAGGAGTCGTGTAGGATCAGATGCAGACGCCTTTCATGTTGCTGGGGTTTAATAGGTTGTATGTTAGCACTGAAATCCCATCTGATATTTATGGTAATAGCAGGTTTCTGTGTAGCTAAGGCGGCATTTCAGTCATTTAAGCCTCGTTTGATAGTTTCTACAACACATCACGCTGTGGGTGGTGCTTTTATTTCTTTATAAGAAGAGACCACGCTCAGATGTAAGCGTTTATTTTATAACATACCACATATTTAAAGAGACAACTTTATTGATTAAAGATAAACTTTCAGAGAACTACATAATGAAAGTAATCAACTGGGGGAGCCTTGAACCGATAGCTGAAATTTCTTCCAATAAGAAAATAATTCTTTAAAATAGTTTTTTCCCAGTCTGAGTCAGAAAGCGTTTAAATGCACCGAACTTTTCAGTTTTATTCCTACATTCTGCAGACTGGACTGCACAGCTTCATTTATTGAACATTTTATTACTTACAGTATGGTAAAAAATAGATTTTTTTTCAGAGTTTTAAGATAATTTATGTTGTGATAAAACAGAGATATCTAAAACACTTCTGTAAAAGCTCATTCAAGCATCCTACTGTCAAAGATATGTGCACTATTTAGACTACTGTACCTCATTTGTTTTGACTATTCTGCACTATATTTATATATTTGACACTTTATCTCATAGTCATGTTTAGAATTTAGCACATTTCTTAGTTCTTCATTGTTGCTTAGTTCTAGTTTTGCTCCTTTGTTCTTAGTTTACCTGATTTTTGCTTTTGAGCTCTTAATTTGCTTAGTTCTTACCTCACTATATCTTTATTTTTTGTAATTATTATAATATACATAATTATATATAATTATTATTTTTTTACTTTTTAATGTATATTTTATATTTCTAAATTATTATTAAATATATATAATTAGATAAAACTAAATTATTATTTTTTACATTTTCTGTTTTTATTTTATATTAGACTTCTTAATTGCTATTAAATATGTATAATTACATATAATTAAATTATTATTACTTCATATTATATTTGTAAATTATTATTAAATATATGATTATATAACACTAAACATTTTTTTATATTATATTTGTAAATTATTATTAAATATAACTAGTTAAATATAATTAAATTATTATTATTTATTTTTTCTATTTTTTATTCAATATTTCTAAATTACTATTAAATATACTTAAAAATCATTATTATTATTTTTTTTAATCTCAGAACCAGTTTTGTGTACAGCGTTTGTTTAATGTTTACTGTTGCACAAAGAGAGAGTAGGGTAATTTCGATTCTTGGTATGTCATGTACATACTGAAGAATTGACAATAAATAAAACTTTGACTCTAATATGTTTTGAAGCTGGCTGTTCTGGAAATTAGTGGATTTTTAGACAGCATTTTTGGTGCCACTAGCAAACATTATAAATACTTCATGTTGAATATGTTGGATTCAGTCATATTTACTCCATTTCCAGATACATATGAGGAAACCACATGTCCAGTCTGGATATGTTTTAGGACAGCGACACTATTTTAATAATTTTGCCCGTGAACACCACCACAAAGTAGCAGTAGTCAAGCAAACAAGATGTGACTGAAGTGTGAAGTTTCAGCTTTAATTAAAGGAGTTTAAAACTGTGTAAGAGTTACAGCCAAGGTTTACAGAGTCCCTCTATTTTCACAGGTTTTAAACGAAAGGACAAACTAACATAATTAGGAATAAGAGGATTATTTTCACACTTGAATGCAAATCCAAAAGTAACTGGACAATGTTCAGGTGTTTTCTCCTGCTTCCTCGTCATTTCAGGACAAATTAAGAGGATATAAAGTCTGGAATTGGTAGCAGGAACTTTCAAACAGTTGTTGATGCATGAATGAAAATGAAGGAAGCTTCTGCTCGGCTCAAGCGGAAACTTTAGGAGTTATTAATAATTTGATATATTCTGGCGAGATCAACGACACCAAAATACCCACAGAAGACGACTGAAGTCTGAAGAAAAACCTCTTCACAGCATCGATTGTAGGCGAGAACACTGGAGGAGACTACTATGAAGCGACGTCTTCATGATTGTGAACACAGAAGGTTTAACTCAAGGTAAAACTACCAAGAGAACTCAAGAACCGAAAGCTCGGACAAGAGTTTGCTGGAAAACGTGAAACCAAGAAGAACTTGCAGCAGAATGATGGAAAACAAACATGAAACATGTTGAATGAAGTGTTTCATTATAGAGGTGCTGTTTACTGATGCATAGCAGGAATTTTAAAGCATATTAATCCTCGTGTCGTCCTGCGGATCAAGATCGACCCATTTTAAAGTTTGACAATGTGGGAAAAAAAATGTATTTTCACAGTGAAACTTCGAATGTCCACATTTTCAAAATTTTTGGGAAATTTTTAAAAAATTTTTGGTGGAAAAAAAGAAATGTTAAAAATGTTTCTTAAGAATTAAAATTAAGCAAATTTCGCAGGATTTTAGCTGATTTTTTTGTGAATGTTCTTAAAAAATATATTACAAGTTTTACTGATATACATGTACTCACTTTATATAGTCTTAGGATTTTTTTGGAAGATTTTTACAAATTTTTTGAAAATATAAGAATTTTCTTGCCAAATTTGGGGAATTTTTTTAAAACAAAAATTTTAAGGGTAACTTTTAAGGAATTATTGGAATTTTTTTCCTGAAGGTTTTGCAAATTTTCAGAAATTTGAGGAATTTTTTTGCTGAATTTTTGGATGTTTTTTTTAGACAAGGAAACAATATTTTTTGGTGCCTGTAAATGAAGACAACAAGAGGGTTAAGCTTTATTTTCCCCTCACATGCAACAAAACGCTGCAAAACTGACAACACAGTGCTTCACAGTAAAGATAATGACCCAGAACATACTGAGAGCTTCTTAAAGTCACCTGATCTCAACCCAACTGAGCTGCTTTTCACTTACTGAAGACAAAACTGAGGGCAGAAAAACCCACAAAAGCCTGAAAAGCATCTGGAGGGAGGAAATTCAGAGCATCCATAAGAACAAGACTTCAATCTGCATTCAAGTATAAAAATTCATCCTTGTTTTTATAACTATGTTGGTTTATCCAATTAATTTTAGGCCTGTGAAAATAGACTAGCCCTTTAAGAAAACTCAATATTTAAGTTAAATTCATTGAATTAAAGCTGAAAGTTTGCATGTCTCTTTTTGAATTCCCCTTTTCCACAGCAGATATTCTGACAGTGTAATCTATTAAAGCTAATTTCACAGCTCGTTTAGGGGAAATAAATTCTTTGTTGCAGACGTTATCTTTCTATTTCCTGTATACAACTGCTGTGAGAGTCAAGCGCCGAAAGTAAACTTGTTTTCCTCCTTTTTTTTTGAAGAAAGTATAATAGCAGATGGTGCAAATAACAAGCTGTGACGGTGAGTCAACAAACTGAAGAACGAAGGCTAAATGATTCACTTGATTATGTTTTCTGCCTGCTGCGTTTCTGTTTCCTCCATCACATTTTCCTTTTCTCTATAAGCATAAATGAGCGTATTATCTAAATCACACACAAGTTATTCTGTGTTTACATCACAAGGGTAGGAAACTGATCTTCACTCGCTCCGTTTATTCAATATATGTGAAGCTGAGGTCATGTTGGGTCTCTGCCAGTTAATATTTGCAATAAATTTAACTTGTCTAACCTTTTATTCGTGTGTGCTGACCTTTTTTTTTTTATCACCAGCTTATCATCCTCTGCCTCTGCTTTGAACTCATTACTGGAGATTAATCGATAAACAGCAACAGAACAAACAATAAAATAAAGTTTAGCTGCATTTCTTTCAAGTTTCTACAGAGCAAGAAAACTGTTCACCAAAACACGTTAAATGACTGCAGAACCGGACATGAAAGAGGTAAAATACTGCTTCCACTACATTTCAGCATTTAATTATGTTTAACAGGAGACTTTAGCTGACCAGACACATTCTGATCCTGCTTGCTGCATGTTTTTACTCAGATATACTGAACCTTCCAGGAAAAATCAATTTACCCACTCACAGGTCTGATGTATAAACATCTATAAACAGCATTTAGTCGCACAAAACTGATAACTACGGCGAATTTGATTTGACCTGAACATGACATCGTAGTGGAGGGGACCTGACGAGACCCGACAAAAACGAGTCGCCGAGGCCGGACAAAAACGAGACACAAAACGACAAAAATGAGACACAAAACGAGAAAAACAACACACAAAACGAGAAAAACAAGATACAAAATGACAAAAATGAGACACAAAACGAGAAAAACAAGACACAAAACGAGAAAAACAAGATACAAAATGACAAAAATGAGACACAAAACGAGAAAAACAAGACACAAAAAGACAAAAATGAGACACAAAATGTCAAAAACGACAAATAAGAAAAACTAGACACAAAACGACAAAAACAAGACAAAATGACAAAAATGAGCTAAAACAAGCAAAAACAAGACATGAAACGACAGAAACGAGACAGAAATTGACAAAAACGTCATCAACAGGGTTGTTGTGTGACATATTCCATGTACAATAATTATTATGTTGATTAAAAAAATGTTCCCACAATTACAAGAGACATTAATAAAAAAATAATACCAAAAAAAGGAGATTTAAATGTCATTTTAACTGTCCCATTTGAGATTCTGTTTGGTCATCAGGGGGTGAGACGAGAAAAATGTAATTTTAGAGGGAACTCCGGACTTATTTGGTATTTTTAAAAATGTTTCCAAACATTCTTTTCTCCTAGTTTTATTTTAGATTTGGTCTCAGGACAAGAACATTTACACAACAACTGCATGTTTTAGTATTTTGTACATGGATTATTTGAAATTTGATGTAAAATGTCCTCCAATTCTGGAATGAGCCACAAATCAAAGGAGTAACTCTCCAATATGTTGGTATATCAACACTGAAAAGAGTCAAAGAAATCCTTAGAGAGAGTCTGATGAGGTAAATGCAAGATTTTTACACATCAAATAATTTGTGGAAAATATCCAGTTGTAATTTTTCGCTGGCAGATATTGCAGTTTGAATTGTGTAATGGAGCCACAAAAGTGTGACTGTTACACAAGCAGGATTACCTGAATTTGGAAATTAAAAAAGGGTTTAAAGTCTTCAAAATGCACAAAGTTTGGCTCATAAGTAACGAGGCTGGGCTGATGTCAGTGGAGCCGCCGATCAAAGAACGTAAACAATCCCTGAAAGTTTCAATCTGCACTAATGAAAATAAACTGAATTACAGCATCAGGCTCATTATTCATTAGCCACACCTCTTATATCCAGAGATGCAGCTTCGGTTATTTGCTGATTGCAGCGTTTCCAATTGCGATTAATTGTTCGGTCTTCGTGGAACTGATTTAACTCCTGATGGGATTGAAGTGTGTGGAGATTCTCAGTCATCCTGGTCAGACTGAAGCTACCGAAGCTTCTAGGATTCAACTGAAGCAACTGATTTGGTATGTTAGTCAAATTTAAACAGATGCAGGAGGACCACAGGTACTACAGTTATTTATTAGTAGCGACTAAAGTAGTTTTGAGCTTATAGTCTGCAGCAGACATGAGCAGCAGTTTGCTTTCTTTAATCCTGACATCATGTGAGGAGCTTTATCACGTTTCACACAGATGATCTGAACACCCAAAAGGCTTTAAACAACGAGCCAGTTTTTACTTGAGGTGTCGTTACAGTGGAGGCATGACAGTAATGTCTAAAAATAAAACGTGCAGATGCTTCAGGATGTGGGGCATCACTGGGAATAATTGGTGTGGATCTAAAATAAACTTTTTTCTTTTTTAAAAAAAAAAAAAATATGGCTTTCCAAAAAAAAGTGCTTTCTTGTCTCAAATTGAGGGTAAATTGAGTTTTTGTAGTAAATATGTCGGGGTAAATTGTGCCACCCATTACGTGGAAGTGAAACAAAGTTTTCCACCTCATTTAATGCTATATCAAAGACAAATTCAACACCAAATCACCTCTTAAAAGTTGTATTTAAAGATAAATTTGCAACTTTCTTTGCAAATTCCCTTCAATAAGGCCCTCGGGTGGCAAATTTTGGAACGAAATCATGTTCAAATTTAACAAAATCTTTAAAAAACAGGGCTATTATTCAACATATAGATGTAGAATTACAGTAATGTAATTATTTACCAATAATCATGACTCATCTAACTCCACTGCCACCATTTTGAACCTTCAAATAGTTTTTGAAATATGGCTTTCCAAACAAAAAATGTTTTCTTGTCTCAATCTGGGGGTAAACTGAGCCTTGGGAGAAAATATGCCGGGGTGAATTGTGCCATGTTGAAGTAAAACGTTCTTACTCCTATAATGCTATATCAAAGATAAATTCAACACCAAATGACCTCTTAAAAGTTGTATTTAAAGATAAAATGTACAACTTTAACGGGCAGTTTCCTTCAATAAGGTCCTCAGATGACAGATTATGGAACAAAATCAAGTTCAAAATGAACAAAGTCTTTATAAATCTGAGCTATTATACAACATATAGATACCTATAGACGTACAGTAATGTAATTATTTACCAATAATTGCAGGTGGGAGCCAGTGACCCAACTAACCCCACTGCCACCATTTTAACTAAAGGGCATCATCCAGGCAGTTTAGAGCTAACTTCATGCTAACACTTTATCCTCCCATTGTAGCTTATTAATGTACTAACACGTGTGAAATAGTTTCAGACGTCTCAGTAACTGTTCAGACACAACACCCATAAAACCATAAACATGGAACATTGACTTTGAGCAGCAAAAACAGTTTTGTAGAATGGATTCCTCTTCAGAAATATTTCTTTCATGGTTTTCTAGAAACAAGACAACACATAAAACTTCCAGATCACAGAGTGTCTACAAAGGCACAAAACATTTAGTCATGATCAAAACAACAACAGTCGGACAAGAAAAGACAAAAAGCAACACAAAATATTACAAAAATGAGGCACAAAATGACGAGAATAAAACGACAAAAAAATAGACACAAAACAGAAAAGAGACAAAAAATAGGCAAAAAAGACAAAGCAACAAAAAAATGGACAAATGACAAAAATGAGACAATAAGACCAAAAATACAAGTGTGACAAAAAGGAAACAAAACAACAAAAACAAGAAACAAAATGACAAAAACACGAGACAACAAAACTCAGACAAAACACAACAATAACAAGACAAAATATTACAAAAATGAGACACAAAGCCACAAAAGACAACAATGAGCAATCTAGTATTTTACTTTATGATCAAAACAACTTGTCCAGAAATTATTTTAAATTTATAGTTTTACAAATTTACAATTAGCCGTTACCGTCTTCTCTGGAATTTTTACTCTTTACAAAATCGTCCCAGGGGCCGGACTGGACCCTCTGGAGGGCCGGTTTTGGCCCGCGGGCCGCATGTTTGACACCCCTGCTGTAAAGTAAAAGCTGTTTCTGCTAACTGTTGGTTGAACATGACTTCACTGGTTCAAATTCCATAATTTCAACTCAAAAATACTGATGCATTACGTTTTAGGGTGAAGACGTGATGCCATATGGATTATAAACCTGTTTCTAATATTCTTCATTCTTCGTTTATACGAGCAGGTTCGCCTAAATCAATTTTTTGAGTCTGTTTTTCTCTCAGTCGGCTGAAGCAGCAGGAGGTTTGAGCAGGAAGACAAACACAACGGTGCATACAAACATACACAAAACACACACACCTGACACATCCTCACTTCTGGGGACGCAAACATGCTTTTAAAATACAGAAGACTGACTGAAATGTCATCGCACATGAGCTTCCAGAACTGTACACACAGAGCTAGAAAACATGCAAATCCAAAAATAACTCGCTCCAGCGCACAATGAGAAAGGCTGACAGGCTCGTATATGGACACCTAAAGAGAACCAGAGCAGGTCAGGTGTGACCGTACCTGAGGAGGCAAATTAACATTCGACTGCAGCATGATGTCGCTGAACTCTGAATCCACTCAGCCACAAACAAGACAAGAAATAAAGAAAGGAATCATCAAGAGAGGTACGTCTACACCTCCTGACTGCACAATGAAGAAGAGTCTGTTTGTCTGCAGCTAATCTGAGTTATTATTTTATAAATACTGTGTTTCTGACACTCTTTATCTTATCTTTTGAAGAGTAAAGTTGAAACTAAACTCATCTTAGTTCAGGGGAAACATTCAGTCCAATTTGATCTCCAGTGGGCTGGACGAGTAAAATCAGAGCTTAATAACCTATAAATAACCAAATCTTTCCTTTGCCTTAGTGCAAATATGTTCACATGTAAGGAATTATGTTTATACGAAACATTATGAACAACTTGAAATTTCTCAAGAAAAATAAGTTCAATTTCAACAACATTAATCCTCAGTTTATCATCTTCACATTACAACTTCCAGATCACAGTGTCTACAAAGGAACACAACATTTAGTCACAGGTACCTGGAACTGATGATTTAGTATTTTACTAAACAACAAAAACAAGACAAAATATTACAAAAATAAGATACAAAATAAAAAAAAACGAGAAACAAAATAGCAAAAAAATGAGAGAAATGACATGAAACAAAACAGAAGAGACAAAAAATCTGACAAAAAGTTAGAAAGTGACAAAAAAATGAGACAAATGACACAAGTGAGACAAAAAAAGATACAAAACGACAAATACGAGAAAAAATGTCAAAAGCAAGAAATAAAATGGCAAAAAAAATAGAAAACACAAAACAAAATGACCAAAAAATAGGCAAAAAACACAAGCGAGACAAAAAAAAACCACAAAATGACAGAAGAACAATGAACAATCCAGTGTTTTACTTTATGATCAAAATGACAAAAGTCAGACAAAAAAACGACAAAAAACAATAAATACAAGACAAAATATTACAAAAATGAGACACAAAATGACAAAAATGAGATGAAAGACATGAAACAAAACAAAAAAGACAAAAAATTTGACAAAAAAGTTACAAAATGACAAAACATGGACAAAAACGAGACAAAAAATGACACAAATGACACTGAGACAAAAAATGACAAAAAAGAAACAAAACTACCACAAATTAGACAAAAAACACAAGCGAGCCAAAAAGAAAACACAAAACTGAGAAACAAAACGACAAAAACATGAGACAAATGACAAAAGCCAGACAAAAAAAGACAAAAAACAACAAAAACAAGACAAAACATCATAAAAATGAGACAAAATGAGACAAACGACACGAAACAAAACAAAAAAAGAGACAAACATTTGACAAAAAAGAGACAAAAAAATTACACAAATGACACAAAACGACCACAAAATAGACAAAAAACACAAGCGAGACAAAAAGGAAACACGAAACGACAAAAAAAGATACACAAAACAATGACTACAGCAAAACACAAAATGACAAAAATAATACGAAAAAAGTGAGACAAAAAGGAAACACAAAATGACAAAAACAAGAAGCAAAACAACAAAAACGTGAGACAAACAACAAAAGCCAGACAAAAAAACAACAAAAACAAGATAAAATATTTCAAAAATGAGACACAAAGTGACAAAAATGAGACACAGAATGACGAAAGAACAATAAAATGTGAACACTAGGGAATCCAATAATGAGTCTATGAGCTGGATTTTACTGTTAATGAGGTTTTTATTCAGCGCTGACATGATGTGCCCGATTTCACGATAACAGCCAGACAGCAGACGGAGCTGTGAGTCCTTATTTTGTATTATTATTATCATTATTTGTTCCTTTTAATAATACAGCTGAGATCCTTTTAAATAATTGTGTTTTGCAGTATTTTGCATAATCACCATCATAGTGTCGCGTCAACAAAACACCAGAATCTATCAGTAAAATTCGATTTTCACAAACACAACACAAACAAACAGTGATTGTGCATCATCTCAGTGATATTTATTACAATAATAAAGAGCTAAATTAAATTATTAACCGTCTCTGCTGTGGTGTTCAGTCATTCACTCGCTCTTTCTGCTTCGCTTTCATCGCCTAAAGGCTAATTCGTGCTTCCTGCATCTGCAAGTCAGCAAGGTTGAGGCTTCTTTTCATTTGGGTTTTATAAAATGAGACGATGCAGCACGACTAATGTCAATGTTTCCTCTGTTTGGTTCTGTCTTTGAGGTCCATATTGTCAGTGTTCTGACCCGGCTCGCTGTGAGGAAACAAACCAGCACCAAAGTTCGAAGTATTTCAGTGAGGAGGGGTTTTTGAATGACAACATAAACAGAGTCTGGAGACAAAAGGAAGAACAGAGGGTGGTGGATGCCACTAAAATCAAAGAAATAAACAGAAAGACAACACGCTCAACTGATCTTGTCAACAAAAGGACTCATGATTAAATCCTATGCTTTCTTACCAGACAAAAATTACAAAAGGGAGAAGCATCACGACACCTAGTATGGCAAAAACAGTGCAACAACATTACATCTTTAGGGCGTGACTCAACCTCCAGAGACATAAACAACACGGGTTACAGAAGCTTTCTGGTGCAGCCACAAACGACCAGAAACTCACAAATAGACACAACAGTGAGACAATTCATTCTTTCCACATTCACGTGTCCACAAGGTCATGTGTGATGGAAACTTCATCCTCTACCCAAGTCTGCAAGGGTTAATGTAGAGTCAAAAATGTGTGATCGTGCAGACTGTATCAACTGCAGACATGGTAAGTGTGCATATTAGCGGAAAACAAACAAGAAAAGCACTAATTTTTTGTCTCGTTTCTGTCCATTTTTTGTCACTGTAACTTGTGTAATTTTTGTGTCTCTTTTTTGTTTTGTTTTGTGTCTATCTCATTTTTTGTCATTTTGTTTCTTACTTTGGCCATTTTCTGTCTCATTTTTGTAATATTTTTTCTTGTTTTTGTTGTTTTTAGTCTTTTTTTGTCTGACTTTTGTCATTTTGATCGTACTACATCATTCAGTTCCAGATACCTGTGACTAAATGTTTTGTGTCTTTGTAGACACTCTGATCTGATCTGTAAGTTGTAATGTGTAAATGATAAACTGAGGCATAATGTTGTTGAAATCAAATTTAGTTTTCTTAAAAAAAATTCAGATTGTTCATAATGTTCTATAAAAAAAATAATTAATTACATGTGAGCATTTTCAGAATGCACTTTTTTTGCACTAAAACAAAGGAAACATTTGGAGTTGTTGGGTTATTATGCTGTGATTTTACTGGTGCGGTCCACTGAGATGAAATTGGTCGGACTGTGGCCCCTGAACTAAAATGAGTTTAACACCCCTGATTTCGGGTATAACCATACTTAACCATAATTGGCCATCTGCCTTTTTCTGCATTTCACCATTTACAAAATGTAATTCACGACTAGAAACAACAAAAACAACCTCTGGGCACCTACTACAGGTGAAAATTTAAAGTTTTGTCAATAAGGCAACCCAGCTAGGTTTTTTTGTCAGTGAATTATTCATTTTAATGGCAGCATTCGCCTCCCTGCATGCAAATGTTCCACCTAAACAATTCCCACGTCACTATTTTGAAAGGACACCGTTGCTGCATCCTGGGTTTAGCGCTACCCAAGACCATTGTGATTACTTTAAACAAATACAAACAACCCACTGTGTTTTTCCCCCTATAGCAGAATGATGAAAAGATACAGTCAGACCATTCTTCACAGGATTAGAAAATGGTCTGGTTACACAAGACTGACTCGGTAATAATCACAGTAACACAGTGCTACAACTCAGTCTGTAACCAGCTGATATATCCAGTAAAAAGCACAAACTTTTCAGGAACATCTACAGGAGCTCTGTGTGACTTTCTGTGTGACTTTCTGTGTTTGATATGAGATGCAATGCAGCTGTTTACATATCAAACCGACACACACATATTAAGAGTATAAATATAGTAGGTATGTGTCAGCTGTTCACATTCAAAGGCCGCATCCACAAACCTTAAATAGGCTTTAATTGGCCCTAACGACGTCATTTCCTGTGTAATACAAGTTGAAGTGTCTCTTGAGGTTTTCTCTCTGCTTTTCTTTAAATATCTTCTCTACTGACAGGATGACTCACTCTTATTCATGGCACTAAAAGCAAAGTAGGTCCAAATATTTACCCAAAAGTGTCTCGTCTGTCTCTTTTACTCATTATTTTTTTCTTAACGCAATGTCTTCTCTCTCCATGATACTTAACATTAAGATAAATTTAAGATTCAATTAAATTAATTTACATGGTGACTGTAAAATAAACACAAAACAAAACAAACAAAAAACAAGCCAAACCCTAAAGAAAACTAAAAAAAAAAAACATCCACATGAAAAATCTGTATTTGTTTAAGGTCATTTCTTTTTTTACAATGTGTGACCATAAAATGACACTTTTTTACTGTATTTAAACCAGCATTAAAGAGCATTATTTTACAGAAATAAAGATTTCTTAACTTATATTTTACAGATTTTTACAGTTTTGTTAAAATTACAGACGATATCTAGTACAACGTCCTCCCGTTAGAACTGGTTATGTGGAACTAGCTGGCGAGTGCAGCAGACGACTACGTCGTCACACAGCATTATAAGACGGCTTTGTTTACATTCACTGGCGTATTCGCTGTGTATTATGTTGCTCCACCAGAAAGTGTTTTATCGTGTCTCGATCATATCTGCCATTTATCGTGCTTTAGAAATATGTATTTGACAATATTTGTGAGCTTAAGGCATGAGCATGGCATCAACCAAACTGACACGTTGCAGTTTTGATTTTACTCTGTAACTCCACATATAAGGATGCTGCTGCCTAAACTACCCGTTTTGAGATTTCTCCTGAGTGAAAACACTTGAGCTGTAGAAAGTGTTACTTCTACAAGATGAATTATGTGATTATGTTTATATTTGCCTGTACACCACCTTGGATTGTGCTACATTCACTAATTTTTTGTCCTTCGTCATGGCTCCCAAGTGTAAGTCAGACTTACTTACTTCTGATGGCAGTGCTTCGAAAAAAAGGAAAGCCATCTCCATAGAAGTGAAATTAGGTAGAATGAAATGCTCGGAACAGGGCGAAACACAGACAAACATCGGTCAAGTTGTAAAACCAGTTCAACATATTGTAGCGACCCTCTGTGATGAATGAGTGAGACTTTATCCCATTCTCTGGATGCCAAAATAACTACAAAAAGACCTGATAACTTAGCTTCAGAATTAGCCGCTATTCACAGCTCTCTCTCGCTGGACACACAGACACTACTGCTGACTCTCAGCCAATCAGAGGTGAGCTAACTAAAGATGGCACGTTCACTGACATTAGGTAAATCTGGACCTGAACAATAAACATTGAAACATCAACAGGCAATACAATATTCTGTTATCTTCTTGTAAAATGAGTCATACATGCATGAAAGTCAGTATTCATGAATTTTTCAAAGAACTGCTCATAAAGTGATGCACATAACGACTTTGTTTACATTTCTGCCAGAGTTCTGACTTATGGTGAAAATCGACTTACATCACACTGTAGGATGGAACTCAGACGTGAGTCAAGGACCGTTTGCATACGCTAAACATAAATACACAAAGGCATTCCAATAAAGATGTTTTGAAGTTTGTGCGATTGTAATTTTTACTGTAAATGTATATTGGTTGTAAATATTAGTTATCGGTCTTCTTAATTACTAATAATCAGCTTCAGCCCTGAAAGAAACAAATCAGTCGACATGTAATCAGTGGTATTTTTGGTAAAATTTGCAAAAATATTGTTATATTTTAACCCACTTATCAAAAATGAACATTTCTCCTCACTTTTTCTTATTTTTCATGGAGCTCTCTGCTACATGGGCGGCTAACTGTGGTTTCTGAGTGCTGCAGAGCCATTTGTTCAACGTGTTCGGTGACAGAAATGTGTCCGACTTGAAACCTTTCTCCAGCTTCACATGTCAGAATCTGTCAACCAGCAGCAGGAGGCTCCACTATCAGAGCTATAATCAGCAATACCACAGCCTTGGTGTGAGTACGGGGCGGTTATACGCTACCAGACAGCCTCACTCAAAGCAGCTCTGCACAGCGCATTACATCTAAATTAAATCAGTGTCGAGATGCCGTGAGGCCATTTCAGCTCAATGTGCGTGCAGCTTTTTTTTTCATTTCTTTTTGGATTTCTTCTCCAGAAAAACACAGACACACCACTCTGGGAAAACAAATTAAAGTGTAATAAGTGGCCTTGGCGATGAGTGTGTGTGAGTAGGTGGAAGACAGCCAGATGGAGATCTAACTAGAAAATAACTGAGGCAGACACTGAGATGGAAATAAAGGCAAAGACAGACAGAAACGTAGAGGAAAGTCGATTTAAAGCGCAGCAGAAGAAGGTGAATTGTTGTAAAAATTGAAGCGGAAGTTAAACGAGAGAGAAATCATTGCTAACTCCTGTCGGAAGTCATTTGATTGAGCATCCTGCTGTGGACGGTTTGTCCTTCGGTGCTGCATCAGCAGGAAATCTCAGCTTTTCTCAGCTGCAGGCGAGTTGGCCGCCCTCAGAGCAATCTGCATCAACGGCCTCTAAATCATATCCACTCGGCTGCAAGCTCAGATGTAAGACACCAAAGAAGAATAAAAGGAGCTAAGACGAATTTTATCACAACAGCTGCAGGCCTCTAAACATCTGGAGACTATATTTTCTATGGAATGACAGCAGATAGATTATTTTTGGACATCTTCTGTGTTTGAACATAGCAGAGATTATAATCTGAGGAACACTAACTGATCCTGAATGTAAGGCAACAGGCACACTGCATGACTCTGGTTTATAAGGCTCTTGTTGGCTTGGGTCCTACTTATTTATGCACTTTTCTTCGGAGAACCAGAAGCCGTTATGCCCGGCATAACGATCAAATGACATTTGAAGTTTATTGAAGTCTTATTGTAAGATTCCTCGTCTGAGAAAGAAAACCTACCCACGAATTAGTCTGATTCTTAAACCCTGTAAGCATTTACAACCCCATCTTCATTCCAGATGTGGACGACCATATACAGCACCTAACCTTTGTTCTAAACCTACCAACTACTGAAAATGTTAATCTGGAGTATCGGTATCAGTATCAGCGATAGTGGCCCTGAATTTGCTTGGTATCGGATGGATACCAAATCTTGCAGTATCGCACACCACTATTTTGTATCTCTCTGCTTCTTGTGTTCCAACTGAAACAGGAAAAACAAGCTTTCAGTTACTTTGCTCCCTCTGCTTGGAATGCCCTCTAATCTGAACTGAAACTGTCAGAATTAGTTTCATTGGAAGCCTCTTAAGAAATTGATAACGGAAATCCTTTGAACGGTGCTTGTGTTCGTAAATTGTCATTGTAAAAATAACTCTTGTACTTTATCTAATTGCTTGTATTTAATATTTGAATGCTTGTTGTTATTGTTACCCGTCCGTTTTTGTTTACTTTGACGTTTGCTGCTGCCTCTCTTGACCAGGTCACCCTTGTGAAAGAAGTCTCGATCTCAATGGGTCTTTTATCCGGTTAAATAAAGGTTAAACAATGCTGCTGGCATAAGATGTGGTTCTTTGTTTAAGATCATTCTTATATCACATTTAATGACTTCTTAGTTTAAGTTTCTGTGCACTGTTTTGTATAAAAATGATTACACGTCATTAGGCCTCAGAAATCTGCATTTAATTAGATTCTCGTCAACAAAAGTGATTGTTTATTCCTCATGATAGCAGCTGTTACTGGATATCAGTTTAGGCTTTGTTAAATCATGTTTGTGCAGTTTGGTTGAAGGCAGACAAACAAATCAGAGAGAAATAGTGGCAAAACACATAAAAGGGGTGATTAAATTCTCCGTAGAGTTTAAACTAGAGAGAAGAAAACAAAAAAATGCTATTCAAAATAAACTGACCTTGTTAAGTTATAATGTTTGTGAAGTAAAATGCTGTTTTGATGCAGCGGTACATTTGCTAGAACTACACAATCATGACATAACTGGTCATAATGGTCAGAAATAGTAAGAAAATACACACATTTCTATGTACGTTTCACTGCCTTTACTGTACTCAGGCTGATAATGCTTACTGCTGTGTGTTTTTACTCCCCAAAGGCCGATTCTGAGCCATGAAAAGCTAAGTCCTGACCTCCAGTAATCTACAGTTTGAACAGAAGATCAGAATAGTAAACCCTGGACACAATCTAAAGCCAGTGATGTTGTAGATCAGGGGTGTCAAACATGTGGCCCGCAAGCCACAAGCGGGCCGCCAGAGGGTCCAATTAGGCCTACTGAAGTGTAAAAATTAGAGAAGATTTTAATTGCCAATTGTAAAACTGTAAAACTATGAATTTGAAACAATTTCTAGACCATGACAAGTTGTTTTGATCATAGAGGAAAATAATATATTGTTCAATGGTCATCTTGTTTTTGTTGTTTTTTTGTCTTTTTTTCTGTCGGAATTTTGTCGTTTATCTCATGTTTTTGTCGTTTTGTGTTTCCTTGTTGTATCACTTGTGCTTTTTGTTAATTTTGTGGTTGTTTTGTTGCTTTTTTGTCACTTTTGTCTCGTTTGTGTCCATTTGTTGTCTCTTTGTAACTTTTTTGTCAAATTTTTCTCTTATTTGTTTTGTTTCATGTCATTCATCTTATTTTTTATCATTTTGAGTTTCGTTTTTGAAATATTTTGTCTTGTTTTTATTGGGGTTTTTTTGTATTTTTTGTCTGACTTTTGTGGTTTTCAGTTCCAGACATCTGTGACTAAATGTTTTGTGCCTTTGTACATAAACAGTGATATGTAAGTTGTAATGAATAAATGATAAACTGAGGCATAATATTGTTGAAATTTATTTTTCTTCAGAAATTTCAGGTTGTTCATAATGTTTTGTAAAAAGATAATTCCTTAAATGTGAACATTTTCAGAATGGACTTTTTTTGCACCAAAACAAAGGGAAAATTTGTGGTTATTTATAGGTTATTATGCTCTGATATTACTGGTCAATTGAGATCAAATTGGGCTGAATGTGGCCCCTGATAAAAATGAGTTTAACACCCCTCATGCACCTCACATGCTGTTTTTAGGGAGCAGCAGTGGACTAGATGCACCGTGGACAGGTTTTTAGTCCTGGATAAGTCCGTGTCACACTCAAATTTAAACCTAGAGGCATTTTAGAGTCAGCTGGAAACCTACTCTGACATGAGGAATACATGCAGCCTCCGGATTCAAACATCTTTACAGTTTGGCAACGGTACAAACAAATCTTATCTGCATAGCGTGGTGGAGGACAAACGTTTATCTTGCATTTAGCGATAGGGTTCATTCTGTGAAATCACAAAAAAAAAAAGCAGAATAGTGTTATTTGCAGTGCAGTGGCTCTGGTTTGAACAGATGCTCCTGTCTGGCCTTAAGGCAGAGCAAAGCAGAACATGTACAGTAAAACCACACAACAAGGCTGATTAGGTCAGCTGATATACTACTACAAATGCTGGAATAAAAGAAAATAATCATACTGTTCTGCACAGCTTATAGTTTGTCAGTTTTCTCTCATCTTTGTTTCTTTGCTGAGACATACAGGACAATGATTGCTTCTTTTTGCTCATATGTGAGCAAATAACTGTGATTATTCCTGTTTTGTTAAACTACAGTTAAAATCTACAGAAAAACTATTAATTTTCGAGTTGACTGTAATAAAACAAACGAAAAACAGGTCAAAACTGAACATAATATGCAATCAGAAGTGTTTCACTGCATTTAAGTCATCTAAAAACATCATATATTTTACTGATTTTTACAGTTTTGTTAAATTACAGATACTGTCAAGTAAAATTACAGAGAAAAAGTATTAATTTGCACATTTACTATTTTAAAAAGAAGGGCCAAAACTATGAATAATATCCACAAATAGTAATTTATTCTTTAACATGTGTCCAGAGAAATCACACAGTTTTAAATGAAGTAAAAATACCATTATTTTAGAGCTATTTCATGAAAAAATGGTAAATATTTAACTTATATTTTACTGATTTTCACAGTTTTGTCAAATTACAGATAATATGTAGTAAAAGTACAGAGAAAAGGCATTAATTTGGATGTTTATTATTTTAAAAAGAAGGGCAAAACCATAAATAATATCCACAAATTGTAATTTGTTCTTTTACAATATGTGACCAGAAGATCAGACTGTTTTAAATTAACTAAAACAACATTATTTTACACATATTTCATGTTACTTTTCACAATTTTTACAATTAATTTTTTTTATATTATCGTATAACATTGTTACATAATATAACATTGCTTTTATCATCTCCAAATCTCACTCCTGCAGGACAATTTTCTCATCACTTCAGTTTAGGTGTCAGTGGTGGAAATCTGTGTGAAAAACAAGAAAACGGTTTGTTGATTCTGATCCTGAGTCGTGTTTGTGTTTCTCCAAAGCTGCGGTCACTCAGGTAGAAACAGGAAATATTTTCGGTTCAGGTTCGTATATTGAAATCTGCGGGGAGCGAGTGAGGCGAGAAGAGGAAGGGTGATAAGAAGTGAGCAGAGGAAGATTGTGGGAGACGAGGAGATGGACAGAAGATGGAGAGAAAGCTGAGATGATGGTGAGAAGTGGGAAGGTGAGATGTGAGAGGAAAAAGGCAGACATTTGGGGAAAGAGGGAGAAAATGGGAAAAGCCCTGAGAGGAAAAATTGCATTTGAAGAAACTGTAGAGTGACAACATTCTAATGATGGAGATGGAAGGAAAATATGGATGTGGAGAAAATGGAAACACAAGGAGGAGCAGGAGGAGGAAATAAAACAGTGTGCTGATGGCAGTAAGACAATGAGTGTGACAATGGAGTCATCAATCAATCTGTAAACCTTAATTGGCACCTCGCTGTCATTAACGTTAGCACTGAGAGACATGAAGAGCCAACAGACAGACAGACACCAAACAACCGAATAGAAGTTTTCAACAGTAATGAGGCTGCAGTGTGTGCACCTGCATGAATTCACATTGTCATCCTGTCACATCAGCTTGTAAAGCCGTCTGCTGCACACCAGCAGGCTAAAAATGGAAATGCGAAGGAGCAGGACAAAGAACAGAGCAGAGCTGAGAAGAAAATCAGGGCTGGAGGAGGAGAAATGCTGGCAGACATGCACAGAGTGGTGAGGAAGGGACAGCTACCTGAAATAAACCTTATCTCTTTGAAAGCGGCCGTTCACATGTCGGCAAAGAGGAAAGGTGTGGGAGACTACGTTATCAGCAGGCAAACTGCAGGATAATTTACAACTGCACCTCCGATTTCAGCATAAGCAGGACACAATTCAAAGAAGGACGAAGTTACAGAGCGGCTACGTCATGTCAAAACTTTGACGTGTCACAATAATGATATACAGCCTCCACAATGCTGCACAAAAGCTGCCTCACTGAAAAACCTATATTTTGCATATTGACAGATATTTTTGTGGTCAATTAAAATATAATACGTCTGCATCCAAAAAAGCCACAAGTACATGCTGTTTATGAAGAGACCCTCCAACTATGGACGTTTTCGTAAGAATTGTCAACCACATACGCTCCATGGAATCATGATTTATACGCTGCATCTACCAAGAAACAAAGGAAAGAACTTTAGAAGAAATGGGATCATTGAATAAGAAGCTAAGAGCTGTATAGTAATTTAAATTCAGCTCAGGCAATATTTGATCTCCCTGTGCTTTGTGTTGTATAGTATATGCATATATTATATATGCACGACACAGCGCAGGCGTCTGCGTTTACGATACAGCGTGGATGTCCGCACTGCATATATTATATATGTACAAAAAAACAGCTGCTGACACCTAGGGACCGTGATTTTCCATCATTTAACTTTTTCTCTGAGTGACCAGTTTTCATGGAAGCATCTCTAAAATCACAGCACTGTCATTGTTTTTAACTCGTGTTTGGTGAATTTGTCAGACATCATTGTAATATCAGTATTTTAGCTGCAGAACAGGAGCTTGGAGATGAATCTGAAGTGACAACGGGTTAACATGTAGTCTCAATGAGCTGCATTTAATCAGTGTTTCGTATTTGTTCTATTGTCTCACAACCAAAACAGAAAAATATGTAAATGACAAAAGTTTTAGTTTGAATTAAGCTGTATTAAAATGCAGTATATATGAGCACAGAGAGCAGGAGAGAAGCTACCAGATACAGTGAAATAGCAGCTGAGTTTAGGTAGAACTGAAGCATAACAGGCGACTCGAAAACAGCAACCCACCTAGCCCTTTTGTTTATCGTAATAAATTAAAGCTTCTGTTATCTCTGAATGTCCATCAGTGTTTTCAGAGCTGTGACCTGCCATGTTAGCCACATTAGCCACACAACGTGCTAAAACTAAGAGCTTCATCAATAATTAAATTCATCTACTTTTTCTTCAGTTCCCAAGATCTCGGGAGTGCATGAAGACTGTTGTGTTCACTCTTGCAGCCACCAGCAGAACATTTGGTGTGCTTTGCAGAAAGTAAACACACCTGGTGGACTGTTGCTCATTCTGTTTCGGCAAACTAGCAAAGAAGTAAATGTCTTCACATCTTAATAGCTTTTAGTTTACATTACCAAGTTTATATCAACCACAAAACACAATGTAAGAGGATTTTTACAATATGACACACTGAAACACTCCATTGTAGCTCCTGTCTCTTGCAAATTACACTGAGAGATACTGCAGCAGAGCAGCACCTGAACACTCTGCTGACCCATAAATGCCAATAATTCATGTTCATCACAAACTGAACCCGACAGCAGGGAATCAGGAAACAGCCAACAGCGATGCAGCCAAACCTTCCTGGATAATTTACACCAGAACTGAACCAAAACATGCCATCAGCAACGCATGGAAGCACCAGCAGACCAACGGCGGATACTTGGCTCGGACCCCGGCATAAAGCCTGAACCCAGGAAACCACATGATTAGGCCTCTGAAATCGGTGTTTCTTTGACAACCTGCTGACTCTCAGGTCATGTGGCTGCAGAGGATGTGCAAATTATTTACTTATGAATCAAACTGTCACAAAGGAACAGCTCATATCAGCAAACAGCATCAGCATTAGAGTAACAGTGTCAGGTTATAATGTCTGTTCTGGTTACCTGAATGAATAGAAGTGGACATTAGTCACCACAGAGCTGTGAATGAGCTCATCATTGTAAAACATTCTGCATATATCTGATGCCAAGCAGCCAAACCAAATGCAGCCTCAGTGCTCTGTTTGAACTACTGTTGCCCCAATTACTGAATAGCCTTTGCCCTTGAATAAAGAAATGCAATAAATAATTTCAAACAGGCTTTTATTGGACAAAGTGCCCAGGAACCCAACCAATTAAGGAGGAGATTAAAATCAATCAGAAATTATAACTACAATAAATTAAATTTTTATTTCCCTTCCTGCCCCGTGACCTTTAAACCTGAAGATGTGCTGGCGAGTTTGAAAAGTGTGTTAATTTTAAATATAAAGTGCTAAAATGACACATATTATCAGAACCACCCTCCTGAGTGGACCTGAAAAACGGCTGTGCGGGTCTCAACACTCATTGGTTTAAAGTGGAAAACACAACTGCTAATTGGCAAAAACTCGGACAACTAGCATCATTTTTGTAGTCTTCTCTTCTGTAACATCAGCATGAACAACATAAAATTCACCAAATACACTAACGTAACCAACCCTCATTGTTGTGTTTCCTACGTGCTAAAAAACCTAAGATACTAGTTCTACTTCAAACTCGTCACACAAACAGGAAGTTTAACGAACATTTGGCTCGTTTTCTGCACTAAATGAACTGATGCTGTTCAACTGCTTCAGTCAACAGGTTGTTTTAATGGAGAACGATGAGGAACATAAACATGTATGATGGGAAAAAGCTGCGACTGGAAATGATCTGAGGTAGAAAACTGTTAAACACATGTTAATGTATTTATTTTATCAATCAATGCAGCTGATAACAGACATCTGCACAATAAAGCTATAAACTTCACATATTCAAACATGACATTGCATTCAAGTGCATGTAGGTCTGACACTGTCTCACAATGAAGGAAATCACTTTAATTTACGGCCAAATCAAAGTGAAACCAATGTTACCGATTGAATATTCTTTGTAATCTATACTAATAAACTGATCAGTTTTCTTATTTGTGTTCTCTCAGCTTCAGTACCAGCAGTTTAAATGGACCAAAGATAAAAAAAAAAAACATATTTATAAGACTCTGTTGATAGATGCAGCCCTAAATCAGATGCAGCCAATGTTTGCATGGCTGTGACAAGTTGAATTCTTTGTTGATTTTGGTTGAAGGACAGCTGTCAATTATCTGTCGGCACATCAAGCAGCCAATGTTGGGAAGCAGAGTCTAAAAACGCCACTGTGGACAAGTACCATCATAGTCCATACAAACCCTTCACAGCATGCACTGTATTTTTTTAGCTATAACTCTAACAAATAAAATTACAGCTCAGCAGATTTGCTCGGCTCCTTCCCAGGTTATGCTTTGAGCTCGTGATGTGAGGCGCTTAAAAAAATCTGCTATTTGTGCAGTCTAGAAATTTTCCACTCACACTCTGGCTGAAAGAGGGTCTAACAGAGCGTCTCTAGTTAGCATTCACACCACCTCACATCTGCCCCGAGGTCCTGCAGTGGAAAGCCACCTTAGGAGAGTTAAGACTCTTGCTCCAGACATGATATTTTCTGCTGTTGAGAGGTGGTGAAGTTCTGTTGGCCTCACAGGGTCGTGATCTCCTGTTCAGCTCAACAGGAAGCAGGTGAAATGAGTCAGGGACAACAAGTCTACAACCACAGAGCTCACAGAGGACCCCACTAATGGAATATTGTGGTTTTTGTTCGTAAACGAGGTGAAAAAGAGTGAGATTAAAATGCAGATCGGCATGGAGTCAGCAGCTCAGCGGCCACTGCAGTTAACCACGTGTGTCAGCTGCATATTGAGGAGCTCCGGCTTCATAATGAGCTGCTCTTCTTTCCTGACCTCGGTCAAAGTGACGGAGCTCTCTAGATCCAATTAGCATGTCGTTATCCAGAATCAGAGAGAATTTAATTACAGGCACGCACTCATTAATCCTCTTCTATCTGTCACCTGAAGCACTGATGGGTGTTTTCATCGTCTAATTCAACAACCTTCAGATATTACCGCCTGCCAGATTCTACGAAACAGCGCTCATGAGTGCTGTTAAAAGACCAGATATGGAAATAACGCCATGCCTGCATTTAATTACTGCACATTAGCGGAGTTGACTCAAACTTTGCCTGTATGTGAGGTTGAATAAATTCCGAGGCTGAGGTTTAGTGAGGCGCTAAATAAAACGGAGATAAAGCAGCGACATTAACATGCATGGTTAGGCCGTGTTTAATTCTCCTACGATGATTAAACTGTTTTTAGTTTGATAAGCATTCACCCGGAAATGTTGTTCTTAATGATTTTTCAGTTAGTTGTTAGCATCGTGTGTTGATATAACTGTGTACGTGTTGGTAAAACTCCACTTCTTCGCATGATTTCATTCAGTTTCTTTGCACTTTTCTGAGTGAGTTCAATGAAGTGGAGTCGGCCTCGGGACCAAGACAGTTTTTGAACTCAGTTTTTGGATTTTTTGACTCACACGGATACAGTTCTGCAGCCTAAAGCGAACCTGAGTCTGTTTGTTTCCACTTTCATCTTTTTTTATTGACTTAATATCCAGTTACACTGTCTGTAGAACTGAGTGCTGTGTTTTTTAATGAACATTGTCCTGGATGTGAGTCTGCAGCAGGAAAGGAACCTAGAGCTGTTTGGCACTTCGGGCCTTTTTCGTTAGATGCTGAGTTAACATTTCTCTGCCTGTCAAAAACCTGAAGTTAATCAGTATTATGGCTGCACAATGTGTGAAAAAACTGACACTGCGATATTTTGCTTTCCCGCAATATGAAAAAAATGCTGGACTATTAACGAGAAGACCTGAATAACTGTATTTGTAAAGAATTAAATAGATTTTTTTTAATTAAATTGCATTTGCATCCAAACTTTAAAAATAATTCAGAAAAGCTGACAAATGCCTTTTTAAACCTTTTTTTGCATCGTAATATATTGGCAAAGGCATGCATAATAGTATTTTTTCTTCGTATTGCATATAAATCTGTCAAACAAATCGTAGTTACACCAACTGTAGACAAAGTGGCTGTCTTTTGATCGACATCATCCTTTGTACAGCTGATATATTTCCAAGTTGTAAATATTTTTATTGCACTTGAAGATTTTTCACTTCTATGTTGTGTTACATTCCGGCTAATTTAAAATGTTTGCAACAAAATAAGACTTAAAATGATTTTCACCTGAATTCACAGCATCTGTGTGGCTGAAAATATAAATAAAACTGTATCCAAAACTCCCACTGGATGAACATCTGCTTATTGATTGACACTACAACATACTAACGTACCCTAAATGCATCACATGCAGGCTGCAATAGATGAAATCTACTTAGCTGTGCACAAAGAAACCTCTGGTCTCTGATCAGTTACTGTGACGCTGCATGGGACCAAAAATTAGCTTGAAAAAACACATCATAATGTCACAGTTAGTGACACATTTTAAGCATCAATACCATAGTCAACGTGTTCATTTAGTCACAGCAACTCAAAAGTACGACTGTAATTAATATCCAATTAAATGTGTAGCCCTATATTTCTTCATTACAACTAAATTTTCTATTGTAAATAAAGTTGTTGTTTTTTTTAAACTCAGTGTATTTAAGACCTTCTCTTAGATTAGTCCTGGAAAATGACAAATGTGCAGTATTCTTTTTGAATCAAGCAGCAAATAAAGTGCAGTGTGATGTTTTGAGTCAATTAGCCTTATTCATTTCATTTGGACTGTGCAAACTTTTCAGTGTAGATGCTGAAATGATATATCGTGCAGCACAAAGTTAAGTCAATTTTCTGAGTTTTTGCTTTTCTGGGAAATGAATACTTCCTGTCTATTTCTAGTCTTCTAATCTGCTCTTCATTCCAGTTGCACTTGTACTGAAATGGCCCTTTTAGCTTGGTTTTAAGTTAATACTAATGTCCTTAAAAGCAACTTTCTGGAAGCATGAGCACTTCATAGCTCCAAATACTAAATTGCTTTTTTCTGTAAGACAGTTTAATGGCCTGAAAGTTTAGTTACATCATTACATTACTGGATTAATTAAGCAAAGCTCCTCAAAGACAGATGAAGGTACAAATCCTGCCTCTGGCTGCAGCCATCTGTGCTGAGCTCCTGTAGAGTTTACATCAGTTCTGTCTGTACAGCGCTGTGGGCAGCATCCAAACTCCAGCTCCAGGCTAGCAGGGTAGATATCAGTATGAGGCTACACGGACACACAGGAAGACTTCCAGTCGTGGTAAAACACTGATAGCAAGAGAGGTCAGAGCGTAATGCTGATTGTTGGTAGGAGAAGGTGTACTTGGAACAGAGTTTTTCCTGCCTAAAGGGATTTTTGGTGCCATCCAAAGACAGTTTAGCAAACCACAACTATTTACTCAAGCATAACAGACATTTGTGTTAATGAAACGGTCAAAAATAAAAATAAAAAGTGATCTTGCTAATTTGAGATAATCAGGTTACATTCGGATTAGGTTTCAGGAAGCATTGCAGTTGAAGTAAATGAACTGAATAATTCCTCCAGTTTAACCAGTATGAATCTGGAACAAACAGGAGGTTGTACTGCTGTTAGCCCTGTTAGCATTAACAAATTCAACATTTATTCATCTGGCGAACAAGAGGGAAAAACAACATTATTCACTAGTCAGAGCTGAGAACCAAGGAGCTGCAGAGTGAGCAGAGATGTAAGTTCTGACCTGGCAACCTTCCTCCTCATGAAACTATTACCAATCACAGGTGTGTTACTACAGACCTCGGTCCTCGTATAACACAGCTCTGCTCCACAGCAGCACCGAGACGATTCCCAAGGGAACCTTCTCCAAGGTTAAAGAACACAGCAGCCAGTGAAGTAATAGAAGGAGCCAATTATTGCTGCAGTCTTTTCTCTTGGTGTTTCTGCACTTTACGACCCTCCAGACTCTCTGTCCTCATTGATTTTGTGAATACCAATACCTGCTGATTGTTGTATTACCATCACATTTCCTCAGCGCTGAGAGGCTGCCGATACAGATCGAGCGCTGACAGGTGAGGAGAGACATTAATTATCTCCTTATAATGCGATGCTCTGATGGGAAACCTTTAGCAGGTACCACTCACCTAAACATCGCTGCAGACCAAGCAGCCCCCCCATGGGAACATCACAAAACCTGCTCAGGAACCGCTCAAGAAACATGACTAAGAGCCGGAGGCGTCCAAACTCCCCAGATACTAAACTGATGAAGCATCTACTGGATACACAGCAAAAGGCCTGATCCACAGAGGCCCCATTCCACAACCCACAGGACCCAAAGGATCCACTGCCAAACCACATACCGCAGTGGAGTCACAATGAAACAGTAAACTAAAAAAAAAACATCATTGCTTTGCTGATAAATATTTCCACTGGACCAAAAGGTATAATGATGCTGAATCAATCTATAAAATACAATAAATATAAAACACTAAAACAGTAAGACAGATGAGAACATAAACTTGTAATATAAAATCAATGTGAAATACTAAAATATTAAGACCTTTAAGAGCAACCAAAAGTCATAGCAAACGCACACTTTGAGGTTTTTCTTAAAAATGTGGATGTAGGAGGAACAGTTAAAAGACAAAAGCTCTTCAAAAGTCACCATCTCACCCACCAGCCTCGACTGTAGAACAGTTAAAACCTCTGAGGATCTAAGAGATCTGGAGGCAGCGAAAGGACAAACAAGTTCTGAAATGCACCCAGGCACGTACTCATGCATAAACAAATAAACTACATTTTAAAAGAATTCAGTACTTAACAGGTAGCTGGTTCAAGGATGCAGGTACAGGTGTAACGTTTTCCATTATTTGGTACCAGTTATTCATCTTGCAGCAGCTGCAGATTGAACAGAGAGGACTCTTTAGAAGAAAAACTCCAACACCAGGTACAGTAAGCTGCAATAATCCAGATTTAGTGTTTACAGTATTCATGTGAGTCCATTACATGAACATTATCACATACTATGCCTATCCATATGGACCAGCGGGGACCTTTTCCACCTTCCAGTGCACTCAGTAGGCTGTTAGCACCTTATTTAACAGCAGTGTAGCCACTTTCACTTTCCCTTGCTGCTAGTTGTGCGAAACTATTTTGAAAATGATCATGGTTTGGATTAAAAGACAAACAAACTCTTTGCACATCTATTTCTTGAGGCAGGTGTGTAAGAGAATGACGAACGCATCCAAAAGTTTCAGTCTGACTCCAGAACATTGTCCAACTTGCAAAAATACACTGATTAGCGTCACATCAGACTCCTGAAATCAAAACAATAATGGTTAATGGCTTTTAATGGTTCAAATACTGCTTATGTGCAATCTCCTGTCCATATTTATTCTATTTTATTGGTTTTTATTTCATTTCATTTACCTCCCACACTGTAGTGTATATATCTTGCCTTTTTGCATGTATGATGGCAATAATGCTATTCTATTCTATTCACATTTTGACAATTTACAGGAGTCCAACTGGAAAATACACCCTCCATTTACCACATATTACAAAGCTCAATCGTCTAAGTTTCCAGGGTGACAGGATGTCACCAGTGTTATCAAGTTTCCGTCCATCAATGATCAGAATGGATGATAGCACACCTACTGAGCTACTAGAAGATACTACTCTTCTTCTTTCGATCAAATCTTCCTCCTTCACTTATGTTTTCAAGAAAAACCTCAAAGCGAACATGTTTTCAATGGCTTTTGGCTGCTCTAAATGGCCTTAAATTTTCCATATTTATTTGTAAATGTAGAAATTTAACTTAAAAGCTGCCATCATATTTTAGCTTTTCACTAGTTTTATCCTGTCTTGACGTTTTGCACCTAATTTTGCTGCTTCCTGTCTGATAACACGTAGAGCACTTTGGCGAACTCGCGTTGTTTGAAACACGCCACATAAATTAAACTGGTTTGATTTTAGAATGCGGTGGACGTCTCTACTCTCTACATCTAAATGTATGGATGGGAATGATGTGTGGTGATAGCAGCCAATTAAAAAGCTGATAACATAAAGAAGGAGTAGACAGATTGAACTGAAAGAATGATAGATAACAAATGAAGATTGTGCTGGAGTTAAACTTTAAGAGGACACTACGCTCCAGTGGAGGCATGACACAAGCAGAGCTTTCGTGACTTCATGTAACCATAAATACTGAACACAAGCATCATATTAACATACCTAACAAATCCATTAGCCGCGCATATTAAAACATAGTTCCTTAAATAACTACGAGACACGAAATGAAACACAGTCTACATACTCATGCCTGTTACAGGACAAACTGATAGCCGAATGGTTAGACTCCAAACAACATGGATGAAAATGAGCCAAGGAGCCCTAAAATGTCTTCACCAGTCTTGGGTTCGAGTCCAAGACTGTTACGTAAATGCACAGCTTCTTCCACATCTCAAGTTGTGTAGGCCATATGCTAGGAGAACATGCACGTTCTAAGGCGAATAATATGCACATTCCTGCACATCTTGAATATTTTTATTACTTTAATATGATTTACAATTACCAGGATTTGCTCCACCTGATGCTTATTTAGCTTGGAAGTCTTACTGTCTATTAAAATGCAAAACTTGCTCTCTTTTTTTTACATCTTTATATCCTTCTTTGAAAATGCTCTACATGCCAGCATTTACTGCTAAGCACCTTACTTGTTAAGACCTACTTGATTATAATATTTCTTCAGCCACATTTCCTCTCACTGCCCTCTTTCTCTGTCAAATAAAGACATAAAAATGCCCCAAAAATGTCACCTACTGTTTCCAGTGTAACACCACTTCACACATTAACTGAACCTCCACATCCTGGTTTCTGTACAGACGTCTGATCGGTGCTGTAACGCAGAGATCAGCGTCCACATCCACGTCATCGAAGAGCACGAGCAGCTTGTTTAATTTTGCTTTATTGTGGCTGGTTTTCACCTCTAAGTGTGTTTCCAATTTGCTCTTCAGTCAGCATGTTTTTTTCTAATCACAGTTACGCCGTTTCCATTTTGCTGGCGTGACTCCGAGGCCTCGTGAACAAAAGATAGAGCAAGAGGGGAAATGGCAGGTATGGATTTTACTTGGATGAATTATAGATTAATCCCAGCATGCAAATGTCCCGGAGTACTACTCTGTGTGTGTTTGTGTGTGTGCTCGTGTGTGTACATATGAGTGTGTTCTTGTGCTGAAATCCTTGGCAGATTGATGCCCCGTGTGACCTGCAGGCCATTTCTTTGTTGTTAGTCATGGGCTCAGTGGAGCACTTCCCTCCCAGTGTGTAACCCTGACACACACACACATATATACATATACACATGAACACACATACTATAATATCCACCTACTCTAACCATTACAAACCTATACATTTAAATGCAGCAGCTCATCTATAATTCATATCTATATCATATCATTTACAGAGTCCATATCAAGTCGTCGCCTCGCTTCCATCTCATGAGCAGTTTGTCTTATTATAAAATCTATACGTGTGTTTTCCTGAGATCTATCAGCAGCACTCAGTGTCTCCCTGTATTATCAGGGTGTGTCTGGGGAGCTCTGACTGCAGGAGGTTCCCCTGCCTGCTGGAGCTGCTGCTTTAGAGCTACAGCGCCATCTACTGGACCAAAAGGTATCAGCTCCTCAGCAGTGGACAGGCCGGGTGTGGTCAGCTGATTTAAAATCTGAAGTGAAGCATTAATAATAGTTTTCAATTCCTGGAGTCATTCAGTTGCAATGTGGAGATTCAGAAACCACCAAGAGGCTGCAAGATTAGTCTGAGGTGATTTTCAGGATGAAAAAGAACATCAATACAGGGTCATTCCACCTCAATTCATTGAATCAAATTCACCCCCTCCTCTGACCATCATCAATTTGACTTTTTTATTTTTTTTAAGTGGTGAAAATTGATTAGGCTGGCCATGTGTAAAATCTGGGGTCAAAAGTAACACTGGTTTTTGAGTTCAAAAGTCTTAAAGATGGTTTTTTTGTCGGTTTCTGCATAATTTTTTTCACCCCAATCTGTGGATCAGTTCTTTGAAGAGAAGACCAAATGTTCATATCAGTGAGCCTACAAAATCCCAAGACTCTAACTGCATTATGTCTCAGGTTATGGCAAAGAAAACAATGCAAAAACTGTGACTCCAACCCTCTTTTTAACCCGAAAAGTTTCAAAACCTGTGACCAAAACCTGTGTACACGTTTTATCTAATAACATATGCAAAGAAAAATAAATCAGATAAATATCAGATGGTCAGACAGAATGTAGGTGAAATGACCCTATGCATATATTCTTTGAAATTATATTATCCTGATTTAGGTTCTTGAGTTTCACCTCTTCAGGATCTGCATAAAACCCTGGCTGGCCTTACTCTCCCAAATTTATTTCATCATTACTGTGTGTGCAGTATACAGAAAACTCAAATAAACACAGCAAGCCAAGCTGAGTCATGGGTTCAAATGGAATATCTAGTCTCTTTAATCTATGCTCTTTATTATGCGCTCAGTCATCATTTCTTCTGTGCTCAAACCACAGTTGAGCAACTTAAAAAGCGTTTCGATTTAAATATTTCTTTGATATACCCTCCAATTTGGGGAATCCTGGCTTTCATCCACCTTGCTAACCTGGCATCAAAAGGAAATTCAATGTATTTGCTGAGGGTAGATTTGCCTCATTCTTACAATTATGTCAAACAATCTTCAAACACCTTCAGATCAGATGCTTTGTTCAGAACAACTTATTTCCAGATTTACCAAAAGACAACATAACAGGCAGTATTCTTACATTCTCATACGCTCACATAAAACTGATTCTGATGAATGAGTGAAAAAGACTTCAAAAGTCTGTTTCAGTCAGTTTTTTTGACTGCAGCTGAATTTAACAAGAAAATAGACACAAACAGCTGCTTCAAGACTTAAAAAACTCACAACAAGAAACTATATGTTTTCTACGAGGAGGAAAGTTTCAGCAGGACTTTTTACCACAACAAAAAGTGACTTTATGCAGAGAAGCGACCTGAAAACATGCACAGTGAATTTAACTGTGGGTCTTTGTGGCAGGGGAAAGGCCTGATGCTGTAAGATAACAACCAGAACTGAGTGACAGCTGTTATGGCAGACACTGGACATTATGGGATGTTTCATCAGACGCTCTGCAGATATGACAGGTCCTACTGTGCATTCTGCTCTCACACAAAACCAGAACATGAAGGATTTAATGGAAAAGTTATCTGACAGCATGTCTCACGCAGCCAGTTCTTTATGTAACTCCAGTTCAAAACCAATTAGTCCATGTAAAGGAAATTATACTGCAATTATGAACAATTTCTCAACCAGAATCACAACTTCTACCAGTTTTTTGTTTTTGTAAATAAAAATAACAGTAACAGTATGTAAAAACACAAGACACTAGTACACCGTATGCATTATGCTATCCAAAATCTACTGAGAAGATGTGAAAATTCTGATAGAAAAATATCAAGCTTTCTAAATCTCTCTATTAGATCATGAATACAAGCTATGCCAGACTCTCACTTGCACTTGGCAGCAACACTGCAATAAGTCCTCAGAGTAAAAAGCAATAGCTGAGATGTCCAAGTTTTAAAAACAGCAGAAATTCAGTAGCTTATCATCTCACATCCGCATACAAGCAGAAAACACAAACTCTTGATGCAAAGGCCACAACTGTGTCAGCATTAATTTAACCAAGACTGATAAGACTGAACGATTAATGAGATACAACAGAAGAAAAACCAAAGTTCCACAATAGATTCAGTGTTATATAAGCTCATAATTCATATCCTGAAAAGAGCAAACCCTGTCAACCCGATCTACTGCTTCTTTCACATCTACAACTATGTGTCATATTTGAAAATCTTATTATGTTGTGACAAATCTTCATCTTAAAGCTGTCAGATAAATATAGTGGAGCAGAAAAAAAGAATATCTCTCCCAGAAATGTGGTGGAGGTATAAAGGAACACAGGACAGAAATACTCAAGTACAAGAACCTCAAACTTGTACTTATGTCTAGTATTTGAGCACCAGTTAATGACCACAGCATGTAATGTCATTTAACAGCCAGAGCAATGAATCAGATTAGCTTATTATAGCATGAATCGGTTGACAGTTTAGGTTCCAGTGGCAGTAAAATGCTGCAAACTGTATTTCCCAATAAACTCCAGATTGTTCCCTCCACTTACAGCCTCCTATGTCTGCTCCCTGAGTGGACTGTCATGTTTTGTGCATCCCAACATCACTGTCTCGCTACAAAAACCCATTTTCTCAGCGTCACCATGGATTTGATTTAACACGGTACTATGACTCTGTGGCCCTCTGACTTTTCTTCTCAGCTTCCAGTTTAAATAAAACTGTCGCTGTGTCACTTTCCACTTTTTAACATCCATTTCTTGCAAATGTCAGCTCAGTGAGTCTCTGGAAACTATCTACAGGCCTTGCAAACATCTGCATCTTCTACTGAGCTCCACCTGAACTGGTGGTTTCTCTGTTTGCGGCGCAGTAAAAACGTTTAGATTAATACCGCAAAACTGCATTATATGAGACTAATTGTCCTTTAAAAGCGATTTCAAAAGGTTAAAACACCTGCTTTGGTTGTATTGTAGGACACAATGCAGGTACACTAACGCAGAGACCCGAGGATAATAGTAAAACTGATTTTTTGGCACAACAACGCGGATCTTACCTCTGCTGTCGGTCGGCTGCTAGTCCTCCTCTGCTTTAGCTTCATGTTAGCTAACAACATCCTCTCTTCAATGCGCCTCCAGTTGGCCATTTTACTTAAATATTTCGCTATAAATATTCGTAATGACACTTCCGTTATCGACAAATTACATTCTTGATTCGCCAAAAGCAGGAATATTTCAAAAATGACATCTTTCCGTCGCGAAAAAAAGAAGACGTTAAAAAACTCTTACACACACGTTCACGCGCAGGTATTATAAAGGTCGGCCCTGCTACGTCATCTAAGCCCCGCCTCCAGACGGCTGCGGAGCCAATCATAAGTTAGCAACCGTTGCCAGGCAAAACGGGCTCAACGGCAAAGGCAGTTAGCAAGTTAGCTTAAAGAAGCGGCTAATTATTTAAAATCTAAAGGGGAGAATTGTGTTTTTTTACCTTTTAATGAGCAAAAAAGAAGCTGAAGAGATGTCATATTTGGATTAAGCCACTTTACTTGCAGCTTAATCCATCAAAAATAAACAGAATCCCACATTTTAAATGAGCCTTAGCACACAGTTACTAGCTTACAAAGTTGGTTGAAAATAAATATGTCATTTGTTTGGAACTTCTAGCAAGCAGCAGCAGTTTGAATTTGGCTATAAGTTTTAAATAAATAAATTAGAAATTTACATTTAAATGAACAGAATATTGATTTTAAGTCACGAATGTAATATGAGATCCTATAGAACTAATAGTTTTTGTCAGTGTGAGATATTTATTGGCATTTGTATACAAAAAAACTACAATTTTAAACTGAAATGTTTGATTTTGAACTTAGAACACACAATAATGTAGTCAAATGAAAATGAGCCAGGTGAATAAATACAACCTAAACTATAAAAGTAAATATAAACCTTTTTTTCTAAATTCTTTCACTTACTTTATATTCTGACAGACTCTCATTTAAATCTGCTGGAGGAAATTAGGCGGGCTGAGTCATTGACATTTTTTTTATTATTTTGGTTTTTATACACTAAATTTTGTTTTTGTCTGCTTTTAAAAACTTGGTGACTTTATGCCTTTTGTCTGTTTTGTCCTTGTGAATCATTTTGTAGCTTCTATTTTGAAAAGCGCTGTGAAGACACACATTATTACTATTAAGTAATTTATGCGCCCACATGAAGTGACAAATGACAACCTTAAGAGGAAAGCACAAACATCACTTTACAGTCACTCTGTCTACAGAAAAGAAGACTTGTTTATGTTTCATATTTAATCTTTTGGTTCTTTCTGATCCTGGCAGTAATCCTGAGTGTTTTCTGTCACATTGTAGGATGTCAGGGAGTCCAGGAGGTTTTGTTTTCTCGAGTCACCAGAAACCTTGATGCTGAGGTTAGCAGCAGTGACAGATAAAGGCAGTGTGTCTGCCACCTTCACTTGTCCTCAGGGTGTTATGGTGTGTGTTGTTGTTGTTTATTATTGTGACTTTGCACCGGTGTCTCTGATCGCAAACGCTCAGGTCACTCTGCATTCAGCGTCATGGAAACAATGTTTGTTCCTGCAGCAGCCACGGCGTCGCATTAATGTACCGTCCAATCGCATTTAGCCGCAGCAATGACCCCGGACAGGAGCTAATGCATCCTGGGAAATAAGGTTTACTTAGCTGTTATGAGATCTGCGGCTCCTCTGTTGTCTCCTGTTTGTGTTTATTTGTTTATTGTGAGACAGCAGCTAGGGCAGCTGTTGCTGTGGCAACCAGCGGCCCTCCTGTGAGACCACAAGATGACTCCATCCACCGATTACAGCCATCAGAGACTATATTTATGATATCACAGCTGAGATTAATAAAAAGAAGAAGACAACGTTGTTTTACTGAAATCACATTTACAAGCATCAAACTCTGGACGTTACTCTGATGTTCATCAAACTGAGACTGATGGAGTTTAAAGTCCCAGTAGATCAGGAGATGATTTAGTGTCTTAGAAAGTTCTGTAAAATGAAACGTTGTCTTCAAAACAAATTACAAATTAAATATTAAATGTGCATGAAATTCAATAATATGACTGTTACATGAGGAAGCAAAGTATGTAAGGAATGTAAGGAAGGAGGTAGAAAATGGAAAATAAGAGATAAAGGAGCAAAATAAAGGAGGTGATGATTCAGGTAGAAAACTAAGGAAGGAAAGAGACGAAGGAGGACAGCAGGGATCATTCAGAAAGAGAGAGGATGAGTGTTAGATGGTGAAGACATCTAAGAGTCATCTTCTCATTTCTCTTTGTTGGTTCGTAGAATTCATCTGGAGGAGAGATGAGTGAGGCTGTAGAGGTGGATCCTTCACTGAAGACTTTATAGCAGCCGTGACGAATAAAAGAGACACGACACAAAGCTTTAAGAAGGGAATACTTACTCTAAGCTATCATCAACTCTTCTACTCATCTCAGAGTCGCTTTAAACAATAAATCATTACCTCATTGCCATAATGCATCTACTTTTCATTCGTATTTGCACTATGTATGACATATTTGCACTAATACGTTACCAAGCTGTGTTTTTGTCTTATTTCTCTCTTTTTTATTTTTATTCCTATATTAGTTGTGATAGTTTGTATATATATTTATCCCTATTTCTTAAATATCATGTCATTGTTACACTGCCTGCTCTACGTGCCCTTTTTAATTGCCCCTGGGGACAAATACAGTTTTCTGAATCTGAGAGAAAGTTGAAGCCTTTCTCTTGTCTTGAAGAAAATTTGCATCACCTGAACCCTCGACCCCCATATTAAAAGTCTGAAGCTCTACCAACTGAGCTATCCGGGCCCTGAAATGTTTGTGTTTCCTCACAGAACACAAAAGTACATTCTTATATTTGTGATTTCAATGTATTACAGCAGAAATTCTCCAAATTAGAGCATCAGATCTTTCACCTGAAGCTTTCAGGGTTCAGAGATCTTTTCCACAAAGCAGGTTCAACAAACTCTGACTCATACTAATAACTGATGTTGTTTTCTGAAAAACATACATACCATGTACAGCAGGCTTACATATTTGCAGTGATACAGTTTGTAATGTCTATTCTAGCATTTTAAATGCTTGTGTTGCCTGAACAGGGACTTGAACCCTGGATCCTCAGATTAAAAGTCTGATGCTTTACCAACTGAGCTATCCAGGCTCTGAAATGCTATACCTTCCTTGTCACAATGCAGAATTAAATTCCTGTATCTGTGATCTCTGTGTATTGTGGTATATAACCTCAGGACTGTGCACATCACTGATCGGAGTGAGTTCAATCAAATCTAGTCTTATCTCATTTCTCTATTTTCAGCCTCTTTATGTCCTCCATTCTCCTGCCTTTGACCCACAAACCACCACACACCTTGAAGGACATCGTAGTTCCTAAAATGCAGCTTGAGGAGAGACGAGGCTGCCAGAGGAGCTCTGAGGATGAACTAGTGAGTCCTTTTTACATGTTTCCCTTGTCTTTAATCTGCAACTCAAGCATCTTAAAACTCACCTCGCCTGAACAGGGACTTGAACCCTGGACCCTCAGATTAAAAGTCTGATGCTCTACCGACTGAGCTATCCAGGCCCTGTAATGTCTCTCTTTCCTCTCAAACTTCCAGTATTCCAAATTACATTCTTCTATTTGCGATTTTGATATAATGCAGCAGAAACACACCAAACTATGAGCGTCAGACCTTTCGGTTTCATTGTTCTGAGATCTGCTCCAGAATGTAGGTTGAACGGGTGAATCCTCTTTGAAAGTCTTTTTGGTATCAGTGACGTATAAAAGAGGTGAGACATCATCAAATAATTGCTAAAGACAGACGAAGTTCTGGTATAAACTACCACATTTAGAGTCATTTTCTTTGACCAACATACAGTGTAGCATGGAGTGTATTTAATGCAGTTTGCTGCGTTGAAAGTTTGTGATGTTGTTTCTAGCATCTTAAAACTAGTTTTACCTGAACAGGGAGTTCAACCCTCAGATTAAAAGTCTGATCCTCTACCTATCTGAGCTATCCAGTCCCTAAGAAGCTTCACTTTCCCTTTTCAAGCACAAAATTACATTTTTACATCCAAGATTTCACCGTAGTCCAACAGAGATCCTAAAATACAGCAGGAGGCTGGAATGAACTGATGACCAGGTGATGTAGATGCAACATAGTTAAGAGATGTTGCTTTAAAATAGTAACTTAGAGGTGAGGATGTCTGATTTTTTTTTTAAAGCCTGTTGCTTCATCTCTCCTGTCTCTGGCAGGAGGAACTGAGACATGAGGATGAACAAAGAGACTCACTGATGGAGAGCTTCAGATGTTCTCAGTGATTCCAGCTCAGAAGGCTAACGGCCCGTTAATGACTCGGCTCTCTCCAGGTGAGAATGTTGTGAAACCAGGTGGTCCGACAGTAATAACGGTCGTAGAGCAACAAAGGAGATAAATCTGCCATGTGGGAGTGACTCAGCATGTTAATGAGGGTGATTCTTTCTGGGGAGATTAGAACTGACAGACACAAACATCACTGCTGAGATTAATGAACAGAGAAATTCAACATCTCTTTACTGAAGTCACATTTACAAACACCAACAAGTGATTAAAGTGACAACAGATTGATTTAGTGTCTGTAAAGTTAAAGATTGGCGTAAAAATCCAACATATAAAACAAATTACAAAGTAAATACGGTCAAAATGTGTATCAAAATGCATTAATATACTGCTGGTGTGGAGAAGCAGAGTCTGTACAAAGAAGAGGAGGAGAAGAAGGAGGTAGAAAAGTAGCTAAAAGTAGGAGATAGCAAAGATAAAGGAGCAGCTGAGCAAAAGAAGGAGGTGATGATTCAGGTAGAAAACATAGGAAGGAAAGAAAGCAGCAAGGAGGAGATCATTAAAGGGGGATTAATCAGAAAGACAGAAGGTTCTTCTCATTTCTCTGTTTAAAAGCTCTTTGTCTGATCCTAGAATTCATCTGGAGGAGAGATGAGTGAGGATGTAGAGGTGGATCCTTCACTGAAGAGACACAACACAAAGCTTTAAGAAGGAAATATTTACTCTAAGCTATCATCAGCTCTTCTGCTCATCTCAGTCGCTTTAAACAACAAATCATGAGCAGGTGATGCTGAGTACCACATAGTTTAGCTACAGAGAAAGTTAAAGTGTTTCTTCTTGGCTTGAAGAAAGTTTTTATCACCTGAACAGGGACTTGAACCCTGGACCCTCAGATTAAAAGTCTGATGCTCTACCGACTGAGCTATCCAGGCTCTGAAAACCATAACATTCCCTCTGGAGATGCAAAATTATAACGTTAAATTTGTGATTTCAGTGTATTGCAGCAGAAACATTCCAGATTAGAGTGTCAGACCTTTAATCTGAAGGTTTCCAGGTTCAGAGATCTTTTCCACAAAGCAGGTTTATCCAGTTCTCACTCTTGTACTAATAATAATAAAATTAAAAAAAAAAAAAAACCCTATTGATCTATGAATGAAAACGAGGAACTTTGTTAAAGGCTCGTTTCCTCAGCTTCTCTCTGCCTCACCTCCACTACTCACTTTCACCTTTACAGTGATTTTCTGTGGCCTTGGTTTTTGGTATCAGTGACGTATAAAAGAGGTGAGACATCATCAAATAATTGATAAAGACAGACGAAGCTCTGGCATAAACTGCCACATTAGGAGTCATTTTCTTTGACCAACATACAGTGTAGCATGGAGTGCATTTAATGCAGTTTGCTGTGTTGAAAGTTGACAGTTAGTGATGTTGAATGAAGCATCTTAAAACTCATCTTGCCTGAACAGGGACTTGAACCCTGGACCCTCAGATTAAAAGTCTGATGCTCTACCGACTGAGCTATCCAGGCTCTGAAACTTCTGTATTTCCTCTCAAATCGCCAAATTACATTCATACATCTGCAATTTTGATATTCTGCAGCAGAAAGACACTGAACTGTGAGCGTCAGACTTTTAATCTGAAGGTTTCATTTATTTTTGTGGCTTAACAAACTCTGACTGTGAAGTCTGAGTCGAATCCTGAGATAATTATGTATGAATAATTTCTCTACTTTGAACTTCCCCTTCATCCTCCTGCCGTTGACCCAGAAATTAATCTCAGCAGGTCTGGCTGAATAATGGATCCAATGTTCCGAATTTATCTTTTTTTTTGTTTTTCAAATTGAGATTTTTGGGTAAAAAATAAATTGAAAGCCTTTTATTGTGCAACATTACTGTGACTTCATGCACTAAATGTTGTGTCCTCCAGCTGAGATGCACTTTTTTTGTCTACTGCAAATAAACATCAGTCAAAATATTCATCCATCTCACTGATTAATAATAATTTGCCCTAAGAAAACCACATCTGTCAATCTCTGAACAAAGCAACAGACAGATGATGCAGCTGTAAACATTGTTTTGTTAAATAAATGACTCGACTCCTCTCTGCTCGAGGAAATGGAAAATGAGAAACAGGAAAAGAAACCAGGAATCTTGAGCAAGAGGAGAAGACAGGCAGCAAATAAAAGAAAGAGCAGTTCAAAGGCAGGACTGTAGGAGAAGGACGGATAATAATGCATCATAAGAGCATCAACAGATCTCAGATACGGTGTTTAAAGCACCAGACCTGCTGCAGCTGAAGGATTATGAGGAAACACTGAGCTGATCTGGGATGAAAAGGAAGCGATTGACGACATTTCCATGGTTTTCTGGTTGAATAAATAGAACTGAGGAGAGGAGACGCTGGTCTTTGAGCTCACCGAGGCTTCGACTCTGAAAAAGAAAGAAAATAACGTTTAGAAAGTGAACATAGAGAGAAAACTAAACTCTCAGGAGTCCTCTGGAGGTTATCTCTGTCCGACACATGTTGGTTTAACGCATCTCTGCATCATGTTTCCTGTAATCTGCTGCTTCTCATCATTTAAATCTTTACTTTCCTCTCACTATATCTGAACCCCACCTTCCCTCTATCACCGACTCCAACTGCGTTCCATTTATTCCACATCAACTCTTATCGTCCTCCTCGTCTTCTTAACCCTGTAATGGACTGAATTTAACCTCTATGACCCCCTAATGACAAACAAAGACTTTCCTTTTACCAATTTTATCTTTTCTATTATCACAGCATCTAAATTTCCAAATTCTTGTCACATATCTGACCTTTCTGCCTGCAAACTGCTCTTAAAGATAAGAATTTATTTGTATAACACCTTTAAAAACAACAATAAATTACAATAAATTAGAAAAACTAAACTTAGGCAAATAAATACAATGATGTTTCACCAAGCTGAATGTATCTTCCTACAGCTTGATCCTCTGTTCACTGTTTTTGAGCCATGCTGCATTTATTTCATTGATCCAGTAGGTTTCACTTTAATCTCAGTCAGCCTAAAATTGTCCAAAACTTGTCTAAAATAACTTGAGAGCTGTCCACAGAAATGAAAAATGCACAAAATTACCCAAAACTCATCCAAACTGGCTCAAGAATTGTCCCAAATTACTTGAAACTAGTTCAAAAACCTACTGTTAGAATTGCTTAACTACTCTGTAATTTCAAAAATGCTTAAAAAAAAAAAAAAAAAGTTGGTTTCTGCTGGATTCAAATCTTTAAAAAATGAAATGTGATTGTTTCTGTTTGCTGAGAAGTGCTTTTATTGAATGTAAATCCAACAAATGTGAAACATGTGATGACCCACTAGTATATTATGCACAAATATAGTAAATAAAATGTCATTCTATGTCGTCTTTACTACAGGTTTCTACTTGAACATGTGTTACAGTGTATTTCCATGTCAATAGGTCTGTATGTATGAACATGTTATGGGTTTTTGTGTGTGTCAACAGTAATGCCATAAATATTAATGCAGAAAAAGACTCTTTGTCTGATGTAAGTTGAATAGTGAGTTAATGACAGAAACACACACACAGTCGGGTCTTTTCACTGCCGCCTGCGTCTGTTTGGATTTCATTCAGGAACACAAACACTCAGACGTCGGCGGTGTAATTTGTCTGGCGGGAAGCCGAACAGCTCGACTCTCCTGAGATCGACAGAAAAACAACCTGAAAAAGACGCTTTTATCTCCGCAGACCGATGAGGAGGCGTTTGACAGCCACGTTTACCACAGTATTTTTATATATATTTATATACATGTGAACAGTGAGGTCACAACTGTCTGTCTGACACGACTACTAATGAATGATAACCTCGTTAAATGTGATACGCTGTTATAGACGAACCCTCTGACATGTCTTCTGTGCAGACTGACACACTTCCAATGACAGAAATCAAAAAACAGAAAATTTTGTGTGATTATTTTACAAAAAAATGGCTCCACATACTATAGATATTTACCTGTTTCCAGACTCTACAAAACCTTTCCCTCCTACTCTGCTCATCAATTGTAGAAAGATATTTCACCTTGCTGAATGTATCTTCCAACGACTTGCTCCTCTGTTCACTGTTTCTGAGCCATGCTGCATTTATTTTATTAGTCTAGTAGGGTTCAATCTCCTTTTAGTCTAAAATTGTCAAAAATAATTAGAGAATTGCCCCGAGTTAGATTAAATTTTCAAAAATGATTCAAAAATTGTCCTAAATCACTTGAAACTTAACTGAAGTAACCAGAAATGTCCAAAAGACTCAAGAATTGACCCAAACTCACATAAAAATAGTTGAAACTAGTTTAAAATTGCCTTAAAATGACAATTTTTGATATTTTTTATAGTCTAGTTTTGAGTGTAGAAAGATGTTTCACCATGCTGAATGTATCTCCAACAACTTGCTGCTCTGTTCACTGTTTCTGAGCCGTGCTTATTTTATTGATCCAGTAGATCTGATCGTCCTCTAAATATCTCTTATCTCCTCTCTGCTCCACGAAAACACCAGCACTTTTTAGTTTTTTACAGAATCTAGTAAAAACTATAATTTTGACGATATTCTTAGATTTCACATATAGATTTTTTAAATTTTCCTGACTAAACCGCACAGCACACATGACTAGTTCAAGGACTGTTAGAAAGCTGAAAATCTGGTAATAATAAATGCTGTAATTATAGTGATTTTTTTGTTTGTTTTTCATGTTTAAACAGGCCAGAAGTAGCAATTTACACGTTAAAATCACGATTAAACTGATTCAATAACACTGTTAGGGGTTCTGCATACTGAGACTTTTTGAGATTTAAGAGAATTTGGTGCAAATATTTACCATTTAGTCATTGTTTAATCAGAACTTTACTTTAAGACTCCTCAGTAACCCTAAGACTCATCCTTGAGGGAACTACCTTTTGCAAAAGGTGATTTGCAGCGACATTATTTCTACACATACATATTTTTAAAAGTAAAGGTGGGTTTCTGTTGTTCGCAGTGGAAAAGTTTCAGTTTGTGTGAATTCAGGATTTCAACCTTCAAAGTGGCATTTTACAGAGTGGTGCTACTTTTACTCAAGCAACTAATCGAAGTAATCATTTCTGTGAACAACTCAGGCACCACAACAGGACGGAGAAGACCACAGAACATAATAAAAGACAAACCAGTGCCAGAGGCTGTAAATTAGCTGTCCTAAAAGTAAAAGGCTGGACTTAGCGGTCAAAAGAAAACAGATATTCAACCAGCGTTGAGTTAAGTTGAAGTAGCAGAGCAAAAGTAAACATGTAAATAAGTTTGTGCTGTAAATAATATCTCCCTGACAGCAGTAACTCCATCACTGGGCTGCTGTGAATGAACCAGACGTTTACTGAGCAGCATCTGGAGGCGTGTGATGCCAGCTGCTCTCCATCAGGTTAATTGGTTGATTGGCTGAGAACAGCTGGTTCATTCACAGCAGAGACTCTCTGCCAGACTCACATCAGCTCTGGTTCTAAAGCCGGTCGGGCTGCCAGGTTTCAGTCCACTGTGACTTTCTGTAGGTAAACTCAGACTTTCCTGGGCTATTAGTTTCTGTGTAGAAGTCTGGGTTAGTGTCAGTTAAACATCTGGTAAAAATGTGTTTGTAAAGTTAACTGTCGTGTCGTCCTGCGGGTCAAATTGACCTGTTTTAAAGTTTGAAAATGTAGAAAAAGTATATATTTTCACAGTGAAAACTTTCACATTTTCAACATTTTTGGGAAATTTTTGAACATTTTTTGGTGCAAAAAAAAGAAATGTTCAAAAAAATGTTTCTTTAAGAACATTCAGAAAAAAATCAACCAAAATCCAGCGAAATTCGCTTTTCATTTTTTGAAAATATTCACAATTTTTATTTTTTAAATTTTTTTATTTTTTATTTCTTGCCAAATTTTGGGATTTTTATTTTTTTTTTTTAAGAAAAAATACTTTTAAGGAAACTTTTAAGGAATTTTTGGAATTTTCTCCCTGAAGATTTTGCAAATTTTTACAAATTTGGGGAATTTTTTTGCAGAATTTTTGGATTTTTTTCAGACAAGGGAATAATATGTTTTGGTGCCCGTGAATGAGGACAACAGGAGTGTTAAGGATGCTGCACTGATCACTAATAAATAGGAAAATATTGTATAATTAAAGACAGAAGAAAACAGGAATAATTTTCTATTATCAAACTATGCTAAAACATTGATTATCCTCAACCCAAATAGCAAAATGTTTAATCTTACCTGTCCCAGATCTACCATATCTTGTTTTTTAGGGTTCTGAAGTATTTTATTTTGGATATCTGTCACAGTTGAGGTCAGTTTGTTGGTCGATTTGCTTTCATCTAACCAAATTATCATTTACCAAGCAACATCTGGTGTTACTTTCATAAGGAAAAAAGTTCAACTTCCTTCCAGGAGTAATTCATCATTTTTGGCAGCAGGAGGAACAACCTGTTGCTATAACTTCTTTATGCTGAGTCACTCAGTCTGCTATGACGCATTTGGTTTATTTAAAGATGAAATATGTCCAATACTGGAAAAACATGGTGCCTCTATGCACTAGAGATACAACAGTTGGAAGGTGTTTCACCATGCTGAATGTATCAACAGAACATGGTGCTTATATTTGGTCACTTTTAATGAAAGAAGTGGAATAACGTGATTTTAAGATGAGAAACCACATACCACACTTGACTGTTTAACTTGCAGCCAATCTTCTGATATTGTTAAAACATAAAAACAAAAAAAAGTTGAATTTCTTTGATTTTGTTTTTTTTTTTTTTACAAAAATTGAAAAAAACATGGAATCAGCATGTCCAACATTTTGGTCAATGCACAAACGTGCCCCATATTGGGAAAAATGGTACCTCTAAATTCTCTAGATACAGCTGTAGAAAGGTGTTTCACCATGCTGAATGTATCTTCCAACTTTGCTCCACTGTATACAGTTTTCGGAAAAACTCTCAAAATTATTGTTTTTTTTTTTTTTTTTTTTAACAGAATCCGGTGTATTATTATTGGTGATGTTTTAAATTACATGTTTAATAAAGTCATTTTAAGATTAGACGGGTTAAATTTTCTTGTCTGAGCCACATGATTAGTTCAAAGACAGTCAGAAAGTTGGAAATCTAATGATTCTTTCTGTTTTTATTGTTTCTGGCTCTGATTTTGAAAGACAACATGCCTTTCAAAGGGCTCGGGAGGTTTAGAGAGTTAAACTGCCTAAAATTAGCAAAAATGTACAGTAGGACTGCTTATACATGTTACTTTCTTAAAAATCACACTTGAACAATATATAATTTCTTGTCAGGGACTCTGCATAGAGAGAATCTTTGTTTTTGAGGCGTTAAGCACATTTGATGTCAATACTACAGCATGAATTCAGGATTCAGGATCAATTGGTTGCAGTGTAGGTACAATTTTAGCCCAACAAGATTTTCTTTGGTTGACTACAGTCCTCATATCTGACACGAAGCAGGACAAACACTGAAAACTGGTTGTGTAGTCAGTATTCTCCTACAGTCCTACCTGTGTTTGACCCTCAGAGGTTCAGGCAGGTCTTCAGCTCCTCCATCGTCAGGCCTCGGTCTCCGTCTCGATCGCAGTACTGAGCAAACTTCTTGGCGCATCTCCTCGGCTTCAGCCTCCGTCGCAGGAACTGACGCAGCGGTCGGGCCTCGCGTTCGCTGAGGATGCCGCTGGAGTCGAGGTCCAGCTGGATGAAGAACCATCGCAGAACCACCTCCGGCCCGGAAGAGTCTTCGGCCTCCGGAGCAGCCGAGGCGGCGACGTCCAGAGAGGAGGAAGAGGAGGACGGTGGTGATGAAGGAGGAGCAGAGGACGGAGAGGTGGAAGGAGGAGAGTTTGAGGCCCTGCAAGAAAGAAACGGCAAAAAACCAAAGAGTTTAAAGGTTTTAGTGACACCAGTTTAACTCTCGGAACTCCAAAAAAACACCACTTGTGTTTGAATGACATTTTATCTTTTAAAAAATGCATCAAAAATACTGAATTTATGAGAGTCCTGAGCCACATCTGAAAATTCTGAGTTTTTTGTTTAACTGCAGGCAGTGTTTACACAAATCAGATTGGAGACTAGAATGTAAACAAATCTGAGAGTTTAATAGGAAAATAAAACACACGTGACCAATAGAACAAATGCAGCGTGGCTCAAAAATGGTAAGCAGAGAAGCAAGTTGTTGGAAGATACATCCAGCATGGTGAAACATCTTTCTACAGATGATTTGGTGTGACTCAAAACTAGACAAAAATCATTGAAAATGACTCAAATTGTCATTTTGAACCATTTTTGAGTAATTTTGAACTAGTTTCAACTAGTTTTGCACAGTTGTCAAGTTGTTTTGGACAGTTCTCATGTGGACAGGTTTTGGGTCTTTTCAGACAATTATGGATTATGTTGGACAAATTTCAAATCATTTTAGGCTGAGAGGACAATAAAATATAATGGCTGTTTGAAAATGGTGACATTTCAACCTGAGTTTCATTTTGATGAACAAGAAGTCACAGTAAGTCAAATTTATCCCTAATTACACGACTGTGAAGTACAGTAGATACCAGCCATACTTACTGGTGTGGACTCAGACTCCCAGCATGCTCTGCTTCCAGCTGCAGCGCTCTGACCAGACTCTTTAGGAACTGCTTCTTCCGAGCTCCAGGACAACCTGTAGAAACAGAATAAACACTATAAATCAACATGTCACAGAGTCTGCTGTGACAAGATTCTGACTTTAAACATTTTTTGTTGTTTTCTGCAATTCTTTCGATTCCCTTCATAAATATCAGACGAATTAAACAGGTAGAGGCATTTCAACTGTAGAAAACAAATGATACCTGAACTATTGTGAAGAATATTTGCGGTTTCACTGATCGTTTTGCTGTCATATTTACCAGGTAGAGGCTTCTCCTTGTACTTCCTGTCTGTCGGAGCTTCTCCTGCCCCGGTGCAGTCTGGGATACGATTCCTGCAGAGACAGAATGAACAACTGACCATTAATCAACATTGCACCTGAAGTTTATATATCTTAGAACTGGGTTTGTCCATCTAAAAACAGCAATTTTTAAAGCTATTTCTGCTCAACCATCTCTGACTTGCTTTTATCATAATTTACAGATATTAAATATGGTATCTGATGGTATCGAATAGCTTTAGAAATATTTGTAAAATAAAATTTTAGGCAAATCACAGCCGGTCGTGTAGAAATTGTTCCAAAACTTTGATGATTTGAGATGGAATAACCCAACTAGAAATGCCAAGAATGAATAAATTACAGATTTTACAAGTCAAATAGGAGAATATTTTGAAAAGCCCAGATATCAAAAGTATATAAAGTACTTTAATTTGTGCCACCGCAGTTTTAACTACAGGAAATCACCACAGATTGAAGCCTCCAAAATATATGAAAATATTGCTGTTTATTCTTGAACTCATGACTTGTTCAGTTAAAAATTATGAATTTTAATTAGTTGAAAACAAACATAAGTGTTTATCAATGTCAAATAAAGTTCAGTTTAATTTATAGAACAAATTTAAAATAACAGATGTTAATGTAAAGTGTTTTCTGGTAAAGAAATAAAAGTTAAAAATTAACAAGTTTAAATATTAAAGTTACAGACCTACAGTTTTAAATAGAATAAAAATGAGCCTAAATAATTTAAATATTAGGACCCTACAAGATTATTTATTGCATAAATTAACATGACTAAACTAAATATTAGAAATTAGAGAAATTATAAATATGTTTTCATAAAACACAGCTGCAAAATATGAAGTTTGTCTTCATACTGTGACAAATACACAAATAAACTGAATTAAAAGAGCACATATATGCTTAAAGCTACATAATATAATGTTGTAAACCAGTTGTTCTCAAAGTGGAGTCCAAAAAACAAATAAAAAATTATTATAAATGGAATATTTTAGCCATAATTGTCACAAAAGATAAAAACAGTTTCCCGTCTGAGGGGTGATATTGCAGGTTATGAGTCTTTGGCTGCTGTATTTTGGGTTTTGTCGGCTAAAAAATGAAAATTTCCATCGAGATATTTTACACTGGAAAGTTTAAGCTGAGATTATTACTTGACTAAAAGAAACTTTTGATAATAATTCGATAATTTAGGTCATCTATCAATCAAAAAATGCAATCAGTGCTTGTCTCTGGATGTTGCAAACCACCTTTTAGATGTTATATTCTCAAACAGATGCTGAAAATGTAGTTTAATTCATTCTAAACACATCTATAGGTGGCTCAAATACTTAATTAATACCATATGTGACTTAAATTTATCTCAGAACATGTGCAGAAAAAATCTAAACAGTTTATTCTCCTGGGAAATTAGAAATACAGGTTATTGTGTTCACATGTTCATTTAGTGAGACGTCAGACTTTATTGGTGGGATCGAATCCACTGTGGATGTTTGAAGGACGGAAATTTACCTGATAGCCTAAAAAATTTTCTTTATGTGAAGCTAATCAGGATATTAAAATAGTTAAGAGAATTTTCTCTGATTAAACAGCACAAAGAACGGCTAGAGTGCAGGAGGAAGAATGAAATAAATATATATTTTAAGCCCCAGGGAGTTTTTTTTTCTCACATCACTGAACCAAAACAAGACAAGAAAACATCCTCCAGCTGAGCAGTGACAACCAGCTGATAAAACCTCCTGAGAACAGAACAGTTTATCCTCATTTGTTCCGTCTTCCGTTTAAAGCAGAACCCACCTGGGAAACATGACAGTAACTGGTGTAAAATTAGATGATTAGGATGCAATGCTTCTGTACATTTATAAACCGGTCAGATCTAATTAGGAGAAGAAGCATGGAGAGGACAGGAAGAGGATAAGGATAGCAGAGTTAATTGGTTAACGAGGTGCAGATGTGATTGGTCACCGTGCAGATGTTCCCGGTAGAGGCCTCCCGCTGTCCACTCGGACACACCAGCAGTAACCGGTAGCAGAGTGACACTGGACGGGGCTGTAGCGTCCGTCTGCGGTGCATTCTGGGATAAAACGCTCGTCCTGGAAGGCCGGACGGATCTGAGAGAGCAGCGATGATCGCTCACGCTCACAGGTCAGAGGACTGTCTGTCAGCAAAAACACATTCTCTGTTATAATATATATATGTTTTTACCAACAATATGCAGACATTTTTATGGAATCCAGGCAGTTTGAGTCACATTTTGACGCTCATTTTTCACTGCAACATAAAGTCCTGCAGTTTGTTCTCTGGGTGGCACCTGCAAACCTGTTCACCAGCGAATCTGTGGCTATAAAAAGTAAAGCAGTGTCTTCCTGCAGCGACACTCTGCTCCCAAGGCTCCTGCAACATTTGAAAAGCGCCCCCTGGAAGTTCAGTTCTGTCTGTAACATCAGCTGAAACTCCTAAACTGTACAAAAATGGTGACATTTCAACTTGAATTTAATTTTGAGGAAGAAGCAGCCAGGCAAGCTGAGAGCATTGCTGGGGTTTAGCTAGTAAAATGGCACCATGACAAAGTCTCTTATGAAGCCTAATGACCTCCAACTTGTCCAGAAGGGTTAAACTGAGCCAGGATCGATTAGGATAAGTTTTTTGTATCCCAGTAACATTCATAAAAGCTGCCTTTGAAGTCTGTATAATGTGTTTATGGTTTCAAATGGTACTTTCAACACAGGATACATGTCTAGTGTGCATATATTTGTATTCTAAATTATTAAATTGATGATTGATAATGCTGAATTTCTTAAATAAATTATTAAAATTTATACCACCTGTGTGACAGCAGATGCAAACACAGGTTCTGGCTTTGATTCACACCGGCACTGATCCATTAAAAGTTTCAGTATATATACTATTATAGTATTTTAGACACAGATACAGTCTGTGAGCTAAACACCAGTTCATACTAGTTCAGTAGCTCTGGTTCTTACCAGTGGGTCGTCGGACTGATCGGTTTGATTTGGGCTCAGAGTTCATCAGGATGGTGACCCAGAATGGAGGAGCCGTCAGCTCTGAACAACAAAGACAAGAACATCAGAACATGTTATTTCTGCTTCAGTCAGTCTGTGATGTTCTACAGCAAAACAAACCAAAGAGACAAAAATATCACAGAGGTAAAAAGTTCAGCTTCTCTTCTATTATCTTAAACTCCTATGGGTAGCGGAAGTGGCTTTAATATACAGCAGTGTTTAATTTAGGAGGAAACTGTCACAGTGGTGAAACTCTTATTTAATGCAGACAACAATGCAGATGTATTTTTTAAATAGAAGTCCTGAAGCATGGAGGATATAAAGTCTGCTGAGGCTGCAGGAGTTCCTGAATCGTTTCACTTCATCAGAGCATGACAGCTGTATGACATCAGGGAAGGATTCTAACTCTGACACTCTGACTTTTTACACTTTAAACTTGCAGTAACAAGATTTTTTTATCAACTCAGGGAACTGGAAACCAGCTGAGCTGAACACACACTGATGTATCTTCATGCAGAAAACAGTCACATACTGTATTCACACATACAGAGCAACACAAGAAGAGATTTGGAGTCTTATTTCTGGTAACTTGATGAACAAAAGTCCACGCAGTTTCTGTTTTTTAGCAGCTACATGCTCCATTACATTTACATTTCTAACTGTAGTATCCAGAAATTTTCTTTAAACTGTCCATGAACTGTTGAAAAACTCTCCAAATCCTGCTCAAAACAGTCCAAAAACAGTCCATAAACAGTCCAAAACCTGTTGAAAAACTGTCCAAAACTTTTTAAAAAACTGTCCAAAACCTGTCCGAAATTTGTCTAAAAACTCTGAAAAACTCATGCTCAAAAACAGTCCGAATACTGTCCAAAACCTGTTTTAAAAATGTCCAAAACTTGTTTAAAAACTGTCCAGTTTTTAAAAAACTGTCCAAAGCCTGTTTGAAAACTGCCCAAAATTTGTCCAAAAATTGTCCATAGTCTGCTAAAAAAATTATCCAAAACATGGTCAAAAAGAGTCCAAAGACTGTCCGTAAACTGTCCAAAATCTGTTCAAAAACTTTCCTTAAAATGTTTGAAAACTGTCCAAAATGTGCTGTTGAAAATTTGTTTAGAACTCTCCAAGACGTATGTAAAAACTGTTCAAAATCCTTTTTTAAAAAAAAGATATAAGAAAAATGCCCAAAACCTTTTTAATGTCCAAAGTGTCCAACACTGGACTGAAAAAAGTCTAAAACCTGATGAAAAACAGTTTGAAACCTTTCTTAAAAATAGTCTGAGACCTGTTTAAAAATGGTTCAAAACCTGTTTAGAAACTGTCCAAACAATGCTTGGAAAGCTTCCATAAACTGTCCAAAATCTGTTCAAAAACTTTCCTTAAAATGTTTGAAAAATGTCCAAAACCTGCCGTTGAAAACCTGTTTAAAAATTGTCCAAAATCTGTTTTAAAATGGTTTTGTTATTTTAAGAGTGACTAAAGCTACTTTGGGATCCCCTTGTGCTAAATTGAATATTCTAAGGAAAATTAGGAGGAATTTAAATAAAATATTACCAAACGGCAACAAGCTGTGCTGCATATTTTCAGTCAGGCAGGAGTAAAGCAACAATCTGATCTCACTCTGTGGAGAACAATAAATGTTTTATTACAGAATTATTATGATTTAATTATGTAATCACTAGCTGCACTTATTATTAAAGGTCCCTCAGGTGACTTATGTTGTGATAAAACCGATTTTAATTCATACTTTTTACTGCTTTGAGTCAATTGCAGTGAGGAGTTCTGTCTCCCCCTACTGGTCACAACAGTAAGTACACAAACACTGTTGATATGTAAAAATGAAATTCTTCCTTTTGAACACCAGTTTTCTTGGTTGTTTATTAGTTTGTTTTCCTCCATAGACTCCTTTATGCTTCTAGCTGCTGCTTCAGTTGCAGTTCTGAGCAACTAATCATTGAAAAGCATGACTACTGGTGTGGCTAAATCTAATTTTGGTATGTTGTGAAATACAAAGAGATTCAGGAAGTCATTTGGTCTGAATCAAACTCAGCTGGAAAGGACTTTGAGTAAACTTCTGTTGTTTTAAAGGTGATAAATATAATCATCCTATCTTATCTCATCTAATCCCATTGTATCAGATTGTATCTCATCTCATCGCATCTCATCATATCTCATCGTATCTCATCCCAATCTCATTTTATCTCATTCCAATCTCATCTATCTCACCTCATCTCATTCTATCTTATCTTACCCATCTCATCTCATCTCTTCCTGTATTGTCTTATCTCATATCATCCTATCTTATCTTATCTGTTTTTATCTCATCTTATCTCATCCCAATCTCATTTTATCTCATTTAATCTCATTTTATCTCGTCTCTCCTCACCTCATCTCATCCTAACTTATCATATTTCATATCATCTTATCTCATATCATCTACCTAAACTTATCTCATCTCATCTTCACATTCACATTTTTCTCTTTGCTCCATGCAGACACCATAATCCAGAGTGTGATCAAAACTGTCATTGATTTTCAAAATAAAGGCATACCCAGACATCCAGTGGTGCCAGATTGAAACCTGAATCCAGCCAATGATTTCACAGATTAAACCATGTTAAATAAATGTACATGAGTATATAACCCTGTGTAAACTCTTTAATAAATCACGTCTAATGAATCGAACCTGACTTCACCATTATAGAGGGTTGTGTTTGTCACCTGCAGGTTTTTTAGGATCCAACGTAGGCAAAGGTTCATTAGCTTCATCTGAAACATTAAAAAAGTCAGTAATATAAGAAGAAAATGAAGGAATCGGGAGAAAAATGTGTTTAAAAAAAAAGCAAAGAAAAGACTAGAATGTGTGAAAACTGCACACAGAGAGCATTTTACACTGCTTACGTGTAAAATAAATGTTGGAAATGTCTCAAAGAAGTGTTATATTTGACATGGATCATCTGTGCTGAAAGGTGGATGGATTTCTTGCATTTATGAAAGCAGAGTTTGCAGTTACAGACTTTCCTGCAGGAGTCAAATTGATTCTAGTGGAAAATCTGATTCAATAGAGCAAACAACAAAGCAAATGTGATGAAATTTTCTGGCATCTAAGAGAAGTTTCAGACGTTAAATGTTTGTTATTTCTTTTCTTCTTCCATCATCTGTGTTTTTGTAAAGATGTGAAAACTGGAGAACAGAGAGAAAATTATACATTTTTGGAGTCTTGAAATCCTTTCAGATGTTTCTGGCAGAAAAACTAGCAGAACGTCAAGCCAGACAGAAAAAAGAGAAAAATCAAGACAAACTGCCAGTAAAAGTACAGCTGGTGTTCATTCTGTGTTTGGCGTGTTTTAACATTTTTTCTTACCTTCTATCGCAGCTGAATCTGTATCAGTGGTCTGGACCAGTTTGGTGATGAGATCTGTTCGGAATAATGTTGAAATAAAACACCTCAGCATGAAAAAACACACACTGTCTCATCTCATCTCACCTCATCTTATCTCATTCTATCTTATCTTACGTCATCTCAACTCATCCTATCTTTACTCATCTCACCGTAACATATCTCATCTCATTGCATTATATCTTATCTTATTGTATCTCATCTCATCCTATCTCATCCCAATCTCATCATGTCTCATCTAATCTTATCTCATCTCACCTCACCTCATTTTATCTCATTCTATCTTCTTACCTCATCTCATCTTATTCTGTCTCATCTCATATCTTATCTCATCATATTGTATCTTATTGTATCTTATCTTATTTCATTTTATCTCATCTCATCCTATCTTACCTTATCTCGTCTCGTCTCATCCTATCTTATGTCATCTCATCGTCTCTCATCTCATCGTTTCAGATTGCATCTCATCTCATTTTATCTCATCTTTTCTCACCTCATCCGATCTCGTATCATCCTATCTCATCTTACCTTACCTCATCTCATCTCTTCCTATCTTACTTTATCTCAGCTCATTGTATCTCATAATATCTCATCATATCAGATTGTATCAGATCGTATCGAATCTGATCATATCTCATCTCATTTTATCTAATCTTATCTCATCCTATCTTATCTCACCTCATCATATCTCATATCATCCTACCTCATCCTATCGTATCTTAACTTATCGTATCGTATCTCATCTCATCGTATCAGATTGTATCTTATCTTATCTCATTCTATCTTATCTCATCTCAAATGAATATTCAAATTTTTCTCTGTGCTCCATGCAGACGCCATAATCCGGGGTCTGATCAAAACTGACATTGATTTTCAAAATAAAGGCACATCCAGATGTGGTGACATTAAAACCTGAATCCAACCAATGACTTCACAGATTAAATGTGAGTATAAAACCCTGTATAAACTCTTTAATAAATCACGTCTGACCGGTACAGTTGGGGACGACATGGAGGACCGTTGTCCCGCTGACCGGTTTTCCATCCGGCATCGAGCACCAACAGTATCCGGTCTGGTTGTGGCACTGAGTCGGCAGGAAGTGACCTTCAGAGCTGCATTCGGGAACGAAGACGGCGGATGAAGGACTGAAACTGCTGCTGAGGGTTCGAGCCTCCAGAACCTGAGACCGAACCAGCTGGCATTTAGTCTGCACCGGGTCTGAGATGGAGAGAGAGCAGAGGAAGATCTGAATTCTGACAACAACACAGGATGCAAACAGTTCCTTTAAAACAGGAAGTAGTAGTAGTGACAATAGTAGTGGTAGTAGCAGGAGTAGTAGTTGTAGTAACTGAAGGACTGGAACTGGTGCTGAGGGTTCGAGCCTCCAGAACCTGAGACCGAACCAACAGGCATTTAGTCTGCACCGGGTCTGAGATTCCTTGAGTTTCTTTAAAACAGGAAGTAGTTATTGTTGTTTTTAGTGAAGTAGTTGACTGAGCCTCTTTTGTCAGAGACTTCTGGATTGTTTTAACTCCTGAATGTGGCTCATCATGTTGACTTTTCTGCCTTTTCTTCCATTTTAATGCCTCGGGGAACTAAGGAGTTGCACTAAACAGCTTTTAAAAACACAACAAGCATGAGTTTTACAAAGAAAGCTAAATTAGACAAGAACCATTTCACATTTGTTTGTTGTCCAAATGAAATTAAAATGGAAATTAGTGACCTGGAAGAAACATTTTGCTATTTTGCATCAGAGGTCTACATCCAGGAGACTTTACGATACGTTCACGCTGGTTTGTTTACATGTGTGACGCTGATTTTTAATGTGGAGATAGAAGCAAAAAGACTACAACAAGACGGAAAACTTGAGGCTGTTTGAACAACAATATCTCAGCAACTATTAAAGATTAAAACCTGTAATTCGTTCATTCATTATTCATCGCATTATTGATTCAGAATCTGTGATTTTAGACAAATAGATCAAATAAACTCTGATTATGAGCGATTTGAAACATGAAACAGAAATTAAGCCGTCATGAAAAAGTCTAAATTTCGAGCTCGTATTAACCAAAAAAATTGACAGTGCAGAAGTCAACTAGAGATTTTTTTCTGAACCACATGTAGCTTCATGTCACAATAATACAAAACTAAACACGTGGAATAGTTTTAATATGAAATACTTGGTCAGAAAAGTGAGGAAAAGAAGTTATTTTCATTGGAAGTTTCAAAACTGACTAAGCAGGTTTTACAAGTCATGGCACAACACTAAAATATTAGTAGATAATCTGACTCCAGTAGAATTTTTGAGTCTACTTTTTCAATGTTACGGATTCAGAATCAATAACATGATGAGAAATAACTGTGAAAATTTCAGGTTTTCATCTTTAATGGTTGCTGAGATATCATGGTTCAAAAAGTGAGACAAAACCTGCTGAAAGTGGGTCAACGGGCAATTTATAAACAACGTTACCTCAAAAAGTATTTGATATGTGAAGCTAAAATTCCACAGATACCATTTTAAATATCTGTAGTTTGAAGTAAAAAAGCTTCAAGTTAATCAGAGACGATCAAGGAGAAGAAACCTGATGATCTGAGATGGAAGCGTGAAGATCAATGTTTGCTCTTTAAATCTAAACAAAGTAATGAAAACTAACTTTACCGTCACCAGCAGGTTGCGTGGCTGCGGTTGTGTACCTGAGCAGTGTGTTTGCGGGGCCAGCCGGAGTTGTGTGTTGATGCACTGAGCTCTCTGGAAGGCGCACAGCGATTTATACAACCTGCCGTTGCTGCCGCAGACGGCTCGGTGGCGCCCCCGGTGGCAGTCCAGGACACAACCACGAGGCCACATGTTCTCTGTGATCAGGAAGGGCTGCAAACACACAGAAGAACACACAAAAAACACACATAAAACGCACAAAAACACACACAGAATTACACTTAATTTACACATAGTTCGGCTTCCTGCTTATAAATTAATATATTATATGCAGTGCGCCCCCTGGTGTTCAACACTGGAAATGCATTTACTTGACGAACTTGATGATTGACATTGAATAACTCCACTATTAAAACTGTATAAACGTCCTCATTAGACCATCAGCATCAGACCTGAATAAATCAAAAAGTGAGTTAAAGAAGGTTTTATTTAACGGAGTTTGTTCTACACCTTATATTTCAGATATTTTACCTGTGAGAGCTTCAGTCCCACAAACTAACGAGGATAAATCCACTAATTGAGGTTTGATGGCAGCTCGTTTCCTGCAGATTTGTGTTATTTCTACGTTTCTGGAGCTCTGACAGCAGGACTGAGTGACATTTTTTCACCATTTTACAGCTAAATAGGATCTTTTGAATGGATGTAAACTGAGTCACTGACAGCTGAATATGTTGGAAAAACTCACAGCAGCCAATGGAAACATGTTTTCTGCCCAAAACATTCCTGATTCCTGATTCTGTGCCAGCAGATTTTAATGCTGTTTGCCTCCATTTCCTCTTCTCTGAGCTGAAATAATACAACAAACTGCTTCTATTCACTCAGTGAGGGAGAATTACTGCTGCTAATAATAAATATTCATAAACCTCACACATCTATTGAGGCTCAGATGTTTGTTTTTCTGTTTCTGTCTGATAGTTTTAACTCAGAGGCGTCTGGACTCTTTAGAACAAAAGTTGCTTTCAAGTCACTTCAAAACTCGGCACAAAGTTAAATTAGAACAAATGATTTCACTGTTTTTAAAACTGGTTTCAGACTGTATTCAGTGTTTTTTTTTTTTTATTTTAATCACCAAAATGATCTCCTTTATCAGAGTCAGAAACTGTAAAAACAGAAAAATTTATCAAATTTTGAACTGTCCAACAGTCTGTGAACACATCATCTGTGATGAGTGGTTCCATCAGAAAAATTTACCAAATCTGAGCTTAAAACCGTAATATTTCAAGCTTAAAATAACATTTTAAAGTTTGGCAAAATGAACCATTTCTACCAAATCCTGTAAAAAAACAAAAAAAATTGGTTTGGGATGAACCGGACAGAAGAGTGAAAGCAAAGGGGAAGAACTTTCTGAAGAATATTTGATTTCCATTGTGGACAGAATGTGTTCAGCTGTGAAATCTGCCAAAGGTGGTACTTTGACGAGTCAAAAGTTTAGAAGACACTTTGGTTTCTAACTTCATTTGTTTATTTCTTCTATACGTTTATTTCAGAGTCCAATGAGACATAAATATGCATAATTACCAATAAAAAAATGGAAAAACTGGAGTGTTCTAAAACTTTTCACTGGTAGATGGTCTTTACAAGTGGATGTAAACTTTAGTTCCTGACTGTAATTCCACTAGAAGTTTATACAACTCAGAAAGATCAATGATCCCAAACATTATTCTTTTGGTGCTCAGTGGAGCTTTATTGGTCTAACAGTCTGGTAAATACATGAGAAGCCGTCAAACTGTTGCTTTAACTCTTTTTGTTGCGTCTAAACCTGATTCCTCAGAGTGCAGTGGGTCCAGGTGCAGAGTGTTGGGTGACTGAGTTTCCTGTCTGTCAGGTCGGAGCTCAGCCGCCACAATAAGCTCAGTGTTACCACAATTAGCAGCAGTGTTTCTGCGGCTATAAAACTCCAGCCGTGAGTTTGTAAAGAGGCTGGAAGTGAGCGAGAACAGGCCTCCACTGTCCACCTTCCAGATACCTCCGACTGCTGCCGAAGGAAAACATTCTAACTCATCTCCTGAGCTTTACTAAATGCGATGTTTGGATGGAAACGGTCTGCTGATGCTGCTGAAAGACCTGTTGACACCCGACAGACGGATTCAACAAGCTGACTGTGAATCAGTCGGTTAGTTTCTCTCATGCAGATCATCAGCAGACACACTGATGACGATGATGACAAGTTCACACACAACCTTCACACCTCACCTCCTACACACATTTACTCTGACAAACTGACTGACTGTGGAGAAAACCGGGATTTCTGTATATTTTCACACATTAAGTACAAATTAGCTGCACTTTGCATTAACTGCTGACCAGTTTGTTCAGTTTTCAGATGGATTTATAACCTTTTAAAGGAGCCGCTGCATTTAGTTCATGCAAAAAATAAATCAACTTGCAGAGACTTAATACCAAAAGCAGTTTGGTCTGAAAGGAAGGTTTTCCCTTCAAAAATATTAAAAAATCGCCAAAATCCGTGCAGTTGTCAGAATATGAAGCTGTAAAAACTGAAAAATTCCTCAAACTTTCACCTTTCCAACAGTCTGTGAATGCATCATGTGCAACATGTGGTTCTGTGAGAAAATTTTGACAATTTGTAGCTTAAAATCATGATATTTCATAAAAATCACGTTCTAAACTTTGCCAAAATCAACCATTTTTACCAAATCTTGTAAAAAAAAAAACTAAAATTCTGTGCATGTTTTAATCACCAGCAACCAAGAGTTGAAGATGTTTCATAGATGAAAGTTGTTTTTTTTTAAATCCCCAAAATGATTCAATTTATCAGTCAGAAGTTGTAAAAACTAGTCAATTTCTTCAAAGTTTTAACTGTCCAACAGTTTGTGAATGCATCAGAAGTTATGTTCAGTTCTGTCAGAAAAATTTACCGAATCTGAGCTGAAAATCACGATATTTCATCAAAATCACATCATAAAGTTCACCAGAATGAATAATCACCAAATTTTATTTAAAAAATGTCAGCAAAGCTCAGGAATCAATCAGCTGCAAACGAAAGCTGTAAATGTTTGGTGGATATAAAGCCTAAATATGCAATAAAATACTGAAGTGAAGAATTAAAATTCTGTCAGATTTGATCGTTTCTGCACTGAAACGTTGGAACAGTTTGTCTGAAAACAGATGGAAATGTAGAAATCTTCAAACATAAACGTATAACTTCAGTCTGATTTCTGATTAAATTTGGTTTATAGACATTTCTCCCTTTATTTATTCATCTGTTTAATTACTTTTTTGTTGTTAAATTTTGATTTTAATTCTATTTCCGTGTCTTTATTAAATTTCAGTGAGTTTTAAATCATTTTATGGTATTTTTTTGCCTTTTTTAAAATCAAAATGTAGGTTTTCTAGTTGTTTTTTCTCGCATGTTGTCTTTTTATTCTTCTTTTTACCTGTTCTTGCTTATTACCAGCTTTCCAATCATCTGTGCAGCAACTTTAACTCCACTAAACTAGATAAAAGCTGCTAAAGGTCTAAAAACCTATTTGTAATCGTGTTGCTTGTTTCAATTATACTAAACCAAACTTCAGCAAGATCCAGGTCAGAAAACTCTCCATCTGGAAGTCTGGAAGGTAAATTAAGAGCTTAAATGTTGTCGTTTTGCTCGGAGGATTTGTAAAATAAAACTTTTCTCTAGAAAGCTGCAATAAGAGTAAAGACGCAGGTGTCAGAGTTTTCCAGAAGCACTTAAATGCACCACAAAGGAGTGTTTTTGCTGCTTTCTGCTGTTTAAAAACAATATTTTAAACAACAAATTACAGTTGTAGGATGATTTAGGTTAAATTAATATAAAAAAATACATTAAGCTTCAAAAAAGGTTTACAGGAAAGCTTTAATATAGTTTATTTTGCATCTACTGTGTGTATTTTTTCTGTAAATCTGTGGTTATAAACAGTAAAATTGCATTTATTGGTACTTCTCCGTAATATTTCAGTTTAATACTTTAGTTTTTATGTATTTTTCCTTTAATCTGCTATATTTTTCCTCTCATAGAGACGTCGCTGTGTTTAATATTTGGTCATATTTGCTCATGTACTCTGGGATATTTGTCCAGCGCACAGTTTAAATAAATTACTGGATTACTGGGGTGTTTTTCACACTTTCCCTGGAGAGCAGCAGGTTAAATATTTATCTGTGTGTTTGTGGTTTTGGCTGGTTTTTTACTCCTCCAGAGAGTTTAAACCTCCAGAGAATAAACCCAAAACAAACCTCCTGATTAACCTCTTTATGCTCCAAATAAACACCGTCGGAGCCAGAAAAAGTACAAATAAAACCACGTGGTTCAAGGACCGAATAAACCGAACAAACCGTAAATTAAATGCACTTATTTAACACTTTTTATTGCCTTTATTCACCCACTGAAGCAGCAGCAGTAGTGGAAGAATTCTGGATTCAATATCAGGAAAAAAAAAACTTTTTGGCTGCAATTTTTTGAAAAATTTCCTGTTTTTGTGTGTTTTAAGGAATAGTAATTTTTTTCTTTTGCAACATTTGACAGTAAAAAATATTTTATTTTCTGCTGTATTAAAATAAACAAAAAAGAGGAAAAACATTTTGCAGATGTTGAGAGAAAAATGATTAAATATTAAAAAATGTTAAATCAGTTGTAGCTTTGATTGTTTTGAAAAGCGATATTATTATTATATTCTTCTAATAATAATAACAATTATTATTATTCCTGTTTTGTTCCAGAAAATATCAAGTAAAATAACCCAAAAAAGTACTGATTTACATGTTGATTCTTAAGAGTCCTACTTGTACACCATCTACACAGTTTCTAGCTTTAGTATATCCATTCTGTACATAATTATATATTTTTAGATCTCTATATCCCCTGTGTGCTCTGCTCTTATCTCTGTATGTTTAATATGGTGCTAGTTTATTGAATTCCTCTTGGGACCAATAGAATAGAATAGAATAGAATAGAATAGAATAGAATTTCCGTTATTTTCATTAGTTTTTATAGTTTTCGAATGATACAGTATTCCATTGTCTTTGAACATATCTTCAGTTTTGTTTTTTTAATAGTTTTTTTCAGTGATCTCTAATTTAACCAAATTGGGAAAATTTGTTTAAAAAAAAAAAAAAAAAAAAAACTAAAAATTTAATGAAAAAATATTGCAAAGCAGGGAAAAGATAAATACAATAGATAATAAAATAAAATAAAAAATAAATATAAAATCTGCGGTAGTTTCCGGTAACTTACCGGCTTCCTGTCGGTCTGAACGGACTCCGTCAGCAGGAACAGCAGCAGCGCGCGGCAGGTGAAGGTGAGCGCGAGCATCGTTCCTGCTGCGGCCGCGAGACGCTCAGAGAGTTCGAAGCGGAGCGGAGCGCGAGCGGCCAGACTGTAAATAAAACAAACAAATAAACAAACAAACAAAGAACCGGCGGAGCGTCACGGACAATCCACGCGGAGCTCCTCTCCCGGTAACACCGAACCGACCATGCTGCTGCCGTCCGGTGAGCGCGAGCTGCTCACGGGAGCCCAGACGCACGCGCTCAAGAAGAAACTCTGTGGACGGCCCACTTCCGCTGAGCGCGAGACAGAAGCAGCTCAGGTTTATTATTATTAGTAGTAGTAGTATTATCATATGCTGCATATGATCACTGCTAGAAAGTAACTAAGTACATCACATGTGTACTCAGTTACTTTACAGCAGTGATATTATGTAGCATATTAGTCGCTGTCAGAAGGTGACTAAGTATATATCTGAGGTACTTTACTGGAATATTTCCATTTTATTTTCCTTTTTTTTTCTTCTACTTGGCCACATTTCTGAGGACGATATTAAATTCACTGCAGTAATATTATAGTTTTAGTTACTTTCAGATGAATCCACTAAATCGTTATAAATAAATATTATGTACTGAAGCAACATCTGGTGTCTCAAATTACTGCTTTCCTTAAGTAAAGACATTTCTTCCATATAAAGCTCATTCCAGAATTGGAGGACATTTTACATCAAATTCCAAATAATCCTCGTACAAAATACTAAAACATGCAGTTGTTGTGTAAATATACTTGTCCTGAAACCAAATTAAAAAAAATAAAAATAGGAGAAAAAAATGTTTGAAAATATTTTTCAAATACTAAATAAGTCTGGAGTCATTTTTCTCTTGTCCCACCCCCCTGATGACCAAACTGAATCTCAAATAAAACAGTTAAAATAAATTTAAAACTCCTTTTATGGGGTATTTTTTTCCATTAATATCTCTTGTAATGGTGGGAACATTTTAATTTAATCAACATAATATTTTGAATAATAATTATTATACATGAAACGTGTCCCACAACAACCCTGTTAGCAAAACCTTTTATCTGGTAGAAGAAGAAAACAGTGAATCACATGAAACGCTGGAATTAACATCATCAAACACTTTTCCTAAACAATATCTAGAGCAAAGCTATGTCCTCTCTTCTATTTTCACATTTTCATCACATTGTCAGCTTGATTGAATATCTCACTCTACCTCATATTATCAGGATCAGACTCATTCTTTTTACTTTTAAACAAGTGTTTAAAAATTCACCACAATGCAGGAAATTAAGCGTTTGATGCTGAAAATTACATAATTGAAGGTATTCAGATGAACCTACAGAGCCTGTAAGAAGTTTTCCTCTTTAGTTTTCCACAGCTTTTTAAGAAATAAAGATGATATAACGAGCTTTTAAAACACAACAGAAACAAATCAAACTTGTCGTTTTCAACATAAATAAGGAGAATAAGTGCTAAACTGCTGTGTACAGCTGCAGATGTGTGTAAAAGTTTGTGATTTTTCTGTCTAAACATCTCACAATTTTAATGAAATGATCCAATCTGAGCAAAAATCAAAGATTAGAGAAACTAAAAGCAGATTTGTTCATCAGAACTTTATATAAAACTACATCTGAAGTAGATCCAACCTGCAGAAAGATTAATAATCTATTGACAGCACATATAATAATGTACCAGTCAGGACTTTTACTGCAATACTTTACTACATTTTGCTGTTATTTTATTGATGTAGGATTTTTCATGCAGGACTTTTCCTTGTATTGGAGTATTTTTACTTTGCCTTATTGCTATTTTACATAAAGAAACCTCTGTAAAGTTGTGTAATCTACAGTAAAGTTAGATTTTTTCCTACAATCTGGTTCTTTGTTGCAGCATGTTGAGTTTTTCCTTCCTTATAGAACAACAAATCCACTTACAGCTGATTAATCCTAAGAGGCTTATTATAGTAAGAAGTGAAAGTTAAGAGCAGCAGTGTGTCACATTCCTGATCATCTGATACAAACTGACCTACATGCTGAACGTTTGGTGACATGAAGCTGGAATATTAGTAGAAAACTGCTGCAGGAAGCTGGACCAGCTGCCACCCAACATCTGGACACAGAACCGACTGTACTGATGTTTCCACTAAACGCTCTTAATTCAGTGTTTATCCAGAAAACCTCCCTGCTGCTGCTGCACAGCTCAGAAACTGTGTTTATAAAGGCTGGTAACCAGGCAGGAGGTGGATTTATCCTTAATAACTACATTTAAAAGAAGAATTTTGGCTGAAACATCCACTTTTCTTCCAAATTTTCATCCATAGAACTGTAAAATCTTCATTTTTAACCATTTCAGTTGAAACTATGTTTGAAGATAAACTTACAGAAGAGTATTACTGCCACACCAGCAAAAAATGGATCAGTATCACATCATGACAGTAAAAAATTGTATTAAAAAGTTGTTGATGTAAACAGATCATTATTCCCCCTCTTGACCTTCAGATACAGTCAGCTTTCATTCCAGGTCTTTTCTTGGATGATCCATGTCCCCTTTTCCTGACCCGTCTAATGGACTCCACTAGACCCTGAAGGTGTGCTGTGGTATCTGGAACCAAGACGTTAGCAGAAGATCCTTTAAGTCCTGGAAGCTGTGGGGTTTGACCTCCATGGATCGGACTTCTTTTTCCAGCACATCCCACAGATGCTGGACTGGATCGAGATCTGGAGGCCAAGTCAACACCTCAAACTGATCGTTGAGCTCCTCAAACCATTCCTGAACCATCGTTGCTTTGTGGCTGAAAGAAGCCATCAGGGAAAACCAAAAGGGTGTAGATGGTCTGCAACAATGCTGACGTAGGTGGTAGGTCTCAAAGTAACGTCCACATGGATGGCAAGACCCAAGGTTTCCCAGTAGAACGTTGCCCAAAGCATCACACTCCACCAGCTTGCCAGGTGTTCCCAGGTAAGCAACACACCGGGCCATCCATGTGATGTGAAAGAAAACGTGACCATCAGACCAGGCCACCTTCTTCCATCGCTCCATGGTCCAGTTCTGATGCCTATTGTTGGTCTTTCGGCAGTGCACAGGGTCCGCATCGGCACCCTGACTGGTCTACCTGTTCACCCCGTACGCAACAAACTGATGCATTGTGTATTCTGACAGCTTTCCATCAGAACCAGCAGCAACTTCTTCAGAAGTTTGGCCAACAATAGCTCGTCTGTTGGATCGGACCACATGGACCAGCCTTCCTCCCCACGTCCATCAATGACCCCGTCGCTGGTTCACCACTGTTCCTTCCTTGGACCGCTTTTGATAGATCCTGACCACTGCAGACCAGGAACACCCCACATGAGCTGCAGCGTTGGAGATGCTCTGACCCAGTCATCTCGTTAAACTCACTGAAATCCTCTCTTGGCCATTTGGGGACAAAATGTTCACCTGCTGCCTGATATACACTACCGTTCAAAAGTTTGGGGTCACCCAGATAATTTCATGTTTTCCATGAAAACTCACTTTTATCCATGTGCTAACATAACTGCACAAGGGTTTTCTAATCATCAATTAGCCTTTCAACACCATTAGCTAACACAATGTAGCATCAGAACACAGGAGTGATGGTTGCTGGAAATGTTCCTCTGTACCCCTATGGAGATATTCCATTAAAAATCAGTCGTTTCTAGCTAGAATAGTCATTTACCACATTAACAATGTCTAGACTGCATTTATGATTAATTTAATGGTATCTTTACTGAAAAAATGCTTTTCTTTCAAAAATAAGGGCATTTCTAAGTGACCCTAAACTATTAAACGGTATTGTATCCAACCTGCTAACAGGAGCCATGATGAAGAGATAATCAGTGTTATTCACTTCACCTGTCAGTAATCACAATGTGATGCCTGATGGGTGTAAATTAGCACGTGGGAAGTTCTAGACAATGAAAGGTCTCATTTCTAACCTTTATTTTTGATACCAGGAGCATCTCTTAGCCATGATTCCTTCTGAGTCAGAAAGTTTTCAAATATTGGTATAATAAGATAAAACGTTGCACAGCTTCATTACAATAAACAGAGGGTCTTCTGATGGAGTTCCGACTTATGCCGGTCGGGAGGAATGGAACCCTATAAGCGTAAGATGATTTTCGCTGTAAGTCGGAACTCCATTAGAAGAGTCTGACTGATGCTTGGAAGCCATAATGAAGGGCAAGAAGCTGGCAAATGTGGCACAATCCAAGGTGGTGTACAACCGGTGAATGTAAACAAATCCATCTTATAGCGCCACGTGACAACGTATTCATCCGCTCCGCTCGTCAACTAGTTCCACATAACCAGTTCCAACATGGCGACGAAACGCTGTAGGTTAATGATGTTGTAAATTGAGGACCCCCTGTACTAATGTTATTGTGCATAAAAAAATCTGCCGTTTTTGAAATTTTATCTGATTTTGTACAGAGATAAAAGACACCATATGGCCACAGTAACAAGGTCCAGGGGGTCCTCGACTTAGGTTGGAGTTCCGTTCCTACGGTGCGACGTAAGCCAATTTTCACAGTAAGTCGGAACTCATCAGAAGAGTCTGATTTACGCTTGGGAGTCATAATGAAGGGCAAAAAGTTAGCAAATGTAGCACAATCCAAGGTGGCGTACAACTGGTGAATGTAAATAAGGCCGTCTTATAGCACCGTGTGACGACGTATTTGTCCACTCCGCTTGTCAACTAGTTTCACGTAGCGACGAAACGCTGTAGGTCGAGGACGTCGTAAACCGAGGACCTCCTGTAGTAAAATGATAACACGCAGTTAATAAATGACGACACAGACATGGGAGGTATTTTGTAAGGAAACTTTTATGTGTGCTTTGTGAAACTCACTTATCATTAGAGACAGAAGGCGTTGCAGTTTCCAGTACAGCAGATAAGGTTTGATATTAAAGAGTACAAAAAAAGGAAAAAAAAAAATCACAATTCCAGAGTTCATTTCTCTCCAACCTCGCAGGGAAAAAAAGAAAAAAAAAGAAGAAACAAGCTTTTGGTCCGAGTCTTTTCTTCTCACCTCCTTCCTGTCCGTCCCCCTCTCTGCCTCCCCCGTCCTCACCCAGCGACAGACACTGGACAAAACTCTGCTTTCGGTTAATTTGGACGCGGAGCTTTCCTCGGATATTCAACACATCATGATTGCATAGCTTTTTTTTAGTTTTTACACAACAATTTCCTTTTTTTAAGCTGTTTTCTCGTTGTTTATTTTCACATATGGAATGTTTAACATAAAGACTCGCTGATCTTTGCGGTAAAAGTTTTTTCCCTTCTGTTCAGAGACAAATGACGGGGAGGGATGGGGGAGGAAGGTGAAGGGGTGAGGTAGGGAGAGTAAAAAGAGATAGAGGGACAGGGCCGTCGAGAGGCACAATTTTTTTTTAGGTTTTTTGTTTTATTTTATCACTTCCACCATTTTTATCCCTAAAAAGTCACCGAGCCAATCAGATGCATCCATGACACGACGGTAAATATTTCTGTCTGTATATAAAATTCTCACTACTACGCTCCTACTTTTTGTTTTGTTTTTTTGTATAAATGTATAGTTTCTGTATTTAAATAAGCACCTGATGCCCAACCGAAGAGTTTCACAGAAGCAAATATTTGATCGCGGCTGTCGTGGGATTTTTATACACGAAAAAGAAAAAAAAAAAACCAACCTGAAGAAGAAAAAGACTTTTTAGTGGAAGCACAAACCTGTCCACTGGTGAAACTGCTCTCTCTCTTAAAAAAAAAAAAAAAAAAAATTTGTCATGACTTTTTTTTCTCATAAATTGCTCGATTATTCTCCGGGACTGTGTCATTGTTGGAAAAGAAGAAAAAAATAAGTATGTACAGCGCCGAGCCCCGCCCACACCGTCACCTGACCAGGAAGTAAAAATAAAAGAAAACAAACAGACAGGGGAGAAAATGAGCTGAGGTTAGACGGGTCACCTTATCCAGCAACGTGAGGGAATTATGGGTAAATATGTCATTTTTTTTTGTATCTCTGGTTCGTCGACTCCCCTCCCCGCCCTCCCCCGGCAGCATATATCTCTCTAGGATCTAATACACAAACCTTGCCAGTCGCCGTGACAACCCCCACCTCCTAAGCCCCGCCTCCCTGGCAAGAAGAAAAAATTTTTAAAATAAACAACAAAAAAAAAATTAGCATAAGTATCAGATTAGCTTGTGTCCCCCGCCCCGCCCCTCCCCCCAGAAGTCCCTCCCCCCCACATTAAAGGCAGAGAGGGTGAAGCTAAGGACCCCGCAGCTGCCCCCGGAGACGCCCGCTCGGATTGGAAAAACATTCGGCTGAAATCTAACTACAGTTCAATCAACAAGCTGGATTTCTAAACCGCCGCACTCAGGGGCACCACAACAACAAACCGTCTCCCCCGCCTCCCCCCCCCCCATCCTCCCCCGGCCTCCCTACAGGTCGCTCTCTCCGTAGAGGGCGGTGGAGAAGGACATGTAGTCGAGGGCCCCGGGGGCGCCGTCGGGCCCCGTGTAGGGAGCCATGCGGGCGATGCAGTACTCGGCCTGGTCGGGGGGAAGCTCCCGCCTCAGCTCCTCAGCCGTGATGAAGTTCTGAAACAAAACGAGAGACGACACACTCAGGGAAGTGACAACTATAAAAATAAGGTTATTGTTTCTTATAAAGCAAGTTTTAAAACAAAGATCAGCAAAAAAAAAAAAACGTGCAAAAAAAAAAAACTGGATCGAAATTTGTAAAATCTAATTATAATAATTAAAAAAACAGAAAGAAGGGTAAACAAATTAAAAGACCATTTTCTGGAAAAAAAAAGAGTAAATAAATATAAAATACAAAAAAAAATGTAGACATAAAATAGAATTAAACTTGAAAGACTATTTTCTACAATAAAATAAATGTAAAACACTAAATAGAAATAAAACATCTTTAAAAAAATACTATAAAATAATAATTTTTAAAAAATTAAACAGAAAATAGAATAACAAATTGAAGGACAATTTTTTATTTAAAAATATTAAATGAAAAAAATTAAATAACAGAACAGTCTAACAGACAGTCTAACAAATTGAAAGCCTAATTTGTATAATAATAATAAAATAACACAAAACACTAAATTAAACAAATTGAAGACCATTTCCTCAAAAAAATTTAATTAAATAAAAAATCAAAAATCTAAAGATAAAATAGGGTAACAAATTAAAAGACCACTTTCTGAAAAAAGTAAATGAACATAAAATAAAACTCTCAATAGAAATGGATACATGGAAGGATTTTTTTTTTAATACAAAATTTTTATTTTTTTTACAGTAAATAGCTTCAATTAAAAAAATCATGAAACACTAAATGAAAAAAAATTACTTGAAAGACCATTTAGTAATAAATGAAATACAATTCGCAAAAAATCTAAACATAAAACAGTGTAACAAATTAAAAGATCATTTTCTAAAATTAAAATAAATATAAAATACTAAATTAAAAAAAATTCAGCAAAAAATAGGATTACAACTCAAAAGATCATTTTTAAAAATTTTATTAAATATAAAAACTAGACAAAAAAACTTTACTAATTTAAAGTCCAATTTCTGAAATGAAAAAATTACTGGATTTAAACTTGTAACATCAAATGATTTAACAAAATAAAATAAATATATATGAAAAAAATATGAACAGAAATACGGGCTAAAAAATTAAAAGACCGTATTCTGAAAAAAAGTAACGAAATATAAAATACTAAGTTATAAAAAAGGTAAACAATAACAAATTAAAGGGCTACTTATTTTTATTTAAAAAATACAAAAAAAAACCCAGAAAATAGCTTGACAAATTGAAAGCCAACATGTACATAAACACATCACAATGTAAATCTAATTTACTTTATTTTGAAAACAAATTGCTTTTTTGGCAATTTTTTTTGGCAAATATGGGAAAATAAAACACAGAAACCCTTAAATTCTCCTGAGAGGTTTTTTTTTTGGCGCCATTGTCCAACCAGAAACAGGAAGTGAAGTGTTTCTGCTCACCTTGTCGCCGGCGAGGATCTTGAAGGAGGCGATGACCTGGTCGGCGGTGTCCGTGTCGGTCGTCTCCCTGGACATGAAGTCGATGAAGGCCTGGAAGGTGACGGCGCCGCTGCCGTTCGGGTCCACGATGCTCATGATGCGAGCGAACTCGCCGTCGCCCTGGCAACCGAGAAACTGCAGGTTAACCCGACAAAGGAAGACTTTTTGTTCTCAGACGCACACGGACAGTTAATGGAGCGTTTATAAAACATCAGGACCTCCAGGAAATAGACAGAGCCGGTGGACAGACAGAGGAGGAAGTCCTGATGTTTTAGATGGAAACCACACAAGACAAACAGCGGAACTATTCACTAGAGGAAAGACGTGCAACAAGAAGAAAATATTAAATTAAGCAGCAAAAGGGAGAATCGGCAGGGTGTCTGCGGTCAAAATCTACAAAATCATGATCTAAAAACATCAATTGGTTTGAACTTTGGTATGTGAAGGCAGATCGGAAAGTTCTGGGACTGTTCGTCATGATTCAAGTCACTATTACGAGTCAGTAGAACTCAAGATATCAACATTAGGACCTGGGTTAAATGGTTTTATTCCCACTGGAAGCTGCACATTTTGCTGTTTGAACATTCCCAACAAAATAACCCAAATAAGCAACTTCCAATGTGCATTTTGGGCACAATATCAACAATTGTGTCACTTTCCAGTCGCCATTCTCACCAGATTTATCTCTTTTTGACTTCTTTTTCCTTCCCAAAATTAAATTAAAATTGTTGAGTTCAGGAGATTCATCAAAGATTAGCATTTTTACGTAATGGGACTCCCAGGGAATGTTACAGGAGCACTGGGAGCAGAGCAACACTGCACAAGAGGACTACTTTGACAAAGATTCTGGCCAAATTCAAACAGTTTTTGACTTTTATAGGTGTAGTCTGAGAACTGTTGGATCACCTACGGTTTTATACCAAAGACTGCTGTTAACTTTAACCAGAATTTAGACAAGTTATGAATGAATAATCAGTAAACAAGTCTAACTGGTATCTGGTATCTTTTAGGGTTTGAACTGGATGGTTCTGAGGTCATTTAGGGCTTTAACTGGATCTGAGGTCTTTTTAGGGTTTTTACTGGTTCTGAGGTAATTTACTGGTTTTAACTGGATAGTTCTGACATCTTTTAGGGTTCTAACTGGATGGTTCTTAGATCTTTTAGTTTTAACTGGATGATTCTGAGAACTTTTAGGGTTTTAACTGGATGGTTCTGAGATCTTTTTAACTGGATGGTTCTTAGATCTTATAGGGTTCTAACTGGATGGTTCTTATATTTAGAGTTTTAACTGGATGGTTCTTATATCTTTTAGGGTTCTAACTGGATGGTTCCTAGATGTTCTAGAGTTCTAACTGGATGGCTCTTAGATCTTTCAGAGTTTTAACTGGATGGTTCTGAGATCTTTTAGAGTTTTAACTGAGTGGTTCTGAGATCTTTTTGGGTTTTAACTGAATGGTTCTGAGATCTTTTCGGGTTTTAAATGGATGGTTCTGAGATCTTTCAGAGTTTTAATTGGATGGTTCTTAGATCTTATAGGGTTCTAACTGGATGATTCTTAGATCTTTTAGAGTTTTAACTGGATGGTTCTTAGATCTTATAGGGTTCTAACTGGATGGTTCCTCGATGTTCTAGGGTTCTAACTGGATGGTTCTGAGATCTTTTAGAGTTTTAACTGGATGGTTCTGAGATCTTTTAGAGTTTTAATTGGATGGTTCTTAGATCTTATAGGGTTCTAACTGGATGGTTCTGAGATCTTTTCGGGTTTTAAATGGATGGTTCTGAGATCTTTTAGAGTTTTAATTGGATGGTTCTTAGATCTTATAGGGTTCTAACTGGATGGTTCCTCAATGTTCTAGGGTTCTAACTGGATGGTTCTGAGATCTTTTAGAGTTTTAATTGGATGGTTCTGAGATCTTTTAGAGTTTTAATTGGATGGTTCTTAGATCTTATAGGGTTCTAACTGGATGGTTCTGAGATCTTTTCGGGTTTTAAATGGATGGTTCTGAGATCTTTTAGAGTTTTAATTGGATGGTTCTTAGATCTTATAGGGTTCTAACTGGATGGTTCCTCGATGTTCTAGGGTTCTAACTGGATGGTTCTGAGATCTTTTAGAGTTTTAACTGGATGGTTCTGAGATGTTCTTGAACCTGCAGACACCCGGACAGCGACATGCATCAGCAGCAGTACCAGGCTGTTTCCTGTAGAAATGAGTAGAGCCCGGAAATCATCTGAGACCATCTGTCCTGATCGCTTCTGCAGATCGCCACAGCACAGCAAATGCCGGGAGGACGAAGATGAAGATGAAGAGGAAGAGGAAGAAGAAGGGAACATAGATATCAGAGAGAGGGTGAGGACATGGAGGGAGGTGAGGAAGATAAAATCACAAACAGTTAACAGAGAAAGTCCAGCAGCAAAGTAAAACCTGACAGACAGACGGACGGAGGTTGGAGCCGAAGCAGCACAAAGCAACAGCGACCCCCGGTGGTCAAACAGCGACATGACGCCTCTCTGACTGAAACCTTCCTGACCGGAGCTGATCTGGAGCCTTGGAGCAGGAGAGGGAATCACTGTTCCTCTTCAATCAGGGTCAAATTTACCAAAATAACAAAGAAAACTGGAGATAAAGCTGCAAAAAAATAATAATGTGAGTTATGGGAAGAACTGGAAGCACTTCTCAGAATAAAATCAGACATAATCCCTGATATCGTTTGAAAAATGTGGATATTTATTTAAATAAGTGATTAAAAAACTAGTATTTTACTTTGAAATTGTTGTTTTATTCAAGTATATAGTGTAGTTTTATCTATAATCCAGCTGTTTGTTAGAAAATATTCAGGCATAATTAATGTTTTTCATTCAAATACATTGATATTTATTTGTTTCAAGTGTCTATAAAGTTAAATATGAAGTATTTTGTCACATTTTTGTCTCAGATATATATATATATATAAAAGTCATCTTAAATTTGAAGCTCTGCATGCAGGAAATGTTATTTTTTCACATAATATTCAGACATAATTCCTGTATTTGATTCAAAAATGTGGATATTTATTTGAAGAAGTAATTAAAAAGAACAAGTATTTTGCCATGTAATTGTTGCTTTATTTGAATAAATACTGTAGTTTTATTGAAAATTTAGCTATAATTCCTGTTTTTGTTTCAAATATGTTGACATTTGTTTAAAGCGAATATAAAGTTAAATATTAAGTACTTTACCTTGAAATTGTTGTTTTATTTGAATAAATAATCTTGTTTTATCTATAAATCAGAAGTTTGGTCAAAAGAATAAAATTCTTAAAGCCACATTACCACTTTATTTCCATTTTAAGACTGCATTTAATCTGAATTTAGAGATGCAAAGTGTATTTATTAATGCAAATAATTCAAAAATCTGACCTGAATGTGATCCTGATACAGCCTTTAAAAAGAATACATGAAATAATTTAATTGAGAATATATTCAGACATAATTCTGTTTTAGCAATGCGAATATTTATTTGTAAAAGTTAAATAGGAAGTATTTTGCCTTGAAATTGTTGTTTTATTTGAATACTTAATCTAGTTTTGTCTATAAATCAGCAATTTTTAAAGCCATATTACCACTTTATTTCCATTTTAAGGCTGCATTTAAGCTGAATTTAGAGATGCAAAGTGTATTTATTAATGTAAATAATTCAAAAATCTGACCTGAATGTGACCAAATACGGCCGATACAAAGAAAAATTTAATTGTACTAACAAAAAACAGTTAAATCACTACTACAAATTTGTTAAACATCCTATCTATATACAGATTCATTACATCATTAATTCCTCAAGAACATGTATTTCTATTGAACAGTATAAACTAGGTCTGTTTTAAGATGTTTTTAAATCCAGACTGATGCCTCGCAGGCAAAAAACATCAAAGATTTTAGTATTAACTAATGTTTCTACGTGTCTGACGCAGTGGAAAAGCAAACTGAAGGTATTATTTACATTATTTTGAAGGTAAATGTTGAATAAATATAAGTATTAGTGTGATATCTGGACCCTGTGGTGACCCGTCTCCTCTCCTGCTCTGACTCCAGACCAGCTCCTCTTCCTCCTCCTCCTCCTCCTCCTCGTCGTTTCTCCTCCTACCTGCTTGTCGTTCTCCACATCGTAGCCCAGACTGATCAGACAGGCCTTGAACTCCTCGGCCATCAGAGCGCCGCTGTGGTCCTGAGTCGACCAAACAGCCAACAGCAGAGATGAAAGGATGGAGGAGGACGTCCACGGCATGCAGGAGGATGAGGACATGGAGGACGGACAGACAGACGGACGTTCACACAATGACATGGAGACACTCAGACTGATGGTTTAGACTTTAGCTACAGACGTCTGAACCGTCTCCTGCAGGACTCGTAAAAAAAAGCTGCTCTTTTTAACTTGGAAAAGGATTGTGGGTGAGAATGTGCAGAAAATACATTTATCTCAAACTACATTTGATGTATTATGCATATAGAAATCCTGTTTTTGGTGTATTATATCGTATATTAATATGGATATCAGTTTTTTAAAAGTTTAATGTGTGAAGTTAATTAATAAAGTGCAAAAATGCATTTTTATAGGCATGTTTTCATGTGATATCTGTTTTGTGGTATTTTTGGTGTTTTTAATCATTAAATTTGCATCAATTTGTGTTTGTTCTATTAATTTCGTTATATAAAAAGTAAGTATTCTGCATTTTTCATTTTTTTATTGTGCACTTTTTGGCTTCTTTGGTCTCATTTTCTGTAAAATAACCTTGTAAAAATGTATTTTTGTAGTCATGATTTTATGGATGGTAGACAATTTTACTGAAGCTCCTTAAACGCCTCACATGTAGGATAATATAGAAGCTAACTATGTGCACGGAGAAGCTTCTAGTCTCCATTCAGTTACTGTGGCAACTCAGGCAAGAGTGAGACTGAAAACTAGCTTGAAAAGAGTGAAATAATATCAGATTTACTCAAGTTTAAACCAAACCAATTTGATCTACATTGGATTATTTCAGTTAGCGTAGCATTTATGCACACAGAGAAGCTTCTAGTCTCCACTCTAAGACAACTGAGAGACAGAAAATTAGTTTGTAAAGAATGAAATAAAATGCTCTAACATCAGATTTAACTCACAAAGATCTGATAAATGCCAGCTGCACTGATACAACTAATGAAAATGTTTAGTAAACAGATTTTTGTCGCAATCTGGAGCCTTAAAGTGCATTAAAATGTTTGCAGAAAAAGGAAAATGTGCAAATGCTAAAATGCTTCCTTACTAATAACACAGCAGGATAAAATAATAGAGTTTTTGGGCTCCATATGCTTCAATTTTAGGTCCAAATTGTCTCTTTGGGAGTGAATTAGAAGCTCTGTCTGGAGTTTTTACATTTTTTTAAACCATTTTGAGGTTTGTGAGTTCCTGTGGAGAAGTCGTCTGTTTAACATAAATCTGACTTTCCTCGCGTCATTTTAAAAATATGTGGAGATATTTACCGAGTTAAAACAGAACAAGTTGATGTTTTGTGCTCAGACACAGAGTGAAGAAAGACTCATGAGTGTCAGACAGCAGAATGAATCGGTGACACAAAGTGGAGTGAGACGATGAATGATGACGTTTTTCTGTGACATTTTGAGCTTTTCACACCCGTTAACGCAGCAGATGTGCAGAAAAAGCAGCAAACTGAGCATCGAATACCAACAAGTGAGAGAAAAACAACAGATTCTCAACAGGAAGTGACATTTCCTCTGTGTTCCCGCCCTCTGAGACGACACTAAATCAGTCACCGACGGTGCGACACCAGAACCCGGCCTTTAAAAACGTGCTAAACTTCACATCGATACTCACACGTTTGGCTCTTCTCTCACCGCCGGATAGAGTCTGAACATTCATTCAGTCGAGTTACACAACAATCCTCACAAGAAAACAGCAGATGTTCACAAACACCACCTGCAGGAGTGTTTGAGCTGGAGCTGGACGTGTTTTATTGGTGAATTCTGGTGGTTTTCTGTGTTTTTATGAGCGTGAAATAACAAGAATGCATGAGCGAGTTTGACAATTGCACTTAAAAAGAGGCAGAGAAGCTTTTTCTGTTTGTTTTAGAATAATCTACCTGCAAAAATCAATGTTTTCTTTAAAATAATGTCCTAAAAATGCATTTTATTTAAAAAAAAAATGTATGTGATTAGTGTGTTTTACTCAGTATTAATTTAGTTACATTAAAAGTTGGTATTTTGCATTTCTTGCTTCTTTAATCTTATTTTCTGTAAAATATCCTCTTAAACATGCATTTTTATAGACATATTTTCATGGGATATTGTCTGTTTTAGTTTAGTTTTGTGGCATTTTACGTGCATTTATAATTAAATTTGCAGGAAATTGTGTTTGTTCTATTAATTTAGCTCTATTAAAGGTCTGTATTTTCCATTTTGTATATTTTACTTTGCAATTTTTGCTTCTTTAGTCTCATTTTATTTAAAATAACCGCACAAAAATGCATTTTATAGACCTATTTTTATGTGATATCGTCTGTTTTGTGGTGTTTTTGGTGCTTTTATTAATAAAACTGCATCAATTTGTGTTTGTTCTGTTAATTTAATTGCATTAAAAGTCTGTATTTTGCATTTTTTGCTTCTTCAATTTTATTTTCTTTAACAGAGCAAAAATACATTTTTATAGATATGTTTATGTAATATTGTGTGTTTTCTGGCATTTTTGGTGCTTTTATAATTACAGTTGCATCAATTTGTATTCATTCTATTAATTGAGTGACATTAAAAGTCTGTATTTTGTATTTTTTGTTTCTTTAGTCTCACTTCTTTCTGTCAAAACATCTTGTAAACTTCATTTTGAACAGCTGCTACATAAATAAAGCTATTATTACTGCATAAATCTAAAACTACTGCTTTGGATGAGTTTCTCTGCCTCTAAAAGAGGTGATTTCATCTTCCTACGTTGTGTTTTATTCAACGTTCAGGTCAAACAGCAGCAGCTCCGACTCAAACACAGCAACACGGCGACTTGTGAAAGTGAAACCAGGGTTTGTGAATGGAGCCCTGACCTTGTCGAAGTGGTTGAAGGAGGCTCGGTACTCGTACAGCTGCTCCTGGCTGATGCCTTTAGCGTCACGCGTCAGAATCTGGTTCTCCACCTCGTTGATGGTTCTGGCGATGGTGGTGAGGAGCTGCTCCCAGCCGACTCGCAGATGCTGCAGGACGGAGACGGAGGAGTTCTCACAGTTTGATATAGAACAAACAGGATTTAAGGAGGAAAACAGCTACAGAAGTCACCAACGCATAAACTGATCTGGTATTTACTTCCAGACTTCCGGTTACTTTGAGATGTTTTTATGTTCTCCAGGAAAAGCTTTGATTCCTTTTAAAATATAAATTAATGAATTAATCTGTGTCCAAAAACTTGGATATTAATGCACCAAAACATAACAAACTGCACATTAATGCATATTAAATTCTCCAATTGCAGCTTCTTAAAAGTGAGTATTTTCTGCTTTCTTTCCTCTTCTATGACGCTAAACTGATATTTTATAAAGCAGAAAGAGACGATTAGCGGCTAATTAAACAAACTTCTGTTGCATCTTTTTACGTTTATTCTTTCTTGAGACGATGCAAATATTTTCCAAACATGTTGCGTATTTCTCAGATAATTTTCTTTTGTGTTTCTTCCATGTAACTCAGACTACAGATGTGTAAAAAACAGGCTTTGATAAATAGATTCAAGGCTCAAACGTGAGGATGTGTGCGTTACCTCCATTGTGTAGGCGGTGTACTGGTTGTCGAAGATCAGGGCCTCCTGGATCAGCTGGTGGTATCCCTCCAGCTTGTTGATCTCCGGCATGTAGGACATGATGTTCTTCTGATACTCCTTCAGGCTGGTCAGCTGGTCCTCCAGGGTTCCGTTCATCTCGATGGATATCCTGCCGATTTCCTGAAAACACACACGGACCTGTCAATAAAACCCACCGGAGGGTCTGAAGGGCATGTTTTCTTTTAAAAATTCTAACATTTACAGAAAGAAAGGTCAGATTTATAACTTTCTCATGATCATCTGTCGGGAAAATGAACCAAATCTCAGCTTAAAACCTCAATATTTCATCAAAATCATTTTATTCTGCGTCTCATTAAAAAAAATTACCCAAAATTTCCTCTTTCTGCTAACAAGATTCTGTAAAAATAAAAAATTCTGCACTGCTCTGTGCAACCATGAAGCCATTAATGACTCATTTGTGATGAACAGTTATATCAGAAAAACTCAGAGTTTTCAGTTGAACTGCAGGCAGTGTGTCCACAGTGTGGAAACAAATGAGAGATTTAGAGTGAAATAAAATAAACATTCTGCTGGTTTCCTGCAAACACAAAGCTTCCTGCCAACAGCCTGGACCCCATCAAACACCAGCGAGTTAAAAACTCATGTTATCCTGAAAAAATTACATTATTTATTGAAAGAATTATCAGATTTTCAACTTTCAGACGATCATCTGTCAACAAATGAACCAAATCTCAGCTTAAAACTTCAATATTTCATAAAAATCGCTTTATTCTACATGTCGCATTTAAAAAATAGCCAAAAATTAACTCTTTCTACTAACAAAATCTTGTAAAAAAAACCCAAAAAAAATCTGCACTCCTCTGTGCAAGCATGAAGCCATTAATGACTCAGATGTGACCAACAGATTCTTTATAATAAATCTGCAGCTCATAAGAACCAATAAACTTGTAAGTCGCTACTCAGATGAACTAAATAAAGTTTAAACTAAAGTTTTTGGCCATAAACTAGGGCTGGACCCAAATATCCAAATATTCGGTTCCGACGGTGGTATCCGGATATTAATTTTGAGATCCAAATATTTGGATATTCGTCATTAATAGGGCCCGAATATCCGGAGCCCAGAAACTGCTATTCGGGCCAGCCCTACCATAAACTTAACATTTATGTACTTGTTTATTTGCATTATTGGGATTTTTCTTCCAAATTACTGCTTAAAACCAATTTTTAAGTGATTTTATTTATTTTATTTGTTCGTTTTTTCTTTTTCATCCTTTAATATTACTAATATTTTTACTCTTGTTTGAATGATTTTATCCTGTATTTCCTTTCACTCTTCTCTTTTTATCCTTAAATTATATTTGGTGCTTTTATTTATTTATCTGGTGTTTGTTGTATTGATTTATTTTCTCCATTTTTGCTTCTCTTCTTGTTTTTCTTTCTCTTTGGCCTCACTGGCCTTCTGTTTTTGCTGTTTTTTTCTCTGTAAAACATTAAAGTTACTATTATTGCTCCTTATTGCTCCTTTAAAACATCTATAATAAGAAAAACACGGCGGATAACTGCAGAAATCTGCTCCAAACTCTCCTAAACCCTGTGGAATCTCTGCTCCATGAGCTCAGCGCTTCGTAACGTCGGTTTCTAAACTGTGACCAACGGCTCACAGCTGAGTGAAGACGAACCGCCTCCATCGGGGCATTTAAATCCTCCGTTACCTCCATCTTGGCCTGGACGTAGGCGCCGACCGTGTTGGCCTGAGTGGCGAACGTGGCTCTCAGACTGTCGTTGGAGTTCTGCTTGTTGAGTTCGTCCTGCAGGGCGGCGTCTCGCTGCGGAACCATCGCCATCGCCTGCAGAAAAACACCAAAATAAGAGTTAAAGACGCGCTGAAAACACAGAGAACCAGAAACATCATGAATCATTCAGCCGTCAGAGAGCAGGAAGACAACAGAGTGATCATAAAAACTGGAAAAAGGAGCTCCTAGATGCTCGATTTAATGCATTTCAGAGTAAAAAACAGACCTGAATCATTAAAACTACTGTTTATTTACAAGTTTATTACTAAAATATCCACTAATAGTGGCCTTCAAACATGAAAATCTGAGATAAAATAAAATTCATTTATATTCAGGTATTTACTATTTATTTTTATTTGATTAATTAATTCATTTATTTAGTTATTGTTTATTTTCAGATATTCATTATTGCATTTACTTACAGGCATTTATTATTTATTTTTATTTACTATATTAATTCATTTCTTTATTATTTATTTTCAGGTATCTATTATTTATTTTTATTTATTCAATTTATTAAATATTTATTTTCACGGATTTAATATTCTATTTATTTTATTGTATTTATTATTTATCTTCATTTATGTAATCAATTTATTCATATATTTTTTATTTTCAGGTATTTATTGTTTACTTTTATTTAATTATTTAGTTAATTTATTTATTTATTATTTACTTTGAGGAATTAATTTATTGTTTATCGTGAACACTGTAAGGAATAAATAAAGACTGAGTCCCACCTTCTCCCACTTGCTGTCGATGCTCTCGGGTGTGATGGTCGTGTACGGATTCCCTCCGCTCAGCTTGATGCCGTTGCTCTGAGCGATCTTCTGCACCTCGGCCTGGATGGCCTGGATGGCCTCCCGCTCCTTGTTGGCTTCGCTCAGAGTCGACTTGAACTGTTCGTGAGCCGTGATCAGACCCTGGAGGACGGAAGACGAACAACATTCAGACGGCTTCCGCCCCAGTTTGGTTTTTTTTGTCTCTGCTGCTCTGATCTGAAACCTGCCTGGATCTCCTCGATGTTGTGGACGATGAACATGTCCTGCAGGTCCTCCATGGCTCCCTCCATCCAGTTGTTGAACGGCGCCGCTCTCTTGGCGTACTCCAGGTAAAGCTCATCTATCGACTCCAGCTGCTTCTCCGTCCTCTGAGGGCCACCAGACAAACACAGGAGGGTTTATTTCACCAGACTTTAACGGAATAGTGACAGGAAATTAAACACATTTTAACCCTCGTGTCGTCCTGCGGGTCAAATTGACCCGTTTTAAAGTTTGAAAATGTGGGAAAAAAATTTATTTTCACAGTGAAATTTCTGATGTTCACATTTTCAACATTTTTGGGAAATTTCTGAACACTTTTTGGAGCAAACAAAGAAATGTTCAAAAAAATGTTTCTTTAAGAACATTCCAAAAAAAAATATTAGAACTTTTACTGATATATATGGAATCACTTCAGATATTTTTAGGATTTTTTAAAAAGATGTTTATTCATTTCTTGAAAATATTTACATTTTTTTATTTTTTTATTATTTTTTTTGAATTTCTTGCCAAATTTCGGGATAAAAAAAAACTTTTAAGGGAAACTTTTAAGGAATTTTCTTCCTGAAGATTTTGCAAATTTTTTATAAATTTGGGGAATTTTTTGCTGAATTTTGGGATTTTTTTCAGAAAATGGAACTTTTTTTTGGTGTCCGTAAATGAAGACAACAGGAAATTAAACACATTTTAACCCTCCTGTTGTCCTCATTTATGGGCACCAAAAAATATTGTTTCCTTGTCTGAAAAAAATCCCAAAATTCGTTAAAAAAAAATCCAAAAATTTCAGAACATTTGCAAAACCTTCAGGAAGAAAATTCCAATAATTCCTTAAAAGTTTCCCTTAAAAGTTTAATCTAAAAAAAAATCCCCTAAATTTGGCAAGAAAATTCTTGGAAATATTTTCAAAAAATGAGTAAAAATCTTCCAAAAAAAAATCCTAAAAATATCTAAAGTGATTCCATATATATATATATCAGTAAAACTTCTAATTTTCTTTAAGAACATTCACATAAAAATCAACCAAAATCCAGCGAAATTCGCTGGATTTTGGTTGATTTTTATGTGAATGTTCTTAAAGAAACATATTTAATATTTCTTTTTTTCCACCAAAAAATGTTCAAAGATTTCCCAAAAACGTTGAAAACGTGGACATCAGAAGTTTCACTGTGAAAATAAATATTTTTTCCCACATTTTCAAACTTTAAAACGGGTCAATTCTGACCCGCAGGACGACATGAGGGTTAAACCGCAGCTGGACTTTAACCGATTTTATACAAATCAGAGATGTTAGGATCCACAAAACACACAGAACATCACTCGGTGTCGGTGTGTGATGCGTCGTGAATAAATGTGGGTGAACTCGTACCTCCAGAGACTCTTTGCGGCTCTGAGTCAGAGCTCCCAGAACGTCCCACTGCTCGCAGATCTTCTGACAGCAGGCGTTGACGCTGGCAGAGTCGTAATAATCCAGTTCACTGCACAAAAACACAACAGAGCGTCAGTAACCTGACATGTTAAATGGACTTCAAGCCAAAATCTAATATTTTCTACATTTGAAAACTCTGTTCAATATCAATTTTTGTACGTATAAAAGAATCTGTCAGTATTTCTCTACTTTGGGACAAATCTATTGAAAATAGAAATACATAAATATAAAATAAATACAACTGATAATTATTATTTTTATTATTATCATCATCAATTATTATTTTATTTATTTATGTATTTAATAGATATTAATTATTATTATTATTATTATTATTATTGTTATTACTATTATTATCAACTGTTATTTTATTTATATATGTACTTATTATTTAATAGATTACATTAAATAACAATAATAACAATAACAATAATAACAATAACAATAATAATAATAATAATAATAATACTAATAATAATAATTATTATTATTATTATTATTATTATTATTATTATTAATGTTATAGAATCATAGAATTATTGTTATTATATTATCCCCTAGTGACAATAGGGGATTGCTATTATTATTATTGTTATATTATTATAATATTATTATTACCGTCATCATCATTATTATTATTATTATTATTATTATTATCATTATCATTATCATTATTATTATTATTATTATAGAAAATAGAAAACACTAAACTTTATGACCATAAAAAGCTGAATAAAAACATAGAAAACTTGTACGTTTTGAGACTTTTCTTTTACATTCTCTCCATTTTCTGCTCAAGCAAACGTCTTTTTTTTTCGTTTGTTTTCCGTCCGTTCTTACTTGAGCTCCTGAGCGATGGCGGCGATCTGCTCCACTCGGTCCTGATGAGCCGCCAGGTCGCTCTCGAAGGCCTCGTGTTTCCGTAGCAACGCCTTGACTTCCGACAGGGTGGAGGTCTCGTAGTCCTTCTGGGTCAGCATGGCCTCCTTACCTGCTCAGGTAAGACGGCGTTCACTCACTGACCTGAGCTCTAAACGTCTAAACATCTGCACTAAGACGGGTTTCCTACCGTCGGTCCAGGACTGGTGGATCGCCGCCTTCTGGTGGAACTTCTCGGCCAGATGCTCCAGTCTCTCCAGACGTCTGATCTCGCTGAGGATCCACTCCTCGTAGCCTTTCTCTGCTCCCTCCAGAGTGTGCCACGCTCCGTTAATGTCCTGAAAACCAATCACAGATGTTTACTCGCCTCCTACCATCAAAACACTTCAATGAAAGCGTCAACATTGAGGTAATAAGTGAACTTTCTGTCAACAGATGGATTTTAAAATGCAGCGATCATCAACGTGACTCATCTGGCAGCAGGTTTCACACCAACACGATCCAAGGACAGGAAAACTGGAACGTATCTTTCATATCCGACTAAAAATACATCAGTTCAAAATGCATGTTTATGTTTTGTTGCCTCCGACTGCAGAAAAATTAAAAAAAAAATTTGAAAATCCTCAATTAATTTGCTCAAGATGCACAGAAGTGACTTCAAAATCTAGATTTAAATCCATCTGTAACATGAAAATAATCCCATTTTTTCTACAAATATCAGCAACAACTGGACTTTTTTTATTTTTGTAAAGAAATAATTGGAATGAAGCCTAAAATCGATGGTGATTGACATTTTCAGTCATTTTTTAACTACTTTCAACTAATTTTGGATCGTTTTTATTTGATTTTGGTCGATTTTTGAGTCTTCTGTTTATTCTGGGTAAGTCTTAAGTTATTCTGGACATTTTTTGAATCATTTTTGACCATTTAATGTAACTTTGGGTAATTTTGTCATTATTATAGACAATAAATTTTATTTCAAACGAAAACCAGAGTTTTTAGTGGATACAGAACATGTACAGATATCTATGGAGCCAAAACTTTTAACCTAATACCAGTAACACTTGTGGACATTTGGAAAACTGTTGGACATGTTGAGTTTGTATGTATGTTAAATAAAATAATCAAAGAAATTAAACTTTATTTTTTTTGTTGTTGGTGATTTATGTCAATAAAACTATGTCACAATGCACAGAAGACATTTGTGTTCAGGTTTTCTCTCCTTCTAGCCAGAGTTGTTGTCGTTCCATAGAGGTTCAGGACTTTATAATGGAGTGAAAAATTAACCCACAGTGTAGAACAATGAGACGGGAACAAAAAAACACCCAGAAATCCACTCAGTATCGGTTTATCTGTGAATTTAGAAAATCAAATTCACAAATAAACCCATTAAAACGTCTTCAGATATGGATTTAAACCATTTTTTCCATCTGACTAATTAAGATGGGTGAGATTGGTGAGCATTCGTACCGACACCATGCGTCCTTCTGACGGCATGAAGGCAGGTCTGTTGCTGAGTCTCAGTTTGGTCTGCAGAGTGTTGAAGCTGATCTCCAGCTGACATTTCTCCTGGACCTGGACATGAGAAAACAACAGTGAAAAACCTCCGTGGGGACTCAGATCTTCAGCTAACTGGAGGTTTGAGGAGCATCTTCCAACCTTGGGTGGTTTGTGCACACAGCGGTAGTCTCTGAAGTCCTCCTGCTTGGCCTGCATCTCGTTCACCGTCTTCTCCTGGGTCCGGTTCTCCAGCCAGGGGATGGTGCGACGGATCCACTCCAGCAGCTGCAGCCCAAACAGAAGGAAACGTTCAGGAAACATCCACGAAAAACCTTCAAAAACAACCACAGGAAACGGAAACGCTCACCTCGCTGGCCAGCTTCTCGTAGTCCTCCATCATCTGCTCGTTCTCCTGGTTCACGGCCAGAACTTTGCAGATACGATTGGCGGCTGTCTCGGCCTATCGGAGAGCAGAATGGTGAGTGACGCCGGCACTGATTGGACGGTTATTCTTCACACGATGCTGCACATTAAAGTCGCTAAACTGGATCTAAAACGAGCGTCTGATGGTTTAAAAACTAAAAACTGAGTCTGGGCTGCACCAACAAAGATTAGTTTAGCAAAACTACACGTAAAATAGAGGTTTAAAACTAGACAAAAAGTAAAAAAATCAAAGCTTATTGATGTAGTTTATTAAATATTTTGATGTTTTTTTACCTGAATTAAAGAACTTGTCTGCTGTTGGGACTTTTTAGTAACAAAAAGAGGGAGATTGTTAATTTGTTGTCTTCTTTAACAAGCTAAAAGTTAGTTTTCCTGCTCTTGATGGCGCCGCAGAAAAGTTTTAACTCTAATAATCCATCTTTGAGAAAAATTAATGAAGCAGTACAGCCAAATAATAGACGAAAACTGGACTAAGGTTTAGACAGAGGTTTATATTCAATAAATTTACATTTTTAAAGTCAAAACTATTAAAATTTTTCAATCACGTTTAACCATCTGAACCCCAAAACCTGCTGGAGGGTTTGAAATGTTGTTATCTTTAAAAAAATAATCAAAATTACATCCTTTATTAGAGACGGAAACTGTAAAAACAGAAGAATTTGTTGGATTTTTAGCTTTCTGACAGTCATTGAACTAATCATGTGGGACGCGCAGCTTCATTGGAAAAATTAATCAAATCTAAGTTTAAAATCGTACATTTTATCAAACTCTCTTCATTCTGGATATCTCTTTTCTTTTAAAAAAAATCACAGAAAATCAAAGGTTTGTTTAGTTTTTACGTGATTTTTGGTCAATTTTATGTGATTCTTGACTCTTTTGGACATTTTTGGTAACTTTGGTTAAGTTTCAAGTTATTTTGGACAACTTTTGATCACTTAACGTAACTTTGGGCAATTTTAGAATAATTTTAGACTTTAGACTTAATTTTAAACTTAGTTCAGTTTCTAGTTACTTTGCGTACTTTTCGAATAATTTTTGACCATTTAATGTAACTTTGGTCAATTTTCAAATATTTTATTACTAAGATAAATGCAAAATGGTTCAAAAACAGTAAACAGAGGAGCAAGGTGTTGGGAGATGGTGTTTTTAGAGGTTGTAAATTATGATTTATGGCATAATAACTGTGTCATACTGCAATAATAGACATTTCTCAGGCCTTTCTTCTTCTAGTCACGGTCGTGCTGTTTAAAAAGAGGTGCAGGACTTAATATTGCAGTGAAACATGAGCCCACGGTGAGTAAAAACACTCAGAAACTTGTTGGGTTTCAGAGGGTTAAACATGAATCCTTTTTGGTGCGACTCAGACGGAGACTTTCTGCTGCTCAGACGTTGTGCGAACACACTCCACACGCAGGCAGTGAACTGGAATAACTCATATTATGGATAAAGTGCGGGTCAAAGTGCTGATCTGACTGATTAAAAACATGCTGCAGCTGTTGGAGGTTAGTTTTGAAACTCCATGCGTCAGTCCAAACGTCTAGTTACAGGTTGGCGTCGGCTGGAGTCCACATCTGTACACTACTGTACACTGAAATACAAACACAGTACACAACCTGTGACTCAGTCTACTCCTGCTACACATGTCTGATACGCTTCAACAATCCAGAAATAACACATTGCACATGTTTAAATGGCATAAAAGTGAAACAAACATTTGGGTTGGAGAGGTGTTAATAGCCGAAGAGGAACTGGAGCGTCTTCAACCAGCGTTTCCCACAGTAATAAACCCCCAAAAACCACAGCTGGCATGGTTTTCCACAGCAATATAGTATAATATATAGATTTAGAGTGGAAACATGGATCCAGAAACATCCACAGATGAAACCATGAAGGAGATTATTTCTGGGGAAATGCAGTCGACGTCCAAAAGACCCAAAACAGAAGCATCAGAGACAGTTTTTGTTGTTTTTTTTTTTGTTTTTTTTGCAGAGTTCCCATCGTGATCCTGTTCTGTAAACAATATCCGACCCTTTCATGGCTTTTAACAAAAAAAAAACATTATTTAACTCCTAATACTGCAACTCTAAAACAGTGAAAATGCAGAAAAAAGTCTCTTTGAAGTGCACAACTCTGCATTAATGTAAAGGAAACGATACCAAATCCGTTCTATTTCAACAAAACTACTAAACGTTGAAATTTTGAAGTCAATTTTATGTTTGACGTTCTTTTCAAGCTTAGAAGAACGTATTAAACAAGTACACAGTTTTAATGAATAAAAGAATTAAGCTTTTAGGGTCCAATCCCAATCTCCACCTTCACAGACTTCAGTGTAAGAAGGTTTAGGGTTTGTTCTGTCATGAGGGCTCTGACAGCGACTTTTCAACACTATTTGGTCCCATTTCTGTGAGTTTAATGCACTAGAACGTCAAAAACCTGGATATTATCAAAGCACAACATCAAAAATCTGAATATTCTCAGACCAAAACATCAAAAACCTGAATATTATGGCTGCAGAACGTAATACACCAAAATGTCAAAATCTTAAATATGAAAGCCCCAAAATGTTTAAAACCTAAATATTAACACATCAAATTGCAAAAAATGTGAATGTTAAAGAAAAAAATCATCAAAACTGTGAATATTATTGTATTAAAAGGTCAAAAATCTAAATATTGAAGTTCCAAAAATCTCTAAAACTTAGTACTAACACATCAAAACGTAAAAACTCTGAATATTAACTAATTTAAACATCAAAAACCTGAACACTACTGCAATAAAACAGTAAAATTCTGAATATTATTGCACTTAAATGTCAAAAAAATCAATATTCATGTACCAAAACCTTAAAATAATTCACCAAAATGTAAAAAAAGGAACATTAATACCTTAAAATGTTTAAAAACCTGAATATTATCATAGCACAACATCAAAAATGTGAATATTATTGCACCAAAACAGTAAAATTTAGAATATTATTGCACTTGAACATCAAAAACCTGATTATTAACGCATCAAAACAGTAAAAACCTTAAAGCAACTCATCAAAATGTCAAAAATCTGAATATTAATGCCCTAAAATGTCTAAAAACCTGAGTATTATTGTAGAAAAACATCAAAAATGTGAATATTAATGCCTAAAATCTTGAAAAACCTGAATATTATTGTAGCAAAACATCAAAAACCATAATATTATCAGACCTAGGCTTCAAAAATCTGAATTTTCTCACAGCAAATGGTCTAAAACCTGAATATTAACACAGCAAAACAACAAAAACTAGAATATTATGAGACAAAAACATCCAAAACCTGACTAATACTGCACCCTGATGGCAGACATTGGGATTGGACCACGATTTCGTTGTAGCAGAAAGTAAAATGGCGACAATTTCTTTGCTGGAAATGTTCAGGGCTCCTGAACCGGCACAGAAAAGTAGATTGAAACTCTGATGGGAACTCTGCAGGACGGTTGCTAGCGGCGACAGTGAGTCTTTTACCTTCTGGGCTCCAGAGAAGGCGTGATAGAAGCAGGACACATAGGTCATTATGGCCTTCTCATCCGGCCTCAGAGTGCCCACGATGTCTAGCATCACCCAGCAGGAAACACAGAGAGACAGAGTGAAGCAAAGGAAGCCAAAAATAAAACCAAAACCCTCCCCGAGAAGATCCACGGCTGCACCGCCGTCCTAGAGCAGAAACAAGTCCAGTCTGGACACAAACACTCTGGAGGAGGGACTTTATTCAGCATTAATCTGAAAAAACCCTGAGAAACTAATCTGTAGTTCCAGCTCTGACTGTGACTGAAGAAAATGCTGTGATTTTAACAGAGTATCTCGGATAAAACAGCTAAAACTTCACGTTTGTTCTCCTCAAAGTCTCATTCTGAGCTACCAAATGGACAAAATAAACTAAACGAAGAACCTCATGAAGAGAAAACTTAAAAACTGGGATCCGCTAAAAGCAGGAAATGTGGAGAGTTTTCAGAATAACACAAGACTGCCCTTAATTTAAGATTAGAAAGTCTAAAAGCAAAATATTAATGCAAAAAAAGTCAGAAACATGAACATTAATGTACTATAAAGTCTAAAACCTAAATATTAATGTAGCAAAAAGTCCAAAACCTGAATATTAATGGAACAAAAAGTCAAAAATTGGAATATTAAGGTACCAAAAAGTGTAAAACGTAAATAACAATGGACCAACATATCTAAAAACTAAATATTAATGCAGGAAAAAGTCTAAAACCTAACTAATAACAGACCAAAAAGTCTAAAACCTGAATAATAATGGACCAAAATGTCTAAAAACTAAATATTAATGCGGGAAAAAGTCTAATACTGAAATAATAATGGACCAAAAAGTCAAAAGCCTAAATATTTATGCAAAAAAAAAGTCAAAAACTTGAATATTAATGGAGTAAAAACTCAAAAACCTAAATAATAATGGACCAAAAAGTCAAAAACCTGAATATTAATGTACCATAAAGTCTAAAATCCAAACATTAATGGAGCAAAAAGTCTAAAATCTAAATAATAAAAAGTAAAAAATTGGAATATTAATGCACCAAACTGTTGAAAATCTAAATATTAATGGAACAAAACGTCTAAAATATAAATAATCATGGACCAAAAAAATAAGAAAAGATGAAAAAAATAAAAAAGAGGAAAATAAATGAGATTTAAAGGAAAATAATGACAGCAGGAGGACAATATGAGAGAAAATGACCAATTTCTCAACAAAAACTGAACGAAAACATGAGCTGGAACTAAATTTTCTCGGTTCTAAATGTTTGGAAACAAACTAAATTTACACCTGATGACAAAATCTGAATTTCATCTAAAAACCCGTCTGAATTTAGACATTTTAAGGACGTTAAATCTCCGTCTCGTGCTCTACGTAAATTATTATCTATAAATTCCCCTCCTGGTAAACGTGAGTGTTTGTGTCCGACCCATGCAGCTTCCTGTCAGCAGGTGAGAGCAGAAACGCTGAGTCATGCTGGAGGCCGGTTAGTAGCAGCAGCTCAGGTGAGGTTTGGGGTTCAGGTGAGGGTCACATGATACCTTCTGAGCTCCGGAGAAGGCATGGTAGAAACTGGACACATAAGTCATTATGGCTTTCTCATCGGGACGAGCAGTGTTCACAATGTCTGGGAGGGAGAGCGGCGTTATACACAAACAGGACGGACACGGTTACACACAAAAACTACACAGCCAGGACGACAAACATCCAACACAAAACACGAGACGGCATTCCAGCAGCCGACAACAACAAGGCCAGGAACACTGGAGCTGCTTCAACATCAGCTGAAGTGCAAAAACTATCAGGATTACGACGCAAATCTCCACATTTACTGGCAGATTTCTGCTCTAAAACAGGAAAAAGCATCAGAGGACACAAACGAGGAGGAATAAAAATGATTCAACCTGCAGGAAAAGTTCATAAAAACAATAAAATCTGCACATAAACAGTGTAAAAAAACAGATTTACTGACATCAGAGCGTCATGTTATGTAAAGAGCAACATTTCATTAAAATAAATGAGATAAAATAATAAAATAAAATGCTGTGGAGAAGAACATCATAGTCAGACATTTTACCAAAATGTGCAAAAATCTGCTTATTAATGGCCCAAAAACGCAAAAACCTGAACAGTAATGGATTAAAAAGTCAAAAACCGAAAAATGAATGGACCAAAATGTGTAAAAACCTGAATATTAGTGGACCAATAAGTCAAAATCCTGAACATTATTACAGGAAAAAGTCAAAAATCTGAATATTAACAGTCAAAAAGTCAAAAACTTGAATACTGATGGGCCATAAACTTTAAAACTTAAATATTAATGGACCAAAAAGTCTAAAACTTAAATATTAGTGGAACAAAGGGTCAACAACCTGAATAATAATGGACCAAAAAAATCAAAAACCTAAACACTATTGCAGGAAAACATCAAAAACTTGAATATCAGTGGACCAAAAAGTCAAAAACCTGAATATTAATGGACCAAAAACTCAAAAACCTGAATATTAACGGACCAAAAAGTCAAAAACCTGAATATTAATGGACCAAAAACTCAAAAACCTGAATATTAACGGACCAAAAAGTCAAAAACCTGAATATTAATGGACCAAAAACTCAAAAACCTGAATATTAACGGACCAAAAAGTCAAAAATCTAACTATTAACGCAACAAAATGTGTAAAAATCTGAATACTAATGGACCAAAAAGTCAAAAAATTTGAATATTAATGTATCAGAAAGTCTAAAATCTAAATATTAATGGACCAAAAAGTCAGAAATGGGAATATTATCTTGGGAAAAAGTCAGCGGTTCTGTTTTTTTTGCACATGTAAACATTGAAAGCAGCTGAGGTTGAGCTCTACCTTCTGCGTCCAACATCTTGGGGATGTCCAGGTGCTTCTCGGCCACCTCGAAGGCGTTGTTCAGGTTGTGAACCGGGTCGTCCTGAGCGGAAAATCAGCAAAAAAATAAAGTGAATTAAGATTCATTCATTCAACTACAGTGGTTTTATTAAGCTAAGCTGCTAATGTGCTGAGAAAGTCTCAGGTTTCTGCTGGTTTATGTGTAAAAATGTGATATTTTAGGGATTGTTTCCACCTTTCTGAGGCTGTCGTAGTCGATGAGATCAGGTCTGTGTCTGTGGATCAGAGCGTTGAAGGCGAGGCCGTCCTTCCAGCTGTGGAGAAACATCATAATCACATATTTTACTGACCTAAATATTAAGTAGATTCTCACACCTTCAATTTGCAGTAAAAAAATGTTCCAGTTGGTCCAACAGGTGGCGCCCTTTCTACACATTTCCACACTATATCTGAAGAATATTTCAATTCTTGAGGTTTAATTTAGCATTTGACACCTGAATTATCAATAAATGCATAAAAATTCACTTGTATGTTTCCTGAAAAGCCACAAAAGCTGCATGTTCTTGTGTTTAAGCTCTAAATTTGCTTTCTGCATCTGTTAAGTCACAGCTGACCGTGAACACATTTCCTGACGACCATAAAGCTCTTGGAGGATTTACAAAGTCAAGATCAACACCTGGCTTGCTTCAGAAAGTCTAAAACTTAAATAATAATGGACCAAAAAGTCAAAAACCTAAATAATAATGGACCAAAAAGTCAAAAACATGAATATTAATGGAACAAAAAGTCTAAAACCTGAATATTAATGGACCAAAATGTCTAAAAACCTGACTTTTTGCTTTGAAAACATGTTGAAATCTTGCAAAACATGCCGTTTTCATGCAGTTTTTCTCCAAGTTGACCCTTACAAACCAGATATTTGTTCATGTGTGTGATTCGGTACCTGATGTGGAAGTTCTGCACGTTGACGTTCTTGTACGGCGCCGTCTTCCTCTGGCACCACAGAAGAAGACCCTCCTTGGCAGAAGTCTCTGCAGGGAGGAGAATAAAACATCTTTAATCTCAGTGAGTCAGGTGGAGATGAAGCTGCTCTAGATATAAACTCCATCCACTGAAATACGAGGCTGTTGGTGTTTATTTCTAGAGGACGTCGCTAATAAAGAGAATAAAAAATGTGGCCGCCACGCCCAGAGGAGTTCATTTAACACAGACGCTTTTAATTATCCAGCTGCAGAGTTCTAAACACTGGAGGAGATTTTATCACTGGATCATCTGCTGGTGCTTTAACCAGGAAATTAATCAGGATTTACTGCTTTTTTATTTCTAATCAATCAAAATATGCTGAGTTCTGGATCAGAGGAAACTATCTGATGACCCTGGAAGTTAATCTGTGATCATTTTAGTAGAAGAATTTATTAAATTCTCTCTCTGGTCGTTGATTTAACCATTAAAAACTCAATTTTATGCATCAGAGTTATAGATTTAGAACCATTTTCACACGAAAACAGTCAATTTCTTCTTTAAAACAGCTTAAATGCAACTCTAATGAGGAAACAAATGAGGATTTACTGCTTTTTAAATTTCAAATCAATCAAAATATGTTGAGTCTTGGATAAAAGGAAACTATTTGATGACTCTGGATGGGAATTTGTGATAATCTTATTAGAATAATTACTTAAATTCTCTCTCTGGTTGTTCATTTAACCACGAAAAACTCAACTTTATGTATCAGTTATAGAAATTAAATCAAATTACACAATAATGAGCTGCAATACTGGAATAATTCAGTAAAACATGTTTTATCTGATTCTACAAAAGAATATTGATGTAGAAAGTCAGACAGTGTGTATTTAATTAGTCAGAAGAGCCAGAGGATGAATTACTGGTTCATTAATGAGGAAATGAATGAGGATTTACTGCTTTTATTTAAGTCAAAACCTCAATATAAATGCAAGAAAAAGTCGAAAACCTGAATATTCATGGACCAAAAAGTCAAAAAACGTGAATATTAATGAAAGAAAAAGTCAAAAACCTGAATATCAATGGAACAAAATGTCTAAAAACCTGACTAATGGAACAAAAAGTCCAAATCTGTGTTTTTTTTTTGAGACAGTCATCAGTAAACTGCAGCTTCATAATCTCAAAATTAATAGAACAATAAAACTATTTAAGAAAATAAGGCGGCTTGAAAATTATATAAATGTGAACAGTAAATGTGCTTTTTTAAGAGATATATAACAATGAGGTTTAAAGCAAACAGGAAACACTAAGATACAACATTTTATGTGATTTATTTACTTTTTTTGCCTTTATTGCAACGTGGGACGTCTAAAATCAATCAATAAATGTTTAAACGACGTCTAATTCTTATTTCAGTCATGATTTGCCTTCTAGTAAATAAAAAAACGCCATATGGGCACAATAAGGTAAAAGAAATGTGTTTTAACAGATAACTTATGATGAAAGCAGATAAAGTTTAAATATTCCCAGCAGGAAATGAGTATTTCCAGCTGCTTTAGCTTTAATTCATGTTATTCCTCTGCTCTGTTTTCTCACATATCCTGCTTCTGTTATAAATAAAGGCAAAACACCAACAATATCAGTAAATAATGTGCTTAAATAATAAAATAACAGGCGGCGTGTAGCCTCTCCTCATGTGACCTGCTTTAACTCGGCTACTACTCGTGTGTTACCTCGTTACTTCCACTCTATTTCCCACAATGCATCAGAAACTCACACATGAGCTGCACCATAAATTATTACAGCATCGACGTGCAGCAACGTAGATTAACACAAAAACACGAGGCTGCAGCCTGCTTCATAGGAAGAGAAAACATTTTACACCACTAATGCGTCTCATAGAATGGAATTTAGTGCATTTTAGGGCTTTATTTTAACTTTATTTGGAATTTGGTGACGTGACGCGTCCACAAGTGCAGAAAAAATAGCAGAAAAACAGGAGAAAATGATAAAAAAGGAACATTTGGTTGCAAAAAAAATTAATTATTGCACAAAAACCGACAAGTAATGTGAATGCCATCTAAATTAATAATAATATTATGAATAAAAATAAATAAATAAATGATACATATTATTTTTTTTTCTTCGTTTGGAAGCCTTTGCCAGTGTTACACCGTGAAATAAAGTGTCTTTTTTAAGTGTGTTTTTTTGTGTTTTTTATGCAGTTAGTCAATCTACATTGATTAATTCATTGGAATTAGAGTTAATAAAAAAATTTAAAACTTAATTGCAAAAAAACCCCAAAAACAGTTTGTGGAAATATTTCGGCTACAAAAAAAGGAAATAAAACAGGTTATTTGTTTAACTGTTGCACCTGAATCAACAACTTAAAAAAAATTTTAAAAAATTTTTAAATTAGCACCTCAATAACTCTGCATGAGTGCGAAAGCAGATATGAATGCCATCTAAAAAATAATAAAAATAAATTAATAAATACATTATACATATAGAAATAACATTTGTTGTTGCACTCATGCATTTAAATTAAAAAAAAATAATAATAATACTTGTTTTAGTGCATATATGTCCCTTTTTTGGACTAAAAAGTAAAAAACCTGAATATTAATGGACCAAATAGTCAAAAACTTAAATATTAATGCAAGAAAAAGTCAAAAACCGGAATATTAATGCATCAAAAATGTCTCAAAGCCTGATTATTAATGGACTATAAAGTCAAAAAATTAAATAATAATGGAACTAAAAGTAAAAAATCTAAATATTAATGCAAGAAAAAGTGAAAAACCTGAACATTAATGGACTATAAAATCTAAACCCTAAATAATAATGGAACAAAATGTCAAAATCTAAATAGGAATGCACCTAAATGTGTAAAAACTTGAATATTAATGCAAGAATAAAATATAGAATATTCACTCTAATTGGAAAGAATTAATATAAAGAAAAAAATATATATATATATTTTCCCCGTTTATATTAATTAAGCTTTAATATGAGAGTTATTTAAGTCAGGTCGTGAAAATTCCTGCAGGTTTTAGTCACTCATTCATCCTGAAACCTTCCAGGGACGTCCAGCAACCTTCAAACTGCTGTTTTTATGCCAATTATCACTTCTTTATTCCTTCATCTTTAGACAGGGAGGGGAAGTGTGGGGAATAACATGATCGTGGACATTTAAAGTTAAGCTGAAGCTCCTACCTTCTACAGAGATGTCCTGGATGGCGAAGCGGAGGATGATGGTCCAGATCATTCCCAGCGTCATCTTGGCGTTTCCATCCACGATTTCTACAAAAAAAACCACACAAAGTGGTGTCAGTTAATCTATGCTGGAGCAGAAACCTCGTCTATCGCCGCTGTTTTTACAATCCTACATCTGCTGCTGCTTCTAATAATGCCAACACGCCCACACACTCCGACGGCTGCTCACTCTCCAGAGAGCGTGAAGCTTCAACAATGATTTCTTTCTTACAACTTCGCGCTGCCAAGACACGTCCACGCACAGGAGACACATGCTGGTGTTCAACTCTTTGAAAATGAGCAATTATTTCTGTACTTTATGGATATTTACTTGCGTGTTTTTTCATTCTAAGCAGCTGAACTTGATTAATGCAGTATTTACAGCCCGATACAGTGACTATAAAAAAGCTGTTCCCTTTTAGTGCTTTTCAGCTTTCAGTCACGGTCTGCAGAATTTGACTTTTCTGACAAGAATTTACAACAAAAAAAGACTCTTTCATGTCAAAGTGAAAGCAGATTTCTACATGATGCTGCCACCACCATGCTTCACGTCATGATGCTGCCACCACCATGCTTCACGTCATGATGCTGCCACTACCATGCTTCACATCATGATGCTGCCACCACCATGCTTCACGTCATGATGCTGCCACCACCATGCTTCACGTCATGATGCTGCCACTACCATGCTTCACATCATGATGTTGCCACCACCATGCTTCACAGTGAAGATGACATCTTTATAATGATGTGTATCTAGTCTGATGTCCATAAACCTCCATCCTGGTCTCCTCAGACCAAAGAACCTTCTTCCAGGTGTTTTCAGAGTCTCCACATGTCTTCTGGTGAACTCTAGTCCAGATTTAATTTGAGCTTTTTCCAACAGAGTCTTTCTCCTTGTCTCCATAAAGCTTTGACTGGTGAAGAACAGGAAGTAATTGCTGTAGCTTTTAACTCCTTCAGAGGGAGTCATAGAGTCTTGGTGGCCTCCCTCACCAGTCTCTTTCTTCTCGGTCTGAGTTTTTGAGGATATCCCGCTCACTGAGAGACACATTTAATTAGTTGACATTATTTTGCAGGGATCTGTTTTCACTTTGACATTGAAGAGTCTTCATGTATATTTATGTCAGAAAATGCAGCTTAAATTGACTATAATTCAATGCTGATGGGCTCACTACCAGACAGTAAGTCGACTGCCTTGATGAGACAGTATGTTAGCTAACAGGTATGTAGTTTGGTTCAGATTCCTCTCATAGTTCACATTCTTACTTTCACCTGAATCAGTCACTCTGTCAGCAGTGAATTTGTCCTACATGCTTTTCATTGTACTCAACATCATGTTTGAGTTGACATCCATCTGGAACTCATGTTTTAAATTTGACTGGCAGATTTTTCTACATGAAAGCTCAATCCTCTCCTTTACGCCAACCGGTCAAATCAAGTTTGTTCTTTAACTTGTTGCAGAGGAGTTTCAGATCAACCAGAGGTCAGAGAACCAGAACAATCTGAGAGCTTAGAGTGTAGGACGTCCTCCTCTCTCTCTGTCCGCTCAGTTTTTCCTCTTCCAACTGCCATTTTTCTCTCCCAGTTTCCAGCCGATGACCTTCAGTGGGCCGTCCTCGCTCAAAGTGCGTTTACAACGTGCAGCTTGTGCCACATTTTGTGTTCACCAGTATCAGCGGCGTCACGCTGCAGGAATGTCATGGTTTTCCTGATAGAGGAGGAGGAAGGTCACCGTCCTCCAGCTGACACAAACTCAGACATACATACCAGCTTTTTATTCAGACCTCAATGCTGCTTCATCATTCTGTCATTCAGACAAAAGGTCACTTTTATAGTAATGCTCCTCGTGGCTATTTTCAGACATTCAAACCACAGAGACGGAAAAATGGTTAAACAGAACATGAAGTGACATAATAATGGACTGAATGCAGGTCTAAATTATTTAACTGTACACTATAAAGTCACCTGTCTGAAGAAGGAAGAGTATAAACTACAACTTGCTGTTAGAGCCTGATGCCAGGAATTATTTATGATTATCTGTAATTAATGAGGTTAATATTGTTCTCTAAGGTGCAAAAAAAAGCTTCAACACTCTCTGTTTGGATCCTACAGCTGTCTGATGTTGCAGATATTCTAATGAACTACAAAACAACTGGAAGCAACAAACTAAATTTGAGCTCGTCTTAGTCGAAACCTGGATTTCAGAACCAGAGATAATAGGTTAATAATGTTCTGTGAGTTGTAAAAAATGCAGGAATGTGTAAATTGACATCATAGTAGAAACAACTTGAAATGTACAGAGGATATTAATAATAATTATTTTTTCTGTAGTCTTGATGTACCTAATATACAACTGCAATTAATATTTCAATTTTAGGTGCAGTATTTCATTGCCAGTATTACGTTTTACTTTCCTATTCTAGTCTAATTTTAGCTTATTTATTATATTTTCAGTAATGCCTCTTGTTTGAATCTTAATACTTTTCTACTAGCCACTGCTATCCTTGTGTAATTTTGTTTTCTGAGCAATATCTGGTTAAATAATTCCCTTACGTGATTAATAAACATTTATCTTATCTAATCTTTTACTTTGCATTTATAATGTAAAAGGTAAAAATGCACTTATGTCTGTTTCATGATCCGCTTGTGTTTATTCCTGGACATTTACAGCCACTACTGAGGTTGAAATCTACTCTTAAGTGTGATTTTTTTTTGTGATGTGAAGCATTTTACTTTCATGTGCGTCTATAAATGAAGTTATTTCTGCTGGCTTCAGGCTCACCTTCTGCTCCGATAGACACCAGTTTGACTCCCTTGCTGGCGATGAAGTCCAGGGCTTTGTTCACGTTGTTGATCTTGTGGACCCTCATCTTTCCTCTCTCAGGTTTGGCTAACCGTTCGCCTGCAGACACAAAAACAAGAAGCCGGCGAGTTATCTCAGCTACAGCTGCAGCGTTTCCAGAAAGGAAGTTTCATCACTGATGGCAGCGATTCAAATGATTATCTGCTGCGCCAACAGAAGCGGCTGCAACCTACAATTAAACACATAAAAAGTAGAATCTATAGCTGAGCGTTTGCTGCATTTTGCCTGTGATGAACCCTCAACCAGACATCTGAGAATGTTTTTCTTCTAATTGAGCTGCGACCGCTGACAGATGGCTGCATGGATGGATTTCTCTGTGGCTTCTTCTGGGTGAGATGTTTTAAAAGGAGTCATCAGTACAGACGGTTTTTATTTAACCCTCCTATTACTTTCACATTTACTAACATCTTTTATTTGTGGGGTCAATTTGATTGGAGCAATTTAAACCTCCAGAAAATTATTAGAATTAAAACTGTCCCCTGAGTTTGTGTCAGGCACTTGATATCTTTGTTGACTACCGAAGTAGCCCTTACAATAAAACAACCCCCCACCCGCTCCCCTTATACATCCACAATACTAGAAATTTGCAGATAAAAGACAATAAAATCTCACTGACTGGCCTAAAATTGGAGAGAGATACCTCTCTAATTTGGTGTTTTAATGGCTTTATATTATTTCAAATTACATGTTCTTGTTCTCTATAAACCAGCGGTCTCCAAACTTTTTTGCACCACGAACCGGACTCAAGCAAAGACAGTTTTCTACGGACCAGTCATCACGCACAAAACAAACAAGGAAAGTACTCCGCCAAGGCTGCTCAGTCATTGTATCATGTCTGACAGAAGAAATCTTTAACAAAAAAATTACATTGCACTGAGCACAGGCATGTGTTACGCGTGTGTACGTTATGTACGAATACAGAATCACGCGACCTAAATATGTAGCAGGCGGCGGGAATTGATGGGACTCAGAAACACCCCAACAATTTAATCAATTGTTCCTTGAATCATTTCTGACGGATAAGTCCTCAGTGGTGGATTTGTAGTAGGATCACAATCATGTGATCATCAGCAGGCAGCTGATGTAGTGTTCACTTGTTGTCATAGTTACAGTGACGCCGTGACACTATCTCGCAATGATGCTTAAATCTTTAACAAATACATGCATCCAGACTATAAGACACATCACTGCCAGAATCTAATCACTTGGTCCTTGTTTCATTTCTGACCTTCCCTAAAAATTCCACCCGAATCCGTTAGTCCGTTTTTGAGTAATGTTGCTAACAGACAAACATACGTCGATAATCACATAACTCTACCACATTCCTTGGTGGAGTAATAATGACTGCTTTTTTTTTATATTAAAAAAAAAAAAAAGCCCTAAACAAATAAAACCACTTGTTATTGCTAACCATTTACTTAGTTTTTCTTCTGTCGCATCAAGTCTCTCCCTCTTTTAAAAGAAGCTCCAGAGACGCTTGTTTTTTATTAATTCTGGCAGATTGACGGCATCGTTTAACATCAAGTGTGGGAAACGAGCACAGACGGAAGCAACACAAAGACAATCTAGTCATTTTTCAAAATAAGTAAAATAAACCTTTTTTATTTTCTCTGTGTTTGGGATCAATTTAAACCCAGGCAAAACGAACACAATTTCAAAAAGTTTAGGGCCCTAAAGTTTTTTGAAGATTATAAAACTGCATGTTATAGTGACCCCAATATCATCCAAAACAACCCAAACAAAGTTGTGTAAAATGTTGACATTTCTTATATGTTTTATAGCTAAAATTGACCCCAAAGAACCCTGATGCATACATGTGTACAGGACATTGAAAACACATCATCACATTAATTTACCCAGTTGTCACCATTAAATTAGGAAAAGTCATTAAATATGAAGACACAAGAAGATGTCAAGCATTTCTTTAGAGACGTTAAACATTGAAAGGGGTCAAACTGATTAGAAACGTTTACAGCTTCATCTCGTGGAGCTTACCTGAGATGACTTCCAGCAGCAGCATGAGTTTGAGTCCATCCCTGAAGTCCTCCTCGATGTTCTCGATCTGCGTTCCGGCCTTTCGCAGGTGGGAGTTGCACCAAGCCGTGAAGGTCTGGAGAGAAAACAGGACAAACGGCGATTAGTCACAGTGTTTCCATCGACTTTTGAATGAAGAATGAAAGAAAATGAAATTCAAAGGGCAGGAAGGGAGCTGCTTTGATAAGGCGGGAAGCAGCAGGAGAACAAGGAAGAATTTAATACAATAAAAACATGAAAACTATTGATCTCAAGAACAATTTAAGCAGCTAAATGGCAAATTAAACAATTCACATTTTTGTTAGGAGACTAAACACCCAGTTTCTCTTGTATTCCGACAACACATTCTTCTAAAATCATTTCAGCTGTGTTCAAACTCCCTAAACAACTCAACGACACCAGAATCGGCACAATGTTCTCACCAGAAAGCCGCAGGTTAAGACTCAAAGCTGTCAAATAGATCCATTTTACCACCAAAAAACCAAACCGAACATCTACGATACTTGCAATCGAAGATCAGGATCCCACTACACAGACATCTGGGAAAAGACCGGCGTACATATCAACGGCGGCTTGGAAACCGTGTTTTTTGTGCATCTGGCGAGCCGGCATTCTTGGGAAATGTGTTTTAGATCATTTTATTTTGCAGCAGCAGCTCGTGGCACCGAGGTGGGCACTGTGGAGAGGCTCTGTCACGCTACTCTCCTAAACTCTCAAACCATCCATCAAAGTGTCAGAAACACTCTGGGGCCTTCTTTTGTTACAGAAGTTGAGAGGAAGAGCAGAAAAATGCATGAAAAAAGTCACCAAGTGCATGTTGAAGGTGGAGACTGAACAGACAGACTCGTAAATAAAAAATGACTTCTTTCAGGTTGCTTCTTTATGAAGTGAAATCACATATTTAAGAGAGAAAGTCCTGTGTGTGAAGGGAAAAGTAGCAGGTGAAAGAATTTTTTATGGTTTAAAAATGGTAGAACTGACTTTAAAAGACAAACAGAGGCACTGAAATGGAAAAAGCTTCACAAAGGTATATGAAAAAAAATCGAAGTAAAACCATCTTAACCTTATGGATACCACTAGGTGGAACTTATTTAACATTTATTCCCAATTGAGACTCAAACCAGCCACACAGCTGGTTCCTTCTCAATCGTCGCCACAGATTTTGCAGCTTTGAACTAAAGATGAACTATTTGTTGGCCAATTAATGATAGTTTCAATCCTCTACTTCAGGTGTCTTTCTGTCTGTTGTCTCTCTGTAGTCTTAGAAACGTCTCTCAAGCAGCAAAAACCAAACAAGAAACAAGGAAGTTAGCTTCTCTCACAGTGGCTAATGCAGTGCTAACGGCTAGCGGCTAAGTTAGAAGGCAGATTAACCTGAAACAGTGTCTGGAAAACAATAATTAATAAAGCTTTAAGATCTGGACTTTAGTGGACAATAAAAGTGATAAAACAGCAAACTATTCAGAAAATAATTCCCAATAACGGCCATTGGTATTGGCCCTGGGAAACCCATATCGATCCCTAGTTGCAAGTTCTAAATTCTCCAGATATCCTGTGCTACATCCGCTAACTCAGGAATAAACACAATATGGCACTAAAGCTGAGTCTGTAACTGTCTACTGTATCCACGAACAGAACTACATGTGTGTTAACTGACCCTTAAAGTCATCGTACTGTAAGTTATTTTAGTACTTTAGTGACCCAACCCCACAACTCTTAGCCATCAACACCAGCTTCGCAGTTTTGAACTGAATAATATCAAACTTTACAGGTCAGAATAATTTTGTCATCCACCCAAAGTCAAACATAAAGCCCAAAATTTGTGACTCTAATGGACAATCCACACTACAATTGCACCTACCGGGCATGTGCAAGGAAAACAAATGATGCTCACAAACAAAATGTACAAAATTTGGTAATTTATCATTTAAAGAGTTGTAATTGACGTAGTTTCGGCAGGGACTTTGGAGGAACTTTGATTTGCTTTCGATTGACGGAGCCCAAACACAACAGGAAGTTCTAAATTCTCCAGATGTCCTGTGCTACACCCGCTAACACATTAACATGGCACTACAGCTGAATCCATAACTACTTGCTGTATCCACATGTGTTTTTAGTAAGAATAAAAGTACATATGCATTAACTGACCCTTAAAGTCATTGCACTTTTAGTTATTTTAGCACTTTAGTGACCCAACCCCACAACTCTTAACCATCAACATCAACTTTGAAGCTTTGAACTGCATAAAATTAAACTTTATGGGTCCTATGAATTTAATCATCCACCCAAAATCTGATATGAGACTATCTGCACTACAATCACACCTACTGGGCATATGCAAGGAAAACAAACATTACCCATAAACAAATATCCAGAATTTTAGTAAGTCATCATTTAAAAAGTTGTAATCGAAGTAGTTCTTGCAGGAACTTTGGAAGAAATTAATTTGCCTTTGATTGATGGCACCCAAACACAACAGGAAGTCCTAAATTCCCCAGATATCCTGTGCTACATGCGTTAACTCGGGAGTAAACTGCTGAATCTGTATCTATTTGCCATATTAACGTGTTTTTAGTAAGAATAGAACTACGTATGCATTAACTGACCCTTAAAGTCATCGCACGTTGAGTTATTTTACCACTTTAACGAAGCAGCCCCACAACTCTTCGTCATCAACACCAACTTTGCAGCTTCGAATGAATAAAATCAAACTTTATGGCCGTTATTCACCCTCTGTCAGACCTCCACATTTTCTCCACAAACATTATGACAGGAGCAGCTCTCGGCCCGGCCCCCTCTCCCCACCGTCCCACCACCAACACCAGTACAAAGCTCCCATTTATCCTGCTGGATAATAGCAGCCTTCAGCCCCCTGAGCTCTGCCTCGACCGGCTCCCTCTCAGACCGACCCTCCCCCAGACCGACGACACCAAACCCCTCCACAAAGTCTCACAATTAACGTACATATATGGAGAAAGAGAAGAGGAAGGAGAAGGGGAGATAGATTTCAGACAGACAAACAGAGGCAGAGTTGGTGGGCAGGACGGGAAGACAATACCCTCCGACCACACAAACAGGAACAATGCAGCAGGAAAAGGCCACAGCAATGGCAGGAAGCTCCAGCTTAGTTTAGCTCAGTCAGACAATCGGAGTGACGACGCATTCATCGACTGTCACCACGAGCTGCACTGCAACCATCCAAACACAACATTCTGGGTATTTTTTTCCCATTTATACGAGTTCATATCTCACTTTACTGTCACTAAACTGCTGTCATTTCCCAGCATTCATTCAGAAGATATAAAGGTTTGTAAAAAAAAACTTGGGTGGAGTTGATTGAAAGAGCGCCTGTAAAGCAAAAATAGCAGTTTAAATATGACTTTTCAACACCCAGAGATGATGCCAATCGATGCTCGAAAGGGTTTTGGGCAATTCCGTTGCTTATATTTAATATAGAGAGCCAGTAAATCCAGTTGTCCAGACACTTTTGATATGAAAACTCTCAGATTAGATTTGTGCAAAGAGACAAAAGTAACATGTACCACTGATTTTATACAACAAGCTCTTACATTTATCAAACAAACTTGATTTATAATTAGCCGATAATACATGGACTCTTGCAACTTAAATAGGTCTATAGGTATAGACATCATGTACTACTGATTATGTACAACGAGCTCTTACATTATTGGTTCTAATATCGGTACAAGACAAATTAAGACAATAGATTAGACTACAGATAGATTTCTCCTCTTTAACCTCACCTCGACTGGTCGAGGTGAGATGAATTCAGATGTCCACCTTCCCAGAGCCTGGTTCTAGCACACTTTTCTTCCTACTGTTGCAACTCAAGGGGAACAATCTGGATTTTTGGGGGTTTACTTCTATAATATAACATTAAATTTATTACCTGCGTGCCTCCAAAATAGTTAATTAATAGTCAAGTAGGTACAGATATCTTAAATTAGATGTTTTTCAGCTGTATCACCCAGGTTTAACTTCTGTCTACATGTTGGGAATCGAGTTTCTGAACATGAAGAGCAGCTTTACTTTAAGGGCAATACCTTGGACATGTTTGAGCAGAGCTGCAACAATCTGCTTCCTGGTTTTTATGCCGTCATGGTCTCACAAAACAGTCTTGAAAATGCAAACGTAGCTGAAACTAACCACCAGGAGCTGAATGTGGCGTCACAAAGCTCCCCCTCCGTGATCTGCGTGACCTTAAACTCCTGGCCGGCTCCCAGATAACTGCTTAAAGTGTAAATATTGGTTATGTCAGAGCAGTTTTAACTCACTAATCTGCTCATTAAACGTGTCCGTGTGTCGCTGCACAGATCAGACGAGCTCGGGACGCAGATAACGAGCTGAAGTTGGATCTGTCAGTTAAGAAGGTTTACATTTTAGGCGTCCAACTCTTATCCTCCAGTATCTGTTGCATAACTCGACATCCTCCGTTATCTGCTTCCTCTTATTTAACCTTTAAATGTAATCAAAGCTGGTCAGCAGCTCAGAAAAGCCAAAATAGCTGAAAAACTGAATTTAAATACCAGGAAAGCCTCAAATAGGATTAGAGCCGTTTGCTGGGAGTCTTTTTCACCTCTGTTTGGTCTGAACCAGCGGCTGAAGCGTCTAATTTTGCAGGGACGAGGGTGGAATTTTTCTTTTTTTTTCCTTCATGACAGTCTTCACATGCCAACTGTGGCTTTGATGAAACTGGGTCAGAGTGTGACTCAAACTTTGATGAGCTCGTCTCCAGAATAAAACATTCCAGCGTCGGTGTGTAAAAAGGAAACTACATGGTTGGATTTCTGGGCTCTGCAGTCGTGGCTCCGGGTTGGACTCCAAATTCCAGCAGCCGGACAATCGCTGCCTTCAATTCAAACGCTCACATGCAAAGATTAATTTACTTTTTAAAGATTACAAGTTGATAAAACAAACTACAGGCTTCCTTTTGTGGGTTTAAAGCATGAAATATAAGCACAAAATGTTGCAAAAGTGTCACGCAAGAAGAGAAAAAAACAAGATTGAAGTTAATTAGTTGGTCGATATAATCTTATCTGACCAAATTCTCATTGGTTGGTGTTGCTTTTACAAATCAAAAAAGCACTACATTAACAGATTTTCAGGATTTATCTAGAATTTTTGGATGCATTTTCAGTTTTGACCTCATAGAAACTGCAAGAGCTAACTTATTTTGCGGAAAATCTATTCAGATTTGGCTCCAAAACAACTGAAATCACACCAAAAAGTCGTTGGTGTGGCTGAATTTTGGCCAAAAAGTCGATAACCAACAATGAAAAGTCATCTAAAAACTACCTTTGTGCCTAAATCACCAGCTAATATAGTTTTCATTTAATAAACAATATAAATATAGTGGTCTGCTTGTAGTACGTTCTTATAATTACAGTATAAAACAAGCAAATCATCGAATATACTGCAAAAAACTAGCTTTTTATGTTAGTTTATAATTAATTTAGGTTAACATTGTCCTTCTTAATTAAAATACTCCTCCTTAATTTGATATTTTGAAGAAAAACCTCAAGTCATATCTATTTTAACAGATTTTAGCAGCTCTTAATGGTCTTGATATTTCTTATTTATTTCAATTTTAGTGATCGATCTTAGAGTTTTGTCAGGATTTTATTTTGTTTAACCAATTGATTTTAATTAGCTTTATTCTGTTTTGACATTTTGCACATTATTGTGATGCTGCCTGATAACACGAGCAGCACTTTTATTAATTTTAAAACACGCCTAAGAAACAAATTTGAATTAATCTGACTCATAACGTGCAGATTTTTACGCCCTGCCAAGATGATCTTATTACAAAAAAGCTGGTCTTGGTGGATAAAAGCTGCAGGCTCTGATTCGAGATTTGTTTGTCTCCTGAACTGTGTCTGGAAGCAGTTAAAGCGTCAGATATACAACCTAGTCGAGTTTAAAGGAGAATGATGGGGTCAAATGTTTGATCTCTTCTTTAAAAACACCAAATATACGAGCAGCCGTCAGCGGTGACCTCCGAGGTCTTTCATGTCTGATTTAGATGGTCGAAGTTCAACAAACTAAAACCACACAAACACGACTAAACAAGCACAGAAAAACTCCAGGGTTGCGACTTTAACGCGTTAATTTAGATTATTAATTACAGAAAAAATTAAAAATAACACCTTGAATTGCACCTTTCTCAGTTCCCGGTAACTCTGATAAATCAAATAAATAAATTTTTAGTTCATAAAATATATATATAGAGAGAAATAAAGAATGATATTCCTCAAAAAAGAAACATCAAAATTACACCATTTAGAGAATAGAGGTGAATAAATGATAGCAAAGTAGAAAAAAGATGGATGACAACACCCATTATTTTTTTATATTTTATTTTTTAATATTATTTTTTACATTATTTATTCTTTACTCCAATTGTTTAATTTATTTACAAAGTATTTTTTTTAGTATTTATAGACTTTTTTTTTAGCATTTAGCCTTTCCTTTGTTGTTTTTTAAGAACTTACAGATTATTTTTTCATATTTACACAACATTTTTTAAAACATTTAGAGACTTTTTTTTTTAGTATTCATAGACTTTTTTTTAGTATTTACAGATAATATTTTTTTATTGTGTCAAATATTGTGATTAATGAACCACAAAGCCTGTAATTAATTCAATAAATGACACTAAAAAACAAGGCTACATCTTCCTTTTCCAGGATTAATCTAATATTTTTGGATGCGTTTTCAGTTTTGACCTCATAGAAACTGCTAAATCCAACTTAGTTTAGTGAAAATTTGCTCCAAACTGATTGAAATGATGCCAAAAAGTCTATAACCAACATAGAAAATCATCTAAAAACTAATTTTTTGACCTAAATCACCAGTTAACCCTCGTGTCGTCCTACGGGTCAAAATGACCCGTTTTAAAGTTTGAAAATGTGGGGAAAAAAAATATATTTTCACAGTGAAACTTCTGATGCCCACATTTTCAACATTTTTGGGGAAATCCTTGAACATTTTTTGGTGGAAAAAAAGAAATGTTAAAAATGTTTCTTTAAGAACAACCAAAATTCAGCAAAATTCGCTGGATTTTAGTTGATTTTTATGTGAATGTTCTTAAAGAAAATAGAAGTTTTACTGATATATATGGAATCACTTTAGACATTTTTAGAATTTTTTTGGAAGATTTTTACTAATTTTTTGAAAATATTTACAAGAATTTTCTTGCCAAATTCGGGGGATTTTTATTTTTAAATAAAAATTTTAAGGGAATTATTGGAATTTTCTTCCTGAAGGTTTTAAATTTTCAGGAATTTGGGGAATTCTTTTGCAAATTTTTAAAAAAATTTTCAGACATGAAAACAATATTTTTTGGTGCCTGTAAATGAGGACAACAGGAGGGTTGATATAGTTCTGATTTAATAAACCACATAAATATAGTACTCTACTGTTAGTACGATCTTATAATTACATTATAAAACAACTAAATCATGTAATATGGTGCAAAAACTAGCTTTTTATGTTGGTTTATAATTAATTAAGCTTGTATTTAATTAGATAAATGACACTAAAAAGCACACATGTAGGCTAGAATAAAACTACACCTTCCTCCGCCACACCTCCAGCAGGAATGTGCTGCAAGAATCCACCTCCACTCTCAACTCACATTCACCAATTATCTCCACACCCAAAGTCTGAACACACACTGACTGCACACACACACACAAACACACAAACACACACACACACACACACACACACACACACACACACACACACACACACACACACACACACACACACACACACACACACACACACACACACACACACACACACACACACACACAGAGAGGAGGGTGTGTCTCTGAGGAAGGAATGAACCGGCAGGTCCAACACACTCCTATTTATTGCTCAACTTGCTGCTCGTGACGTCAGCAGCTTTTTCTCATCACACGCCCTTCTTTTTTTTTTTCCTTTTTTCTTCCTTCAGATGAGCTCACCGTTACAGAAAATCCACACACATGTCGCACGTCTAATTAGAGATCTATGAGTGTGATTCAGCGACCACACACGACACACACTCTGCTCGGTTTTCTCACACCCAGCGAGTCCAATGGGCTTCGGAGGCGGCGGCAGGTTGAGGCTTGCAGCAGGTGAGGAGCTGCGAGTCGTAAATTAACCGCTTCATGTCATCACCGCTGCAGGAGCTCAAGAGAACACCTGCACTTTTTGTGTTTCGGAGGATTAATCAGGCTCCGAACTAACTGACATCATGCTATAAGCTGTCAATGTGGCAGAATGCTGGCAAAAAAAGTCAAAAACTAAATGGAAAATCATTTAAAAGCTAGATTTCAAAGTGTAGATTCATACCGAGTTAAAGAGCCCATATTCTGATTTTTTAAGTTAAATGGTTCATTCAATCTGTCAAAAAGATGTTTTTTGTGCTTGTAAAAAGTCCACAGAAAACTCTGCTGCTTACATGCCTGAAACACCTCGTTTTGAGTCCAGGCTTTGATTCTGTTACTTAATGACATCATCATGTAACACATTTGCAAAAACCCTGCAAGCAGCTAGTTCAGCTTTAATGAATGAGCAGCTTCCTCACAGTCGGACATTATTTCTTGACTAGAGCGACATCTCTAAACTTAAAGATCCAGGAGTTATCAATGTCAGCTAACCAATCACAGCAGACTGGGCTTTCCAGGAGGCAGGGCCTAAAAGAGACAGCAGCGTTTCAAACTGAGGAGCTGCAGCAATGTTCAGTTTAATGTAATTTTTCTGCATAAAAGCACGTAAATATATTCTAGTAGAGCCCTTAGAATAAAACTATAAACTTGTAGAAGTTCCTACTATGGGCTCTTTAACAACTAATTTGTTACTTGTTGACATCATCATGTAACACATTTGCATAAAACCTGCTAGTGGCTAGTTTGGAAAAATAACAACTTTCCTCCCAGTTCCTCACTAGAGTGCTTCTGTTAGAGCTACTTCTCTATCCTTAAAAATCCAGGATTTATCGATGCCACCTGGCCAGCTGACCAATCAGAGCAGACTGGGCGTCTCAGGAGGTGGGGCCTTAAAGAGACAGTAGCGTTTTAAACAGTGGAGCTGCAGTAATGTTCAGTTTAATGTAGTTTTTCAGGATAAAAGCATGTAGACATATTCTAGTAGAGCCCCTAGAATAAAACTATAAACTCGTAGAAGTTCCAACTATGGGCTCTTTAAAGGAGTTAAATGTGGAGCAGCTGGCGGGAGGAACAACCTCAAGGAACTTGGACTGGACCGGACCGACGGTACCAGACTGAGCAGGGCCAAAACCAAGCTGGCCTGGCCCCGGGAATAAAGCTCAGTAGCTGGTCTGGCCTGGCCTGGCCTGGCCTGACGCAGGGCCTCCTATTCTTAGATGCACTCCAATTAAAAAAGGGCTGTGGCGAGCAGCACTGCAGATTATTGTCACAGTCACTGCGACATGCGACGAATCACGTCAACACAACGTCAAGTCAAACGTATTTTAACCTAAATATGGTTTCCTGGTGTCAATTAGCATAAAAATGACCCAGAGTTCCTCAAAAGTCCACATCAGGAACAAACAACGTGGCTCCTTTTTAAACCTAAAAACACAGAATATCTAAAAACGCAGCTTCATGCAACCATGGTGTAACTGGATATCCTCAAAGTCACGGAGCAGAACAGGATCCGCAGCAGAACCTTAAAGCTGCATCCATAACAACACACTTTAAAGCAAAAACAAGCAGAAGTACGCTTCGTTCATGTGAACATGTCTCAAAAAAACACCACTCAGTCTCTGGGAACGGCAAAAAGTTGAGATTTCTTTAACTGCACGACAACAAAACAAGATCAGCAACACCTGGAACTTATCCAGAGCATTTTTTTGAATTGACAGATTAAAAAAAAATAACAAAAAACATTTAGACAATTTTTTTTTTAAATATTTAGTTTTTTGTATTTATAGACTATTTTTTAGTATTTACAGACTATTTTTTCGTATTTAAATTTTTTATTTTTTTTTAGTATTTACAGACTTTTTTTTTTTAGTATTTACAGATTATTTTTTTAGTATTTACAGACTTTCTGTTTAGTATTTACATTATATTTTTAAAATATTTACAGACTATTTTTCTTAGTATTTACAGACTATTTTAAAAAATATTTACAGACTACTTTTTAGTATTTACAGACTTTTTTTTTAGTATTTACAGACTTTTTTTAGTATTTACACAATATTTTTTAAATATTTACAGACGTTTAAAAAGTATTTATAGCCTAATTTTTTTTTAGTATTTAAAGACTATTTTTGGAGTATTTACAGAGTATTTTTTTAGTATTTACAGACTTTGTTGTATGTATTTAGACTAGGTTTTTATTTTAGTATTTAATGAATATTTATGATGATGGTATCTTTACTCTTTCTGATGTAACAACCAAATTTCCCCTTGTGGATTTATAAAGTATTTCTACTCTATTCTATATAGTTTTAGGTTAATTTTGAGTCATTCAGCTACAGATTACAGATGTTTTTTATTGTTTTTATTGGCTTAAAATGACGCTACAGATATCTGGAGTACAAATTCCGACCAGTCACGGCGACTAATTTAAATTCCAGACGGTTGAACTCCTAAAACTTCACAACTGAGAGGATGATTTGTGTTTTAAAACATGAGAACGCAGAGTGAACAGCTGTTCGAACTGGCAGCATCTCCGACTGTGACATGATGAATGATACTGATTAACTGGAATGCAGCTTCCAAAGCCAAACACAGCGATTCTATGGAGAGAAAAGAAACATCTAAAACACCCTGGATGCTGGAGGACGAAGAGGAGGAAGAGGAGTAAAGAGGAGGGAGGCTGCTCATTATCCTCTCATGTCTGGACAGGTGATGGTTACAGGAGGAGCCTCCCTCCCTTCATGTGCTGACAGGTCCACTGTCAGAAAACACAAACGTTTCCTCAAACTGTCCACCAACAAGGATGACCAAAGATCTGCTAAACACGAATCAACACCTCAACGCCAACAATGGAGAGCAGCAGAAGAAGGAGAAGAAGGAGAGGGACAAGGAGGAGAAGAAGGAGGAGAAGAAGAGGATGAAGGAGAAGAAGAAGAAGAGAGAAGGAGAAGGACAAGATGAAGGAGGAGAAGAAGGAGAAGGAGGAGAAGAAGAGGATGAAGGAGAAGATGAAGAAGAAGAAAAAGGAGAAGAAGGACAAGACGAAGGAGAAGAAGAAAAAACTAGAAGGAGGAGACAGAAGAAGGAGGGAAAAGGAGAAGGAGGAGAAGAGAAGAAGGAGAAAAAGAAGACAAAGGAGAAGAAGAAAAGGGAGAAAAAGGAGGAGGAGAAGAAGAGAGGAGAAGGACAAGATGAAGGAGAAGAAGAAGGAGAAGTAGAAAAAGGAGGAGAAGAAAAAGCAGGAGAAAGAAGGAGGAGAAGAAGAAGAAAAGGGAGGAAAAGAAGGAGAAGAAGAAAAAAGGAGGAGACAAAGAAGGAGGAGGAAAAGGGAGAAGACAGAGAAGAAGCAGGAGGAGAAGAATAAGGAGAAGGAGAAGAGGACGGAGAAAAAGGAGGAGAAGAAGACAAAGAAAAAAGGAGGAGATGAAAAAGGAGTTGAAGAAGAAGTTTAATAGCAGACAAGTGTGAATCTTGCAATTAATTTTGTTCCACACAAGTCAACGCCAACAAACTATTAACAATATTAATATTGTTAATATAATTTACTAGACAAACGTGCCATTTTCTAAATTAGTATTTAATTTGTATTTGAGTTTGTTTAAAAGCTCTTTACTGCATTAATAAATAAAGAAATGAATGCTATACATAAATGAATAATATTATTCTGTCATTACATAACACTGCTGGTAGAATTTAGCTGCATCTTTGCAGTAATTTATTAAATTGCACAAACTAAAAGCTTGACGCAGCGAAACAATGGCAGGAAACGGAGCAGGAAATGTGGACGTTTGACTAAAAACACAGTGTGAAGGTTGAGTTTCTGGGAGACGGAGGGATCACAGATGGATGAATGTGGGATAAGAGGTTTAAAAAAAGCAATTTGGTAAAGATGAAAGCTGAAGAGGAGGAAGACGAGGAGGAGGAGGAGGAGGGTGTTTAGAGCATTTATGCAAAATGAAAGAGGGAGAGAAAATAAATACAATATGCTGCTTCGTTTTTTACGATTCCTCCGTCTCCTGGAGGAGGAAGACTGAAAACAGGAACATCGCATTTTTCCATCGGCCACGAGGGAAAACACAATTTTAATCTCCAACATGCAGAGTTTGGAACACGATCCTCCTAAACAACAGAGATTCCTTCACCCCACGGCTTCTACTGCACAAAAACAGCAGCGGAAATGTGCAATAGATAATAAATATAAACATCTGGTCCATTTAAAACATTTTATTCACAGTCTTTAAATGTTTTGGATAATTCTAGAGTCATTTTGGAAAAGTTTTGAGTCATTGTGGACATTTTTTGGAAATGTTTCAAGATCTTTTGGACACGTTTTGAATCATTTTGGGTATATTGGGTTAAATAGTGCATTCTAGGTAAACTTTCAGGGCTCATATCATGTGTGATAGGTGGTTGGTCAGAACAAGTTCTAGACTTTTTAAAAAGTCTCATTTTAATACCAAGAACTTCTTCAAGACATGATTTCTTCAGTGCCAACATAATTAGTACAAAATAAAGCAGTTCTTAGGGGGATAGGTGGGAAGTACTGACTGATTTTTATAGAAGCTGCAACATAAACACAAAGTTCTGACATTAGTTCTGCTTTGAAAGATGTTTTTCAGCTGATTAACTATCTCTGACTGAAGCCAAGGAGTCTCTAACTTCATCTTGGAAAACATGTCGCTTTAATTCTGCTCATTTCCAGTCACTGTGTTGTTATTTATTTTACAAATTCACCTGCCAGACTTTAACATTCAAGTTAAGAGTCTAGAAAACCCCTCCGTCCCGCTGCAGCTTGTTTCTTTCCCATTAAAGCTGCATTATTAACGACCACTTAGAGCGATTGACTGGAAGCGTCGACTATCGGAATACAGACAAATGAATTATACAAATATCCTCCTGCTGCACATTTACAGAGACTAATGGCCACAGCTGGAGCTCAGACTGGAAGTTATCGTCAATGAAACACTCAGAGAAGCGAAGAACTCCGGCAGACGATAGTTAGACTCCCTTGAAGTCTGTTTTCCAACAACTGCTGCAGGTTTCTAGCTCAGTTTCAGCCACTCCTGATGTAAACCTCCAACCTCTGGACAGATGTAAAGATTTTACAGCTGCTCAACAATCAGTAATACACTTCAAACACTCTGCCGTGATGCAAACTACAGAGTTAAAACTACAAATTTGAAGTTGGCTTTTGAAATGTCGGTAAAATCACATAGAGGAAGGTGGAAATATAGATAATAAACAGAGTAGAAGAAGCCGGAAACAAAGCAAAAGAGCTAAAACAAGTTGACAAAACCAACAAAACTATTTGCAACCATAACAATGTTAAATGTTCGCAATGACAGAACGTATTCCCAAAAAAAAAGGAGTTTCAATCTTCTATGAAGTCCAACAAGTCTTTGGGGAAAAGTCAAAAACCAACTTAAGAGAACATGAAATTTTTTTGCAGAATTAAGGGAGTTTTTCTTCACATTTTGGTGTTTTTTTCCGACTTCATTGTGGATAAAAATGTGTCATGGAAATAGCTAAACTCTCCAGACATAAGGGAACTAAACAAGAAAAAAAACAGAAGAAGAAACTACAAAGCCATTTGTCAACCATGTTTCCTGTTGCCTTTTTAATTTTTTTAAAAAAAGGTGTTCCCATCTTCCATGAAGTCCAACAAGTCTTTTGGGAAAAGGCCAGAAACGTTTTGGTGTTTTTCGTCTTTTCCGACTTCAAAATGTGGATAAAAATGGAAACAGCTAAACTCTTCAGACATAAGGGAACCCAACAAGACTGAGCAAAAAATTAAAAAGCAGACGAAGAAGAAACTACAAAACTTTGGAAACCATCTTTCCTGCTGTCTAGAGACGAAGACAACAAAACACGTGGATGTCATTCAAAGTAGATGTTTGCTACGCCAGAAATTATTTTTAAAAAAAAGGCATTTTCATGTCCAATTAAGCACATTAACCCATTTTTAAAAGTTAAAAAGCACCTCAAGCAAGCATGAAGACGTTTTTTGCAGAATTAAGACAGTTTTTTCCTGATATTTTACTGTTTCCATTAACTTTTTCTTACTTCTAAATATGAGGAAAAATGCGTGATCAAACAACTAAATTCTCCAGATACTAGGAAACAAACCAAGACTACAAAAGATCCTTAAAGCAGAAGCAACAAGCAAAACTTTGTCCATCAACAAGAGAAAAATGGACAAAAGTCTCTGGGAATTGACAACAAAAGAACAGGATGTTGTGAGTTACATGTTTGTTTTATCAAAACTTATTCAGAAAAGGTTACTCCATCTCCAACGAAGCACACTAACTCTTCTAAAAGAACTCAAAAACCACCTAATTTTTGGCAAGTTTCCTCAAACTTTGCTGTTTCCACAAACTTCTTCTAATGTGATATTTCAAATTCCAGCTCATATTTGATTTCCTGTTGTGACGTAATAACAAAAACAACCAGAAAACCGTCTGTCTGATCCAACCTAAGGTTTATTCTGAAGCACTTTAAAGCCTCTCGTGTCACTTTACCTCCTAAACAAAGTGAACGTCTGTTTACCTTCTAGTGATCTGCTGCCGTTTTATGGGAGGAAACTTGAAAAGGTGAGGAGAAAGCAGAGGAGATAGGAAACGGGGGAGGCCTGAGGGGGAGGAGAAAGGGAGGGAAAAGGAGTAAAGTGTCAAGTGATGTGGTTATTTGTTCTTTTATTTATGTCTCTTCCTGTCTTTGTTGCTCAGGGAGTCGAGCCAGAGGTCGGGTTGCACAGAGAGGATATTTTAGGATCAGTGAGGTCGTCTTACAAAGGAAATGGACACTGGTTTAATACTGGTTTAATACTGGTTTTAAGGCTGGTTTTATGTTGATTTTATACTAGTTTTATGTAGGTTTTAATCCTGGTTTTATGCTTGTTTTCCGCTAGTTTTATGCTAGTTTTAAAGTGGTTTTTATGCCAGTTTTACACTGGATTTATACTGGATTAATACTGGTCTTGTGTTGGTTTTATGCTGGTTTCATGCTGGTTTTATACTGGATTTAATGCTGGTTTTATGCTAGTTTTATACTGGTTTTTATGCTAGTTTTATGCTGGTTTCATGCTAGTTTTATACTGATTTTTATGCTAGTTTTATGCTGGTTTTATTGTTAGTTTTAAGCTGATTTCATGCTAGTTTTATACTGGTTATAATGCTGGTTTTGTTCTAGTTTTATGCTGGTTTTACGCTAGTTTTATGCTGGTTTTATTGTTAGTTTTAAGCTGATTTCATGCTAGTTTTATATTGGCTTTATGCTAGTTTTACTCTAATTTTATACACATGGAACCCTCAGAATCGGATTATTTCTTACCTATGGTAACTTTAATTTATTTAATAAAGGTGTGCAAAGTTTTACCTTCAAACTATGAATATTGTTAGTTACAGGCCTTTGAAGTACATAATGGGGGTTAAAATTTAGCATTTTTTGAAATCTGCGCTGCTTTTTGGAGCCTTTTCAAACCTCTAAACTTTATAAATACTGAAAATAGAAACATGAAGTTTTCAGAAAACATATCCAAGCCCCGTGAAAAAATGCAACCAAATCAGCTTGGTTCTGCAATTTGTCATCACTTTTTCCATCATTTCCGAGCCTCATAACATCATTAGAACAGCTGACAGATACGTGACATTATCAGGATGGAAAAACACATTTGAGTTCTGTTAAAAACTGCAACCAAATCAGTTCTACATCAACTTTAGGTGCCACAATCTAAAGACTGAATCTGTTTTTGTGTTCACTGAATCCAGCTTCAAGCATGAAGTCACTTGGCATTTAAATAATAAAACAGCCCCACTCCCACGTTTACTCCCATATCTGGGTTTTACGGCCTCTTACCCACTGAGTTTGCACATTTCAACATGAACCGAGTCCATGTCGTCCTGCTGTGTGTCAATAAAAACTGCTGGTGACTTTGGGCTCGTTGCTTCACCGTTGCGTAACTGTATGTTGACACTGTGCACCACAAAAAGCCACATTTCTTAACCCGCTGCATTTACATTTCAGGCCTCCACAACTGGGCGTATATTAAAGTCTGGAGCCTCTGAAGCTCTGAGGGAGTTTTTCCTTGTCTTGCCCTTTCAAAAAGCAGGTTCTGGGTCGAATAAACTTTCTAATCCAGGCGTCTATGAAGTTCTACCAAGTCTACCTAACTTTTTCTGCTGGAAAAAAGTCGACTCACCACTTTACTTTTTGTGTCTGAAGAGAAGAACCCTCAAGAACAAAACTTCAACAACTGTTTGAAAGAGTTGCTGCCACCATGACCAAGACCATCTGCAGTAGGATGAACCATTGCAGAGGCTCTTTTCTTTCCATAAAGCTGGAGAAAAGCCAAAATCCGGCCATTTTTCCATTGTAGGAACTTGCAGGTTCCTTCAGAGCAGCTTGAACCTACAAGAACCGACCCTGCAGAACTTCTTTCAGGTAATTTTTTAGGTTAGCAATAAGGTTCTACTGCAGGATTTGTACCTGGAAGACTGCAGTAAAGGTGCCACACTGATTAGTTCAACTCAGAAGACAACAAGGAATATGTTTTGCCTCTCGATGTCCCTACTGAATACAGTTATATCCTCTACGTTGTCAATCCACAGAATTCACCTCTTCTACATGCTGATAGACCTGGAGTTAGGTCCAATAATTACTATTTTTCTTTATGAGTACTACTTTGAGAACTTTTCTGGGTGAAAGAGCGCATTTTAACAAGCCTCATCCTACTGAAAAGGACTTTCTCTTTCTACAAGTCTGGAGAAAAGTCAACACCTGGAAGATTTCCACTGCAGGAACTTCCAGATCATTTTATTGGTGCCAAAACCAAGAAGAACCACCCCTGAAGAACCTCTACCAAGTCAGAAATAAGGTTCTACTGCAGGATTTGTACCTGAAACACTCTTATAAAGGAGCAAGTTAAACATAACGGACAACAATCAACATTTTTCCATGTTGGACAGCGATTTCCTCTAAAACATCAGCATCGTCCAACACAACAAACCTCCATTGATCTACTGTATTTTCTACATAGACCTTGAGTTTAGATCCAACACCAGAATGGAAAGAGTTAGCTTGTAAATGTTGCCGTCACTTTGGAAACACTGATTGGTTGACCATAGAGGACAACAATCAACATTTTTCTGCTCTTGACTTTCATGTTCAAAATCAACATACAAACATAACAAACCTCCATTGTTCTACTATACTTCCTAAATGCTCAATGGCAACAGAAAAGCTGAAAAGCCTGAATTATCTTGTAAATGTTGGGGTTTCCTCACACTTTCCCCAAGTTCTTGCAATGGAAAACTAAAACTATCTACTAGCTACCAGGAGCATCTCTTATGGCCTGCAAGAACTGTGGAAGACTTTATACAAGAAGTCAACTCGAAAAAACAACTGAACTTCTCAAAAGCTGCTGTTACAACAACACTAAAGCCAGATAAGTTGTTTTTCTCGTAGACAGAGATGAAGGTAAAGTATGGAGTGGAAGAACAATGAAGAGAGTCCCTCTGAGGCCAAAACAACAGCAAAAACCAATCAAGTTTGAGATTTAGATGCATCAAGTTAGTTCTACATGGTGCAACTGTACTTGGACACAATCTAGAGCTACATAAACCCAAGTAAGTGCTGGTAACAGACCCAAAACACGTCAAAACACCACCGACCATGTGTCGAGATGCATCAACGTCAAAAACAATCAGGTTCTGGTTTGGTTCTGTGACTTTTTCCTCCACAAGGAACCAGCCAGAGATTAGAAATATTAATCCTCCCAAGTATGTGCATCACTCTACTTCTTAAAAGGCCACATTTAAGAAAAAAAAAGCTTCCTTAAAAGGTGCAACTTTGTGTGAAAGCCGGAGTCGTCGGAGGGTGAAAACCACCCAGGAAGTGTTATTAATTGAGATTAAATTTCAAACCGAGGAGGTTAGATGCTCTGAAATCCACTATCAGGTTCCTGCCACCACATAACGGGAGCATCAGAGGGGAAAACTGGGAGATTCACGTTCTGTTTGCTCAGATAAACCGGTTGGTGTCTCTGGATTTAAGTCCTGGTTGACAGTTTGGAGGCTGAAGAGGTTTAATGAGACACTGAGACTCTTCCTGGATTAAATAGAAAGAGAAAAGAGTCTCTGGATCGGCCTTTTGATCCACAACAGGGTCGAGAAAAACAACCAAAAACACACAAAGAACCATTGTTTCTCAGCTGATCCATTCAGAGCAAATGTTCTGCGTTATTATTAGATGACTTTCTGTTTCTATCGGGGTCATTTATCCCCTGCTATGTGGTACTTCTGTTGGCCAAACAAACATCAAACATGTCCCTGATTGCTGCTGTTTTCGTGCCACTGAAGGGACAAGAAGACGGTAAAAAGACTGAAAGAAACACGACAGAAACGTCAGGAATCCAAACTATGTCGACTCCCTCACTGGAGCATCTTTACTTCCTCCTCCTCCTCTTCATCATCTCATCTTCTTCGTCTGCTGCTTCTTCCCACCTTCATCTGGTTCATCCACAGAATTCTAAACTACGTCTGCTAACGGAGACTTTGTCAGGAAATCTCGGTTGTGTAAATATCTAAAGAAGCAGCAGAGTTTCTCTTTGAGGACATTAAAGTGGTTTCTTCAACACCTAAACATCTCAGAGCAGAACGAAAAACAAAGACATCTGGAAAAACACCAGAACAGTCCAATCTGTGTGCTTTTACACCAGCCCTGTTTACATAATGTACTCTGTGTAGACACATTTCAATGTATCATACTCAAAGTCAATGGAAACTGCAACAAAAGGTGAGGTGGTTTTGGCTTCTTGAAAACGGTATTATCTATAATAGTGGTTGAAAACTAAACTCTCTCCTGCTCTAGAAATTTAATTAAACTCTAATCTGAATCATCTTCCTGGTTTGAGGCTGCAGTGCTGCAGGTTTAGCCGACATGAATAAAAACTGAGTATTTTCAGAAAGCAGCTAGAAGGACGATAAGAAACCACTTCCACATTACTCTGCTTTCCCTCCATCTGCTCCTCTCCTATCACACCATCGCCGCTCCGGAGAGCTCGGCCAATCGGCTGCCAGATAATCCACTTCCTGTCTTTAGAGGCGCAGCGCAGGAAGCGGCGGGGGCGGAGGACGTCCACGTTAACTCTACAGGAATGCGCCGACCGAATCCAACTGCACAAGATGTAAAACATTAACCTCTGAGCGTTTACAGCCTCCGGTCCACCGGATCATCGCTAAAACACCCGAGTCATGAGTCAAAGGTGACTCATGAAGGAACCAGAAAACAGAATAAAAGAATAAAAGAGGTGACTGGGTTGCGTTCAAGGCCACAAAACACCAGAAAACTCAACTTTGCTCAGCAACATTTACTCTCAAAAGTAACTCAAATCTTCAGGAAACTTCTGCTCAAACATCTCTTAATAATTTCAAACTTTATTTTAAGAAATTACAGATATTTAAAATGAAATCTGGGAAATTCCAGCTTCATGTATCGAATAATTTCTGAGTTAATACCATTTTTTTCCCTCATATTTCAGCAACAATATCTCAGGAACTATTAAAGACAAAAGCCTGAAATTCTCACTGTTATTCATCATCATGTTATTAATTCAGAATCTGCGATATTGGACCAAAAAAGACTCCAAAACTGACCGATTTGTATGAGACTTTCTACTAATATTTGCGTTTTTGTGGTAAGATTTGTCAAACCTGCTCAATTAGTTTGGACATTTAAACAAAAATAACTTCATTTTTATTTTTGCTACCAATTATTTCACATTAAAACCATTTCAGCTACATGTGGTTCAGAAAATATCACTAGAAACTCCTGATTTATCGTTTTTTTTTGTTAATTCGTGGTCAAAGATGGAACTTTTCATGACGTCTTCAATTTCTTCTCATAATTAAACTCACCGATAATCAGGAATTATTTGATCTATTTGTCCAATATTCTAGATTATGAATCAATAACATGATGAGAAATAACTGTGAAAATTTCAGGTTTTTATCTTTAACAGTTCCTGAGATATTTAAATTCAAACAGACTCAAAATTCAATGTGTAAAAACCGTATTGTTTGAGGATATCTCATAAAGTGTTTGATATATTGAGAAAAAAATTTAGAATTATCTTAACAAATAATTTTATTTTTTTGTTTATAAAATTTTCAGGTAAATCAGAGATGGTTGAGCAGAAATATTTCTAAAAACGTGATGTTATGAGGTGCAGATTTAACCACTACATCTTCTCCTGCAGCTCATAAATAAAACCGGTTTATGAATGACTCTGCAGCTCGTTTTCCTCCAACTGGACGAGTAAATGTTCAAACAGCTGCTGAATGATTCCTAATCTGTGGACAAACCGAAGCCACGGCGGTAAAATAACTCACAGGATGGATTATTTACGACTTTTATCAAACTCAGCTCACATTAAACGCCACTGTTTACCTCAAAAAGCTCCAATAACTCTGTGTGAAAGGTGACGCAACGATGTTTGTTTTACAGTCAAGGAATTAAATCCGCCCACAGATCCGTGACTCAACCGACCATCCCATAATTTCACAACCTGCCAGTAATTTATGGAAATTTCTTTAACATGCTGAAGGTCACACAGAGGCTTCACCGGGTTTATTAAATCAGTATCCGATCTGACAGACTCCAAAACGTCGAGTAAAACATTTTAGAAAGTCTTTTTCACAAATACGATATCAGCAGGTTTGTTTCTGATCCAGAACTGGAGCAGAAAGTAGATTAGAATCCAGATAGGATCCTGTTCAGGCACCACACTAATGTCTGAGAGCAGACCAGGGTCCAGACTAACGCCTGGAGACCAGACTAAGATCCCACCAGTGCCTGGAGACCAGACAAGGAACCAGACAAACACCTGGAGACTTGACCAAGGTCCAGAAAAATTGCTGGAGATCAGACCAGGGGCCCAACTAACAACTGGAGACCAGACTAGGGACCCAGCTAACACCTGGAGACCAGACCAGGGTCCAGACTAACACCTGGAGACCAGACTAAGATCCTGACCAATGCCTGGAGACCAGACAGGGGACCAGACTAACACCTGGACACCACACTAGGGACCCGACTACCACCTGGAGACCAGACAAGGAACCAGACAAACACCTGGAGACTTGACCAAGGTCCAGAAAAATGGCTGGAGATCAGACCAGGGGCCCAACTAACAACTGGAGACCAGACCAGGGTCTAGACTAACACCTGGAGACCAGACAAGGGTCCAGAAATAACACATGGACCAAACAGAAAAACACTTTTCTTCCTACAAACCTTAATTTTCTAGTACTATTCTTTAAGAAAGTAATTTACTGAACCATCCTGAATGTTTTGCATCTCAGAATGAAAACACATTAATATGAACGTATCCTCAGTCACCATCTCTGCAGTGTCAGACTTTTAACTCGCTTCAGATACAAAAATTAGGTTTTTTTCCTAAACAACGCAAGAGTGGAACGACTGTCCTATTATGGCAAACACACCTTCATTATGCATAAAGTTTAAGCCTAAATACAACTGAAACAGGTGATTTATATTTTAAAAAACGTTTACAATGCATTGCAGCTAAAGCGAGCTGTAGAGACCAACAGTGTGTCAGTATCAGGCTGTAAATTTCTGTATTTCTGCTGTAAAGTTGGACGTTTTAAAATGGAGCTCTATGGGGGATTGAGTCGCTTTTGGAGCCCCAAGTGGCCACTGGAGAAACTGCAGTTTCTGACAGTTTAACAAACGCCTCTTTCGACCTTCCTGGATTGAACTTGTCGTGACGTAACCGTGTCTCCTTTCACTTCCCTGTTTCTCACGTTTCCAGCTGTGCTCCAGGTGCTGCTCTGACGGTAGCCGGACCGGAGTTTCCTGCTTCCACAGAACCAGAGCTCTCTGCTCTCTGCTCTCTGAATGAGCTGAGGTCATTATTATCGCCACACGCCCTCCTCTGACCGAGTGTGTTTTCACTAATCAGGACTTTGGCAGGCCTGCCGGCAGCTGGCAGGGCGAAGCGTCAGCTGTTTGTGCGGCCTTTTATTAAAACCGCTGGCTGAATCTTTCCAGAGCCCCGCGACAGTTCTGCGGTTCTGTTGTTGATCGGTTCAGGCAGGAGGAAGCAGAAACGCACTAAAACCAGGCCCAGCGTTGTTAGAAAACGCTGCCTTGATGCCAGACTCACTCTGGTGTTGGTATTTTTCAGCAATTAGGGGCTTCGAACACGTAAACAAGCCGCCGTAAGAGCAGAAAATACGGCGATTAACCAGAGAGACGCTTAGAAAAGAAGCATTTTTATGCAATAAATGAGATTTTAGAATGATTAAGATAAGAATTAACATCCATCTTCAGCAGTCTGAGCTCAGGAGGTAACGCAGGATTTATTAAAAGACACTGAACACAGATGTGCGGCCTAAAAATCAACATTTATCCGGATGTAGCTGCTAGATTTTAACGTTAACATATTAAATATTATTTAAATACATCTAGAGTTGACCAAAGTATTGCACATTTTATGTTAGAGAGCAACAAAACTGGTGCAAAAAGCATGAATTTACCAGAAGACAAGAGAATTAAACTGTACAAAATGTTAAAACTAATATAAAATAATAAATTTAGGACCACTTAAGTAGCCCAAAGCTATTTAAAGCAGTAGATTTTTCTTAAAAATGTCAAAAAATTTACTTTTTACTACAACTGCAGCCTAAAAATCAACATTTATACTGATCCAGCTGCTAGATTTTAACATTATGTATTTATTTAGGTTATTATTGTGATGTTGCAATCAGGAGTAGCGCTGTTAAATTTGATATATTTTGCACAATATTGTGACAATCATGGCTGAAAATCAAAATAACATTAAACACTGACAACATTTAAAGCATTTGTGAGCAGGAAACAGATGCTTCAAAGTCAGTCCGGATATTAAATGTCAGCTCATTACTAATAATGAGGCGTTCATGCAGATTTATTTGGTGTAAACGTCGGGTTTTCACCGTGTTGACTGCATGCTGTTTGAGTCGTAAATTTCTGGTGATTCATCGACATGTGAAAGTGATTTTCTGCTTCGACATGCGATGAGAAAAGTGAGTAACGGTTCGTTATTTTTTCAAAGTTAAGTCTGGGAGGAACAGACGGAGACGATAAACAGCAGCTTTGGGAAAGAAAATATCAGTTTACATCATTATAAACGACAGGATTCACTGGATTTCTCTTTATAATATGAAAGTTTAAGACTTTTACCAGCACTTGGATATGAATAAAATCTAATTATAGCAGCTCAAACGGTTAAATAAATAGCATCATCCATGTCTTAAATGGCCTCTCGCTCCAATTTGGTGCATTTTAATGCCAAGTTTTGAGGAAATATCGATGTTACTGTACTGCAGACAGTATCTTGTCTAATAAAACTGTGGTGTTTTTACATATACTTTGATTTATTCACCAAATTGTGTCCAGAAAATTGTCTACAATCTGTAAATATCAGAATAACTCAACTCTATGACTTCAAACTTGGATATAAACACATATTTAACATAAATAAATTGCATTCTTTTATTTGTTTAATTGCATATTTTTAAAAATAAGCCCTTAAATCAAGGAAAAACAATATTTCTGCTTATAAAATTGTGGTCTTTTTACATTTATCTCATAACGAATGCTTGAAATTGAGATTTATTCACCACATTATGTTGAGAAAATTGTCTAGAATCAGGAAAAATCTGAACTACTCACCTCTATGATTTAGAAATGAGAGAAAAACACATGTAAATAAATTGCATTATTTAATTAATTTAAGTGTTACTGTACAGCAGATTTCTAAAAATTAGCCTTTAAATCAGAGAAAAACTATATTTCATCTTATAAAATTGTGATGTTTTTACATAGATTGAGATTTATTGACCAAATTCTGTCAAGAAAATTGTCTAAAATATGGAAATATCGAGAGAAAACACATTTCACATCAATAAACTGCATTATTCTATTTATTTAATTCTAGATTTTTTCAAAAATTAGCCCTTAAATCAGAGGAGAACTATATTTTGTCTTATGAGATTATGGTATTTTTACATTTACCTCTAATCAAATGCTTGAAATTGAGATTTATTCACCAAATTATGTAGAGAAAATTATCTAAAATCTAGAAACAATGAGTTATTAACCTTTTTCTCCACATTATCAGCTGAACGCAGCTTTAAAAAAACGGCCTGCTTCTTCGTTATCTTAAAAATAAGACGACGACTCGCTGATATTTAAGCAGCTCGGAGTTTCTCAGAGTCTAATTGTGGACGTTAGAGGAAGTCTTTGGCCTCAGAACAGAAGTCATCTGTGTGAGAAAAGAAGAGTTTCTGCTTCTGCGTTCTTCGTTTTGTGCGTTTAACTAAACCTCTTCCTCCCACAAACACAAACCGCTGTTTGTTGGACTCATTTAACCGCTCGGGTTTCTTTGTGTCGCCACCAAACACAGAACAAGTAAAAAACCCAGCGACAGTCAGTCAGAGTTACTCAGCGCTCCGTTATTTTAATCATTAGAAGAAAAAAACTGGAAGCTGCTGAGTGAAAACGTGCTTCTCTGGCAGCACTTTGTGGAGACGAGAGGAAAAGGAAGCTTTGTTTAGACGGTGATCAGTGAGTCTGGAATGAGGAGCTTCCACAAATCTTCATACTCTGAGTTTTTTGTGGCTGATCTCATCTAAAAACCAACACGAATGTTCACACCTCAAAGCGACGACAAAGGACAGAAATATTTTATAGAACGACTAAATATTAAACGTGTGAATCACACAGAATAAAAAGAACACAGAGGGCCGAGTGTCAAACAAAAAAAAAATAATGTAGTAATTTCATTTTATTTTATAGATTTGTCCTGTTTTGTTTAGTTACAGATAAATTTAAAAAACTCCTTGAAAAAAAAAATATTTATTAACTGTAAAAAAAAATAAAAAATACAGGCAAAAACGCTTTTTTTAAAAAAAAAAATTATTTGACATATATTTGCAGATATTTGTAATTATTTACAGATTTTTCTTCTTTTGTTTAATTATGGATAAACTAGAAAAATCCTTGAAAAAATGAATTTACATTTTACTTATTAACTGTTAAAAAAAAGTAAGAGTCAATTCCAAACCTGTAAAAATACATAAATAAAAAAAATCAGTATTTTTAATTTGTTCTTTTACAATGTTTCACCGTTAAATTAAACTATTTTTTAAAAAGTGTTTAAATCTGCAAAAATATAATTATTTTATGCATAACTGTGGTTATTTTAAAAGAAATAAAAATATGATTAAAAAGTATTTTAAATAAATGCATGAAAATAAATATTGACAACTGGAAAATTCTTCACAATTTTTAAACTGTAATTATTAATACAGATTTTTCCTGCTTTCTTTAATTACAGATAAACCAGAAAAATCCCTGAAAAAAAAGATTAATTTATCATTTTATTTATCAGCTGAAAAACAGTACATGTCAAAACTGTAAAAGAAATAATATTTTAAAATCTTTATTTTTAATTTGTTCTTTTACAATATTTGAAATAAATAAGAATTTAAAATTAAGATAATTTTTTTAAACTACAATTCTAAAGATTTTTTACCAATTTTTTTAATTTACAAAAAGTATTATTTTACATCAAAAACATTTTAAAAACACGCTGAAATTATATATAATGTCCACATCAAATCTGCAAAAAGCAATATCTATATTTATTTTATTTTATTTTTTGCCCAATCTGTGACTATAAAAATGCACAGTTTCTTTATTTACAGCTTAAAAATAAAAATATTTTACAAATTTTTTCCATATTTTTTTCTGGCACTTTTGCAGTCAGAATTCCACAGTTATTTTAATTAAATTATTATGTAATTCTGTAAAAATACAGTAGAATACAGGCAGGTTGTTGCTGAACATTAGCATTAACTCTTATGGGACCAAATCAAATGCAAAACTGTAAATAAAAATAAAAAAAAAGTAATTAAATCAGCTAAAAAATATATAACTATTTTACAGATATTGTGACAGTTTTTAGAGTTATTGATTGTTGCAGTATGCAGCTATTTCTTAACCTGTTTATAAATATTTTTTGAACCGTACATAATGTCTAAATATGAACCGTGTGAGTCTCGGTTCTTCAGAAGGTGACGGAGCATAAATAAAAGGTCTCTGTGAGGCTGAAATGTGGCCAAACAGGAGTTTCAGGACGGCCCAGTTGCCCGGCAGCAGACAGCATCGTCACGGTAACAGGCTCTTCCTGCCCTTCCCCCTCCTCCTCGCGAGCTTTTACCTTATAAGGCAACGCGTTTAAGTGGCTGTCACGGCGACAATGGTGATGTAAGAGGGCAGCAAGGTGCACCCCCACCCAACCGACACACACTTTCAGTCTGACTACCTGAGAGAGAGAGAGAGAGTGAGTGTGTGTGTGTGTGTGTGTGTGTGTGTGTGTGTGTGTGTGTGTGTGTGTGTGGTGTGCGTGTGTGTGTGTGCGTGTGCGTGCGTGCGTTCAGGAATGTGCAACACAAAGTCCACCTTCCCCTCAGCTTCCTCCTCTGCAGCACAAACAAACAGATTCCAATAAAAGTCAGAATAAAAGTTGAAAAAAACTTCAACCAAACGTCCGAACTTCCTGAAATCAACACGAGACTCGGGTCAAACGTCGAGTCAATGATGAGCAGCGGCTCAGAGAGAGTCAATCATGTCCTTAAACGGCCTTTTAGCTACTGTTTGGTGGATTTTAACGTTTAGTTTTTAGGGAATGACTGAAATTGAGATTTATTTTCATAATTATGTAGAGAAAATTATCTAAAATCTGGAAAGATCAGAATTACTCAACTCTATGACTCCGAAATTGAAGAAAAATGCATGTTTAAAATAAATAAATTGCATTATTTTATTAATTTAAGTCTTACTGTAGAGCAGATTTTTTAAAATTGGCCTTTTAATCAAGAAAAACCATATTTTTTCTTACAAAATTGTGGTGTTCCTACATGAAACTCATCATAAAATGCTTGAAATTGAGATTCATTCACCAAATTGTGTAGAGAAAATTGTCTAAAATATGGAAATATCAATTCAGTGACTTCAAAATTGCTTATAAATACAACTTTAACATAAATAAGTTGCATTATTTTGTTTATTTAATTGCAGATTTTTAAAAATTAGCCTTTAAATCAGGGAAAAACTGTATTTCGTCTCATAAAACTGTGGTATTTTTACATTTACTTCTTCATAAAATGCTTGAAATTGAGATTTATTCACCAAACTATGTAGAGAAAATTGTCTAGAATCTGGAAATATCAGAATTACTCAACTCTGTAACGTAGATATTGGAGAAAAACATGTTTAACATAAATAAATTGCATTATTTTAGTAATTGAAGTGTTACCCTACAGTGTCCGTTCAAAGTTAATTTTCTAACCGACACTTCACCACACAGAAAAGCCGCTGGTATCATTCTGAAGATCACATCCTGCAGTTTCATTTCATATGTGATAAACCTTCCAGCAATAGAAACTGTGAAAGCGATTCAACTGAAAAGAAGGGGTGCGAATTAGCACAAAGTTCATCTGTCAGGCTGTAAGTATTAAACTGTAGAGGCAGGGTCATTATTTAGGCAGAAAAGATGCAGAAAGAATTGGTAATGATGGTAAATGCAGCTTAAAGTCACTTTCATCTGCAATTAATCAGTCAAATATTCCCTCGATTGGTTTTTTAGTTGATAAAATGTCTGAGAATGGTAAAAAGAATGTCAATCAGTGTTTCCCAAAGCCTCTTGTGTAAAAAGTATGAAACTATTTAGGTCGGACAATCACAATATGTTTAGAAAATGTCATCACAAGGTTCACAATCTCAAATTTCATTGTTTTAACTGCATCTGTTGCAGCAATACTCAACTACCAACATGTACAAAGGCTCTAGTTTGCAGGATTTCTGGGATTTAATGGCAGAAATCAAAGATAATAATCATAACAAGGTTTTTATTAGCATGTAATAACCTGAAAATAGGAATATTTATGCTTTAATTACCTCATACTTCAAAAAGTCACCCAAAACTGTCCCAATAACTTCATTTTTTGGCCAAATCTATGTATTATAAAGCCTACTAAAACTGTTCACAAAAACTCAACTGTTTAAGTTTTTATTTGCAGTGATATTAGGCTTTATCATAGCGACGGTCCAGCAGTTTCACGACGGCATGAACCCCAGAGTGAAGGACAACGGAGAGTTCTCCCACCTGTTCCCCATAACAAACGGAGCCCCAACCCTGTTCAGCTGATGTTTTCTGCTATGCTGACAGACGCATTCCCTGACGGTGACATCGGTGTCGGCTTCCAGTATCGTACCGACGGCAAACTATTAAACCCGCGGAGACTGCAAGCAAAGACAAAGGTGCACAGCGACATGGCCCCAGACTTCCTCTTTGCTGACGACTGTGCGTTAATCGCCACCACACAGTCTGACACGCAGAGAAGTATGGACCTCTTCTCCCAAGCCTGCAATGACTTTGGTCTCACGATCTCTACCAAGAAGACTGTAATCCTGCACCAGCCAGACCCAGAAGCTCCCTACATAGAGCCCCACATCACTGTCAACGGTCAGAGGCTAGCAGTTGCAGACAAGTTCGTCTACCTTGGCAGCACTCTGTCGCGCTCCGTGACCACTGATGAGGAAGTTGCATACAGAATCGCCAGAGGCAGACTGAAGGATAAAGTCTGGAATCACAGAGGACTGAGCCTCGTCACCGAACTCAAGGTGTACAGAGCAGTGGTTCTACCATCCCTGCTGTATGCCTTTGAGACATGGATAGGGTACAGTCGCCATGCCAAAGAACTCAGTGCCTTCCACATGAGATGTCTCAGGGCCCTGATCCGTGTCAAATGGCAGGACAAAGTTCCAGACACCGTGGTGCTTCAGCGAGCCGGGACGGAGAGCGTCCACGACACCTTGATGCGCTCCCAGACAGTCGCCTCCCCAAGAAACTCCTCTACGGCGAGTTGTCAACAGGCAAGCGCCCACTCGGCCGACCAAAACTGCGCTTCCAGGACACGCTGAAGGCGTCCTGCAAGCAATGCAACATTCCTCATGCTACCTGGGAGGAGAAAGCTGAGGACCGCTCTGCCTGCTGTAAATACTGGTGTGTCCGACGCTGAGCAGAGACGCATCAGTAGCATAGAGCAGAGACGGCAGAGTAGAAAAGACAGAACTCTCAGCATGGTTCAGCCCCCACTGCAACAGACTTTTCTGTGCAAGGACTGGCCTCATCAGCCATCTCCACACACATGCCACCCCTTATGTATCATGAAGAAGTCAAGGTCATCTTCAGCTGCGAAGGACGAACAAGAACAACATGAGGCTTTATAATTTACAGTTATGTAATTGGAGTTACATGCCTTGCTTCTTGGTTGAGGCAGAACATTTTGAAATACCCTCGTATCTTACATCCATCTATTGAGAAATACAGCAGGAAGTCTGCAGGACTTTACATGATCTGCAATCAGAATTTAACCCAGACGTGACTTCTGCTGCATTTGTTAAAGACTTACTTCCTGTTTTTGTTTTATCAATCCCCAAACACGTGAAATTTCTTTATTTCTGCAGCAGCAATGACTAGGTTACTTCAAAAAGTCACCTAGAAATGACTGGAGTAACTCCAGTCTTGGGGCATATCTGTGCACTATAAAGCCTAATAACACCGTCAATAAAAACTGTTTTTACTTGCAGTGATCTACAGCTTTATAGTTAGCAGATATACCCCTTGTATACGTGTGACTTTCTGAAATAATCTCATAGTTGTTGCTGCAGAGATTAGGAAATTTCACGTGTTTGGGGGGTTGATAAAACAAAAACATTCAGTAACTCTTTATTAAATGTCGTCTGCGGGTTAAATCTTAATTGCAGATCACGTAAAGTCCTGCAGACTTCCTGCTGCTGCGAGGTCATTAGCAGAGGAAACGTCGTAAAGCCTCTCGGCAGCAGCAGAAACGCTGTTTGTTCCTGTGAGTTTCCGCTTGTTGATGACCCGTACGACACAAAGACACACAAAGACACACACACAAAGACACTCCAACACACTGGTCTGGCTGACCCACCCCCCGCCACACATTCCTGCTCTTTACGGCTCCATGATTCACCGGCTCTCCGCCCGTCTGACACATCCTGAAGCCAAACGGACGTGAATCAGGAACACCAGCGACTGTCCTCCCTCTGACTCAGCCGGAGCGTCGTTCCGGTCGTCTACAAACCAGCAGATTCACCTTCCGACTGCAGGATTCAACTTCCTAAACAGACACCGGCTCCTCCTCCTCCCTCACCAGAACCTAAAACCTTAAGTTGATTTAAGGCGGCCGTCCTCGTGTCCCAGTTAGACTCTTACAGTAAACCCGGGCCGACCCCCTCCTCAGACCCTCCAGGTCCCCGTAATCCCTTCAAAATGACTGGAATATCGTAGCGACCCCCTCCGACGCTGGAAACGGAGCCGCCGACACTTTCTGACCGTCTGGAATCAACCCGGGAGACAGAACCCAGCTGCAAAATCACAGCTTTAATTCAATCCAGAGGCCGTTTTAAGAGTCAAACTGAGGCCGGGCGATAAAATATTTAATATCAGCTGGTTTTTAAGAGCTATTTTTAACAAATACGGCTTCATCGAGGTGCACAGGTGATCATTTTAGCGTTAGAACACGATGAAAATCACATAAATACACAAAATTAATCATCTATTTGCAAAGGTAACCATCTGAAAATGAGGAAAAAGCTTCTGTTGGTACATCTGGCTGTGTTTCGTCCATTAAATCTATTTATTTGTCTTTCTTAATTCCATTTTAACTTTTTAGTTTAATTTTCTTCACAGTTTCTGTTCTTTTACACCATCAGATCTCAGTTTTATTTGGTGACGTTTGCTTGGAATCATAGTCATATTAAATTATTGGTATTGTTCTCTGTAAAAGTAAATCTGCGCTTTAGTCGAAGTACAATTTCAAATTAATCTCATTTAGTTTACTTTAGCGGATTATATCAAGTTAAAAGTACACTTTATGAATTTAAACTGCTGCTCTAAAGAGTTAAATTTAGGTTTCTGACGTCCACATTTTTGTCAAATTTTCCTGCTGCAGCTCAAATATTTTTTTGAGGTGTAAAAAAAGGAAATAAAAGTAAGTGTAAGGACAAAAAGCTTAAATGAAACTGCAGCAGCTGAGAGGAAACCGATGATCTGACTTACATCAGTGTTATTATTTATTACTGTTCAGGTTAATGTGGGTGATTTAACTCAGCTGCAGGCTAACAGCTGCAGATATTTATCTAATAACTCGGTTCTCATCATCAGTCTGCAGAGGAAAAAAGAGGAAGCCGAGACGCTGAACTTCCTCTCTCAACATTCACACCTCGACGTTTCCTCCTCTTCTCAGAATTAAAACTCTTTCAGCGGCTTCTCAAATTAATCCACGTCGCTGCGTTCTCATGCGTTGATATTTTAAAACACCTGCGCTTCGGTTTTGTAGAAGAGAAACACAGAAAAACTCATGTTCAGCAGACCGGTGCATCGGCTCTGCTTCAGGCTGTTGCTAGGCAACACAGGACTACAGCATCTTATTTTTAGAAGCTTCAAAACGCATCCCAGCACCTTGTGTCCGCAGCGCAGAAACTCTGGAGCTGTTTCATCTTCAAAATAGACTCACTCTGGGATGGAAATGTGACAAATTAAAAGACAACAGAAGCACAGCTGGATCTAAAAATAACCAGGAGGGCGCTAACAGTTAGCAGCTAGCTCAGCCTGACACGCTCCTGCAGTGGCTCCACGTGCACACCGCCGTGCACGGTGAGTCAGAGGAGGCCGACAGAGGAGGCTTTGTCAACGGTGGCTAAATAATCCCCTGCAGGCCAGCTTTGATTGGATCAGACAGGATAGTAGCTCGTGGACGCAGGACTTTCCTGACCCACATTGGAGCAGAGCTGGTTGGAAACGACGCAGAAAAGACGTCCTGAGCTTCATTCAGAGCCGTTACACTCATCAAACTGCGGCTTTCAAACACAGTTACCACTTCCTGCCTCTATTAGTCGCCTCTGAGCGTCACCTTTCTGCTGCAAACCCAACACATCTCCTCCTCAGAGTTACAGGGCTCATTTTTCTATTTGGCTGGAAATCAGAATGTTCCCACAGAACTGCAGCCGAATGCAAAATGTCAGCAGCTTAGAGGTCGACTGGAGCACATTTATCACAGCCGATCCTCAAATTTAGTCACTGAGGAGACTGATAACTGATATTTTAAAGATTTGCAGCAAAAATCTAAATCTTAGTGGGGAAACTCCAAATGAAAACTTCACTAAATGAGTTTGTTTGTTTATGTTTTAGCATGTGGTTAATAGAAAAAAAAAAGAGCTTTTAAACATTTATGCTTAAGTGATGCTAATATTTATGACATGTAAGCATCAGAAAACAGAAAACAAATCAGGAACTGGTTAAAAAAACTAAGATATCAACATGGATTAACAGAAAAATGATGCATCAGATTCAGTAATGGGTCAGCTACTAGCATAGATGCTGTTAGCGTTTATGTTTTTTCGTATGCTTCATTAAAAGACAACATTTCATTGTTTGTGCTTAAGTTTTGATCACTATTTTTGACTAACTGCTATTATTTATGACATGTAACCATCAGAAAACAGACAATGAAACAGGAATTGGTTATAAAAACACATGGATTAACAGAAAAATGCTTCTTCAGATCCAAGAATCAGCTCCTAGCGTAGATGCTAATTTAGAAGCAGTGAGTTAAATGCTAAATGGTCATCACCTCCTTAAAACCACAGAAGAAGAAGAAGAAGCTGTTTTTATACACTGAACGTAAACAATTTTTTTCTAACCTAGGTGGCAAAACTCCAACTGAAAACGTGCTCCAGCATACAGTCAGCTACTAGCATGGATGCTAATTTAAAAGCCGTTAAATACCAGAAGCTCATCACCTCCTTCAAACCACAGAAGAAGAAGAAGCTGTTTTAAAACTCTGAATATAAACAGTTGTGCAAAAACAGCTCAAATATTTGCAATCAGGCAGTTATGTAATTACAAATTCTCCAATGGCTGCAGTTGTTTTGGCTCCCGCAGATGTTTTCTTTGTTCAGTTACTGTAAATGTGAGCGAAGACAATGGTGCGTTCACTGTCGCTGGACAAAACTGGTTACTGAGTGTAAAGTCTGCATGCTTCTCTTTAACTTGACGGCGACACTGAGATCTGTCTGCTTCTGGCCTGACTCACCAACTCACCACTTTATATTTAAAACAGGGAAGGAGCAGAAAAACCACAGAAACCTCAGAGTCTTCCTTCCTCTTTCCTCCACTACTACGACTCCCAGGAGGCCGAGCTGCTTCTAGGAGGCCAGATTTATTCCATTTATTCAAAATACAGGATTATTTATCTCCTGATGATGATTTTAACATTAGATCAACTCTTAAAATCACACAAATATTGACAAAAATCTAAGAAAATATAATAAAGCAGGTTTATATTGGTGCATAATCGCCTTAAAATAAGAAAAAAACATGCTTTTATTCTGGTAAAATTAGCCTTTTATATCTATAGCACCATTTAAAAATATATAAAGGTTTAATCTGAATTTTCCCATTTTGTCTAATGTATAAAGGGTACACAGGAAATAGTTTTAATCTTAGAACTATTAAAATCACATAAATAAGTAAAATTAATCATATACTTTCAAAAGTCAAAGATAACATAACAAAGTAGGTTTGTATTAGTGTATAATCACCTTAAATGAAGAAAAACACATGCTTTTATTTTGTTAAATTGAGCCCCTTTATGTATAGCTCCATATTACTTTGAAAAATAAAGGTTTAATCTGAATTTTACCATTTTAAATACTGTATAAAAAGGTACACAGGTGACGATTTTAATGTTACAACTACTATTAAAACCACAAAAGTATATAAAACTGATCATCTATTTGCAGAAATCAAAGAAAATATAATACAGTAGGCTTATATTAGTGCATAATCGCCTGAAAATAAGAAAAAAACAAGCTTTTGTTGTTAAAATGAGCCCTTTATATCTATAGCGGCATATTTGATGACAGATATTACATTTAAACAATTAAATTATTAAAAATTAAATTACAGAATGATGTTTTGTACTAACATAGCAGCTTTTTTTAACCTTAACTAGGTTCAACAGAGTGTTTTTATTGAATAATGATGGCAAAAATACAATCTAAAGCAATTTAAGGTTCAGAAACATCATTCAACTGAACCACTATGTGCTTTTATAGCAGTTTGCATGTAAATAAAATGATTCTATCAAACTGTTTTCTGTCATCTGTCATCTTTTTACTGATCAGGCTGACAGAAAACAATTAAACAGGGAAGCAGGAGATGCTCAAACCCAGATATTCTCAAATAAACACCTCAAAATCTACCAGTTTCTTTAGTTTCTATTCATGTTTTCTTTGTGCCGCTGCTGTAAATGTGAGTTAAGACGACGATGCGTTCACTGTCACTGGACAAAACTGAGTCTAAAAATCAAAACACGGGTTTGTTTATCTCCCAATATTTACCGATGCTTCCTCCAGCAGCATCACAAACACCTGAGGAGACGTTCGGCAGGATGGAAAGACGAGGCGAGAGGAAAAGAATCCTCCCACCTTTAAATTTTTACTTCCAACCCGGAGGCCAACAGCAGCACCGACGTTTGGATGCTCTGAGTGTTTATCAGCCATCTGTCTCCGACTCTAAATCTAAATGTGATGCAACACTTGCAGGCCGCATAATCCCCCAAAAAACATGTTGGTCTTGATTTCTCTCGGGATCCTGTTGCCAAAACACAATTTTTAACTCCTTAAATGTTCACATTAGAGCACCAACAATCCCCCACAAAAAATCAGCAACACCAGACTGACATTATGAAGCCATCTCAGGCTGCTCCTGACCAGAAACACATGAAAAAACAGATTTATTCCTGATCCCTGAACGTCTCAGGCTACAGTAGAAGCTAATTTGTGCACAGAGAAGCTTCTAGTCTCCACTCGGTTACTGCTGCATTTCAGTAGGCTATGAGATCAAATTCTAGCTTAAATACAGTGAAATCAAGTGTCCAAACATCAGATTTAGCAAAGTGATTTCAGCTACATGAGCTTTTTTCTATTAGCGTAGCATTTTAAGCGTCTATATTAAGGTCGATCATGATCATTTAATTGGGAAAATCCAAACTCATAATTCATATTTGATTTCTTATGCATCCTTAGAAAGAAAAGAAGCAGCAGAGGTCAAGATATCTTGACTTGAGAGCCACAAAATGTTTTGTTTTCAGGCTGAGTATTATTTAGTTCTACTGTCTGGTAAACTGACTTTAATCTTCACCTCTTGTAGATGAAAATATAACTAAACATGCACCCAAAATGGCTCACTTTAATGCACACTAGCTATAATTTATATCCTCGATTACAGACACAAGCCCCAAAGCTGAGCTGCGAAAACAATCACAGATTAAAAAAACTATTTGCAACGCCGGTGGCAAGAAAGAAAAAAAAAACACAAACCAGCTAAAAATAGCAGCACACACTCAAGTTCTGTTCTTTTGTCTGAGCCTGTTGCCGTAACGACACCAGCAAAGACAGAAGAAGCCGAGAGGAAGAGCGCAGCGTGGGATTATCAGGACCGAAGGCCGGCACAGGCGGTAAATATTTAATGCTGCCCTGAAACCAACACAGGCTCTATTGATACCCCGCCGAAAGGTTGCTGCTGCAGGTGAACGAAAACAAAGCAGGGGACTGAGCAAAAGTCTGCAGAATTGGAGCTTTTTTGGTGTTTCTCGCAGGTCTGATGTGATAAAATCAGCAGTTTTCAGTGCAGTGAGGGTTTAAATGCATCAACACACACCCTCCACTGCTGTTCCATGCATGTCTGTGTGTTTTTCCTCTCGTCTTCACCTCTTCGCCCAGTGCCCCACTTTGACAGTTCTTCAATAATACAGCAGCGGCTCACAAAGGAAATCAGAGACACACAAAGTCGCTGTTAGCTCGGTGCGTTTCAACGTCCTCAACCCCTAAAGCCGCCGCGATGCAACGAGGAGTTCATCTCGACGCCACAACAAACGGTATCCGACGCCCGAAGCCTCGCCGGGTGATTCCCTGCCAGGGTGAAGGTCAACGATCAAACGATGAGATTCAATCAGGATGAATTCAGTTAGAGAAGTTAACAAGCTCCGAAAACATTTCACGCTTCCACCGGCCAAACATTAGGAATCTGTAACTGTGAGAAGCAGCTGAAGCTTCCTGAGCCTCCAACACATTAAAATACAAACAGTTTACTGCGTTTTTAGCTTCCAAATCAACTTTTATTTTGGCTTCTATTAATAAAGATAGAAGAATGGAACCAGAACAGGAGAGAGGAGGTGAATCCAACCCAATATGGCTTCAATAAGGACTCCAAATCTTGACCCATGGTGCATTTGTTCAACCAGGTGAGCTATAAAAAGCCAGTTTTAGTCAAAAAACACTTTGTAGCCCTCCAAATCCCAAAATCTACCAGATTTGAAAGGCCAGCTATCTTCAGTCATTTTAAAAATCACCAAAATGACACCATTTACCAGCCAAAAACTCCAAAAACAGACAGAATCTCACGGTGTTTTAAATTTTCCCACTGTCCTTGAATTAATCATGTGCAAAAAGCAGTTTTTTCAGGACAAATTATCTAAATCTAGGCTTAAAAATTGTGATATTTTATCATAAATAAGGCAAAAATAAGAAGTTTGCACCAGATTCTATCACAAACAAAAAATTTTGCACATCTCAACGCAACCGAAAAGCTATAAAAGACCCGGATACGAACAAAAGTTACAGGACAAAAATTCAGAGAGCTTTCTTCGGTGTTTCCACGGAGCAAAGGTGATAATCAAACACACTGGATCGACAAAATAAACGTTGCGTAAATTCACAAGATTTCATCGAAATCACCTCATTCACACCTCAAATAAACCATCTGTAGTAAAAAGACAAAAATTCTGCCTGAGTTTCGAGTTTCCAACAGTCCTTGAATGAATCATGTGTCATTCTGTTGGGAAATAAGTGAGATTTCATCAAAATCACTTTATTCTATGTTTCTCAAATGAAAAAAAATCACCAAAAATTAACCATCTGCAGCAACTAAATCCTCGAAAAAATGAAAAATTTTGCAGTTCTCAGAGCAACTGAGAAGTTATGACCGACTTAGCTGAGATCAACACACATTTTACAAAAATTCAGGGAGTTTTCAGGTTGAACTGCAGGCAGTGTTCAAACAGGGCAGAGAGGAGACAACAAAAGAGGAAAATTCAACCTACTGGATGAATAAAATAAATGCAGCACGGCGCAGAAACAGTGAACAGAGGAGCAAGTTGTTGGAGATACATTCAGCATGGTGAAACATCTTTCTATATTAAGTAATTTCCAGTATTTTTAACACCTGTAGACACGTTTTTTGCGCAGTATATATTCAAAATGTTGTCTTTTTTATGATTTATGCTACACAGAAGACATTTGAGACTTGTCCCTATTTCTAGTTGAGGTTGTTCCTTTTCCATAAAGGTGCAGGACTTCATTCTGCAGAGAAAAAAGGAGCAAAAATGTGACAGGAGCAGAAAATGCCCGGGGCCAAATGTCAAAAACATGTTTATCTGTGCAAGAACAAACTATTATCTGATGAAAGAACGGTAAATATTATCCAGTAGCTGCAATAAGCCGACGTTATCCAGCTGGAACCTCTGTGTTTGGGTCAGAAAAGACGTGCACTTTGTATTTTCCCCACAACACGAGGCTTTCCTGCTGCGTTTGATGCAGAGCTGCAGACGGAGAGGCAGCCACGGCGTTAAACCCCCATCCAGCCCAACATGCCCTCCAGATGTCTGCAGCCCCAGATGTAGCTTCGCCCTCACCGCTCAGCCTTTTGTTACCAGCGCTTGTTGTGTTTTTTTTTATTCTACCTCACACACCCCAGAGGGAGAAGAACCTGTCTAGGTGTGGCCATGCAAGCACAAATCCATCCAGCTTTACTCCACACAGCGAGAATATGAGCTTCTAGATGCACTAAAAACACCAAAATGCACAAATCTGAAACTCTATTTATTATAAAACTCTCATTGTTCACACGTTTTCCCAAACCTGTGAAACCGCTGAAGGATTTTTATCTCTTTAACCTTTTATTTCTAATCATAAATAAGCTCATAAAGGCCTCGTTTTCAGTGTTTCTGAGCTCAACTAATCATATCTGTGATCCCCACCTCTGCATTTGTGTCAGACGTGGATATAATCCGGTCATGTGAGCTGGATGCAATCTGGCAGCGGTTCGTCCTCCTCCGCCAGATGTTGGTCTCCAGAGGACGACCAGATTGAGGACAACCTCCGAAAACAAAACAAACTCGGCTACAAGTGCTGACAGGTTTGTTCCACGTTCAAATATCACGACAGCTGCTCATAAAAACACAAAGTGCTGCCTGAACACTCGGAGTTACAGGTAGGAGAGAACGTAGCAGGTTAAAGGGTTTACCTGTGATTAAAAAAGCAGTGAAGGCAGCATGATTTTAGACAAAAAGCTCATTTTACAGACAATATTTCTGTTGTGCAGTCACCTTCAAATAAGCTAATTCTGCTAATGCACAAATCTGCATCAAAGTAAGACTTCTAGTCTCCTTAAACGCTAAATAGAAGCAAAATCGGACCAAAACTGCCTCACTTTCTGAGCATCTGCTTAGTAACAGGCACTACAATTTACAGATGTTCCCTAAATGCCTCACATTCAGGCTACAGTAGAAGCTAACTTGTGCACAGAGAAGCTTCTAGTCTCCACTCGGTTACTGCTGCATTTCAGTAAGCTATGAGGTCAAGTTTTAGCTTAAATACAGTGAAATAAAGTGTCCAAACATCAGATTTAGCCAAGTTTAATCAAGTGTTTTTATCTACATGGGCTTTTTCCTATTAGCATAGTATTTTAAACGTCAATATCACTGTCGACTATGATCATCTAATTGGGAAAAGCCAAAATCCTGATTCATATTTGATTCATTGTGCAGCCCTAGAGAGAATAATATTCAAATAATTCTGCAGCAGAGGTGAAGATATCCCGATTTAAAATCCACAAAACACTGTTTGTACTCCTTCCCTGCAACTGGTAACCTGACCTTCATATGTCATAATCTGTCAAGTTCACCTTTACTGTCTGTAAACAGAGCGAACATTAAACCAAGAGCTGAAGTTTCTGCTGCATTAAACGATGTGGTAGCTTTAAAAAGAAAATTATGCTCAGTTGTGCAACTCTGAGCAACAACAAAACCCCCTAAATAAATATAAACACATGTCTCTGCACCACAGAGCAGCTGTTTGTAGGACGCTGTAGTGCTGATGGTGTAGGCGATGCTCGTCTATCTATAGCCTCCTCTGTAGCTGCTCAAACTGCCCCAGCGACGACTTCTATTCTACTGATCAAATTTTCATTGAATCTCTCTCTCAGGTGCAGGACGACAGCGGCGCTCTGAAGCGGTCTTTCTAAATATAAAGCAGATCTCAGCACTCCGGCCGATGCACGTGTGAAGTCTATCTGCAGCCATGGAGACCAGAGAGAGCTGAAGACACCAAACAACAACGTTCATAATCACAGCAGCGGTGATGCTAATGATCCATCTGCTGGCTGTGGATGAAATAATGCAATAAAACCCCAAATTTCTGCTGTGGTGGATGCACTGTTGAAGCTCAGTTAGACTCCTACAGACAGAGGAGGAGGTGATCGACTGTAATCCTGTTTAAACGCCACTGAGGTCCTTATTTATGAGCAATTTGTTAAAAAAGTCTGTGTTTGCTTTGCGTTGAACGAAGCTGGGCAACTTGAACTCCGCCGTTTGCTTAACTGTTCGGCGTTTACCAGGACAAACACATCTAAAACACACATCGCCTCTATTCTGCTGCTCTCCTGCAAACAAGAACACACACCAACACACCGACAATCACAACCGCTCCGCTCAAAACACACCAATGATGTGGAAAAAGGTAGAAATCTGCTGACATGAGTCACAACAACGTGGGGAAACATGAGATCTTTCTGACAGATTATAGCGATTTGATTTGTAGCTTCTTAAAGTCGAGCTTCAGTTTGGGATTTACTGTTGAACAGATTTTAAACTGTGCGATGGAGCATTAAAACATGCTTTGTATCCCAATGCAGCATGGTAAGAGGAAGATATTACCTGCTGTCAAGATGCATTTATTTCATTTTTATAGAAGAAGAAGAAAGAGTAGAAAGAGAAGGAAGAGGAGTAGAAGAAGAAGAAGGAAAACAAGGATGAGAAGAAGAAGAAAAATAAGGAGTAGGGGAAGAAGGAACTTAGATTTTTATTTGTTTTTGTACTTTTACTTTGTAGTTTATACTTATTTCCTCTCTGCTATGCCTGCAGTTCAGCTAAATGATCCCTGAATCTTTACCACGTGAATATTGGTTGCAGTTGATTCATTAATAACTTTATATTTATGCAAAGAGGTCAAGAATTTTTTAGTTTTTACAGAATATAGATAAAGGAAACGGTTAATTTTTGTCATTTTTTTTTACAGAGACATGTAGAATAAAGTGGTTTTGCTGACATTTAACGATTCTGAGCTTAAAAAACACGTCACACGAGTTTTAAATCCGATGAGTGTCTGTTTTTATAGTTTCTGGCAGATAAACAAACCTTTCATTTCCATTTCGTGGTTCAGAAGGTTCAGCATTAGTCAGAAACCTGTCTAAAAAACAAACAAAAATAATTAACGTGTCCATAATTAGCATTGTTTTCTGTGCAGCGAGAACACAGACGATTGTGTTGCATTAATGGCTTCGTCTAAAAGTGGAAAAACTGAACTCTTTAGATGTTTGATCGACAGAAGAGTCTAAATTTACGACGACATGAAGCAGAAACACTTTGCATTTTAACTGAACAAATGGATTAAATGATTTGTTGTGGATCAGTTCAGATAAAAACACTGAAATACCAAACAGGAACAAGAATTTAAGCAGAATTTTACCAACAGAACGACACGTGAGGCATTCAGGGACTGTTGGAAAGTTGAAAAACAGACAATTGTTTCCGTCTTTTGGTTGAGTTAATATGATTTTAAAATCCAGAAGGGCAGGGGTGTCAAACATGCGGCCCATGGGACAAAAGCGGCCCTCCAGAGGGTCCAATCCGGCCACAAAGTGACAAAATTCCAGAGAAGACATTAACTGTAGATTGTAAATTAGAAAAACTATAAATTTAAAATCATTTCTAGACCATGACAAGTTATTTTGATCATAAAGTAAAATACTAGATTGTGTCATTTTTGGTCTCTGTCATTGGTGTAATTTTTTGTCTCATTGGTGTCCATTTTTTGTTGCTTTGTAACTTTTTTGTTTTGTGTCATTTTTTTGTCATTTTGTGTATTATTTTTGTACTATTTTGTCTTGTTTTTGCTGTTTTTTGTCAGACTTTTTTGTCAGTTTCTGTCGTTTTGTGTTTTTTGGTCTATTTTTTGTCATTTAGTTTCTCGCTTTTGTCATCTTTTCTCGTTTTTGTCGTCTGTCCATGTTTTTGTCACCAAGTTTTTTGTCTAATTTTTTTTTTTGTTTGTTTTGTTTTGAGTCGTTTGACTCGTTTTTGTCATTCTGCGTCTCATTTTTGTCATATCTTGTCTTGCTTTTGCTGTATTTTGTCTTTCTTGTGTCGTTTGGTGTTTGGTTCCTTTGTAGATGAACTGATCTGTAAGCTGTAAAGTGTAAATGATAAACTGAGGCTGAGGTTATTACGCTGTGATTTTATTGGTCACTTGAGCTCACATTGGGCTGAATGTGGACGCTGAACGAATTCGACATCTCTGCACTAGAGGGTTTCTTGGATTAAGTTGGTTAAACTTTAGCAGCTGTTCTGTTCATGTTTATAATTTAAAGATGACATGTGAACTCTGGTAGTTTATTAGCGGCTCTTTCTGCTTGTTTGGGAAAAATTCAGGGACTACAGAGGTGATTTTTACTGAATATTTATTCTAATGTTTGCGGAGGAAACACTTCAGGGTCTGACTTGAAGCTAAAACCATCAACACGCTCGCTGGCGGCCGACCAAGAGGAAATTCTTCGTCTCTATTGTTGCCAATTTCAATTCATCAGAGGGAAACGCCGTCCGCTAATCCCCATAACTATGCACAATAGCCGGGCGGTAATCTGGAGAGCGATTAGGAGGAGCGCTCCGGTCGGGTCCGGGATCCAATGACTTCCAGACGAACCCGAGTCCGAAACCTGCACACAAAGACGGCCGAGGGGAAACAGACCGCGAAGAGATGTGTGTGAGGGAGGAAGGCATTATTCCAACGGCCTGCAGCTGATCGATGTCACAGCAGTAAGGAGCGCTCTGATTGGACGGCGGGTCGCTAAAGTTTGAGCGACTCTGCAAACAAATATTTGGAGCAGCGTTCGGGCGCCGCCGCTTCCGGCTGGAAACTCCGACTCCCACCACTCCGACCACATCTGCAATCCTGCAAACCCCCAGCTCCTCTTTTCTTTTCCCCCCTCATGTGGGGCTAAAAAACAGGCCACCCCGCCCCCCTCCAGGCCGGAGCCCCCTCCCACTAGCCCAGCGGCTAGAATAGGCCACCAAAGGAATGTTTCCCCCCGAACGTCTCCCACCGCCGCCAATGGCCGAGCCGGGGGAGACAAAGGGGAGGAAAGAGAGGGGAAACATTCCTGCTGCACCGACTGAATCGTTGTTTGAGCCGATCCTGGGTCCCGCTCAGCTGAGTCGGAGGGTTTTCCCACAGCTGACCTGGAATCAGCTGGCAGGACTCCATTATCTCACATCACCACGTTTCAGCGCCGAGTTCAGAGGGAAAAATTCACTTCTAAAGGTTCAAAGTCCCAGAATTTATTCCCGACAAGCAGGAAGAACTTCTGGAAAACCCTCAGTTAGAGTCGATGTGGAGATTGATCCGCTGATAAAACGTCTTTCAGAAAGTCCCAGAGTTCACATGTTGTCTTTAAATTATAAATATTAACAGAACGGCTGCTAAAGTTTAACCACCTGAACCCGAGAACCTTCCAGTGGATTATTTAAAGACATAATAACTGAAGTAAAATGACAAAGACAGAAACAAATTTTAACTTTCCAAGAGTCCTTGAATGAGTTGTGCCATTTTGTTGGGAAATTTGGCATAAATTCATAAGATTTCATGAAAATTGCTATATTATTCATGACTCCTCTTGAAAATTCTTCAAAAATAAACCATCTGCAATAACCAAGTTATGTAAAGAACTACTAAAAAACACTAATTCTGTCAGATTTTAAACTTTCCAACAGTCCTTGAATGAATCGTGTCAGTTTTCTGAGGAAATTGAGCTTAAATTCATAAAATTTAATCAAAATCACTATATTCTACGTGTCTTGGTTTAAAAAAAAACACTAAAAATACACCATTTACAGTCACCAGATTATGTTTAAAAAAAAAAAACAAAAAAATACTAATTCTCTCAGATTTACAATTTTCCAACAGTCCTTGAATGAATCACGTGTCATTTTGTTGGGAAATTTTGCTTAAATTCATGAGATTTCATCCAAATTATTTTATTCTACATGTCTCGTTTGAAAAATTCTTCAAAAATACACCATATGCAGTCACCAGGTTCTGTAAAAAAAACTACAAGAAAATACAAATTTTGTCTGATTTTCCATTTTCCAGCAGTCCTTGAATGAATCACGTCATTCTGTTGGAAAATTTGGTTTAAATTCATGACATTTCATCAAAATCACTTTATTCTACATGTCTTCATTTAAAAATTCAGCAACAACAAACCATTTACAGTAACTCAATTCTGTGAAAAACTAAAAATTCTGTGGTTGTTAACACAACTGATAAGCCATAACTGACTCAGCTGGGATCAACACACATTTAACTAAAATTCAGGGAGTTTTCAGGTTAAACTGCAGGCAGTGTTCAAACTGAGCAGAGAGGAGACGAGTACATCAACAAATTAGAGGCCGAGAGGAAAATAAAACATATTTGATCGAAAACATTTTGGATTTCTCTCTGTTTCCATAGAGGTGCAAGACTTTATATTAAAGCAAAAAAAAATGAGCGAACAGTGAGGAAAAACGTTGAAACAGTAGCAAAAAAACTCCCAAAAATACAAGAAAAAAAGGCATAAAAATCTCTTCCACAAGTTCTCAGAGTTCATAGAGAGAATATTTCCGTCTACTAAATGATTGCATTAAAATTCCAGTAGAAATTGTAAAAATCACCACGATTTCTATTTAAATTTTCCACTTTCGTCAGCGGATTTTTCTCTAAAAGTCTCAACAGTGTGATTTCAGGTGCCTGAAGCTTTGGGTCACAACGACAGGAGATGATCCGGGTCGAGCAGATTATCGACTAACGAGGATTAAAGCCGCCTGTTGCGCAGAGAAAACAGAATTAAGAGAATTACAGATAAACCTGAGCAGTTAAGGAGCTGAACTCGCATGATAACTTTAATTCAGCTCCTTTTAAATCAGCCACGCCTTAGAGCTGCTGTGTGCTTTTACTGTCTGCAAACGGAGGCTGGTTTATCGTCGTTTAGCGAGCAGAGCTTCCTCTACATCACGGGTGTCAAAAAATGGACACAAACGAGACAAAAAAAGACAAAACAGGAACAAAACGCAAAAAAAATAGACAGAAAACACAAGCCAGACAATAAGGACACACAAAATGACTAAAACGAGAAACAAAACAACAAAAATATGAGACAAACGACACGAAATAAAACTAAAAAATTAGACAAAAAAAGTTACAAAGTGACAAAAAAATGGACACAAGCGACACAAAAAAGACACAAAAGAACAAAAAGGAGACAAAAAAACGACAAAAGTGAGAAACAAAATGACAAAAACATGAGACAAACAACAAGTCAGACAAAAAAACCCAAAAACAACAAAAACAAGACAAAATATTCCAAAAATGAAGCACTAAATGACAAAAAATGAGACAAATGATATGAAACAAAACAAAAAATTAGACAAAAAAGTTAAAAAGTGACAAAAAATGGCTATAAATGACACAAAAAAGACACAAAATATTACAAAAATTAGACAAAGCATGACAAAAGCGAGAAACAAAACGACAAAAACGTGACACAAATGACAAAAGTCCGACAAAAAACAAGATAAAAAACACCAAAACAAGACAAAATATTACAAAACTGAGACACAAAATGACCAAACAGCAGTCTAGTATTTTACTTTATGATCAAAACAACTTGTCATGGTCTAGAAAATATTTTCAATTTATAGTTTTCCAAATTTACAATTTGCAGTTAATGTCTTCTCTGTAATTTTTACAAAGCTGGGCCGGATTGGACTCTCTGGAGGACCGGTTTTGTCCCGCGGGCCGCATGTTTGACACCCCTGCTCTGAAGCCAGATCTGAGGCGGTTCAGTCGGAGTCCAGAGTCCGTTTATCCTGAGAAAAAGTCGCTCACAGCTCGTCCTGAGCCAACGGAGGCCATCTGAACAGAAAACATGTGAAAGTGGGCGGCAAAAGAACAAACTGACATTGTGTCCGGCTGCCCACCTCGCCAACGACGGAGGGAGGAATCGGAGAGTGTGAGTTGGACGTCTGGACTCTTGGTCGGAGACGCCAGGAGACAAAAACACAGTCAGGTTGCTTTGGTTTGTCGTAGGACACATCTGCACGGACCGAGCTTCCAGAACAAGTCGGGAAAAGAAACTAATCTAGTAGCATTAAAAGAAAGAATACGAGGAATTAACCACAACCAACTGAGAGGTGATGCAAAAAGCTAAATTACAGGCGACTTGTTAGCATTTCTATCATCTTTTTTAGTTCATTGCAGCTGATTTTCTCGCTGTTTTAATACCAAAGCCCATTAAAAGAGCTTTAGAAAGCCTCCTGAAGGTTAAACTGAGATGGAAACTAGAAGCTTCCATGCGCACATAGCTAGCTTCTACATTAGCCTACATGTGAGGCGTTTAGGGACTATCAGTAAATTGTAGCATCTATGCACAAGCAAGTGAGGCATTTTGGATACTATTTTATTTATTTAGGTAAAGATTATTTCTAGTCTTGATGCACAGGTGTAGCGAAACATGGAAGTAATACAGTATAACAGCACTCATATGAACATGAAAGCACAACTTAAAAACCAGTAAATGCGTACGATCTTAATACTCATAAAAACATTTGTTGACGTTCTTTTTTGGCCGTAATCGTGCAGCCTTAACATGCACCTACAGCTTATGCTTTCTTGTACATTTTGAAGCATTAGAAACATCTTTGGGACCCTAAAAAAAACTGAAATTCCACCAAACTCTCTCCTCTATCTGCCTCAGATCTACATGAGAATCAGTTCAGAGCAAACAGCCGGCGGATTGAACCGTCTGTCAGCGTTGGAAAATGGAGGCAGATAAGATCAAACCACAGCCGATTTATGGCGGGAAACGATTATTTCTACAGCGAACGCATCACGCTTCGATTTTCTGCACAATAAATCAGAAAAAGCTCTCATTTTCCTCTTCCCTGCACCGACAGAAAACTTAGCTGCGATTAATTTTCAGAAGTGAAATAAGGAACATCGAGTCTCCGGAGACGCCGAGCACCCGAGGCCTTTTGGCTCGTGGATCTTCACCGCTCATCCTCCCACCTGGTTGTACTTTCTCCACATGACATGAGAACGAGTCTAACTGTCGCTGGGAATTTGCATGCACCGCCCGGGTTCCAATAAAACCTCCGGTGGCGTCACCGCGTACCTCGACGTGTTCCGACGGATCCCCGACCGGCAGCAGCAACGAAAAACACTTAATGACACGTCTGTCAGCAGAGCAGCTCCGACAAACTGCAATTAGCTGGACTGGGCCGGTCCAGACGCTCCGGGGGCCCAGAAACACGAGCAAAACGGACTAAATGGACAACAGGAAAGTTTCTGCCAGAGAACCAGAATCACACGAGAGCCTTAAAACGAGTTATTCTGGTGCAGAGAACAGAAACTAGAAGTCTGCCTTCAAACACCACCTGCATTTTCAGATTTTCTGCTTTACTGGGAAGTTTAAAATAAAATAAAAAAAAGAGGAGCCTGATCTGATCCTTGTAGCTCCTTGAGGAAAAAAAATCCTGCTTCCTTTTCTCTACACTGTTAAAAAAAAAATACTTCTAAAGAGTTTTTAACAGGAATTATTCTTGAATTTACATTTCACAGATCATATCTAGCAAAATCACAGGACGAAGATGTTAATTTACATATTATTAAACAAATATTTGAGAAAATTTGTACAAATGCAAATTTTTTCTTGTATGGTTTTCAATATATTAATCTAATCAATTAAAAAAAATTATAAATATTTGAAACAAAAAATTGTGATAATAATAAGAAAAAAGATTTCAAGCTGTTATTTTACAGGTTTTCCATCTGTCGTTAAATTACAGATCATATCTAGCAAAATCACAAAAATGTTAATATGGAAATTGAAATTAAAGAAATATTTCAGAAAAACATGAGAAGTTTTTGCAGAAATGGTTTCACAGTATTTGATATATTATTTTAATTAATAAAAAAAAATTATACATATTTGATGTTATTCAAAGCAAAAAATACCAATATTAAGGGTAAAAAGAGTAATTTTTTTTAAGGTTTCCCTTTTCATTAAATTACTAGTAAATCTAGTAAAATAACAGAAAAAAAATTAAGTTGACAATTTTTTTAAATAACTGCACAAAAGATTTGTTCTTTTATCATGTTTGACTATGAAATCATAAATGTACTACAGTTAAATTGTGTCTTATAATGAAATAATGAAACCGTTTAAATAAAATATGATATAAGAAAAATCTCAGCATGTCTATGTTTTTAGAGGCTTTTGGTTTTTCTTAAAGCCCCTAATTTGAAGTATTTAAAATTTATTTTAGCCTAAACTTTGACCTTATAACTTGTTATAACATTTGGCCTTGTTTTAATATTTTATAGTATTTTATTTTAGATTTCTTTTTATGCACCAGCTGTGAACATGCATTTAGAAGTGCTAAACACATACTTGATTTGATTAAAATCAGCTAAAAATGACATAGTTTTGCAGATATTTGCTGTAATTTCTAGAGCTTTTGAACATTATAGTATTTTACATTATATTTCTCCATGTTTTCATAGTTTTTTACACAGATTTCTTCTCTTTAATGTAGAGTCGGATGAGAAAAAGCAGCTCTGCCGCCCGTTCGAAGCATGAAAACTGTGCTGCTCCTGTTTCTGACCCCTCAAACTGGTTCCCACGTTCATTAGATCCACTGCTGCCCCTCCATATTCCAGCGGGAAGCGTTGCTTCACTTCTGCGTAATAAACTGGCACAGCGAGCCTGAATACACTGCAGGAATTTACCCTCCTTTTCCTCCACTTCCCACCGATGAGAGGGATCTGCTCTGTTAATGATTCCTCCTCTGGACAAACTTTGACCCCAACGTTCTGCAGACAAACATCCAGAAAAGTCTGAAGAAGAGAAAACGCTGAGTGGCTGGATAAAACGCCGGCATGCTGTCACGCCACCAGAAGGTATTCCAGTCATCCGGCCGGTCGGTGAATAAGACGCTCCATCATTCCTCAGATTAAACGACTGATGCTTCATTACGCTGCTGCTCCACTCCCTTCTGAGGAGGAAAACTATTCAGGCAACTATTTTCACTTTAGAGGTTATAATAGAGAGAATATACGACACGTAGAACATCTAACGAGGAAACAATGAACAGGTAGAAGTTACTGGAAGAAGCGTCAGCATTGATTTTAGCTCTAATAAAACAAATAAAGAACTAGAGGATGAAGATGGAGGAAGAAATGCTGCAGGTCTTCTGGTTTAAAGTGAATTATTTGAGTTATCAGTTGGTTGTTTGGTCTAAAAAATGGCAGTAAAAGGTTTCTAAAGCACAAAATGACACCCTTAAATGTCTTGTTTTGTCCACAAACCAAAGATTTTCAGCAAATATTTACATTTAACAAGCTGGAATCAGAGGATTTAGACTGTTTTTCCTAAACTGAATCCTTTTTTGGTGAAAATTTGTCCAAAAAATGTCAGTAAGTGTTTTCTAAACCACAAAACGACGTCCTAAAATGTCTTTTTCCTTGAAAAAAAAAAAACACTCAAAATGATGAATTAATTTGTTATTTATCCAATAAAATGTCAATAAATGGGGAAAAATGTCAAAAATTCCCAGTGCTCAAGATGAAAAATGTCTTGTTTGTTCACAACCCAAAGATATTCAGTTTAATTCCACGGAAGAGGAAAGGAACCAGAAAACATTCAAATATTTAGACTTTTTTTCTTACAAAATGTACTAAAACTGGTTAACCAGTTAGTTGTTTGGTCAAAAAATGGTGAAAAATGGTAAATTTCCCAAAGCTCAAGATGCCAAATGTCTTGTTTTCATCTCCAACGTAAAGATATGAGTAAAGAAACTAGAAAATAACCACATTTAACCCTTTGATGCATAACCTGGGTCAAAAGTGACCCAAATCCAGTGGAAAATGGGTATCTCCTCATGTGGTCTATGCATCAAAGGGTTACAAAACTGGAATCACAGTATTTAAACTTTCTTTCTTATAAAATGTTCTTAAACTCGTCAATCAACTAGTTGCTTGGTCCTTCAAATGGCACAAAAATGGCAAAAAAAAGGAAATTTCCAAAATATCTAGATGCCAAATGTCTCGTTTTTATCCCCAACATAAAGATCGGTGCAAAGAAACTACAAAATAATCACATTTAAGAAACTGGAATACTAAAAATGATGAATTAATTTGTTATTTATTCAATAAAATGTCAATAAACAGTGAAAAATGTCCAAGATATCCAATGCCAAAGACAAAAAATGTCTTTTTGTCTACAAACCAAAGATACTCAAATTCACAACCCAATAAATGTTGAAATATCAAAATATTTCTTCTAATTAATGTAATAGTTGGTGGCAAATTGATTAATTGATGGATTTCTGCAGCCCTAGCTTGAATAAAGAAGCTACGATACGAGAAAATATTAAAGATTGTGGCTCATTTTGATGATCTGAGTTGATATCGGGCCACAGAAGATGCAGAATCGGATGCACACGAGAGGTTTTCTGGTGAATATCATCGTAGCTGGATATAAAACCTGCAGCTCAGCAAGTGGGCGTTCAGCTCAGAGCACAGAAACTGTGGCAGCACAAAGTTGAGGGAGGAATGTGAGCAGCAGAAACAACAATAATCTGCATGCACAACTGCTTTAATCCAAGTTTTAACACCTCTGCAGCTCCATGTGCAAAGGACTTTACACTTTATGCAGGCTTTCTGATTTACTGCCGCTTTCAAAATAGCTGCAATGCCTCGAATACTTTCAAAAAAGTTGCAAACCACGACAGGAATTTCCACCAGGAGGGCTGCGAGTTTCACTGGAGATGTTTCCCCCTCAGGCGCCGTTCCAGACTCCCACAGCAAAAGCTCGAAATTAAGAAAATCGGCGATAATTCACGTTAACTGGGGTCAACTGGGGAAATCAGTGGAGCCGAATTATCCCCATATCGGCCTCGGTTTATCGGTCACATCTTGGAGCAGACACTCGCCTCGATTTACTGTGTTTTATCGGCCTCCAGTGAGGCAGACTGGCGGCACCACACGCCCGGATAACGCCCTCAAACCTCCAAAAACCACCAGGAGATTCGTTCCATCCGCAGTCGTGAATGTCGCCACAATCCCGGCTTGGATTTTTGCAACAATGCGGTGAATTGTTTCCGCCCCGATATGGGGGAAAAGTACCAGGCAGACAAAACAACCAGAGATGATTCACAGGTATTTTATCCAGCATGAAACGGCGTTTAACCCGGTTTAAAGCGGGTTAAAAGAGGAGAGCCAGGCGCGGTTCTGGAGGAGGGGAGTAAACCGAGGCCCGCATTCGGGGGACCGAATGCGGGCCTCGGTTTGCTCCCCTCCTCCAGAACCGGTCTCCGACCTCCACTCCCAGCTCCGTTCTCCCGGCTCAGCTCGGGTTCACTCACCTTCCTCTGCTGCTTCTCCCAGGCCGGGTCCAGCAGCAAGTCCCGGTCCCAGTCGTTCTCCTGCTCCATGTAGGTCTGAACCCCGCCGGCCGACGGCTGGTTGTTGGCGGCGTGATAATCGACCATGTCAGCAGCGGAGAGCCGGAGCGGGTCGCAGGAGAAAAAAAAATTAAACTGTCAGCGGAGAACCCCAAAAAAAGGGAGGAAAAAAAAGATTCGGGGGGGAAAAAGAGCGAAACACGGTCCGAGTCAAGAGAGGCGGGATGGGGAGGGAACAGAGCGGCTCAGGTCCTGGTTCTCTTCCAGCCGTTGAGCGTCTTCACTGAGATGAGGATCCGGTGTGAGCTGCTGCCGCCGCGGGGAGGAGACAAGCTGAAGCCGCGGAGGCTGCTGGGAGGAACCGGCCGCTCCTCGGAGCGCAGTGCGCAGCCGCAATCCGGGTCTCCTTTCACAGTAATCTGTGCTGACTCACAAAAACACAGATTTAGCGTGTTTTGTTGGTTTTGTTGTATTTTTATCTGTATTTTAATATTTTTTTGTTTCTGTCTTTGTTTTATTTTTTATACATGTTTTTGCTTATTTTCCCTTGATTTCATATATACATATATATTTTTTTCCTTAGGCATTTTTATTTTTGCTATTTTTTTATAATTACATAGTGTTATCTTTTGCTTTAACAATGTTTTAAACAGTTGGTTTTCTTATAATTTTTTGGGTGTATTTTTCCCATAATTATTTTTTTGCTACCCTTTAACACAGGTCTTTCTTTCTAACAAATATTTTTGTATATTTTCCCGTAAATTTTAATGTATTTTTATTTCTATCTTTGTTGAATTTCTTACATTTATTTTCAACTTTAATTTATTTTTACCTTTATGGTCTTTCTTATTTATTTAGTCTTACTTATTATTATGTATTTATTTATATATTTTTTTATTTAAACAACCTTTTTATCTTGATAATTTAACAGTTTATTACACTTCTTGTTTCCCTTAATTATTTTTTATTTCGGTTATTTCAATGTTTTGTTGTTTTTTTTGCTAACTTATTTGTGCATTTTATCTTAGGTTTGTTTGGATTTTTTTTTACTTTCATGGGTTTAATTCTCACATATTTCTTTTTCATTTTTCCTCAATTATTTTTTTAAATTATTTGTTGTTCTTGTATTTACAGAACTTTGGTTTTAGCTTTACATTTAGCAATTTATTATTTTTTTGGGGGTGTTTGTCCTTTTTTTTTTAATTATTTAATTTTAAAAAATCTTCATCAGAGATATCTCTTTTTTAGTGTTACTTAAAAAATGTTATTTTATTAATTTTTTGAAATACGGTTTATTTTCTTTACATAATTCTTTGTATTTCTCATTGATTATTTTTTAATTTTGTTGGGTTTTTTAATCACAAAATTAAGTTTTTTTGCTTTTTGATTCAACAATTTCTTGCACGTTTTTGCATTTTTTAAAAAAAATTATTTCATTTATTTATTAAATCTTTGTCACAGGTCTTTATTCTTACATATTTCTTTTGTATTTTTCTTAATTACTTTTAATTTTGTAGGGTTTTTTAATTACAGAACTTTATCTTTTGCTTTTTGATTTATATATATATATTTTTTTTTTTTTACACTTTTTGTGCATTTTCCCTTAAGTTTTTTTACAACCCTTTAACACATCACATCTTTTATTTTTCCTTATTTTTGTTTTTGTTATTTCAATGTTTGTTTGTTGTTTTTTTACACATTTTTTTTATTAGTCTTACCTTTATGACTTTATTCTTGCATATTTCTTTTGCATTTTCTTATTTTTATTTTGGCTTTTTTTTAAGTTCAGTATTTTTGCTTTTTGATTTAAGAATGTCTTACATTGTTCTGTTTTTTTATTATAATTTTTTTGGTGTATTTTCCCCATGATTATTTTTTGTTAGTCTTTAACACAGGTCTTTATTTCTTTATTTCCTAAAAATATTTTAGTGTTTTCCCTGAATTTCATTTTTTGCTTTTTTCTGTCTTTGTTTATTTTCTTACATTTATTTTCCCCTTTGTTGCCTTTAAGTACCCATGTATTTTTTTTAGTTTTTCTTATTTTAGTTTTTTTTTTTGCTTACTTTTTTTAGCTTTATGATTTAACAATTCATTACACTTTTTGTTTCCCTTAATTATTAATATTTTTGTTATTTCAGTTTTTTGTTGTTTTTTCTTACATATTTTCTTGTTTATTTTCTCTTTGAGAAAAATTATTCTTGAATATTTATTTTAAAATTTTCCTTAGTTATTTTTATTTATTTATTTTTTTTAAATTACAGAACTTTGTTTGTAGCTTTTTGTGCGTTTTCTCTATATTATGTTTATCATCATCATCATCATTATTTTTATTACAGGTCTTTATTCTTACATATTTCGTTTGTATTTTTTCTTGGTTATTTTTTTATTTTTATTGTTTTTTTAATTACAGAACTTTATTTATTTATTTATTTGCTTTTTGATTTAACAAGTTCTCACACTATTTTTTGAGTATTTACACTTTTTTGTTGTTTTGATTTATAGATTTTTAATTTTTACATCAACAAGAGCCGCAACAATCCCATATTGTTTTTTTATGTTGTCCATTTTCACCAGTGTTTGTCTTTCTTCCACATTTTTTGGGGGGTATTTTTTTTACCAGAATCATTTTTATTTTTTGTTTCTATCCTCTGACATGTTTTATTCTTACAGAATTTATTGTTATTTTCACTAAACAATCAAATTTTCTTTCGCATTTTTCCAATTTTTTTTGTTATTTTTGCTGTTTGTTTTTTAATAGCAGAAGTTTATTTATTTATTTGAGATGACACAAGTCTTGTTATGTCCAAATATATTTAGTTTACTGTCATAGAGAAAAGAAAGAAACCAGAAAATATCCACATTTATGAGGCTGCAATCACAGAATCTTGACCTTTATGAATAAAAAACGGATGAATCCGCTCTAAATAATGATGCTGTTTAATCCAGCAGCTGACCGTTGTTGGATTTGTCCTGAAGTTTCCTGGGTGTTTTATTGTGAAGGCTGCTGCCTCCCTGCTCGGATCGGTGTGAATCGACTCCTCTCCAGCAGCTCCTGCAGCCCCAGACGGCTCATGAATATTCATGGTTCTTCTGAACGTGAGCTGCTGAAACAATGAGGCTTTATGAGAGAGAAACATCCCAAACATGAGCAGCTAAACAAACAGAAAACAATCAGAGGCTGTTTCTGTCACTGGTTCCTCTGCAGACTTTAGCAGGAATCTGTCAGAAGTTCAGTCATTTAAATTATTAAAACAGATAAACTATCTCAGTTAGTATTTAATTATAAATTATCTACTGTAACAGATTTTATGGCCAACAACGTGTCTCTAAATGGAACTAATTTGGTGTAAAATTACCGCTTAGTTCAATTTTAACTGTAGTTTCCTGTAAATTACAACATTTTCTGATTCTAAACGAACAAACAACACTGTAAATTACACATAATACATAAATTTCAAGCTAAAACTCTGTTCAACAATTTAAAAATGCATTAAAAAACACCTAAAACATTTTTTAAAAAAAAACACGTTAGGAAAGTGTGACAAACTGAACCCTATTAAATATATTTTAGAAAACGAGTAATGTAGTTTAATTTAATGTAAAAAAAACCATAGTACAATAATACTAATAATAACATTTTTAGCTGCATAAATCAATTTCTTTGTGCTTTAATAACTCTTTTTTTTTTAGCTCCAAAAAAATCACCAGATTTTACATAATTTAACCGTTTTTGGGGGTTTTTTTGGTTTTTTGAAAAACAGAACAACTTCTGTTTGATTTTTAGTGCATTTTAACAGTAATTTATTTCATTGTGCTGATAAAAGTTTGTTTTGTCTGTAAACTTGCATTAACAGGATCATAATTAGGACTATAATCATAATTGCATGAATGTTTGAGCAGAATTTTAAGCATATTTACTACTTTAAATATTGATGGTAGTTTCATCTTTTATATTAGTGAATTATTTCATATCTTGAGCTGCAAAGTTGTTGGATAAAAATAGTGAGAAATACAAATATTCAGAAGTTTAAAGTGTCTTATTTAAACATATTTTTTTTATCAGAGATGATTTTCTGGTTTTACTTGAGTTTTAATTTTCATATAAATAGTTTTTTGGGGTAGGGGGTTGTCTTTTGAGGTATAAATTAGTATCAGAAGAAGTACTAACAACAAAAACATACAAATATTGAACCCTCGTGTCGTCCTGCGGGTCAGAATTGACCCGCTTTAAAGTTTGAAAATGTGGAAAAATATATATTTTCACAGTGAAACTTCTGATGTCCTCATTTTCAACATTTTTGGGATATTTTTGAACATTTTTTGGTGGAAAAAAGAAATGTTAAAAATGTTACTTAAGAACATTCACATAATAGTTTTATGTGAATGTTCTTAAAGAAAATAATAGAAGTTTTGCTGATATATATGGAATCACTTTAGATATTTGTAGAATTTTTTTGGAAGATTTTTAGTCATTTTTTAAAAATATTTACAAGAATTTTCTTGCCAAATTTGGAGGATTTTTTCAAATAAAATTTTTAAGGGAAACTTTCAAGGAATTATTGGAATTTTCTTCCTGAAGGCTTTGCAAATATTCAGAAATTTGGGGAATTTTTTGCAGAATTTTGGGATTTTTTTCAGACAAGGAAACAATATTTTTTGTGCCCATAAATGAGGACAACAGGAGGGTTAAAGAAAGACAAGAAGATCTACATTATATTTTGTTTCTATCTGTTAAAATTTAACAATTTTATAAGTCGTCTGTTTTGTTTTGCAGTCATTATGAAGAATATCCCTAAAACCGAGGTGCAAAGTTGAACCACAGACACGCAATAAAGACATGAATGTGAATTAAATCCAGTTGAAATAAACCAGATTTGACCTTTAAGAGAGCTACGGTGTCTTTTTGTGTCCTGACAAGACGATGCTGACGGTCCAGAAGCAGCTTAACTGGGCAGAAAACACACAAATATTACTATTAAATATGATAATTATGTCTTGGTTATTGCTTAGAATGCTTTAGAACGTGCAGCAGGGAGGCCTCCTGTGGTGATAAACGGCCTGGAAGAGGAGAATCCATCTCCAGCAGCTGATTCATGTCGAGCCTTTGACCGTTCCTCTAACAGAAGCAGTGACCTGGAGAAGCAGCACCATAAACCAGAGGAGCCTCCATCACGTTTTACGGCTGCAGGAGCTTCATCTGCTGCAGGATCCACCGGCAGAAGTAGGTCAAAGTGTCCAGGACCATCAGCGTCACCGAGCCTCGGATCTCTGCTCGGTCACAACAGGAGTGGACGGTTTTTAGTGGGTTTAACTGGTTTATGGACAGAAAACAAAAACAAACACGACAGGAAGTAGCGTTTAACTTAGTTCTGTGATTCTAAACTGCACTTCACACCTTCTCACCTGCACCAGTTTGGATTCTTTCAATTCCAGCAAACAGAGGAAATCATTATTCTCATCTAAAACTTCAAAAACCTGGATAATATCAAACTGAAATGTCAAAAAATCTAGAGAACAGAAGCTTTAGATAGCTGAAAATTTACATGCCAAAATGTCAAAAATCTGAATATCAATGCACAAAAGACGTCGAAAAACCAGAAGATCAATGCACCACCATATCTAAAACTTGGATATTAAAGCCCAAAAACCTCAAATTTATTAACTAAAATGTCGGATAACTGGATATTGACACACCAAAACATCAGAAACCTGGATATTAAAGGCCATAAACGTGAAATTTCTTAACTAAAATGTCAAATATCTGGCTATTAACACACCAAATCCAGAATAATAATGCATAAAAACATTAAGAACCTGATTATTATCAACCAATATGTCAGATTCCTGATTATCCACACACCAAAACAGAAAAAAAAGATTGCTATTCAGCCACCAAAAAGTCAAAAACCTGAAAATGAATCCACAAAAACCATAAAAAACATGAACATTACCAACTAGAATTTTGAAAATAAGATCTAAAAATAATCAACTAAAATGTTGGATACCTCAAAATGTACACAAAAAAATATCAAAAATCTAAATATGAATGCACAAAAGACATCAAAAACCTGAAGATTAATCCATTAAAACATCAAATAATTTGGATATTAAAGCCCAAAAACTCGAAATCTGTGAGCTAAAATATCAGATATCTGCATATTAATGCATCAAACCATCAAAAGCCTGAATATTAATGCACTGAAACATCAACAACCTGATTATTATCAACCAATATGTCAAATTCCTGGTCATCCAAACACAAAAACATAAAAAAAAACTTTTGTCATCTAAGTCCATGAGAGTTCAAGCCAACCTGTATGTCTAGAACTCCTCAGTGATGCTTCCTCTAAACACACATAACTTTAAACATCGTGGATGCAAAGTTGTTGCTCTTAAACTACTTTTTTATTTCAATGGAGTCCATTTTCAGCTACGTATACGACTACAGAGTAGGTCCACTACTGTCCCTGCAGTGGAATTACCAAGAAAACTCAAATTCTGGTCCAAGTTGACTCCAGGACTTAAGGAGATGTTCCAAGTTTACGTCATGTAGACCCTAATGACGGAAAGTTTAAAGGCCAGTTCATGGTTTCTGCATGACTGATGTGGACTTTGAAAGCAGACGCAGCTTTAGTCACACTACAGTAGGTAGAAGAAAAATTGACACTAACACATAAAGACACACTAGACGGATCGGACTGTAGCACCGTGTCCAGAATTTAGGCTGTTTGGACTCCGTCAATGCGCACAAATTAAAGTTTCTCCAAGGTCCTGCAGCAGCTTCTTTCGTTACTTCTTCTTCTAAAGATGAATTTTAAAGGTGTGGATGACTTAGAATCTCCTCTTACAGTCTCTCTACATAACAAGTAATTGTCTAGGGTTCCATTTAGCGCTATAAGATCTTCTAGATGATCTGGTTAACTCATACAACAGAGTTGTCCAAGTAAACTCCCAAAAAAAAACATGTATAATACCAACAACTATATGTCTGTGGAGTCCACAAAAAGTATCCCAAAGGCTTCACTCTCCTATCAGAGTAGTGACACAAGAACATGTGTTGCTTTGAATGTGTTGGACATCAAAAGATGTAGACGATCTGTTGACCCTCCTAAGTGTGTCATTGTCTAACTCTTCTGAAGACATGAACACATTTTTTGAATGCCGGTTTGACAGTGTTCCTCCTTTGTTATCATGAAACATAATCCATATTCCTGTCAACGTCTTCTAAATGTTGACATGAACCTGAACTATTATAACCACAGGAAAAACCAGAACATATAATCAGCTCTGTCTGTATGTCTGTCTGTCTGTCTGGCTGTGGTGTCCATAAAGGAGTATCAAGGCTTCAACTTCCTGTTTAGCAGAGTAGTGATGCAGTAACATATCGTGTTGCTTTGGGTGCGTTGAACATCGAAGCAGTTGAAAAAGCTCCATAAGGACATTTAGATGTTTTGTTTAGTCTGTTGTTGTGAACCGGAACCACACTAACTGCAAGAACAACCAGAACGTAAAGCCAGCAGGTGTTCTATTGTTCTTTATAGAATGAACAGGTTGGGTTCCAGATGTACATGTATACAATGGAGTCCTCCGAGTAAAGTCCTTAGAAAACGTGTAAGAACAATATCTGGGGTGTCCGTAAAGGAGTTTCATGAAAACTTTGTCCTCCTATCAGAGTAGTGATGCAGAAACATGTTGTGTTGCTTTGAATGTGTTGCGTATCGAAGGGTTTAGATGTTCTGTTCACCCTCCTAAGTGTGTTGTTGCAATCCTGAACTGTAATACCTGCAGGAACAACCAGATCATGTGTATAAAACCAACAGTGTTCTCAAGTTCTTTATAGAGAAACTGAACAGCTTGGGTTCCAGATGTACCTGATGATGTCTGTGACTGCTAAGGAGCATGAGTTTTCATATACACTTTACTCCCTCTGTGTATTTCTACTGCATGTCATTACCTTTATGTCCTGTCTGAATCTGTAGTTTCTGATGTTCTCCAACCTGCTCACAGTTCATTGTTCTCTTGTTTGTTGTTTCTCGATGTTCTTCCTTTCTCTCCCGTCAACCCAACCGGTTGAGGCAGATGTTCTGTCACAGAGTTCTTCCTGTTTAATGGAGTTGTTTCCTCTAAGCTGTGCTGCTCAAAGGGAAATTTCATTGGGTTTACTTCTATAATGTACAGACGAGTGACAAATGAACAGAAAAACACTAGAAAGAGTCATTTCAAGTTGTTGGACCAACTTGACATTGATTCTTCAAATATCTGAACTCTTCTGGGTTATTTAATCTCAAATCATCTGAGACCTTGGTAACTTCTAGAAAACGTTTTTGAATGTTGGTTTGAGAACGTTTCTCCTTTGTTATCATGAAATATTAGCTGTGTTCCTGACAATATCCTCTGAATGTTGACATTGAAACATTATTATCAACTTTATAGGAACAATATTGCAAATGAAAACATTCGTTAAATGTTCTTTGTACGTTTGAGCCAAACTTCGTCTTTAAAAAATTGTTAGAACTTGTACAAAATGTTATCAAAAGTTGGGGGAATGTTCCCTGCTTCCCTGTTTACTGCAGCTCAGCACACCAGCTCACCTACTGCGGTGTTCAAACTACTTTGCGCTGTTCAATGACAAGTTCTGATACTGGAGGAATCCAGCCAAACACGTTGGAACTGGAAACTGATTCTGAAGAAGAAGAAGAAGAAGAAGAATGATGCAGAAAGTCACAACAGGCAAACATATGATTCATTCTTTCGGTTTGTTACCTCAAGCAGTCCAAATCTGTGTTTTTGAGATTCGTACGATACAGTTTTATGGTGCAAATACTCCACAATAGTACTGACTTCTTATTTTACTCATGATTTGGCTTCTGATATACATAAAAAAAACAACACATGGACACTTTAACAAGACAGAAAGACTAGATATTTATCAGAAAGACTCTTAAATTCCAGACTGAACACATCTTACACCAAAATGTTTTGACGAAACCTTACAAAAACTGCAATATATTCCATTAAAATACTGTTTCTGTTGCTGCCTCACCTCAGTGTTTCTGGAGATTTCTCAAACCTGCTAAAACAAAAATAAGACAGGGACACGATTGTACATTTAAATACACTTTACTGCAAAAGGAACATTTACAGCAGATCTAAACAACAGGAACAATTAAAACCACCAACATATCTGAAAAAATAGGAACTTAAGCCAACAGTTCCATTGTTTTGTTGGGTAAATTTAAGTTCCTGTGATGGTTTTGGTCCAAGTTTGTCTTGTATTTTTTGACAAAGTCGATGCTCTTTTAATATTTTGAGCTTCTGGTGATGCTTGTTGTTGTTTTTAGATCTAAATAAAGTGTAAAAGACAACTTCTTGGAAGCCCACTGAGAGGTGAAGAGTGTTTGGGTGTGTCCGACGTATGAATTTCACATTCTGTTCTTAAAGCCTGTTTGATCTGAAATGACACAACGGCAGCAGGAAGTCGAACACACACAGAAACACACACACACACTCTGGTATGTTCTCGCTTTAAAGAACGATGCTGGAAGACGGATATTTACAAATTCCAGACATGAGCGCAGAACACTGGGTCGCGTCTCAAAATATCCCCCCACAGACGGAGGTCAACATTTACATTTATAACCCACCGATGAGTTTCCGTCACAGAGAGGACACAAGGAAAAGTTAATTAAGTAAAAGTGAAACAGAATAAGAAATAAAACAGACAAGAAAAATTGAGTTTGAAGAATCGCAACTTAAGAATGAGACAAATAAGCGCCAGCAAATCAGATTTAAGCAACTTTTTCACCAAAAAAACCCCAAAACTAAATGGTTAATTTCTTCAAAATTTTACTTATTTCAATTAATATTATTCATATTTTAACCTTTAAAAGTGCCTTTATCGGTATTTTTTTGCTTCTAAAAAGTCTGAATATGCAGAATTTTATGCAAATTTGTCGCTAATCGCCTTGAATCAAACAGTAGAACAAGAACTTAACACTTTTTTTTTTTTTAAAACATTATTTTCTATATGTGGCTCATTTACATGTCAAACTTCGTCTATCTACCTGAAAATAAAGCCTAAAAAGTTTTTCAAATCAATGTTATTAGGTCAAATCTAAGTTAATGTTAATTCTGGAACCTGATTTTGACTGAATTTTTACAAGCAAAAGTGTAAATGTCATAGTTTTAATAACATTAAAGCCAATTTCAGTGGAAAAATCATTCAAAACAGACAAGAAAAATTCAGTTTGAAGAGTCACAGCTCAGAAATGACACCAAGAAACAGCAGCAAATCAGATTTAAGCAACTTTTTCAGCAAAAAAACAAAACTAAATGGCTCATTTCTTCAAAACTTCACATATTTCAATTAATTTTATTCATATTTTAACCCTTAAACGTGCTCTCAGCTGTTCTTTTTGCTTCTAAAATGTCTGAACTAGCAGAAATTTAAGCAAATTTGTCACTAATCGCCTTGAAACGAACTGCAGAAGAAAAACTTAACACTGTTTTTCACATTCTTTATTCACAGAGGTCTTTATGTACATGTTTTACAATCACACATCCAGCAGGATAAATAGATCATTCAGTTCATTGTTTTTCATTTAACAAAGAAATGCATCACGGAGGAGAATGAAATGTCAAATAAAACATCTAACAGTCGTCGATGTGGAACATTTGAAGATAAAAAAAAAGGAGTGAAAGTGAAATAAAAATGTACGTTTGTATGAATTTACTGCATCAGATTGTCATATTTGACTTTATTTCATCACAAAAGCAGCACCGATGAGCAGAAACAGTGTATTTTGGCTCTAAATTGTGATTATTTTTCTGTTTATTTTCCCATCAGGCTGCAGGACGGAGGCCTTAAATCTCTAATTTAGACGCCGGATGAACGATTTCACAGTCGAGAGAAGAAATAAGCGAAGTTTGAGCGACTCGGTGAATCATAAACTTCACATCGCTTTAACGTTTAACCACCGACGTTTTCGCTGTTACTGTTTGAGGGCTCGACGACAAACGAGAGGAAAAACAAACAGCAGAAGACGTTTAACAAGAAATGAAAACATTTAAATGATCAGAAGATAAAGAGAAGTGGGTCCTGGTGAATATGAGTCAGTTCAGTTGTACATGGTCATGTGGAGCCACTGGAACCAATCAGAAAACAGAAAAAAAAAACTTTAAATTACTGCAAAAAAGTTGAATATAACTGCAGAAATGTGAGTATGCATGCAGTGTTTTGTCTCTAATGTTCTCAGTTCTCTGTTCAGAGTTTCTGTTCCAGTTTCAAGTCTAATATCACTTTACAACTCAGAATCACTTCCCTTTTTTTCTACTCTAGTCTCATTTTAGCTCACTTGTTGTATTTTTAACATCTCACCACCTTTCTGTTCAGCTCCGCATTTATTCTCATGTTTTGTCATTTTTTATGAGTAATATCTGGCTCAAGAATTTCCCCTGTGAGGTTGATAAACTTCAAAATAAATCAGTAAATAAATAAATAAATACATATGTTAATAGGGTAAAAGAGAATAGATAAATAAATAAAAGCAGAATTAAAGAACACATAAAAACAATGGGGGGAAGTAGTTGTAGTTGTAGTAATAGTAGTAGTAATAATAACAAAAATTATAATAAAAAATTACTACTACTACTACTACTACTACTACTACTACTACTACTAATACTAATACTACTACTACTAATACTAATAATAATAATAATAATAATAACAATAATAATAAATAATATGTACGTAGAGGAATAAAAAATACATATATTATGAGGGTAAAAGAGAATAGAAAAATAAATAAAATAAAAAACTACTAATGAAAATAAGAAGAGAAAGTAACAATAATAATAAAATCAGAACCAGGGAGGTCAGATATCTGCCTCGACCTGTCGGGGTGAGGGAGTGAACTGCAAACCTTTCTGTTTAATCTAACTTTTAATTCTCTATTTACTTTTTAATTATGCTTTGATGTCTTTTTTCATGTTGATTTTATGCTCCTTTTACACTTTTAATGTCTTGGTGTTGCAAGGAGGTTTAGAAACAAGCTTTTCTCTGGAAATTTTCCACAGTTCTGTTGAATAACCATTTCTCTGGAACACTGCGAACATCTGAAACGAGCTGCAGCATGTTAGAGTCACTATATCATCTCCACAATACCGTGAGATCTTCACCTTAACGTGTAAAGTGTCCTGAGGTGACCTGATGATGATGATTGTGAGTTTTACAGATAAAAGCGAGCTGAACTTTGCTCTGTTGTTGGCATCTTGGAGCCTCGTGTTCTGTGTTTCTGCAAAGTCAGGACAATTCAGTCCAGGACAATTCTCGACCTGCTTTTTAAAATTTAACAAATAAACGAAGGCTGAACAGACTCTGAGACGTTACAAGCACAAAACTGCACAAGGTGTTGTACAAATGACAACTACTGCCTCACTTTGTTCTATCTTTTAAAGTTCACCTGAAGTCATATTTGAAGAAAAGCTTCTTTCTTTGATAATTTCCCTGCGGTGTGTAAAGTGTAAAGAGCTTCCTACCTGTCTGTAGCTGATGGTGATGGTTCCCATCCCCACCATGTCGTACGCTTGGAATTTATCTGCAAAAGAAGAAAATAAAGGAGCAGAAAGATTCAGAAGATTCAGCAACAGAACAGTTTGAAGAATCTTGAGCCACTTTTCTGGTGATTTTTGTGGCTCATTTTAGCCGTCTCCATCTATCTACCTAAATCACTCTATAACTAGAAAAGCACTCAGAGCGCAGAACTCCGCCAAGGCGGCTCAGTTGTTGCATCATTTCCAACCGTGTTTTGGTTGAATTTTAGGGGTAAAAGTGTAAATATACCTTTAATGACATTATAGTCAATTGATTATCGCCTTTTTAGTCGAAAAGCCTAAAAAGAATCTTCTCAAAACAGCACAAACATGACTTCAGTCAGCATTAAAATGGACTGAATTGGAGATTATGAGCAAAATTCATGGCAGTATAACAGAAGCCAGCTGTGTATGAACACAGATTATAAATATAATCATTTGTAAAGCTCTCATCTTGTTGGACAGAAACATTTTTCCCTCATGATCGAACGTCATCTGTATGTTCTTATCTCCCTCTTCGTCTTTTTCCCACGACTCGCTCGTCATCCTCGGCTTCCTCTGAGGTTTTTAACTGATAATCAGCAGCAGAAAACGTCGGCTGGAATCATCCAGGATGTGATTTAAATGCGTTTGGGCTTTTTTTTCTTCCAGACCGGTCACTTACGGATCATACTCTCCAGCTTCATCAGCAGGTACAAGAATCCAGGATAGCTGATCGTCATGTCGGGTTCCGTGTATCTGAGTCCAACCAGCTGCATCACCAGATCGTCCACCATGATGCCTGATAGGTCGATCAATCACAGATAAATCAATACTGGACACAAATAAAATGATTAAAGCCTGGAAAAAATGCCTATGAATTTAAGGAGATTAAGTAGAACAAAAGAAAATAAAATGTAAAACTGTAAAAACAACAATGACAATAATAATAGAAACAAAAGTAAAAATAAATGGTAAAAATAGATAAAATAAATCAGTAAATAAATAAATAAATACATTAAAAGAGTAAAAGATAATAAGAATATCAGAACATCTAAATAAATAAGTAAATAAATACATATTAAAATGGTAAATGAGATTACACAAATAAAAAAAGCAAAAAAATACACATGAAAGTGTATAGTAAATAAATATACTACTACTACTACTACTACTACTACTACTACTAATAATAATAATAATAATAATAAATAAACAAATAAATAAAAACATGATAATAAACAAATAAAAATAATGATAATAAAAGCACTAAAAATGTCATATTAAACTAAAGAATATGAATAAGTAGAACAAACAAAAATAGAGAACAAAACCATAAAAAATGGTAAAAATAATATTATTAATAATAATAGAAAATAAATAAATACAAATAAAAGGTCCTTTTCAGGAAATAATTCTTTTAGAGCAGCTAAAATATAATGAAAATTTAGAAATAATAAAATATTTATATGTAATAAGCAATTTGAAAAACATACAGCACAGAAAATATGCAAAAATGTAGAATATGTACCAAAAAAATCGCTCACACTCTGAAATCTCCAAATAACATACAATTAAAAATAAGGTTGATGCTGTCTGATGCTTTAAAAACTTTAAAATGTGAATAAATAATTAAATCCCAGCTGTTATTTTTTACTCTGATCATGTGACAAACACAAAAATATAAATTCTCGATCTAATTAAAACATTAAAACTACATATAAATGACCAAATCTGCCATGTAGTTTAGTAAATGTAATTACTTCCACCTTTGTGAATGAATCCTGTTAAAAACCAGAGGAAGAATTGAAGAAAAGTGTTTTGGCTCCACCTGTTGGTCAGATTATTCACAACATGCATGAAGCCTGAAACCAGAATCCCCACATTTAACTAAAATAAATGCAGGTGTGAAAAGTTTAAAGACCAAATACCTATTTATTGATATTTATTTGTGTCCTACCTGCTGCCCTCAGAGCTGGAGACACCTCCTGATACTCCAGACGCTGAGTTTTGTTCTTGTCATAGAACAAGAAAATATCCTGATGAGAGATTTATCAAAGAAAAGTCATGAAAAACTGCAAACACACAAACATCTGGTGTGTTCAAGTCCAGTGGTGCATTTTAAATAAAATTATTTAAGCTAAACTGTAGCAAACACATGATATGAGCTAGTTTTATCATTCAATATTGATTATTAATGGATTTTTGTAGAAATTAAAAATTTTCCGATTACTAGTCCAAATAAAAACATAATGAAGGTTCTGTGGTTCAGGAAAAGAAAGAAAAAAAAGAAGAATATACTGCAAAATGTTTACTGTAATGCAAATAATTCTCAATTTTTGCTTTACTTTTGTGACTTGTGATAAAAATTTGGGTAACCTCAGTGTAAAACATGGGAGGTTTGTCCAACATTTTGAGTTAAAGCTTAAAAACAGCATGACAGTCGGTCAAAAGATGTTTAAAAATCTGCAATTTCACTTGAAGAGCAACTAAAAAGTGACTTGATTTACACAGAAATGCTAAAAACATCTCCTCTGTATAGTATGACACGCTAAACATGCATCTGTTTCTGGTTTCTGGTATGAAAAGCTTCATAATTTAGTAAAGCTAAAAGACACGTGTGCAGATGTTTGCATTCAGCTTCTATTTCCACTATTCTGTTGTTGTTGTTGTTGTGTTGATATTCTCACCGTCCACTTCCTGATCTTGTCCCACAGACTCAGAAACTCATCCCAGTTCAGCTGAGCGATGCCTTGACTCTGCAGAAATCCCTCGGGTCAAGGAAATTAGACGAGCAACCCTCAATGAACACAGTCAGAAACACTGCACAGACTCAGCTGATAAAAGACGTGTTTTAATTTAAGGACTGATAAACATCAGTGCATAAATAATATCAGGCTGGCAGCTGTAGTTTGATCTTTTAATGATTTCTACGGAAAAATTTCTTCTACTAGTGTGTCCTACTAGTGTAAAATATCGAGGACAAAGGTTCCTCGTAAATGGAGACTATTATAGATGTGATTTTTTTGTAACAGATGATGCTGATAGGGACAAATGTAGGTGATAATGAGTCTACTTGGGATCCGACTGTGATTGTTTTTAAATGAGCAACACGACGTTTTAACAAACGTACAGTTAGCTTCTATCATGTGGATACAGTGCAGCCTGTTTGATGTGCAGTTTAACATGTTGAACGCCGATGAAAGTAGTGACTGAATTCTTTTGCACAACTTTTATTTATCGTCAGTTTAAAATGTGGAACACCTGAACAGGGACTTGAACCCTGGACCCTCAGATTAAAAGTCAGATGCTCTACCCACTGAGCTATCCAGGCTCTGATAAACACACTTTGTGCAACCAAAATTGAGGAAAATATGTGAAAGTACACTGATTTATAGTAGACATAGCCGGAGAATTGGACTTGTAATAGGTTTTAGTCGGGCCTGGATAGCTCAGTCGGTAGAGCATCAGACTTTTAATCTGAGGGTCCAGGGTTCAAGTCCCTGTTCAGGCGAGAAAAGTTTTAATCTTAGGAAAAATCAAAGTTGTGCAAGACAGCTGAGTCAACATTCAAATCAATAAATTACAAGACATACAGGCTGCACTGAGCATCATATTTAAATATGCATTCATAGAAGCCATCTGTCAAACAGACATTTAATAAATATAAATTGAATCTAAATGCTTAATTCTCTGGATAATACCTACTATATATGTCAGTGTTTTGATTTGGTATGTGAGTATTCTGTGCTTGATTTTGGTTGTATACAACATAATCTTCAGAGCCTGGATAGCTCAGTCGGTAGAGCATCAGACTTTTAATCTGAGGGTCCAGGGTTCGAGTCCCTGTTCAGGCAATGTCAACTTTGAGATGCTTTAATCAAAATTTAAAGACAACAGTGTTGGATTACAAGCATAAGGATAGACTGTATGTGATCAACAGAAAACTGAATCTATGGATTAGTGGTAGACAGTAGCTAATTTTAGGCCATCCATTGATGTGACCTAAAAAAAGTCAAATGTAGAGATTTAGTTCCACATCTTTCCTGTTTCTTGAAGCTTTAAAGTGAAATATGTTGAATCTAGACCTGTCCGTCCGTCCGTCCGTCCGTCCATCCATCCATCTATCTATCTGCTGATGTTTACTTCCAGATATTAAACCTGTATCCCGTTCTTCTTTAAAGTCCTCTAACTGTCTTTAGTGGTGAACATGGACCTACTGATGTAAAGACTGATGCTCATAATCTTGTGTTTCTGCTGCAGATCTAGAGATAGTGTAAATGTATAATAGTAATGTAACTTCATAGAAAAGCTCAAAGAAAGCCTGTTTTCTAGTTCATCTCTCTGAACCTTCATATTAAAAACATTACGGTTACAATCCGATGAATTTTTGCTTGTTTGTCAGACGGAATTTGAAGAAAGTACAATAAAGAAAACAGTGGATATTAGCACGAGATTTGAGCATATAATGATCCCATACAGAGCCTGGATAGCTCAGTCGGTAGAGCATCAGACTTTTAATCTGAGGGTCCAGGGTTCAAGTCCCTGTTCAGGCAATGCAAGTTTTGAACTGAAAAACAAATAAATAAAAGTTGTGTAAGAGACTTACATTAACTGCTACTATGTCCTAAAGCATGTACTCTACATTAGTCTATATGTCAACTGCAAACGGGTGCAGCAAAGGATTTGTCACACTAGATTCTATCAGATTAGTCACTGTTGTTAAGGAGTAAATGACCGTAGTCCTTCATGCTTGGATCAAAAACTAAAGACAAGAAAACAGTGTTTTTTTTAGGTTAGCCACTGATGTTTAGAGTGGAAATTAGACTGGAATGAACGACTCTGTCAATGCAGAGATTTAGTTCCACATATTGAAGATCTTTTCTGTTTCTTGAAGCTTTAAAGTCAAAGACCTCTGACAGAAGCGCTGAATCTACTTATGTGATCTATCCATCCATCCATTGGAGACAGATGAAAAGTCTTCAGAGTCAACATACACAGCATCTACAATAAATAAGTCTAAAATAACAGGTGATAGGCAGAGGTAAAGCACGTACACCTACACTGAAATATACAGTAGATATTATCCCAGGATTTGAGTATATTGAACAAACCTTTCAGAGCCTGGATAGCTCAGTCGGTAGAGCATCAGACTTTTAATCTGAGGGTCCAGGGTTCAAGTCCCTGTTCAGGCAAAAAAAGTTTTAAGATGCTTGAATCACAAACTAAAGACGAGAAAGTTCAATCATGAGTCATACCAAAATCCAACACAACAAATATCCTGTGTACATTCATGTTCCTTATGGCTTCATTCAGACACCAGAGTAACAGGAAGAGCCACGGTACAGCATTTTTCATTTACAACAGAGCAGACAGCACATTTCCTGTCTTCTTGATGGGGATTATTTATAATTACATGCAGAAAATGTGTGCAGCTCTTTTCAAATTAACTCAGAGGAAAGACTCATACAAGCAGCCAGAAGCAGCAAACTGAAGTTCATCTCTAGTCAACGTCTTGGTGGACAGAAGCTTAAATCACATTCATTATTGGTGAGTGTCACACACCTGAGCTGTTAGAGTCGGATGTTTTTGGGTCAATGTTGATGCTGAAACTTAGAAAAAAATCACTTCACACAATTTGAAGTACTAAGAAGTGCATGTCTATATGTTAATGTGACAAACGCAGTTCAGAATTGAGCTGAAAGTGAAATGAAAATAGGTCCACCCTGGTAAAACAGCAGGCCTACAAGTTCAACTATCTTCAGTGCATGTCTGAAAGAGGGAGAAGTAACATGGAATAATGTTCGTTAGACTGTCCAGTATAGGAATCTGTGCACAAACTATGCCTTCCTGTGTAGGTGTATTGAACTTAAAACTCACATTGCCTGAACAGGGACTTGAACCCTGGACCCTCAGATTAAAAGTCTGATGCTCTACCGACTGAGCTACCCAGGCTCTAACAAGAGCCACTCTAGTTCTGCTGCTTCCCCGCAGTCTTTGAGCTCACAAATACTTATACCTTTAATCAGTAGATCGACGTTCAACCCTCCTGACAATCATGACTCTCAAGAAACAGGAAAGACCTTCTAACCCTTAGACACTCGTTCATTCATCAGTCTCATTTCCACTCTAAACATCAGTGGGGTAACCTAAAATAAACTGTTGTCCACTAAATCTCAGCAATAGTCACAGTTGTTTTTTGTGGTTCAGATTCAGTGTTCTTGTTGAATTTTGACTGAAGTCATGATTGAAAGTTCTTGTCTTTAGTTTATGATCCAAGCATGAAGGACTACGGTCATTTACTCAGTGACTAATCTGACATAAACTAGTGATTAAAATTCCTCAGCTGGAGCCAGATGTGGTCTACATATAGTGTAATGTAGGGCAGGACATAGTAGTCTTTTGATTTACAGTTTTTCTCAGTTGCTTTGGTACATTTCTCGAATCATCCTCGACATTCGCAAATCAGTAAAGCGCATTTCTCAAAACAATTCGTACAAATAGCAGAACACCATGGATTACCTGCAAAAGCCAGTCTCTTGCTCAAAATCCTCAGTTCATCTCTCAAAAGTAAATATGTGTCAATGAACATGTCAGTGGCATCAGAATGACCAGTCCTGGTGTCATTGTGTGGATCAGACAGTCAGACTGCTGAGTCATGTTGTCTTTATAACAGTGTTCTCTGGAGGGATGTTCTGATGGAAACTATGGCTAAAGTTCTGATGACAGTTATTGTAAATTGTAAGTTCCACCTTAGTGAATGTGGGAGATTGATTGCAAGAGACAGGACAAGATTCACATTTATGCTTTTACTGTTTGTGTTGTAATTTGTTGACAGACCACGTCATTGTGATACAGAAAGGAAAACAGCGCTGCATAGTGCAAAGAAAAAAACAAAAGTAGAAATGTGAACATGGGACAGTCTCCTCAGGGAAAACTGTACATGCAGCTGTAGGAATTACAGTTTAGTCTTCCTAAACCTCCTGACGTTCCCGTCTGTTGGACACAAATTCTCATCCTCATCATGAATATCTTCTCTTGTGTCTTTTAGTGATTTCAGAAAACTTTAACACTTCACACATTTCCCTTCATAGAGAAAGTCAAGATTCACCTGGGAGCAATTTCAGGGCAGATTTAGAAAAAAAGTCTAATGGAAATGTATAGAAACATCCTTGATATATTCTGACAACTTCTTCAACCATTTTGCATGTAAAGACTTATGCTATAAACTAATGCCTCAATGTTGTAGGGGGTGAGACTATTCAACACAGACCCATTAGAATACATTCTGATCAACATGACATAAACTATTGATAATGTAGGAAACAGCAGAGAATTGTACAGAATCATTTGCATGGATGAACCAAAGAATTTGCAACTTGTTCAAAGAAATGAGAAACTGCTTTTTTTGATGTGCACAAGTGACACAATGATGTGAAGATTAAACAAGTAGTTTTGAGAAATTCAATTCTGATCTGAGAAATGTACCAAAGCGACTGAGAAACACTGTAAATCTCTTGCATAACTTTTGTTTGTCATCATTCTAAAACTTGCACTGCCTGAACAGGGACTTGAACCCTGGACCCTCAGATTAAAAGTCTGATGCTCTACCGACTGAGCTATCCAGGCTCTGTACCTGAAACCTACATGCTCAAATCTCGTGCTAATATCTACTATATTCTTTATTGTACTAACTTCAAATTGTAGATGTATAGACAGACAGACAGAGACAGACAGACAGATCACATAAGTACATTCAACACTTCTGTCAGAGGTCATTTGGCTTTAAAGCTGCAAGAAACAGACAAAACCTCAATGTGGAACTAAATCTCTACCTTTGACTTTTAGGCAGAGTAGTCCACTCTCATTTATCTATTTTAAGTCTCATTTAATTTAAAATAAACCACTGTTGACTAAAAGTAAACCATAGTTGCAGCTGTTTTCTGTCAATCAGATGCAGTTTCTCTGTAGTTTTGCACTTTGACATGCTTGTGTTTGCACATTCTTGTCTTGAAGTTTTGATTTAGATATCTTGAAACTCATCTCACCTGAACAAGGACTTGAACCCTGACCCTCAGATTAAAAGTGGCTAAGGTTCTACTGACTGAGCTATCCAGGGCCTGAAAACAGCACTTTATCGCCTGAAAAGTGACACTATCCAGTTCTGCTGCTCTCCTGCCATCTTTACAGTCACAAATACTTACTCCTCTCATTACATTTTTTTCAGACATGATGCTATTATTATTTCAAGGATACATCCATGAGGACCACCAGACTCTTGCAGTGCTCCAGAGCCAAATACTTCTCACTGCCGGCGAGCACTGAACAAAACAGAAAATGTCATTAAGGGGCTATTTAACACGTGTTTTATGATGTAAAACAAGAGCTGTAAGTTTTGTGTAAAGGTGTTGTGAACTCCTCTGCCCACCTTGTTATGTTAATGAACCTGGAGATGACCTGTTTTCCCCAAAATGTAAATCTACCAACATCCTCTCTTTGTCACCGTCTCCAAAACCTGCTTTACAGCCGTAGTCCAAACATGTTACTCAGTGAAAAGGTCAAAAACAAACAATACTTAGTGTTGTTTCAGTGAGAAAGCTTCACTGCTGCATTCTGTACAAACTGTATATAAAAAACAAAGGTGACTCCTCCCTCCAGGCACTGAAAGGATTAACTTTCAGAAACGATGTTATGTTGAAATGCGAAACAAGACAGAACTAGTTTTGTAATCCACCCCTGAAAGCAGACAGACAATAAACTGACCTCCTCCCTGTATGGCCTCAGTCAGGAGGTTGTAGAGATGCAGCGGTTTGCAGAATCCCTTCTGAAGACGCAAAACAAGAAACATTCACAACACTAAACATTCAGCTTTAAGGGCACAGTTTACAGTTTTAGTATTGACGTGTTCAGAGCTGCAGTAGAAAAGTTCTGAGCTCACTTTTAACATAAAACAGCTGGTGAAGTGAATCCCACCTTGTTGCAGTGCTTCTTGAACAGCTGTCTGGTAGATTTAGGTGAAGGAAGAGCAACTTGGTGAGGAAATGAATGCTGCAGGGAGAAAACACAGAGTCTGACTTTAAAACCAAGCATCCACTGTCACTAACACATCCATAACCATGCAAATAATGGACTTTCTCATTTTATTTCAAGTAAAAATAAACCATCTTTGTCCACCTATTATCTAATCTCAGAAGAAACATCTATTTCTTTGTGTAAGAAGCACCTTTAAACTTGCCTGAACAGGGACTTCAACCCTCAGATTGAAAGCTTGATGCTCTATCTGAGCTATCCAGGCTTTGACAGTGTTTTATGTCGACCACAAAATGTGAACCTGCACTGATTTCTTATATACAGTAGATATTAGCCAGAGATTTGAGCTTGCAGAGCTGTTATACAGAGCCTGGATAGCTCAGTCGGTAGAGCATCAGACTTTTAATCTGAGGGTCCAGGGTTCAAGTCCCTGTTCAGGCGTCAGATGTTTTAAACTGACAATAAATAAAAGTCGTGTGACAGAGTTCAGCACAATAAACAACATGACATGCAAGCTGCACTGAACGTCAAATTGTATCCGCAGGACAGAAACTTGCTCAATTGACATTTAAAGATTAACCGTCAGTTTGACTTCACTGTACACTAAAGTAGAAATCAGCACCACAGATGATGTTTTTCACATTTCTGTGTGTAACAAGCACCTGAACAAGTCGACTGAACAGGGACTTTATGCCTGGACCATGACTTTCTAAGTATAGCAAACACTCTACAGACTGAAAACTTTTTCACAGGTAACACTGACTCAATGAACTACAGTATAATGATTTTTTGTCTAAAGGATATTGTAGGTAATAGTCTGAGATGTCAACAAGGTTGGATTTCCTTTGCAGAGCCTGGATAGCTCAGTTAGTAAGCATGAAGATGAACTAATGAAATGGGATTTTTAAATGTTTGTTGGAGCAACAGATTGTTTTACTATATGTGTAGTTAGTTTTGTGGTTCAGATACAGTGTGACGGTCAGTGCAGGATGTATGTCATGCAGTTTACTCAGCTCAATTGTAGCTCAATTCTTGAGATAATATCTCCTTCTTCATTCAGGGTTTTGATACAATAAATCATGTGCTTGATTTTGGTTGCATATAAAACACTTCTCAGAGCCCAGATACTTAGATTTCGGTTTCTTATTCAGGATTCAGGACTTTTCTGTATTTGAACACAGAAATGTATACAGTAGATATTATCCTGAGATCTGAGCACATAGATTTTGTGACTAGAGCCTGGATAGCTCAGTCGGTAGAGCATCAGACTTTTAATCTGAGAGTCCAGGATTCAAGTCCCTGTTCAGGTGACACAAACTTCAAGATGCTTGAATTGTAAACTTCCTGTGTCAACAATGCTTGGACTACAAACTAACATAATTCTATCAGCATCCATGTCACTGAGTAGAACAACCTACAAGATATGCAGTATGAGCTTGATGACATGTTTGTGACTCTACTTTATATCTTTAGAGATTAAATTTCCCCGCTGCGGGTTCAATAAAGGTTTAATTTATCTATCTATTAGTCACTGACACTGTGGGAATATACTAAGTATAGCCTAACAATAGCAGGTAAAACACACGACAGATTCAAAATCCTCAAAATTGGTGTAACATTCAGTACATAATGAAAGTTAGTAATCTCCTCCATTTGTTTTAGCTCCAGGAGTATAAACCAACTGTTTCAACTCAATAACAACTTGAATTTCCCTTGGGATTAGTAAAGTATCTATCTATCTATCTATCTATCTATCTATCTATCTATCTATCTATCTATCTATCTATCTATCTATCTATCTATCTATCTATCTATCTATCTATCTATCTATCTATCTATCTATCTATCTATCTATCTATCTATCTATCTATCTATCTATCTATCCATCTCTGTAATTAATTAACTTAAAGTGTAGAGGAATTAATGTTTGTTTAGTGTCTGTATTTGTAATGCCACTTCTAAATTGATCATTCCCTACACAGATAAACGTTTTTAGGTGCAGCCTACTTCAAATTGGTGAACATTTTGATAACTAATTTGAATAGTAATTGATTTAATTGGTGCCTACCTCTGTTACTGAAGAGTTTTCTTGTGGAGCTGGTTTCTGAGCTGGCCTGGAAAGAAAATATCCCAATATATTGGAGTCATTATGTTCAGAACCACAAATAAATCAAAAACATTCACTTCTCCTGACCTGCTGCTGTGTGCCCTTAATGATATAAACTCTACAATATTGATTTAGTTGGCGTTAACACACTATGACATCCCAGAATGACCTCCGTGACTCACGTGGCGGTGTTGCCCCGCTCGGTCAGCACCCGGAGGAGGAAATCTCCCTGCTGATTGGGCTCTGAGGTGGAGGGGACGATGATGTAACGACCGGGTGGAAGCGAGCCGCGAAGGACGACCTCCCGACGAGACGAGTACTGGGGGCTGCAGAGGATGGGGGGGCGGGCTCTCAGGTCGTTAGGCGACAGGTAGGTGTTCTTAGGATGGGCCTGGAGAGACGAGACGAGGTTAGAATATAAATACACAGTACAGACAGAGCACCAATGACCAAATTATGACGGCAGCACTCTGATACACACAACTAAATCCTTAGATTTCTCGTGCATTGAATGTCAAATGACCATTTTTTGACTGAAGCATCTTAAAACTTGCTTTACCTGAACAGGGACTTGAACCCTGGACCCTCAGATTAAAAGTCTGATGCTCTACCGACTGAGCTATCCAGGCCCTACGTGTGGAGTCGACATGCTCAAATCTCGAGATATTGTCTACTACATACTTCGGTGTGGGTATGTACAAGAAATCAGTGTATTTTGTGCTCAATTTTGGTTACACAAGATGCATTTTACAGGGCCTGGAGAGCTCAAATAGGTAAAGACTCAAGAGACTTGAGCGTTCACGTCCATGTTCAGACGAGACAAGTTTTAAGAGGCTTCTTACATCTTTAAACACTGACTTCTGCATAAGACAGTACAGCTACCTTTGGTCTACTATAGTACATCACAGTGAAGGTTTCTGGTCTGTAGTGTTCAATAGCGTTTGAAAAGTCTGATGCTCTATTCCACTATGCTCATTAAATGTTATATGCTAATATCTACTACATACATACATACTTCAAATTCACATCATACCGACACAATAACATTCTTGAATTTGCAGCATCAATGCACTAAATTGTGAGCGTGGAACTTTTAATGTAAAGGTTCAAGTTTCAGCGAGATGAACTATGAAACAAGCTAGACTTTGTTTGACCTTCATATGTTTAAACATGGTACTAAAGAGGTGACACTGAATATACCAACAGGCTAATTCAGTTTCTCATCAGTGTTCATGAGACATCCTCGCCTCAGAGCTGTTATTTTAAATTGTCTACTGTTTTAGTCGCTACCTATTGCTATATTTTGATCTGTCAGGTCAGCAGATCAATATTCATGATCCGTGAATGTGTCACGTTTTATGTCACGTGTCGAAAATACTTAATCTAGAATACAGACATTAACCTTCAAGAAGTACTTCAGGAATTAGGACGTCCTTTGCGGTGGAAAAGATTGAGTTCAGGATCACAGACAAGATGAAAAATAAATGGTAGTATAAAGTGCATGATACCAACTAAATAGTTTGCTTTGTTGAGTGTCAACACAGTTGATGACTTGTAAATTAACAATTCAAGCATCTTGAAACTTGTGTCGCCTGAACAGGGACTTGAACCCTGGACCCTCAGATTAAAAGTCTGATGCTCTACCGACTGAGCTATCCAGGCTCTGACAAATGCAACTTGTGCAACCAAAACTGAGGAAAATATGTGAAAGTACACTAATTTATAGTAGATATATCTAAATGTATACAGTCACCTTCATAACTATAAATGTTAATGGTGGTGAATTTTTCTCAGGAGAGACCTCAACACTGTATTATAAATACTTGATAAGTGGTGTTGTAGACTCCCTTCTCTGTTTAGAGATGGATGTTCTAGATAAGCTGAAGTTAACTGGTAGTGGCAGTTTCACAACCAATCCCACCTTGAGACATTGAGTCTTGGGTCATTATAGACAATTTAATAAATTATTGTCTTTTCAGTGTAGAGGATTGATGATATCTTATTGTTTTGTAGTTTCCATACAATATAGTGTAATATGCACCCTGTAGTTTTTGTTGCTTTCAACGTTGACTTAACTCTGTTGTACAACTTATCAGTTTAAAACTCTTCTCGCCTGAACAGGGACTTGAACCCTGGACCCTCAGATTAAAAGTCTGATGCTCTACCGACTGAGCTATCCAGGCTCTGTACAGCAAAACTAAATGCTCAAACCTTGGGCTATTATCTACTATATACTTTAGTGTAGGGGTGCAATAGATCACTGCACTGGGTTGCACAAAAAGCACCTTTCAGAGCCTGGATAGCTCAGATAGCTAATTCACTCCACAGGCTAAAATCAGTGTTCAAATAGAGAAAAGTCTTGAATCTTGAATAAGAAACTTACAACTAACCAAGTTATAAACAATGGGACACAGATATTGGTAAGCTAAGCACCTCAGTAAACAGCAACTGGATTTCTTTTATTGGTTCTTGAAGATCTGTATACATGTCTATATGCTTACTGCCACACTTCGCATCCTTGAAATTATTTAGATTGTTAATATTTAGAATATCTTAGATGTTTCACCTGTGTATGTATCTGTTTTCTCCAGAGCCAAGGCAACCAACCAACTATTACATGCCTCGGGGTGCAAATAGTTGTGAAAATGTCAAGTTTCCCAAGAACATCAACAATAATAAATGTTGTGAAAGTGCCAGATCAGGAATGACTCAGATTTACGTCTGACAAGCACGGTTACATTCTTGTATTTTGGTTTATGGGTTCAGAGAGGTGGCCAAGTTAGACACAGCCAGACTTTCTTTGAGTTCTTGTATAAACTTCAGTCATTCAAAACATGATACTCAATAAGAGACACTGAATAATCTCTGTAATAAATACCAATAGATCAACCAAGTTTTTGGTTTGAGAAGATATTTTACCGTCATCTAAAGGGCTTCTACAGTTCTGACTGGCTGGAGTCTCAGATGGAAACAGTCACGTCCAACTCAGATGGGTAACAACCCATTAACAACCCATTAACAACCCATTAACGACCCATTAATGACCCAAGACTGCCAAACCTCAGGTGTACTGGAGTTCTGTACTATGAAGGAGAACTTGAGGTTAGCAAGGTAACTTCAAGGTAAACTCTTTCTTTTTCTGGGCTTTTGCATGTAAAATATGTCACTCTGGTGCCAGTAAACCTGTGCATGTTTGCAACTGGTCACCTGTTGATAGTTCCAATGAACACGTGCATAGCCAATCCTGTGTTGACTTGCCAAGTTGATAACCAGCTTTGTAAGACTGTTTATCCCATATGTAGTTGTAACATAGATGTCTTCCTTTACTCCTAATAACTGGGCTATCCAGGCTCATGTTGGTGTCTCACGCCAACATCTACAATATACTCTTTTTGGCGCTCGAAAATGTGTAAGCCGAAGCACTTCAGTGAAAAGCAGCTGGACTTCTCTTTATGGCTCTAGAAGGTGTTTCACCTCTAATCAAAGAGAATTATTTTGGCGGTCTCAGATGTAAACAGTCAATCTCAATTTACATTGCTAATGGTCATGAGCGAAACAAGAGTCACATTGGGGTGTGAATGGTTTGAGATTTCCCAAGAACAACAAGGAATGACTCAAGATGTTAATGGTGGTGAAACTTTCTGAGGAGACGTCTCACAACACCGCATCAAAAGTATATTACAAGTGCTGTTGTAGACTCCCATCCTCTGTTCAGATGATGGCTTTTCCAGTTCAACAATGGTGACTCAAACCATCTGTTTATGTTATCCAGAATCTGAATTTGCCATACAGAGGACTGCTTTGTCTTGATTTTATCAGTTTCCAAAGCACTTCAGTAAAAAGCAGCCGGACTTCTCTTTATGGCTTCAGAAGGTGTTTCTCTAATCTAAGAGGACTCTTTTGCTTTCACTGACTGATTGAGAGTCTCAGATGTCAACAGTCACCTCCAACTCACATCACTAATGGATCATTAGTTAAACAATAGTCACCTTTGGGTGTGAATGGTTGGGGGTTTCCCAAGAATGACTCAAAATGTAAATTGTGGTAAAATTTCCTGAGGAGATGTCTCACAACACTGCATCATAAGTAGTACTACAGATTTCTTTCCAGTTTAACATTGGTGGCTCATGCAGACATGTCAAACAGATGACTATCCCACCTTGAGTTTGAAACTTGTATCGCCTGAACAAGGACTTGAACCCTGGCCCCTCAGATTAAGAGTCTGATGCTCTACCGACTGAGCTATCCAGGCTCTGTAAGTAAAATCAATATGCTGAAATCTCAGGACAATATTTACCATATATGTCAGCATCGTGGGACAATAAATCAGTATTTCATGCTCGATTTTGGTTGCACGTGAAGTGCCTATCAAAGCCTGGATAGCTCAGTTGGTAGAGCATCAGACTTTTAATCTGAGGGTCCAGGGTTCAAGTCCCTGTTCAGGTGACAGAAGTTCTAAACTGATGATAAATAAAAGCTGTGTCCTGTGTTAACGTTAAACTATGTGACATACTTAAAGCACATTGTTTAACAGAAACTAACTATGCATTTGTGATATCAGTCCACTCAAAAAGACATTTAGGAATTCATAGCCAGATTGAAGGTGTATCAATTATAAAATAGAGGTGGCTATTCCTGTGTAATACAGGTGTCTTCCTCCTCTCATAAACCATCTGTCTTCTCTAGCCAGACTAGGTGAACAGTTGGTTGTTCCCGACCGCCATGATCCCTGTGTGTGCTGTAGTGTCCTTGGGCAAGAAACTAACCAATACATTTTGCACTACTAGGACATGTTGGCTATAACTAATAAACCAAGACTCTCAGGTCTTGAGGTGTGAACAGCTGTCAGATCTCCAAAGTTTGTTTTGTGCAAAAAAACAAAACAAAAAAACCCCTCAACATAAAATGCGAACGGAAACTCATTTAGTTGAATTTACATTGAAATAAATGCTATCCCAAGATTTAAGCATAAAGAAGTGACGTATAGAGCCTGGATAGTTCAGTCAGTAGAGCATCAGAATTTTAATCTGAGGGTCCAGGGTTCAAGCAACCCAAGTTTAAAACAGATGCTAAATAAAAGTTGTGCTAAAGAACTACACGACTATTGTGTCAATAGTCCTCAGTATGTCATGTAGTTTCATGGGTTCAGTGTTTATGCAGGTATTGACTGAACTCTCTTACACAACTTTTATTTGTCATCAGCTTAAAACTTGCATTGCCTGAACAGGGACTTGAACCCTGGACCCTCAGATTAAAAGTCTGATGCTCTACCGACTGAGCTATCCAGGCTCTGTCAAGCAACATATATGCAACCAAAATCGAGCACGAACCACTACACTGATGGCATACTATATAGTAGGTATTGTCTTGAGATTTCAGCATATAGATTTCACATACAGAGCCTGGATAGCTCAGTCTCTGTTCAGGCGATCCAAGATTTAAACTGATGATAAATACATTTTGTGCTAAAGAATACAGTGACTTTTGTGTCTAGGTGTGCCTGCTTGACCTCTGCCTATCACATCTTATTTTAGACTTATTTATTGTAGATGCTGTGTACCATTGACACTGTTTGAAGACTTTTATTCTGGAGGTCCAGGTTTCAAGTCCTTGTTCAGATAAAACTAGTTTTAAGATCGTAAACACAACAAACTACCTTACATAGAGCTCTGAAACTCAAAGTTATCTCTATGTTTGTACCATGAACTCACTGCAGTAGCAGTTCTTAAATCAGTAGTTCAGTGTAATGTAAAGTACATCCTGTAGGACATAGTAGTAGTCTGTCGTGTTGATTTAAATCTGTCACACAACTTTTATTTGTCATCAGCTTAAAACTCACATCACCTGAACAGGGACTTGAACCCTGGACCCTCAGATTAAAAGTCTGATGCTCTACCGACTGAGCTATCCAGGCTCTTTCCAGGGAGTCTATATGCTCAAATCTGGGGATAATGTCTACTATATGCTTTATTTTTTTTACAGTAAATTTATGTTTTGCACTAATAGGACATATTTGCTCATTATGACCCAATGTGTCTCGAGGTGTGAACAGTTGCTGGAGTGAAACTTGTGGGTTTGCAGCTATGGTAAGCATAAAATCTGAATTTTCTGACTCTATTTTAACCCACTTTATCACCATGGTAACTGATGCTGTAGAGCTAACCTGGTCCAGAGTAGGTTAGGTTCAGTTTAGATTTATTTCGTCTGTCTTTAACTAAATCGTTTCTCATTGATTCTATATGAGCGACAGAGATTCTAAGATGAGGGAAAATGTTTTTTATCTGCAAACCTGCTGAGCTGTACGCTACTAGAACCACTGAACGAAGTACTGCAAACTGTATGCATGTCGTTGCCACAGAACCGACATGTATCCAGCTGGTGACGCACAAATGGTCCCAATGTGCTGATAAATAATACACAGATTAGGAAATTAGAAATATTAGAAAAAAGACTTTTTAACAGAGAAATGAAGACAACAGTAGACAGTTCTGTTATTTTACACACATCTCCTGTTATATAACATACAGACTAGGGGTGGGATGTGAATAAAAACTATCTAATTAATTAGAGGTTTTGTAATTAATTAATCGCAATTAATCGCATTTTTGTCAAATAGCAATATTTGCCGCAATAAGTAAAGTTTTTCTATTCAAATAGATTTTGGTTGACAACTGAATCGATGAATAGACATATACGTGAATTTAAACAACAAAAATGTTTGTTTATTTATATTTATCTGCATTATACATCTGTCTCCTACATTCACAGATTACTGCAAAGTGCAATTATAGCAATTATATTCAACATTTTAAGACTTTTTGTAAACTCAAGCATTTTCAACATCTTGAAAAGTGGTTTATTATGGGATGGCTACACCGTTAGCCTGTAGCAGGACCGTCATAGCTAACATTAGCTCTGGTGCTGAGGTGATGAGAAAATTCTTTGTTGCACAGTACCACACTTTTATCCAAGCTTCTGTCAAGAGTCAGAGGAAAGTAGGGGAGGAGGATGGGGGCACAAGCTGCAGAAAAGGGCCATGAGCTGGAACTGAACCCAAGCCACTGCATCAGGGACTACAGCCCCTGTTCAGGGGTCACCTGCTCAACTAGCTGAGCTATCTGGGCGCCTCCACACAACAGCACTTAGAAGTTTTGTTTCCACCCAACAAGCTCAATGCAGTCTATGATTAATTCATGGAAATGAACAAGTTAAAGTCCCAGCCCTAATACAGACATTTAAAAAGTGATTCTGTGATTGTTTAATCTTATTTGGTTTCCAATACGTCATTTAATTAATTACTAACTGACATCAAGTCTGTGTGTGTGTGTGTGTGTGTGTGTACCGGGTAAACGTGCAGGGCGATGGCCAGGTCGATGCCTCGACGTCTCTGGAATTTCTGCATCAGAGCCAGGACAAAGGAGCAGGTCTTCTTAGATCCTTCCGGGCAGCTGTCGACCTCCGACAGAATGAAGTAGAACTGAGGGTTCTTCGAAAAATAACCTGGACACAAACACACACACTTTAAGTGTGCCGTTACCTTCTTCTTATCCATCATAATCAGATCAACAGGGGCTTTTGTCTGAGTAGACTTACAAAAAATGAGACTAAATCTGACCACACCTTTACAGACAAACAGTGTTATAGTGATGTAATACTGCGTCCTTTGGCTCTACTCGGCTGTAACACAAATAAACTTGTCCAGACTTAATATGATCTGACACTAATCCCTGACATTGTATAAACAGACGAGACATAAATCAATGAGGAGGATTATTTATGACTGCAGCACCTGCAGTGATTTATATCGACAAATGTGCAAACAAATTCCAAATGACAGCAAATGTATGATATTCAGATAAAAGTTGCAGCAGCAAATCAGAGCTACCTCTGGGAACAGATTAGACAAAAGGCACTAATAATAGTAATAAAAGCTCGTTGCACAAGCGGCAAAGAAACATTTATCATCTTCTAAATCATCACCAGCATTGGAGGCATTATTTTAAAAAACAAGTGTATTACACATTAATGGTTATGTCTTTTAAAAAGTAATGCATTTAACTTATTTATTGTCAGTAGAAAGTATTTTTTTAAATCCTTCTTAATAGAGTACTTTAGTGTAACAGCGCATAATCGCCTGTTAACTATAGAATGTTAAATCTCACATATGCCCAGGTATGAGTATAGATCTTTATTTATTTACAAAATATTTTAGATTTATTAGTTTTTTGACCTTTATTGTTACTGTACAGCTGCAGACAACAACAAAACAAGATTATGGTTTTGCTCCCTGAGTTAGAATAGAATATAAGACAAGATAAAATAGAATCAAATAAATAATAAAATGCACAGAATAAGAAAATGTCTAAATAATATCTAGAAACAGGATGAGGTGGTGCAAAGAAAGGTGATTGGATTCATAGATATTTTTAGTTATTTTATTTTTATTGTGGTGTTTTACTGTGAAATATTTGTTGTGTTTTCATGGAAGCTTTGGCGATATTGTCCACAACTTTTTTGATGCCAATAAACTGAATAAAACTGAGTGAACCTTTACCTATTAGGGACATGCATGAGTGGGTCAAAAATGACCCGGTGAAGTCGTTATCTTTGTAATGAAAAGTTTCTATCATTTCATTTTCCAGCTATTCCTTAAATAACATGTTTTTGATGTCAGTCCATTTAAATTTTTATGCTACCTTTTAAACTTTTAAAGAAATTGTAATGTTTGTATTACTGCCCCAAGCTCTTTATCACTAATAATATCATACAAGAGGTGATGAAAGGACAGAGAGTAGGAATAACTGGAGGATAAGAGTGGGAAAATGACATTCTTCTATTGCTGTCTTCTTTTTCAATTATCAAAATGTTCAAAATCTGCTATAAAGTGAAAAATAAACATATTTCAAACATGAAATCCTTCTTGTGTGGACCAAAATATAATACAAACAACCATACAAATGATTATTCTCAATCAAAATTACAAAATAGCATACAAGCACATAGATTCGCATCATTTCTGACCCACTTATTGAAGAGTGTAGGGTTAGAATAAATAAATTATAAGCGGTGAAAGAAAAATGTTGTGGCAATTAGAAGAGAATCACAGTGACAAAACAAAGGTACTACCTGTAACTGAGTAGTAACTGTAAGATAATTTCTATACCATCCTCCTTTGTCTCACCGCTCTGTGCAGGGCCTCCCGCTGTGATGTTCGGCACCCAGCTCCCATGATGTATGATGCAGCACCACGGCGACACGCTGCAGCCTGATTTGCTGAGAGTTTCAGTCAGGTGACAAACCTCCATCATCTCGTAGTGTTGTCTGAAGTCTGACACCGACATCCTGACGGAGAAAAACAAGGTAGTGTGACCAACCAGTTCTTAGTGTTTGTAAAAAGTTCTCATCTTGTTTCATCTCATCTTTTCTTGTCCTATCTTACTTCACCTTATCTCATCGTATCTCTTCTCATCGTATTTTGTCCAATCTTATCTCATATTATCTCATCTTATCTTACCTTGTCATATCTTATCTCATCTCATCTTCTCTTGTCCTATCTTATTTCATCTCATCTTATATTTCATCGTATCTTGTCCTATCTCATCTCATACTATTTCATCTTATCTCATCTCATCTTATCTTATCTCATCGTATCTCATCTCATCTTATCTCATCTTTTCTTGTCCGATCTTATCTCATCTTGTCCTATCTTATATCTCATCTCATATTATTTCATCTTATCTTATCCTATCTTATCTTATCTCATCTTATCTTGTCCTATCTCATCTTATCTCATCTCATCTTTTCTTGTCCTATCTTATCTTATCTCATCTCATCTGATCTCACTTCTGATAAATAAGTGAACATATATTTCTTAATTTTACCATTAATCATTACATGATAAAATTCTGCATGAAATCTGACACCAACATCCTGATGGAGAAAAATAAGGCAAAGTGACCAACCAGTTCTTAGTGTTTTTAAAAAGAACTATGAGTTTGGGCCTTTGCACCACTCAGTCAGTATCCTCCTTGGTTTGTGTATCTTTGACAGACGAGAAAGTAACGTAAGAAAATCCGAAGCTAAGCCGACTTGTTTGCTCGGTGCCTTCTGCTGCCGTTCAGTTTTGTTTGCAGAAGGCGGACGTGGAGAGTCTTCAGCGGTGTTTGCTGCTGCTGCCTCACAACGATCAGAAACTCACCAGAACTCTCCATCTTCCCTCCTCACTCGGCCCAGTCGCTGCTGCTCCTCCACACTCACTGTGTTCCACTCTGGACTGAAATTACAAACACACAGGACAAAAGTTATAGTTTTATCTCAAAATGTACATAAATAAATTGTCCTACCTCACGCTGGTACAAAATAAATGCATTTAAATGTGTGCATCATGAATACTTTTGAGTACATTTATAGAAGAATCTCTGCCAAATCAATTAAATGTGTGCAATATTAACATTTTCAATACTAATAGAAGACTATATGCAACACTATTGTGTTTCTACTAATAGAGCAACCCTGTGAAATATCTTTATTTTTAGACATACAAAGAAATCTATACAATATCAACAGTTTTTCTGTATATTTCCTGTTTACTTTTTTCTATTGATGTCTCAATATTTTTGTACTACTTGCTGCTGTAACACTGCAAAGTTCCCCACTGTGGGATTATTAAAGCCTCATCTCATCCTATTGTATCTCATCTTAACTTGTTCTATCTTAACTTATCTCATCTCATCTCGCCCTATCTCATCTTATCTTTTCTTGTCCTATCTTATCTCATCTTGACTTGTTCTATCTTAACTTATCTCATCTCGCCCTATCTCATCTTATCTTTTCTTGTCCTATCTTATCTCATCTTGACTTGTTCTATCTTAATTTATCTCATCTTATCTTGCCCTATTTCATCTTATCTTTTCTGGTCCTATCTTATCTTATTTCATCTTTTCTTGTCCTATCTTACTGTATCTCATCTTATCTTGTCTCATCTTATTGTATCTCATATTATCTTGTTCAATCTTAACTTATCTCATCTCATCTTGCCCTATCTCATCTTATCTTTTCATGTCCCATCTTATCTTATTTCATCTCATCTAATCTTTTCTTGTCCTATCATATCTTATCTCATCGTATCTACTCTTTTCTTGTCTCATCTTATCATATCTCACTGTATCTTGTCCTGTCTCATCATATCTTGTCCTATATCAACCTATCTTATCTCATCTTATCTTATTTCATCTCATCTCATCCTATCTTATCTCATCTCATCTTATCTTGTTCTGACTTATCTCATCTTGTTCTGTCTTATCTCATCTCTTTTAGCTTGTCCTATCTTATCTCATCTTATCTTGTCCTGTCTTATCGTATTTCCTTTCATCTCATCTCATCTCATCTCATCTCATTTCATCTCATCTCATCTGATTAATGAGTGAATATATATTTCTTAATTTCACCTCTAAGAAAACAGCAGGTATTAAATAATTTGCTTTTTTTTCTTCATTACATGAAAAAATACTGTATGAAAACACAGATTACTGGTGCTATGATAACAATTCTACTCAAATTGATTTTGTCTGTAAGGCACCAATTCACAGCAAATATCACACTATAGCACTTCTCACACTAAAGTGTAGATTTTAATTAGAGAAACCCAACAACTCTGAAGTGATATCAGTGAAGATGCATTAAGTACTTTTAAATTAAAAACCCTAATTGTACTGAGAGTTGACAAGCTTGTGCATAAAAAGAAGTTTTAGCATTTTTTTTTGCCATAAATTCAGATAGTGAAGAAGAAAAATCACATTTTTCAACTACAATAGCTAGCGTGGTAGCTCCCTGTGGCAACTAATGATCATCATGCATTCACACAAATGCAACCAATTGTCATTTAATTTGCACACATTGAAAAAAAAGGTTTAATTTGGCACTATTTTGGTGCGTAGCCCTGTGATTTTAATAAGTACCAACCCTTTCAGGTCACTCCAGGGCCCCTGCCACTCTGTGTTGCCCCAAGGATTCATGATTCGCACCAAATCTACGATGCCGTGAGCCGTCTTTACCTGACAGGTGAGCAGAAGAACGAACAGAGAGAAGAAAAGGTCATGAAGGATCCTGTTTTTACAGCTTCACATTAACATAGTTGTGATCAGACTTCTGCTGCTACCAGGCACTAAACTATTATGGGAATCCACATGAGGCTTTTAACATGTTCAAACTGAATCTCAGCAGCTTTCTGGAGTTGTTTCAGGACAGTTACCTTCTCAACTGCAGTCAGAGAATAAGCATGTCGGTACATGATTCCCAGCTCGCTCTGCTGCTCCAGAGGACCCTAGAGGGAAAACATCCACCCACAGTCAGGACACAAGGAAAAGTACAAAATGACATGACTCATATATACAATAAACCTTCAATAGGCCCAGATATTGAAGGTGGAGGAACTTGTTGGGTCTAAACTAGACCCAACAAGTTCCTCCACCTGCTCCCTGCTAACCTTCTCACTCTACCTGCGTGTTGGCACAGTTGATCAGAGCTCCTTTAGCCAGCAGGTTTCTGAGGAACGCCGGCAAGTCTCTGGGCAGCGATCGGCACTTTCAAAACCTCCGTCACTCCACCGGTCATGTCGACCATCGCCTCGTGAGGGAATCCCATGTCCAGAGCTCTGTAGCCGCCTTTCAGCCTGAGATGAAAACACATGGGAGGTGGTGAATTTCTTTGATTAACTAATGAACTAAATTGACAAGAATTTGTCTTTTAGGGAGCACATTCAGTAAATGGTAAAAAAACCCTGAAACTCATGTACTCTGTCAAGGAACGCAGTGGAGTTATGTGACGATCACCGTTGGTTTGTCTGTCTGTCTGTCTGTTAGCAACATTACTCAAAAACGGACTAACAGATTTGGATGAGATTTTCAGGGAAGGTCAGAAATGACTCAAGGACCAAGTGATTAGATTTTGGCAGTGATGCGGCTTATAGTCTGTATCCACAGCTTTGTTAAAGATTTCTGTATCATTGTGAGATAGCAGGGCTGTACAGTGGCGTAGTGGTTAGCGCTTTCGCCTTGCAGCGAGAAGGTCCCTGGTTCGCGTCCCGGCTTTCCCGGGATCTTTCTGCATGGAGTTTGCATGTTCTCCCTGTGCATGCGTGGGTTTTCTCCGGGTACTCCGGCTTCCTCCCACAGTCCAAAAACATGCTAAGGTTAATTGATTACTCTAAATTGCCCGTAGGTGTGAATGTGTGAGTGGTTGTGTGTCTTTGTGTGTAGCCCTGCGACAGACTGGCGACCTGTCTAGGGTGTCCCCTGCCTTCGCCCGAGTCAGCTGGGATAGGCTCCAGCCCCCTCCGCGACCCTAGTGAGGATTAAGCGGTGTATAGATAATGGATGGATGGATGGATGTGAGATAGCAGCACAGCATCACTGTAACCATGACAACAAGTGAACACTACGTCAGCTGCCTGCTGACGATCATGACTGTGATCCTACTACAAATCCACCGTTGTGGACTTATCAGGACTTATCCATCAGAAATGATACAAGGAACAACTGATTCAATTGTGGGGGTGTTTCTGAGTCCCATCAATTCCTGTCGCCTGCTACATATTTAGCTCACGGTATCCGTACATAACATACACAGGCATAACACACGCCTGAGCTCAGCGTAAGGTCATCTTGTTGGTGGGTACATCTATATTAAATGGCCACATTGTATTTTGCCATGATTTCTGATCATCAATAACTAACAAAAAAATGCTGCATTTCATGCCATATGGGGGAATGAGCAGCCTTGGTGGAGTGCTGTGCTCTCTGACTGCTTTTCTTGTTAGGATATTACAACAGAAACAAGTTTTGCTTTTCTTTTTGTGTGAAATTGGTGGAAACAACCTTTTTGCCTGTTGCTGACTATGGACATGTGTTGTATATGAAGGCTTCTGCTAATTGTGCTAGCATGCTTAATAGTATCCACCATGTGGTCCCTTTATCTATTCTAAAGTTAACTGGACATCTTTAAGTGCCTGACGCCTCAGTCATTGGTGTTTATTTACAGAATCATTCTGGGTATTGTTCCTTCCTATTTTTCTTGTCTTTTAACTAGGAAACATGGAAGTTCCAATCTCCGATTGATGGATAGCAGTTTTTTAAAATGAAGATAACATTAAATTAATCAGAAATCTAATCTAGACATTGTTAATGTGGTAAATGACTATTGTAGCTGGAAACAGCTGATTTTTAGTGGAATATCTCCATAGAGGTACAGAGGAACATTTCCAGCAACCATCACTCCTGTGTTCTAATGCTACATTGTGTTAGCTAATGGTGTTGAAAGGCTCATTGATGATTAGAAAACCCTTGTGCAATTATGTTAGCACATGAATAAAAGTGTGAGTTTTCATGGAAAACACGAATTTAATTCTGTTCTTGGTATGAAAACACTGCTGCATTGTGAGATATGAGCTGCTCCGTTATTTAGCTAATAGAAAAAGGACAACAACAAACTCCATGTAACCACAAAGGGAATTCAAATCAGTAGTTTGTTCTGTCTTAATGGAGGAAGCCTGCTGATTTAGTCCAGGAAAGTGTCCTCAAAATAACGTTAAAGTGCTTCTTTGACTGAAGTAAACAGAAGTTCCTGCTAGTGAATGTAATTGCAGTTTTATTACTACATTTGTGGCATTTTAACACCATTTTCCTCTGGTATTAATCAATAATGAACCGGTTTGAAAGCAGATTTTCTAGTTTTGAGGTCATCTGAGCTCACCTGGTCCCTATAGCGATAATGTGCAGCAGCCTGATAAACTTCATTTCTGAAATCTTTCCAGTAAACACAATAAAAACTTTATTCCGATTGTGTCACCACAGAAGCTTTACAGTTTAATTAGAAGGATCTGCTTCACTCTGATCTGATAATTTAAAAGAATTTGAAATATTCTTTGAAGCGGCCGTTGGAAAACTGCCACAATTCATAGCTTCTAATTAAACTCACTGACTGACCGACAGGGACTCACTTGGCGTAGGCTTTTTCCAGCAGCGAGCTCCAGAACTCGTGTTTCTCCGGAGAGCTGAGGTAGATCAGATTGTTGTTCTGAGTGGGCAGCAGGTCATCGATCCTCACCTCCTCCCACTGACCGTACTGCCAGAACTACACAGAGAGAGACACTTCCTGTCAATAATCAATCAATAAATCCATCAGAATGTATTTATACAGCAAAAAAAAATGGTTTGCAGATTGAAAGAATTAAAATGCAGCAAAAATAATACAAACAATGACCAAGATCATGTCATAAATGCAGCATTCAATAACAAAAGAGTTGATTAATTGAGGAAACAATATCCTGAATAATGTATGTAATGAGGAAACAACAGATGAAATTAAACAAGACAAAATAAAATAAAATTAAATTAAATCAAATTTAATTTAATTTAGTCATGGATAAAAAGAAAATATTCAAATTAAAATGAATAAAATAAGATAAATACTAAATACTTAATAAAAATAAATAAAAACATGAATTGAAGACAAGAAAAAGAAAATAAACAAATTAAATGCAATTAAAGCAAAAAATAACAACAATTAAAAATAAAAAAAATAGAAACAACAGATGAAATCAAATAAAACAAATAAAATAAAAACATGAATTAAAAATGAGAAAATACTAATATTAGAATGAATAAAATAAAAATAAATAAAATGAATAATTAAAAATTAATAGAATGCAATTAGGAAACAACAGATGAAATGAAAAAAACAAAATAAAAATTAATAAAATTTTAAAATTATTAAAACAGAAAATAAAATTCTAATCTTAAAATTAGAATGAATAAAATAAATAAAATAATACATAATGAGAAATAAAATAAAAATATAAATTAAAAAACAAGAAAAGGAAAATATAAAAAATTAAATTCAAATTAAATAAAATGAAATGAAAAATTAAGATAATAATAATCAAAACTTAAACAAAAAGTAAATACAATGCAATGAGGAAACGACAGATTAAATAAAATAAAAATGAATAAAATAAAATATATGAATAAAAGAGAAAATATTACAATCAGAATGAATAAAATAAAATAAATGCATAAAAAAATTTTAATAAAAATATGAATTAAAAACAAGAAAAAATAAATTAAATAAAATTAAATAAAAAATAAAGAAAATAACAAATACAATTACATTTTAAAATTAAATATAATATTTAGATAGGTAAAGCATAAAAAAGTAAATAGAATAAGAAAAAATACTTTTTTAAAATAAACATTGCAATGAATAGTTTAAAACATGAAAATAAGTGAATAAATAGAGCGATCAGTTAATTAAAACATTTCTAGAACACAAAATAAATAAATATCATCCATCAAATCAATCAAAAGCCGGGCTATAAAGGTAAATCTTGCTTTTAAAAACATCGACACTTTCCACTGCTGTTCCAAAAACATGGATCATAGTCGCAAAATTCTGCCTCTCTTGTGGATTTTAGTTTAGAGTTTTTGGTTTAAAGTAAAGGCCACCAAAGCAAATGCAAAGGACCAAGACCATTAACAGCTTCATAAACCAATGAAAAGATCTTAAGTCCTAAAATCAACAGATAATCAGTACAGAGACTTGAAAATTGGTGTAATATGGTCTTCTTCTACAGAAACCAATCGGGCATGGAATAAAAACACATATTAATGTCTCTGTATTTGCTTTAAAAGAGGACTGGTCTTGGTTTTATTTTTATATTACGTGAAGCTGCTGATCTTCTGCTTTCACCGGCTTTTCAAAGGTCACAAAGAGTCACTGTCAACACTTGTCATAATGCAGAAACCGTATCTAAACAAACACCTTCAATGTTAAAAGAAGGAGTTCACTTTAAGCTGTTGACTGTGATCCTGTTCAGACGGAGAGTTCAACCTGAAGGAAGAAGGCAGCAGCAGCAGCAGCATTCAGAGCAGAGTTCAGGCGTTTACCCTGAAGGTGAAGCTGCCGTTGTATCCGTCCTGGAAGTTCTGCTCCAGAGGCACGACTTTCTTCAGCAGAGATCGATGCACCGAGAGAGAAGCGATGGCAGAAAGTAACCAGCAGTCATCTGGAAACGAGGTAGAGGCAGGAAGAGGCAACATTAAGGTCATTTATTGCCACTAAACCCTATTGCCATCTAAATGTGCTGCTATCTCCGGTTAAATTTGATAAAACTGCTGCCTGAATGCACTTGTAATTACACATCTAGACCTGTTTTCCTTTAAAAACAGGATTTTTCTTGCATGGACACCTTTTTTCCACCCCTTCCAAAGTGGATTCAGTCAATCACTGGCATCAAAATGATAAAAATTTAGTTTTGGTAGCTGTGGTTTCACCTACTTCATCATAATATGTGTTTTTGCTCATCAAATCATCAGAAATAACAGAAAATGCACAGATTATTCCCAAATAAGATAAAAATGACTCACTGCCTTCACTGTGCATGGATTGACCATGTATTATGTGATGTTTCTGAGCAGGAAAACCCTGAATGAGGAGTGATTTATGAGCTCTACGAGGCTGCCAGCAGCATGTGTCATCCTTCATCAGCTGCAGGTACATCAGGTTTTATTCATGCAGATGTTGATCCGTCACAGCTGCTCTGATGCTGCTGGTTTACGCTCTATGATAATCTTATTTTCTAAGAGTTTACAGACTGTAAGTGATGCTGCACAAGGTATTAACTCTCTGATTATAATTTTAGCCATCTTTTATGACAAACATACATAATATAGGTGTAATTACTGAAGTTGCTGTCATATATATGTGAAAGAAGTGCATTGTGGGAGACTTCAGGAGCTTCGTACTCACTGAGTTTTCCCTGACAGATGTCCAGCCGAGTAGCTCCGTCCACGATGAACTGAGGTGAAGGACAGAGTTCCTGCAAACGGCAGCGAAGAAAAGAGATGAAAGCAGTCGGATGGTGACAAGTGAAAGCAGATTTAACGTGTCTGAGCAGGAGGCCAACAGGGAGATGCAGCTAATTATTTAAACATCAGATAAACGTGGCAGAAACTTGGCACAGCGAGGCTCTTTATGAAGGAGCAGCATGAAGGTGGAGTCTGATAACGTCACAGAGGAGGACAGGGTGTGAAGACGTAGGATTAATGAAAATATTTGATAATAAATTGCATCAGAAGTTTCAGTTTTTGCAGGTTTGTCGTATAAAACTGTGTGTATTCATGTTAACAAACCTGCAACAGAGTGTGTTTTGTTCCTCTTATTGTAGCGCTGCAACAAATAAGGTGCAAAAGAAGCGACACAAAAGAAATGACGTAACATTTTATAGCGTGTCTGAGTCGACAAACAGGATGTGTGTTTTATTAATGCTGACTGGCTGCACAGTAACGTGTCAAACTACATCAGCAAACACCAGGATTCACAGCACAGATAATAACCTGGAAGTCTTTTAGCAGGGAGGAGTTTTCTGTCACTATGTAACATCAGCTGAGAACATCGTTCTACCTCCTGAAATGAGTTTTCTCAACTTGTGTGTCCTTGTTTTGACCTCAGTGTCCTTCTGGAGATCTTTCTTTCTTTCTTTCAGCCTGTAACTCATCCAGGTTCAAACACTGACAGCTGTAACTAAATAAATAGCTGATAAATTCAGATTAAATTAAACCTGCAAAGCTGTAAATATGAATCGATTAGTTGTCAACTACTAAATTAATCTGCAACTTTTTTTTTAACTATACAATTCTTTTATTCCAGCCTTGTAAATTGAAATATTTTCTGGTTTCTTTCCTCCTCTGTGACGGTAAACTGAGAATCTTTGTGTTGTGGACAAAACAAGACATTTCTCATCTTTTGTTTTGCCAAAAACTGATTGATATTTTTCACAATTTTCTGGCAATTTAGACCAAAAACTAATCGATTAATCCAGAAAATAATCAACAGATGATTAGTTGCAGCCCTAATTGGATAAGAAAGCATTTACAGTTTTTCTCAGTTGCTTTGGTGCATTTCTTGAATCATCCTCAACATTTGTAAATCAGTAAAGCGCATTTCTCAAAATAATTCGTACAAATAGCAGAACACCATGGATTACCTGCAAAAGCCAGTCTCTTGCTCAAAATCCTCAGTTCATCTCTCAAAAGTAAATATGTGTCAATGAACATGTCAGTGGCATCAGAATGACCAGTCCTGGTGTCATTGTGTGGATCAGACAGTCAGATTGCTGAGTCATGTTGTCTTTATAACAGTGTTCTCTGGAGGGATGTTCTGATGGAAACTATGGATAAAGTTTTGATGACAGTTAGTGTAAATTATAAGTTCCACCTTAGTGAATGTGGGAGATTGATTGCAAGAGACTGGACAAGATTCACATTTATGCTTTTACTGTTTGTGTTGTAATTTGTTGACAGACCACGTCATTGTGATACAGAAAGGAAAACAGCGCTGCATAGTGCAAAGAAAAAAACAAAAGTAGAAATGTGAACATGGGACAGTCTCCTCAGGGAAAACTGTACATGCAGCTGTAGGAATTACAGTTTAGTCTTCCTAAACCTCCTGACGTTCCCGTCTGTTGGACACAAATTCTCATCCTCATCATGAATATCTTCTCTTGTGTCTTTTAGCGATTTCAGAAAACTAACACTTCACACATTTCCCTTCAGAGAGAAAGTCAAGATTCACCTGGGAGCAATTTACCAGTTCAGGGCAGATTTAGAAAAAAAGTCTAATGGAAAAGTATAGAAACATCCTTGATATATTCTGACAACTTCTTAAACCATTTTGCATGTAAAGACTTATGCTATAAACTAATGCCTCAATGTTGTAGGGGGTGAGACTATTCAACAGAGACCCATTAGAATACATTTAGATCAACATGACATAAACTATTGATAATGTAGGAAACAGCAGAGAATCGTACAGAATCATTTGCATGGATGAACCAAAGAATTTGCAACTTGTTCAAAGAAATGAGAAACTGTTTTTTTGATGTGCACAAGTAACACAATGATGTGGAGATTGAACAAGAAGTTTTGGGAATTTCAATTCTGATCTGAGAAATGAACCAAAGCAACTGAGAAACACTGTAAACTGCACCATTTTATTCACATTGATTTTTCCTGATTAATTTTCCTTGAATTATATAAACTAAACAGACTGACCTCTGCTCTCATATTTATCCCAGATTTGCTCAACATATTTGTACAAAATCCACCTAAATACACTAAAATCATCATATTTCTTAATAAAAATTCCAGTCTCATTCCAGCTAAAAGCCTGTAAGTCATCCAGATTCAAACGCTGACAGCAGATAAATTCACATTAAATGGAAATCTGCCAGCTGTGGATGACACACACCAAGAAGCTCTTTACATAATGTTTGAATTACTTGCTTGCTGATACACCAGACTTGAAACAGCAGCTGAAAGCAAAGTTTAACTCATATATTTATATTTATGATGCTTGATTTTAAATTAAATGTTGAATTTCGAGTAAAAAGTTGGTAATTGATGACGAAGAACAAGAGAAGAGGATTTGTTCGTGTTAGCCCTCGTGTCGTCCTGCGGGTCAAATTGATCCGTTTTAAAATTTGAAAATGTGTAAAATATATACATTTTCACAGTGAAACTTCTGATGTCCACATTTTCAACATTTTTGGGAAATTTTTGAAATTTTTTTGGTGGAAAAAAAAGAAATGTTTAAAAAAGGTTTCTTAAGAACATTCACATAAATATCAACCAAAATCCAGCAAATTTCGCTGGATTTTGGTTGATTTTTATTTGAATGTTCTTGAAGAAAATATTCAAAGTTTTACTGATATATATGGAATCACTTTAGATATTTTTAGGATTTTTTTGGAAGATTTTTACTCATTTTTTGAAAATATTTACAATAATTTTCTTGCCAAATTTGAGCGACTTTTTAAAATAAGACATTTTAAGGAAATTTTTGGGGAATTTTCTTCCCAAAGCTTTTGTAAATTTTCCAAAATTTCTGTGCAGATCTGCGTCATTTTCTTTAAAATGCCAGACAGTGCAGTGTCCCGGCTGGAAAACGGCGCTCTTTTCTAGTTTTTTATTGCTTTATGGAAGCAACGGTGAAGAAAGTCAACTGGAGGAAAGTGAAACAAACACAGAGGCTAAAGGTTATCAGTTAAACAGCTTTTATGATACATCCGACCTTCGTGAATCTGAAAGCTTCCATTGTTTAGGTCTGTGTGTCAGACAGGTTTAAATATTAATAAATGACTGTAAAAACAGCCAAATTTTAACAATAATGCTGTAAAATAGGGTTAAATACTAATATATTTACACGTATTCTTACTTTTTTTTTACATTAAGTTAAATATTTTACTTGGTTTCTAAAAGATATTTAAAGTACTGTAATATGTCGTACATGGCTGCCTTTGGATACATTTTCCTGATACATAAAAACAATTCTTTTTCCTTTATTATTTTCGTAGAAAGTGGAATTTTTTAACAGATTTGGTCGACCTCAACTCTAGATCTTTACTATTAAATTGTTATTTATGTTATATGTCAGCAATTTGTAGCAAAGTTTAGACATTTTAAAGAAGAACAACTTAAATACACTGTATTATTGGAAAGTCTAGCTATAGTATTGAACCATAAAGAAAATAATGGAGAATTTTCTGACTAAAGTGGATATTTCAGTGAGTTTTAATGGATTTTTCTTTTAATTTAATGCTGAGATTGTTTCGTTTGACGTGTTTTTAGACAGCTCAGGTGGTGTGTGAATAGCAGCGGCAGGTTTTTCTCTTCTCCCATTGTGTCCGCCCTCATTCATTCATTCATTCATTCATTCATTCATTCATTCATTCATTCATTCATTCATTCATTCATTCATTCATTCATTCACAGAGCAGAGAATATTCCAGTATAATGCAGAGTGAAAGGACAGAGGCTGTTTATTTCCCTCCTGTTGCCCTGCAGCCTTTTGTGTTCATTATATCTGCATGTGAATCGTCTGAAACACGCCCTGTAACTGTACAAAGGTACAGACATAAAACAGCTGCTTCACATCTGGCACCGGGACACAGCTGGTTATTAGAAATGTTAAGAATGGAGCACAGAGATCCAACAAGAGCAAATTTAACGAGCAGTTTTCAACAGTTTTGTGCACCTAAGGGCTGTTAAATTTAGTTTTAAGCCTCCAAAAGAAGCTTTTAACGTAATAGTGAGTTTAAAGTTAACATAAGTTGTATTTTTTTCAAAGTTTTAAACAGTTTCTTCTGTTTAATATCATAAAAAGACACAAAAAGCCCAATAAAGTGTGTCTCAGTGGTCTCAGTATCAAGTTTATCAAATGTTTTTTGTCTCATTTCTTGTCGTTTTCAATCTTTTTGTTGTTTTTTTTGTCATTTTTTTGTCATTTTCAAGCCTTTTGTTGCTTTTTTGTCTCTTTTTTGCTACTTTTAATCTTTTTGTTGCTTTTTTGTCTCATTTTTTGTCATTTTTAATCTTTTTGTTGTTTTTTGTCTATTTTTTAGGCATTTTCAATCTTTTTTGTCTCATTTGTTGTCATTTTCAATCTTTTACTTGCTTTTTGTCTCTTTTTTTTGGCATTTTCAATCTTTTTGTTGCTTTTTAGTAATTTTCAATTTTTTGCTGCTTTTTTGTCTAATTTTTTTTGCCATTTTCAATCGTTTTATTACATTTTGTCTCATTTTTTTTGCTATTTTTAATCTTTTTGTTGCTTTTTTTGTCTCATTTTCTGTCATTTTGTTGTTGTGTTCAGAAAATCTACACACTCCTCACTGTGTTTTTAACCTCTACAGTGTAAAAATGTTTTTCACTAATGAATGATTTAGTCTTTTATATGTTCTTTATAGTACCTTTCAACCATGCATACTGTTTCTGAATAGCACTGAGTCAAAAATAATACAGTATTTTATGGGATTCGTGGATTTTATGTATGAGCAGGCCTCCATTTGGTGATTAACGCCAGAAACAGGGAAGTTTATTTGCAGAAATAATACATTTTTCCCATGAAAAAAAGCCATATAAAGCTAAATTCTATTTTGTGCCCCTCAGTATTTCTCTTAATACACCAATAAATTTATCTGACAGCTGCAGCTACTTGGCAGATGAGAAATTCACCTGCAGAAACACGTGATAAGCTCATAAAATATTACAAATACGACCATAAATGTGTCTGTATAACAGCTGTGGTGAAAAAGTGCCCATAACTTGGACTAAATAAAGACATATCGCCCTGTAAAAATACGCAATAATTCACAGGTTCTTCCTTCCTGCTGCCGTCAGACTTTATAAACAGCTTCCTCTAATAAAAAAACTGACATATTTCACTCTGCTGCAGTATAAATGCATTTAAATCTGTGTGTTATTAATAATTTGTACATTTAAAATATTATGTAGAATACAGTTTTTCTACCTACAGAAGCATATTTGTGCAAGATCTACGTACAGAATAACACTGTGCAGTAGCGATATGTTCTGCATTCAAAAGAATCTAATGTGTATTTCTTGTTTTTTTTTCCAACTTTCTATTTGTTTTGCATCATCCCCTTTTGCTGCTAAAATATTGCAAATTTAATTAATATAGGACTGTTTTATCTTGTGCTCACTCAAGTGAAAGTAGAAAAAAAAAAACTTAACATGCCAAAAGTGAAAGCAGCTGCAGGGAAGTGTGTCATTATGTAATACTATCGCAATATTTGAACGTTATTTTTGTGTGATTTGAAGAGATTAAGCAGATTTTATTAATCTTTTTAGCCTCCACTGCTGGATTTTGTATTCCATTATTAAATAGAGTTCTAATTTGCTAAATAAATAGTAGGAAGAGCTGCAAAGTGAATAGTGGAGTAAAATGTGCAGCAGTTACCATTAAAATCTGGTGGAGCAGAAATACAAATTATATAGCAGGCTTAAGTAAAGTATGAATACTTTAAAACTGTAATAAAGTGCATCAATTTAGTTAATACACGTAGCTAATTTCCTGTTATAGCATTATAAGAACATAATAGTGAGTTTAAAGTTAGTTTAAGGTGTTTGTTTCTCTTTTTACTCATTTCCTGACAGTTTCTTCTGTTGAACTTCTAATGAAGGCATAAAAAGTGGAATAAAGTGTTTCTCAGTGGTCTTAAAATCAAGTTTACAGTAAATCTAAGCACTAATTGCTGCATTTTTAATCAGTACAGTACACTGTAATGCTGGAAATGTCTCCAAGTGATGAGTATCAGTAGTTCTTTCGAGACGCTTAAATTATGCTGTCCTGGATCAGTTTGCTTTGGTAATTTTCCACTAAATTTTCTCCACTGTATTCCATAATTAGATTTTATGCTTTAAGCTGCTCAATAAATAGCAGGAAGAGTTGTAATCTGAACAGTGGAGTAAAATGTGCAGCAGTAACCTTTAAAATGTGGTGGAGCAAAATATTTATAAATACAGTATAATTACTTTAAAAATGTGGTAAAGTGCATTAATTAATTAACTGCATGTATTTAATTCCACTATCTCCACCTGCAGCAGCAACAGAGAGAAGAAGGCTGACAACCTTTAACCCTCGACTCGTCCTGCGGGTCAAACTGACCTGTTTTAAACTTTGAAAATGTGGGGGGAAAAATATATTTTCACAGTGAAACTTCTGATGTCCACATTTTCAACATTTTTGGGAAATTTTTGAAAATTTTTTGGTGGAAAAAAAGAAATGTTAAAAATGTTTCTTTAAGAACATTCACAAAAAATCAACCAAAATCCAGCGAATTTCGCTGGATTTTGGTTGATGTTTTGTGAATCAACCAAGTGAAAGAAAATATAGGTTTTACTGATATATATGGAATCACTTCAGAAATTTTTAGGATTTTTTTTTTGGAAGATTTTTACTCATTTTAAAAAAATTTTTACAAGAATTTTCTTGCCAAATTTGGGGGGGGGGGGGGGGGGCGCGGGGGGGGAGATAAAACTTTTAAGGGAAACTTTTAAGGAATTATTTGAATTTTTTTCCTGAAAGTTTTGCAAAGTTTCAGAAATTTGGGGATTTTTTTTGCAGAATTTTTGGATTTTTTTTTCAGACAAGGAAACACTATTTTTTGGTGCACCAGGAGGGTTTAAACCGTGGTAAAGTGCATTAATTAATTAACTGCAACGCTTTAAGGCTAATGCTTCATATTTTAGTTTTCAGTGTTGCTGTTTTTCAGTATTCACATCAGATGAGGCGTTAAAAGTTCAGTTCCTACCGTCGGTCTCTTCCACCGGACACCGGACTGCATCTCCAGCTCTCCCAGCGGGAAGTGGTAGTCCACGAACAGCCCGTCCCGGCCCACCGTGTAGAAGTCTCCGCTCTCCGGAGGCATGTCCTCGGTCAGACAGTCCGCCAGCCAGCGGCGGGACTGAGAGCCGAGCAGCTCGTCCGAACACACCGAGTCCACGTCGTCCTCCAGCGGCGGCGGCAGCGAGCCTTCGGAGGACAAACTCAGAGACTTTATCATGTTGTAGAGGTTCAAAGACAACGCTGAGGTGAAGCTGCCACAGACTGACGGGGACTTTCTACCTGAGCAGGTAACAGGAGGTGTGAAGCTCCGCCCCCAGAGCAGCTCAGCTAGATGCTCACCTGAGAGGAGGAAGGCGGACTGTCAGGTTTACAGTAAATATTACAGAGCAACAAGATTTATATGAGGTTGTTTGGATATTTTATTGCATAATGCATAGATATTTATCATGGATTTGTGCATTTTTAGACTGATAAGTCCAATACTGGCCACTAGAAAAGACTTAGACAGATAAATACATGAATAAAAATTGCCTGTTGACCCACTTTCAGCACGTTGAAATTTAGGCTGTTTGAACAACAATATCTCAGGAGCTATTAAAGATAAAAACCTGAATTTTTCACTGTTATTGCTCATCATGTCATTGATCCATAATTTACAATATTGGACAAATACATGAAATGAGGGAGCTAGAAGCAGAGTGTATTTATTATATGGGTCATTCCAAAATTGGAGGACATTTTACATCAAATTTCAAATAATCCATGTACAAAATACTAAAACATGCAGTTGTTGTGTAAATGTACTTTTCCTGAGACCAAATCTAAATCAAACTGAATCTCAAATGAAACCGTTAAAATGAAATTTAAATCTCCTTTTTTTTTTTTGGTATACATAAATAACATCCTACTGAGTTAAAACGTTCAACCTGACAGAAAAATATCTTGAATTTATTGAACAGGTCTGACATTTATGAGCAGAAAAATATTATCACATTTTTTAGAAACTGTATCATACAATTAAATAGATTCAGTGTTGTTTTATTTAATTGTTTACTTATTTTTATTAAAAGCAACTAACAAACAAGCAACAAAAATGAGTTTAGAGGGCTACTAATAGAATATTGGCAGCTGTAGCTTGAGATGCTAACAGCTAACTATTCAAACCTGTTTTTTCAAAGACTCAGAATCCTTACTTGTTGAAAACCTGAAATGATTTAGTTTCAAGCATCACTTCTCTACTCATTTCTATCGGTTAAACTGAGTCAAAATTCGTCTTTTATTGTTTTTTTGGGGCAGAATTCGACGCTAACTCACCTTAGCATGTAGTCCAGAAACGGTAGCTAGCACAGCGCCGCCGCCTAATGGTACCAGCTACGAGGCAACCGGCCGAATCACAGCTGTCTTCTTCCAAGCCAAGAAGTAGTCCCGAAGAAAAACACTCGAAAATAAGCTTAGTTTTGTTTCCAGACCAGTTTTTGAACGTATTTAACAGATAAGATATAATGTACAATAGTAATACGATAATAGTGTTAATGTTGAACTGCAAACATGAATGCAAAAGGTTAGTAGGGGGATGGATTTTTGCCAGGCTAGCTAGGTCCCCCAGTTTCACTTATCTATGCTAGGCTAAGCTAAGCTAACAGTATGCTAACTGCTATTTGAACTCTGTTTTACTCTAATTAAAGTAGCATTTCAACTATGTTTTGTTCAACAGTTTTAAACTATTTTTAAAAACAATTCAATGCAATTTTCTAAATTTTCATTGTTTTGTTAAATGCATATTTTCACATTCATTTGGATTTTTTGGCATCTGGAATCTCCTCTTTTTTTGTAAATGGATTTAATGCGTCAGTGATTGTAAATCTACAGCACAGCCAACAAAAACTGAACATTATATTGTTCACAATGATAATTAATCACAAGTAGTTAAGATCGCCTTATATTGCCATATTCTGTATAAAACAGCAGTATCTGTTAGTCAGCTGTTTAATTGTTGCAATAAAATATATAATATTGGGATGTGTCAAGAGTTACCCACAGGAAGAAATGTAACTACTAACTTAGATTTTTGTTTGTTTTTATTTTGATTGGAAAATTGTGTTTGTTTCACACTGATTTGAGGGAGAAAATACAAAGTAATAAATAAGCAATAAAAGTGTGTTGTACATGATTGAAGGTTGACATTTTAGGGGAAAAAAAATTTTAAAATAGGGAAATTTTGCAAAATAACTCAATGATTTACCTTTTTTTAGTCCTCAAGACACATAATTTTCCAACAAATAACAGTGACCATCTGTGAAATAATGATTTTTCAAATTTAAATTGATTATAAATTAGCATAATTTTAGTCACATGTAAACAAAATGAATTATCTTTTGTACAATTATCAATTATAGATTAATGAAGTGGACTTGTATGCATGTATGTATGTATGTATATATATATATATATAATATATATATATATAATATATAGTGTGTGTGTGTACATGTGATTTTTTGTACTCATTGTAATAATTTAAATAACTATATTTAATCCTAATAATAGAATTTAAATGAAAAAATGTGATTAATCACATGGAAACCACCATATTCATCACACCTTTACATACATCAAATAAAAAATGACTTCCAGGTTCAGTTTTAATGATTAGAATCTGTCTTATTAAAAATCTTTAGTATCTATTTTTCCATTTACAGCTAGTGTTTGTCGTCATACTGAGATCCACACAGCTCTGTAAGATCTTCAGAAAGAACATTGTGGATGCCAAAGATTTAAAAAGATCTGCAGATTATTTGAAATAAACTCTAAACAAACATCTACAGATTTTGTGATTTTGCTGCTTAAAGGTTTAATCTGCTCAGTAAATCTCCTGTTGACCGGTTTTCTTGCTTCATCCAATTAGACTGGAACTGTTCTACAAAGTTTCTCCTGCTAATTCAAAACTACAGCGACGTAATCAACATCTCCTCGCTCCTGTGAAGCTGCTGAACTTATGAAATATGAGACATCCCATGACTAGTCACCTTATAGAACAATAACAGAGAACATGATGACTAAATGGTGGTTTAAATCCGCCTCACAGCTTATTAACAGACCAGCCAACACCCCAATACCATCCCAATAAAACCAGGAGGATCAGTGGATCTTTTCTGGAAGGAAGAAGAAACAAACACTGACTGTAACTGATAAATTATCTTTATTGCGAAAAGAGCGGTTATGAAAACTAAAGGCCTGGTTGACTCCATCATGACTGTGTGTGTTTGTGTTCGTTTTCATCACTGAGATGTGGCCATGATGCTGGAAACACCTGAGGAGACAAAAAACAAAACAGAAACAGCGTCAGAGACAAATAATAATGTGAGTCACGGCTGCCTCAAATTAATGCAGCTAAAAAGTAAAGACAGAAAACCGGTGCTTTTTGAATCTTTCTATTATGCTGTAAAATGTCAAAGGAATTATAGAAGATGACATCTTCAAATCACTTATTTTGCTCAACTCATGGCTAAAATATTCCATTTATAATGATAGTAAACAAAGAAAAGCAGTAGAAATTCAGAGAAAACTAGACTGAAACTGTTATTAGCATAAAATGTGCTTCTACAAATGCTAAACATGAAATACAGTGGAGGTTAAAAGTGTTAAAATGTAACTTTTTCTGCACAAAATGCTCTAAAACTATAAGCAGATTTTCATGCGAGGCCTAAAGTAAAAATATTGGCAAAAGTATGTCAACCTCCAGGATTAGTAATTAATTTAAAGTTAAAAATGTGTCTTTATAACCTGTCTGCTGTGTTTAAAAACATCAGAATCCATCAAAATCTGATCTTCTCAACACATATTTGTGGAAGAGCATCACGGAACAAACAAATTCCACATCTGGGAACCTCAGAACAATTGTTGATGTTCATCGGACTGGAAAAAGAAATCTAGAAGTAGTTGACCAACAAAGATACCTCAAAGACCAAAATTTAGAATACTACGAGGTCTCAGAGGAGTTCAGGGTAACTTCTAAACAACTACAGGCTTGTTTCACAATGACTAACGTTAATGTTCATAACAACATTCACGCTATAAAATGTCAAGGAATTTTGGAAAACGCCCAGAGTTCCTTAAAATGGCATCTTTAAATCGCTAAATTTGCCTCACAAATAACCAAAATATTCAATTTGTAATGACAGTAAACAGAGAAAAGCAGCAAAAATTCTGAGAAAACTAGACTGAAACCACTTATTAGCATAAAATGTCTTTTAAAAAGCACTTCTACACATGCTGTCAAATGAACGTGATGTACGGTGGAGCTTAAAAGTTTGCAACTCCTTAGAAATTTCACTTTTTCTACACAAAATGCTCAAAAATATCATCAGATTTTCACACAAGGCCTGAAAGTAGACAGCTAGGCAAATATAATGGCAAAAATATGTCAACCTCTAGGATTAGCAATTAATTTAAAGGTAAAAATGTGTCTTTTTAATCTGTCTGTTGTGTTTAAAAACACCTGAATCCATCAAAATCTGACCTTTTCAACACATATTTGTAGAAGAGCATCACGGAACAAACAAATTCCACATCTGGGAACCTCAGAACAACAGTTGCTGACGTTCATCGGACTGGAAAAAGGAAAGAAATCCACCTTTTCTAGAGAGTTTGGACTAAACTGATCAACAGTCGGACTGTTACTGGAAGTGATCGATCAATAAAGATCCTTCAAAGAGCGAGATTTATGATGGTATGAGGTCTCAGAGGAGGTCAGGGAAACTTCTAAACAACTGAAGTCTTCTTTCACAATGACTACTATTAAAATTGTTGAGTCCAACATCAGGAGAACAACAATAACGTCAAGAAGAAAACTCCAGAACAACTGCTAAACATCAATAAATGAGTCCGAAGGCTGTTAGGATAATAGTTAGTTGAATAAATGAGATCAAAATAGAGCTTTTTGGTTTAAAAAGCACGTTTTGTGTTTGGATGAAGGAAAAAACTGCACTCCAGCATTAGAACTGTAACTAGTATATGAAGCATGGCGGTGGCATCATCATGGTTCGGGCCTATTTTCAGGCATCTGGGCCGAAGCAGGTGCTCATAATGCGTAAGAAAACGAATGAAACCTCAATTAAACCGGAACATTTTTAAAAGAGAAAGTAGGTCAAGACGACAATCCAGAACGCATTTAACAAAAGAACGGCTAAAGAAGGTTCATGTTCTAGAACGGCTGAGCTACAATCCTGACATTAATCCTAATCCTAAACTAACTGAACATGTTGACTAATTAGTTTTGCACTTAGAAATGTCCTTATTTTTCCAAGGAAAGTGTTTTTTTTCTCAGTGAAGATGACATTAAATGAATGATAAATCCAGTGTAGACATTGTTAATGTGGTAAATGACTATTCTAGCTGGAAACAGCTGATTTCTAATGGAATATCTCCATAGAGGTACAGAGGAACATTTCCAGCAACCATCACTCCTGTCTTCTAATGCTACATTGTGTTAGCTAATGGTGTTGAAAGGCTAATTGATGATTAGAAAACCCTTGTGCAGTTATGTTAGCACATGGATAAAAGTGTATAAATACTCCAACTGCTTCATCCGTCGGTCTGAGCGGCTGCACTCACTCTCAAAGTCGATCTTCTCCACGATGTTCTTGGGCTTGACGCTCTCCTCCTGGTTGAAGATGAAGATCTGTCCGTCCTCATTCTCCGTCCAGCCATATTTATTCATCCAAACCTTCACCTGGGTGTCTGAACAATTAAACAGAAAGAGGCTCAGTTAGCTTCACAGCTACAAATGACTCCTTATCAGGTAAAAATACAGATTACTGGAGCTTTAAAGTTGAATCAGATCAACTTTTCTGGAGGAGGAAGGTTCTCTAACAGATGCTACTACAGCTACATGAAGTTCTTCCAGCACTTCATGGGGACATCCAGGTGTTTCACTACCTCAGATATTAAATATTTGATAAACTGAGTCTTCTAGCAGGTTTTAAAGTTCATTTCTTACCCAGCGGGTCTCCCAGCATCTCCGCCAGTAACCGGTGCTCGATGGTCTGGTAGGTGATGCCGACGACGTGGCAGATGACTGAAGAGGAAGGTGAAATAAAGAGAAAACATAGACGTGAATCAAACAAACATTTAGTTTATTCATGACATCTGCATCTGTTGAGTTTGGGTGCAGCTGCTTCCTTGTATTTCCCACATCCTGGTTGTATTTACAGTTATATTTACTGTCAGAGGTCGATACTCACACTTGCGAACAGAATCCTCGAAGCCAGTGATGCCGTCAATGAGCTCTCGGTTCTCCTCCAGACTCGTCTGAAGAAGACAAGGAAGAGAAAAACTGTTGTGCAAGTTTGGAAAAGAAAATCAAAACGAATCTAAATGATGAAGACGAAGATGTCGCAACACAGGAATCAGGAGATGATTAGCAGGAAAGGCATTTAATGATGGATTAGTCAGCAAAGTAAAACAATTAGTTTCCTTCTCAGTGTTTCCAATGTTTAAAGTATAAATGTCAAAATCTGCAGGTAGTTAAAAACACTGGAATCCCACAGAGAGATGGCAGTTAAAACAGCAACCGGCAGTTTAAATTAACGGTGTAGCAGTATTTATAAAGGTCACATTAATTTTAAAAAACATGATTTTTTTTTTTTTTAAATCCATCTTGTATTTAGTCAGGAATTTGCATTGAGAAACTACATGTCTTCTTTTAGTGAGCCTGTTTAAAACAACAGCACCAGCAGTTTCACACGTTAGAACACATGACAGAAAAGCACCACAAAGGAAACGTTAAAAGACGAGAAGCATCCAAGTCATACCAGCGTTAGCTAAAACAGCAACATGTTTCCTTCAGAGCAGTTTGTAAAGGACATTTCAGGAAGAGATTGTTTCTAAGGTAATCATGTTCTACAGGCCAAAGGTGCACAAAAAGCTCCAAGTGTAACTGTACCTTTAGAAGAACTAAAATAATCCTAATATAGTGCTATTAGTTGCTGGTATGAAGGAATAAGAGGCTGCAGATGTAAGAGTGTAGTTTAACTAAAAACGCGTTGGCAATAAATAGCAATATGTGTACTTCTTTCACCAAGCTAAAGATTCACGTAAAATACAAAAGGGAGGCTGTAAACTTGCACTTTTTACCAAACGCAGAATCAAGTTATAAAACAAATAGGCAAAGTGATTATATTTTATTACATACAAATAAAATTAACTCTGGTATTAAAGTAGATATACACAGCTTTTAAACGTAAGACGTACAAAAATACAAAAGGACTATGTTACAAGTGTGTGCGTGCGTGTGTGTGTGTCGTACCCAGAAGCTCTGGAAGTGACACGTCTCCAGCAGGTTCCCCAGGTAGAGGATCTGTCTGATGGGACGCTCCTCTTGCTGCGACACTGTAGTCAAGGAAACGGCCCCGACCCCGAGAGAGACCCCTCCTCCACCATCATCATCACCACCATCATCATCTATTCCTTCTAAACATGGACTCTGGGGACTAAAACACTATGAACAAACCTTTATATTTCATCCACTGTGGTCACAGAAGCCACCATGAAGTCATGAACCTGAACCATCTCATCCACTACAACAGATTTGTCAAAACAATTAGACTTTTAGCCAAACATACACTACCAGTCAAAAGTTTGGACACACCTTCTCATTTAATGTTTTTTCTTTATTTTCATGACTATTTACATTGTAGATTCTCACTAAAGGCATCAACACTATGAATGAACACATATGGAATTATGTAGTAAACAAAAAAGTGTGAAATGAGTCAAAACATGTTTTATATTTTAGATGCTTCCAAACAGCCACCCTTTGCTTTGATTACTGCTTTGCACACTCTTGTTATTCTCTGGATGAGCTCCATGAGGTAGAACCTGAAATGGTTTTCACTTCACAGGTGTTCCTTGTCAAGGTTCATTTGTGGAATTTCTTCCTTCTCAATGGGGTTGGGACCATCAGTTGTGTTGTTCAGAAGTCAGGTTGGTCCACAGCTGACAGCCCTATTTGACAACTGTTAGAATCCATATTATGGCAAGAACCAATCAGCTAAGAGAAACGACAGTCCATCATTACTTTAAGAACTGAAGGTCAGTCAGTGTGGAAAATTTCAAGAACTTTGAATGTATTCTCAAGGAACCATCTAGGAACTACCCAGGAACTTACAAGGAACCATCTAGGAACTACCCAGGAACTCACAAGGAACCATCTAGGAACTACCCAGGAACCTACAAGGACTTTGAATGTATCTCCAAGTGCAGTCGCAAAAACCATCAAGCACTACAATGAAACTGTCTCCCATGAGGACCTCCCCAGGAAAGGAAGACCAAGAGTCTCCTCTGCTGCTGAGGAGAAGTTCATCTGAGTCACACAGAGTTCTAGTAGCAGACACATCTCTACATCAACTGTTCAGAGGAGACTGAACCAATCAGACCTTTATGGTCAAAGAGCTGCTAAGAAATCACTACTGAGGAAAAGCTGAGGATAATTCCATATGTGTTTTTTCATTAAATGAGAAGGTGTGTTCAAACTTTTAACTGGTAGAGTATATATAAAACCAGAGAGACAGCAGGTCTTCAACATACTAACTGATGGAAGTCACACAGAGGCGACAGCACCAAGAGGATACGTGTGTCTGGTCGATCATACACTTGCAGAGAGTGAAGTCGGTGTGCGGCAGGTTGGTCAGAGCCTTCAGCAGAATCTGTGAAGTGACGTGAGTCTGGAAGTAGGCTGGATTAAACTGGTACCTGTAGAGAGTCAGAAGATCACAAATCACATAACCCAAACAGGACGTCACAGCAAGACTTTCACACAACACGTCGGCTACTTTGACGGACGACTCCTGATAATTTAAAGGTTAATTAAACAGTATCAGAATCAGTTCACAGCCGAAACATACAAGGAATTTAACTCCAGGTACTTACACAATATAAAATACATGTGGAATTAAACAGTACAGCAGGATAGAGAAGATAAAGGAGTGTTTGACTATTATGTGCTATTATAGATACGAGTAAAGGAGCAAGCTTAAAGAAAACCAGAATTTAGACTGAATTTGTTTCTGACTGGTCTAAATGTTCATCAGAGTGACGAACAGAGGAAGAAACTGTTCTTCTGTCTGCTTGTTTTGTGCTCTGTAGTTCGTATCAGAGGGGATTAGTTGGAACAGATAATGTACAGAATGTGACAGCTAATATTCAGCTCATATTTGCCTACATATAAACTGTGTTTGGTTTCAGGTTTTCACATACTGACGGTGTAACTTACAGCTTGAGGACAGCCAGGTTCGCCTCCAGGTCATAGGCGTTTTCCCTCGCTTGTGTCTCCACGTAGCGCTCCAGCGTTGCAAGGTTTTCTGGGTTATATCTGTGAGGAGAGACAAGATCATTAGCTTTAAATCAGACGAAGACGGCTGCAGTGTTTCTGTGATATGTACTTGTTCTTCTTCTTTTTCTGCACTCTTTGTAGCGTTTTTTTCTCGCTGTAATTACACTTCTGGGAGCTTATATCTGTGCCAATGATGCTCCATGAAAGTTGCTCATCTTAGTTCAGAATCCACGACTTCTAAACCTCTATTATCACTTGATTAAAACCAGGGTTACTGGAAAAATTAGCAACTTCTTCACAAGTTAAGAGTATGTGGTCTGCTGGGGTCATCAGTATGAATCAGGTAACATCTGTCAACATCTGTGTAAATACTGGACTGTGTGAAAAGGAAACAAAAAGCAAAAAAATAATTTTCTTCTTGGACATCTTGGAAACACAAACACTTGTGAGTAAACACACGTTTCCTTTGTTTGCAAAAAGCAGAAATAGCTTGTCAGTGCTATTTATCAACTGCTATAAACGATCTTAAACTGATAGGATATCTAAACTTCATCTAATCAGAAGAAATGTGGGTTTATGCTACAAATGCTTAGCAACAACAGACTGTCTCAATGTGTTTTAGAGGGGGAAGTATTTGCAGTAGACTGTAGCAGACTGAGCTAATGCTAACAGTTAAAATTAGCTGCTCCAAATTTATTGTGCGTTTACTCTAAAGGCAAATTTTATTAATCCAAAATTCACAGCGACACTAAACCGACAAAAAACGTGGATAACCGGTGCAGGAGATGAACGGTCTTACCGCCACCGATTCAACTCAGCAAAAAGCTAGCTTAGCATATTAGCAGCCAGGCTAAGCTACTGTTAGCTCGGTTACCGGTTCGCATGAATCGTACCGATCGATCCCCCGCAGCAGCTTCCCCACGTTCGCCCTCATCTGCTCGATAGACGACGCCATTTGGTCCAGACTCTAGCGGTGAAATTTTGAGCTAAAAAACCGAATAAACTCCACACGTGGGGCCACAAACTGGAAACGGCACCGGGCGGGGGAGAAAAGGACCGGACCGTAAAGAGCGACGCACAGGGAGGACCGGAAGCAGGACGGACCGGTAGTGTCGACGGAGCGGACTGTGTATCGAAACATTTTAATTTTACTTTTTATGTTTAATATTTCTTTCATATATATATAGTCCATGTCTGCTACTGTAGTCTTTCGAACTGTCAGATAAAAAGATTAACGGTGATGCTAGCCCGTTCCCTGACTTTAATCTAGTTTAATTCACCATAATTATTTCAATTCAATTTTCATTTTGGAAGTTGCAGTAGTCGAATTACTCTTTTCAAATGTGTCAGTTCCACGTTTCACCAACGGAGGGAGGCAAACTCTTCAGTCTTAACCAGGATTAATCTGAGCACCTTAAATGATCAAAGATGTAAATTAAAAATAATAAAAATAAATAAATCGGTTAAACGAAAAGAAGAGGAGAACAGAGATAAAAGAAAAGAAAACAAGAAAAATACAGCTTCACATAAAGGTAAGTTTTAACAGCTATTGAATTTCCCTCAGGATTAATAAAGTATCTATCTATCTATCTATCTATCTATCTATCTATCTATCTATCTATCTATCTATCTATCTATCTATCTATCTATCTATCTATCTATCTATCTATCTATCTATCTATCTATCTATCTATCTATCTGCTTCCAACTGGGGTTCCAGCTAAAAAACAGGTCAACAATAATAAGTCTTACTTTAAAGGAATGACTTCAAACGACATTTTGCATAGTTTCAGTGAAAGTTCTGCATCTGAAAAAATTGCTCAGTGTGACACTAAATTTTAATGTTAAACTTAGTCATTATAAAGCACAAAACTGCAGTATTGTTAAAGTTACACTCCTGACCAAATACATAATTTAGAGTTAACAAAGAATTAAAAGGATAAGAAATAGTTTAAAACATAGTTGAGTAAATAAATAAACATAAACTACCGTTCAAAAATTTGAGGTTACTTAGAAATGTCCTTATTTGATGAAATTGTCTGGGTGACCCCAAACTTTTGAACGGTAGCGTAGGTCAACTTTAACTCCTTTAGAGCAACTTTAACTCTAAGTGTGCGCTACTGCCTTCATAGAGCAGTCAGTGTGCAGACATCTGTGGAGAGACCCTTTTGCAGACTTGAGCAGATAACTACATTTTCACCTCGCCTACTCACAGATGCTTAAAGTTAAACATCTACTCGTTCACAGTGTCTCCAACCGTCCATGTGAACATCTGCAAGAGACTACAAAGCCTTGATTTTACTCCCTTGCAGGCGTGCACACAAACAGCTACAGACTCTCTGGATGCATATTTGTTGATATTAACTACTTTTCCAGTCCAGTGAATATATTACTACACCATACTACACCCTACGCTACTGCCCCTTGGCATAGTCAATGCACAGACTTTCACAGACCTGTGCAGATGACAAAACTTTCTTTGCACAAACCGTAGAATGGCTTTATTTACTCGCAGATGAGGAAAGTATAACCGTGATCTAACCCAGGCTTTATGAGCAGAGCTACATGTACGTCTGCTTTCAATGTTTGCATCAGAATGTACAAAAGGATGCAGAAACCATGAATGCACCTGGACTTAGAGGGACAAAAGGTAATGTAGCGTAACACTTGAGCTGCATTTGTTCGGTCTGCGGCGCCGACTTCAGCTAAGCATGTTTGAGACCTTTATGTCGATCAGTAACTTCATCATCATCAGTCCTTCTCAAGGCCTCAGTTGACTTTGAAGCAGTTATTTGTGGTTAACTGGCCAGTGTTGTGTGTCTGTCACAAGTGGGTGTTTGTGAACCATCCGGCAGGAACTAGGCTGTGGGCAGGTCGTCTGCAGTGCTGATAGAGGAGGAGGGTAAATGTCAAAGGATGAAGATGAAATCACACAATGGCAAAACAGGTGCTGTCTCTTTCTTGATTTGCTGTTTCATGAATAACTCCTGTTCAGCTGCTTTATTAGATAGATAGATAGATAGATAGATAGATAGATAGATAGATAGATAGATAGATAGATAGATAGATAGATAGATAGATAGATAGATAGATAGATAGATAGATAGATAGATAGATACTTTATCAATCCCAAGGGAAATTCATACTGTTAGCTTCTGTTTGCTCCAGATAGTTCCCATTTAGCTTCTGATATTTTATATGGACTCTTATTAGCTCCAATTAGCTACAGTTAGCACCAGTTAGCTTCTGTTTGTTCTAGATAGTTCCATTAAGCCCTGATATTCTTGTTAGCTACAGCCTGCTCCTGCTCCTATTAGCTTTTGTTAGCTCCATTTGATACTCAATGATTCCTGTTAGGTCCTATAAGCTTGTATTAGCTCCAATTAGCTTCTGTTTGCTGCAGTTAGTTCCTTTTAATGTCTGATTTTTGTTATTGATCCTTGTTAGCAACTGGATGTTCCTGTCATCGCTTATTAGCATCTGTTAGCGCCACTTGGCTTCTGTTTGCTGTAGCTCATTCCCTTTAGCTCCTGATAGTTCCAGGTGATTCTAATTAGCTGCAGATAGCTCCTGTTAGCTGCTGTTAGCATCTGTTTGCTCCAATTGGCCCCTTTAAGCTCCAGATAGCTCCTATTAGCTCCTATTTTCTCCAGATAGTTCCTTTAAGCTCCTGATATTTACTATGGACTATTGTTCGCTACAGACAGATCCTACTGGCTCCTATTAACTTCAGTTATCCCCAGCTGGCTGCTGTTAGCTACTATTTGCTCCTTTTAGCCGCAGATTGTTCTTGTTTGTTCCCATTAGCTCCTGATTCCACCTTAAAATCATAGCAAACCATTTCCGACTGAGCTGCGAGTTTTGATGTATTTTGTTGCCAGCAGCTACTGTTGTTGGTTTTGTCAAAGCAGAAAAAAATGCACAGGAAGAAGAAGAAGGATATGAAAAAGAAGCCTGACAGGTAGTAAACAGACCTGCTGTGCTGCCAGGTTTGACAGAAAACCACGAATGCCAGCTTGTTAGCGCATCCTTCAGTCCATTTAATCACAGTAAATGTCCAGAGCAGGTGTGCCGACCATTCATTAATTGATTCATTCATTCACTCTTTATTTAAACTACACTGAGATATGGAGGCCTTTTATTATGTAGGCAACTTTTAAAGACAAATCAATCAACAACAGCAATGATGAGGAAAGTAAAAAGCTGATTTGTCCTGAGAATAAAAAATGAGTGCAGCTTTGGATTGTTCTGCAGGTTATTCACAGTGAGTGAAACTGGATTTTCCAAGCTCAGGAAAGCTCAGCGTAAAAAATAAAATCAAGAACCTTAAAAATACACTACAATTCAAAAATTTTGGGTCATTTACAAATGTCCTAATTTTTGAAAAGAAAGCACTCTTTCAACTTCAGCTCATTTAGAGCAACTTTAAATAATATAGAGCAACTTTGATAGAGAGCAACTTTAACTAATAATGTCAACTTTAATGTAGAGCAACTTTAATTCATATTTACTACCAGTCAGAAATCCAGTCTAGACATAGTTAATGTGGTAAATGACTATTGTAGCTGGAAACAGCTGATTTTTAATGGAATATCTCCATAGGGGTACAGAGGAACATTTCCAGCAACCATCACTCCTGTGTTCTAATGCTACATTGTGTTAGCTAATGGTGTTGAAAGGCTCATTGATGATTAGAAAACCCTTGTGCAGTTATGTTAGCACATGGAGAAAAGTGTGAGTTTTCATGGAAAACATGTAATCTCCTGGGTGACCCCAAACGTTTGAACGGTAGCGTAAATCATGATACTTCTAAAACCAATCTTTTCTAGTTAACAGGATGTACCTGGTGCCCCTCGTTTGAAGAAGATATGAACAGGAAGCTGACGGGGAGCTCCAAACACGAGTGAGTCTGTCTGCAGAGCTGCAACACACACGCACGCGCGCGCACACACACACACACACACACACACACACACACACACACACACACACACACACACACACACACACACACACACACACACTTCAGTAGGCGTGAAGCTGAGACTGAAACTTACACTGAAAACCCCAAACAGCACAACTGCAATTAATCAGCTACACACATGCAGACGCTCCCAAAGTATGTGCACCACACAAGAACACACACACACACACACACACACACACACACACACACACACACACACACACACACACACACACACACACACACACACACACACACACACACACACACACGTACACAACAGGAAATAAAATTGGATTATGCAAATGAGCTGAGCAGCAAAAAAAGGGTCTGAGAGCAGCAATGAAGGTGTGAGATAGAAGGAGGGAGTGACGGAGGACTGATGGGCTGAGAAACAGAAACAGGAAGGTGTGTTGTGTGTCGGTGTGTGTCAGCGTGTGGCAGCAGCTGAGCGACAACACGACAAGTCAGACGCACAAAAGGAGTCTGAGTGTCTTCCCTCGGCAGCAGCTACCTGTTCTCTTCTTTTCCCCTGAGCTCCTTCAGATGCTGACGGCCGACTGAGTGACATGCCTGAGGAGGATTTTTAGGGACATTAACTAACCGACGTGATGGATTACCAGCAGAGGGCCGCTCTGGATATCTCCACCAAGAACCCTCAGGACGACTTTGAGATCCTGCTGAGGGTCGGAGGAGGAACCTACGGAGAAGTTTACAAGGTCAGCTGCTCCTTTTGAGGTGTATCAGAGTTAGAAAAAGAAGAAACTTTAAAAGAAAAAAGAGCAGCTAAAGTTTGAGAGAAGTGGAATCAGTGGCGTGATGAGATGTTCGCATCTCCAGCCAAGCGTGTCCTACTTCTACTTTACGAGTTTATCTTCAGTTTAACAACCTAAGTTTTGGCTTCACGAGGTTTAATTTGTGCTTTTTTTTTTCTTTTTTTTTTAAATCTGGGAGTTTGCAGAGGAGTTTAAAAGGAAATACAGGTGCGACTGGTTTTTATTCTCATTGCAATCAGAACTGCAGTGCAGCTCCGATCCTGCTGGAGGAAGTGGTTTTACAAGAAGTGAAAGTCTTCTCGTCAATAGCTTTTTTGAGAGTTGTATTTTTTTCTTTTTTTTTTTTTACTGTGAATGGAAGAGAAGCCAACCTGAACTCTAGGGTGGGTTCAGAATCTATAGATCCTCTTTTCAAAGATGTGATTTTGGATTTAGTTTAAAAAGGGCAGGGTGGTCTGTGAGATTTTATTAGTTGTTTTTCAGTTCATATCTCTTCTTCTGTGTTTATTAAGTACCTCCTGCTGTGTCTGTAAAAAGTCAGAGAGGTCTGAGGTTGACGTGTTAGGTACACTGTGGCCTGTTGTTCAGATAAACAACATTGTTTTCTGACCACAGAACACCAGCGCCAGACAATAATAATACATCTTTTCTCTGGACTATTTTATTTTTGTAAAGTGTTGCAGAGTTAGTCTACATTTCTGAGCAATGTCGTCCTAATAACAAACTAATACTAAAAATAAGAAGCACATCATTTCACATAATAGAGGCAACTTAGCTACAGACAGCTCCTGTTAGTGCTTATTAGCTTCTATTTGCTCCAGTTTACTCCTGTTAGCGCATATTAGCTTGTGTTAACTCCAGTTTGCTCTAAGCAGTTCCATTTAGCTTCTTTCCAACTGACTCTTGCAAGGTACAAGCATCACTTGTTGCTTTTGTTAGCTCCACTTAGCCTTTCTTAGCCCTTCTAAGCTCCAGTTAGCTTCAGCTGGTTCTTGTTAGCTCCTATTAAGGTCTGTTTGCTGTGGATAGCTCACTTTAGCCCTTGAATTTTCACAGAAATTTTCTCTTCTTAGCTCCTTTTAGCATCTGGTAGCTTCTGTTTAGTTCTGTTTGCTCCTGTCAGGTTGTTTTTGCTTGTGTTAGCTACGTTTAGCTTCTGTTTGCTCCACATAGTTCCATTTAGCTTCTTTCCAGTCGACTCGTGCTAGCTACAGTCAGCTCTTTTTGTTTGGTTCCTATCAGCTTCTGTTAGCTCCACTTGGCCTTTCTTACCACTTGCTAGCTCTAGTTAGCTTCAGCTGGTTCTTGTTAGCTCCTATTAGTGTCTGTTTGCTGTTGATAGCTCACTTTAGCTAGTGATTTTTCCAACCAATTTTCTCTTCTTAGCTCCTTTTAGCATCTGTTAGCTTCTATGTGGTCCAGGTCACTATTGTCAAATTGTTTTGCTTGTGTTAGCTACATTTAGCTCATGTTTGATACAAATAGTTCATTTTAGCTCCTGATAGCCAAATATAGCATAATAGCTCCTGATCTTTTCTCTTGACCCTTGTTAGCTACAGGCAGCATCTATTCTAGCACCTGTTCACTCCAGTTGACTATAATTAGCTTCAAGTAGTTATTGTTAGCTCCTATTAGCTTCTGTTTGTTGTGGATAGCTTATTTTAGCTCCTGATTCTTCCTACCAATTGGCTCTTGATAGTTCCTGTTAGCTTATGTTAGCTCATCTTTGCTCCATTTAGCTCCAGTAGACTCTTATTAGCTCCTGTGACTTTCTGTTAGTTCATGTTAGCTTTCAACTAACTCTGATTGGCTTATATTAGCTCCTATTAGCTTCTGTTTTCTGCATAGTCCATTTTAACTCCTAGTATTTCCTACCAATTTTCTCTTTTTAGCTCCTGATAGCTTCTGTTAGCCAAAGTTAGCTCCAGTCAGCTCTTATTAGTGCCTGTGACTTTCTGCTAGCTTCAGTTAGGTCTAAGTGGCTTATATTGGCTCCTGTTAACTTCTGTTTTCTGCAGATAATTTGGTTTATCTCCTAATATTTCATACCAGTGGTCTCTTTGTAGCTCCTGATAGCTTCTGTTTGGACCACTTAGCTCCAGTCGGCTCTTATTAGCTCCTATGAGTTTCAGTTAGCTTCAGTTAGCTCTGATTGGCTTATATTAGCTCCTGTTAAATTCTGCAGATAGTTTGGTTTATCTGCCCTTGTTAGCTCCTGTTAGCCTCTATTTTGACGTGTTGGAAAGAAACTTTATATTTTGCTCCGTGTTGACTGAAAATTTCACAGTAGGACTTAGCGTTAGCGCTGTCTAATGATAATTTTATCTCCTAAAGTTTTGAGGTATCAGCCTCCAAAACTTGATAGACGTAAACGGATTTTAGTTCGCAACCTGGCTTTTTTCTCTGGGAAATTTACTGATTATTTGAAGTTTTTCTTCATGCAGCAAAATAAATGAGCAAACAGAAGGAAACAACAGCTAAAGCTGTATTTTGGTGTGTGAATTTGCTTTCAACATGTGTTTGTGTTGTGTGTTTTAGAGCGTAAATGGAGGTTTTTTTAGATTATACCCAGTGTGGAGGTTCAGGTGATGTTGTAGTAGTGTAGTAGTTTGTGTAGGTGAACAGTATCTTCAGGATTCTCTGGTACTTTCCTCCAAGCTACTCACACCTGAAACAGCCTCAAATGGAAAAATGATGTAAGAAGTCAGAGCTCACATCATCTGAATGCACAGTTTCCCTCCTTTACAACCAGCTTAGTCACTGGTCCACTCATTTAAGGGAACCTCAACCTTCCAGAACTCCATGTTTCACAGAATTAAAGCTTCATTTTATCCATCACTTAGTCAGCATTGCCGTCTTCCATCACTTCCTCCTGATTGTGACGCATTAGAGGTCTTAAGTGCCACAGAAGGTCAGAATATCTGGTTGTTTGATGATTTTATGTCAACTTTAAGCCAGTGAGTGTCAAAATTTTTTGTTTTCTAGGCAGCCATAGTACAGAGTACTTAAGATATAAGATATTAATATCTTATTTTGGAAATATTCTTTGGTTCTGGCCTCTCAAATGTAAATATGTGATACTTTTCTGTGAGATATGCAACGTTTTGGATTATTAGTTGGATAGAATTCATCAAATTAGGTCCTGGGTGGTCAAATTTAGAGATTAGGTAGCAGTTATTAGCAGCAGCAGGGGTTTCCTCGGGTGTTTTCTGCTTTTGTTTTCTCCAACAGGACTTCTGAGTGTTTATCAGGTAAACTGACCACGGAGTCAACTGTGTCTGGAGACGAAAACAATCATTTACTTCACAGTTTAGTCTTCAAAAAACAGATTCAGTGAAGATTGTTGTTGGTTAATCTTCCATCTGTGTCTTTTTGGGTCATTTTGTGTCGTATATTTGACATTTTGCGGATCTTTTTGGTAATTTTTTGTCTTATAGTTAACATCTTGAGTATCTTTTGGTAGTTTTGTATCGTATATTTGACATTTTGCATATCTTTTTGGCAGTTTTGTGTCATAGATTTGACATTTTGTGTATTTTTTGTGTAAATCAGTTTTGTAAACGTAAAGTGGTGTAGTTAAGAAAATAGAAATACATATAGAAGAAAAATAAAAACACAATGTGTAAATATTCATGAAAGAATCTGTGTAATATCATTGATATGTACAATATTGTTATTTCAATCGAGAGGAATTTGAACAATCTGAACTAGAATTTATGTATATTTTTGGTTTATTTTTATCCTTCTACTGATATTTCTTAAGTGTTTGCACTATTTCTTTGCCTGTTGTACCAATTCCTAAAAATTCATAAAACTAATTTTAATTATTATAAAAATGACATAAAATATCAATTAGTGCAACACTTTTTAATGCGAAATACCCAGAAACTAATGTTTGGATTCCTGTCCGTGCTAATGCTAGCATGCTAAGATGCTATAATATCCATGCTAACATGCTTTTAAAGGCTCAGGAGGCTTTTTGGTATTTATCTCTGGGATTGTGGGTTTGAAATCTGCAGATTTGACTGAAATATTTAATAATTGACGGAATTTTTACCTAATTTCTGTCCAGTAACAGCTCTTTTTTGCAATTTTGTATTGAAAAACGTAACATATCAGCAACTTTCAATCTCTCCACAGTGTCTAAGTGAGACCATTTATAAAAAGTTGGTTACAGTAGCTTCGGTTTTGGCGTTTTTTTTTTTTTTTTAACCCTTCTGTGGTTATTTTGCCAGCTTTGGTGACATCAGGTTTCTCAGAGTCCAGCCGAGCGCTAATCGATGCAAAGCAGATGAACCGTAGTCTGAGCACAGTTCCTCTAACCAGGTCAGTTGAGGGACATTTGCATAGCTACCCTTCCTTCACGTATGGACACACACACAGGCACACACACACACACACCCAGGCACACACACAGAATCAGTCAAGAGCACGTGTTTGGCTGTATGTTGTTAAAGTACAACAGTGTGCAAATATATGTGTATTTAACATTTTGCGTATCTTTTCAGTAGTTATGTGTCGTATATTTACCATTTTGCGTATGTTTTTGAGTCATTTTGTGTCGTGCATTTGACATTTTGTTTGCCTTTTTGGTAGTTTTGTGTCGTATATTTGACATTTTGCGTATCTTGTTGGTAGTTTTGTGTCGCATATTTGACATTTTGTGTATCTTTTTGGTAGTTTCTGGTTGTGTATTTAACATTTTGCGTATCTTGTTGGTAGTTTTTGGTAATATTTTTCCCATTATGCGTATGTTTTTGGTAGTTTTGTGTTGTCAGTTGAGGGACATCTGCATAGCTACCCTTCCTTCATGTATGGACACACACACACACCCACACACACACACACACACACACACACACACACACACAGAATCAGACAAGAACACGTGTTTGGCTGCATGTTGTTAAAGTGCGACAGTGTGCAAATGCAACACGTTTGCACGATCAGCAGTAGTGAGAAAGTGAGTTTTTTATTTCTCTGTGTGTGTATGTGTGGTGTGTGTGTGTGTGTGTGTGTGTGTGTGTGTGTGTGTGTGTGTGTGTGTGTGTGTGTGTGTGTGTGTGTGTGTGTGTGTGTTACGTTGCAGAAGCAAAGAAATTAAGAGGAATTAAACACAAACAGCAGCTTAACAAGATTAACAGGCGCGTCGACTGACCTGGATGAGTCAGAATTGTGTTTATTGTCACGTGTAGTTTATATTAATGCATTTTCTGTCTCTTTAGCCGTTGAGTTTCATCATTTAACCAAAATTTTCATAAAAATGCATATAAATCACCCTACATTTCAGTGTGTATAAAGCTGTTTTTACGAGTGAAGATCCACAAATCGCATCACAGATAGAAGAAGTTACACTCATGTTTGCTCGACAGTGTTAAACAAACACAAACTGTGGCATGTTCCCAGTCAACATTTCTGCCTCCCCTCCTTTAAGTTTCCTCTCTGGGATGGAAATAGCATCTCGTCAAACCTGTTAATCAGCATCACACAGTTAAAGTTAAGTAGCCACACGTCATAACATTCGATTTGTCTTTTTATATCTGGTGAGTCCGGGTTATCAGAACCATTCAACCATTTTATCACACTTACAAACGCTTCCTTTAGCTTTTACATACGGAAACGTCTATGCCCTCATGGATATATATAGTGTCCTTACAGATAACAGAAGAGGTGAGATACTACTATTAAAATGATAAAATAAAGTGCAACCTTTTAAATGGTGCAGAATCAACATCGATGTTTTTTAAAACACAGCAGCAAAGTGTGAAAATTCACTAGTTAAAACTCAAAGAAAGTGCTTAGTGACTCATTTTTGTCGTGCAGATAAAGTCTGAAGTCAGATATCTTTGCATCAAGCAACTCGTGTGACATTTCCCTCTATCCTGTTGACACTGCAGTTGCCCTTTCAGTATAAAAAGACTGAGAGTCTGCGTTTAAGTGAGCCAGTAGTTTGGGATTAATGCTGCTGCTAGCGTGGCCACGAGCTAACATGCTAATGCTAAGGTAGAGGAGTGATGGTGCCCGCTGGAGCCGATCTGAAGCTCAGGACCGCAGCTTTTGATTGTATTAGGCTGAACAACTTGGTAAAATATCTACCTGCATTTTTTGTGAGTGATATTGTGAGCTTTGACTCATTATTTACCACATTTTAAAACGTGTTGTGGTGATTTACCACAAGTGGGGCACAAAAAGAGCCAGATGAATATCTAAAACCACTGACAACACTTTGAACCTTGGCTCAGATATGCCACAGAGCGTATAAACTGCAGCCTTTTTCTGATTTTACTCTTTCAAACTGCAGTATTGATTTGAAATCCTATAATTTTTCACTTGTTCCATTAATTTTGCACCTTGTTTTCTGTCTGGAGTTGGGGTTTAGTGTTAAAAAAGGGGAAAACTCAGTACAGAAATGGAGCGAGCGAAGCAGTAAACCAAATTACTCTTTATATTAAACTATATTTATTATATTAACATGTCTGCAGAACTGTGAAAAAGATATCCCGGCCAAACAAAATGAACGCCTGTGCTAATGTAGCTACACTGTGCTAACAGGATGGGTGTTGGAATGAATTGTACTTTTAATTAACAAAATACTACAGGATTAGATAATGTAACTCTGTAATGAAGAGAAAATTCACTGTTACTGCAGGATATGAGAGAAGTATGTGATTAAAAACAAAAGGAATATTGAACTGTATTGGCTAACAAAGACCCCAAACATTAAAGATAAAAAAATCAAAATTGCATTTTTTGAACTAACTACACATGAATATCGACCTAGTTTAACAAAGAATTCATTTAAATTACACATTCTAAGGAATTAAAGTTGTAATTTCCTTAATTGTTGGTACCTTCTTGATGTTTCTCCACGATAGCAAACTGACACCAGATTAGCTCAAGGTTAGCTGCTGTGGATACATGACCCATCAGTCTTTTACAACGTGTTTATTCCACATGTTCATATCCCATATTAGTCAGGATTAGTTTATTCTTCAAATAGGAGCTCTAACAGCCACATAGCAGACTTTAAAGACTTTTTTAAACACTTAATAGAGCCCTGAATTTAGTTAGTTTGAATCAATACATTGGGCCACATAAAAAAAAACCTGTTATTTTCACAAAAAAATGCAGTAAAATTAGCTCTTTTGGTCACTTTTCTTGTGGTAGAATTGGCGATCCCTTGCAACCTAGGGTTAGATTTAGGGTAAGACTTCTTGGTTAGCATTTTAGCCCAAATAAAGTCGTTTCCTAGCAAAAACTAAAGCAAACAGCACAGAAAATGAGTCACACATTGCACGTAAACTCTACCTCACCTGGTTAAAAGTCTTCTCTTAATAACACCGTCATCCCTCCAACTTCTTGTTCAGACTTTGTTGCTGTTTTTATGTGAAAAGTGAAAGAAAGAGGCCAAAGAAGAGGCCAAAAACATGCAGCCATCTCACAATTTTACAGCTTTTATTGGTAAAATTGTAAATGTTTGCACTGTTGACCAACATGTAGGTTTTACTGAGTCTCCATCAAGTCAAAGTCGTTCATCATCTTGGTTTTGCATGTTAGCTGACATTTACCACCCTACATTAAAAACTAAGGCTGCAATTGATTATTTCCATTATCCACTAATGTGTCAAACACTTTCTTGAGCAATTGATTAGTTGTTTGGGCTTAAAAATTGCAGAAAATGTCAAAAAGTGTCTTGTTTTGTTCACGAACCAAAGATATTCAGTTTATTGTCATAGAGGAGCAAAGAAATGAGGAAATATTCACATTTAAGAAGCTGGAATCAGAGAATTTAGACAGTTGTTCTTTTAAAATGACTCAAGGATTATCAAAATAGTTGATGATTAATTTAATAGTTAGCATTTAATTGGAGTAATCGTTATAGTTCTATTAACAACATACGTCTGGTGTTGGCTTTACATGGACAGTTTTAAATGATGATAAAGGCAGAAGAAATCACTGTTGAGACAAGAAAACTAAAAAGGTCAAGTCCCTGGTTGTGCAAGAGGCAAAATTGTCAGGATTTATCTTCCCAGTGGTCCATTTGTTTCTGAAATATCCCAGTTTGTGTGAGTTATATGCAACGTTCTGTCTAAAAACTTGTGTTTGCTGAGAAACTCACCATCTTTTCCTCCAGCTGTGACTCTGAGCTCATCACTGTGGTCAACGTGAGATTGGTTTCCGTTCAACACCACTTTTAGTTTCACAAAAACACCACTGTCAATCACAAAAGAGCTTCCAGAATACTTTCTATCATCCTCCACTTCTTCTTCAGTCATTTTCCACCTGCAGCTTCATCTTTTTTTCAGATTTTATAAGGTTTAGGCAAATGTAACCCTCCTGAAAGTCACTGAAACTCAATTTACAGTTTTGTTATTGTTATTATACGAGTTATAACCTGTAATTTAACCAACAAGATGGTGTTGGAAAAATGTTTTTCAGAGTATTATGGGGATTTAGCAAGCACTAGGCACCATGGCAGAGACTTCTGTAACAGTTAATGCCCACTAGCCAGTGAGTTCAGTTTCATGATTTTTCTGATTTAATATGGTTCAGATGACCAAAAAGGCATGATTTGTTGAAAAAATAACTGTAAATTGTTCAAAAATGTTTTAAAGAGTATTATGGAGTTTAGCAAGCAATAGGCACCATGACAGAGACTTCTGTAGCAGTTAATGGCTTCTGCCTAATGAGTTCAACTTCATGTTTTGTTTGATTTCATAAGATTCAGACAACAAACAAGGGAAGATTTGGAGAAAAAAAATACTGTAAATTGTTCAAAATGTTTATCAGAGTATTATGGGGGTTTAGCAAGCAGTGGGCACCATGACAGAGACTTCTGTAGCGGTTAATGCCTTCTGGCCAGTGAGTTCAGCTTCATGTTTTGTCCGATTTCATAAGGTCATCAACTAGGGAAGATTTTTTTGGGGAAAAAAGTAAATTGTTCAAAGAAATTACAATTAAAAATGTTTTCCAGAATATTATGGGGTTTAGCTGGTAGTGGGCACTGTTCTGCCTCTCCTACACATAAACAGAGGGTAAGCCCTTATGTGGTTAAGTTAGTGAAGTGCTATCGACTGGCCTTGTTTCTGTAAAGCTGAGGTGCTTAATAAAGTTGTCAGGTTTGAATCATCCATTTTGAAACTGTCTCTCAAGCCAGATCTGTCTGTTCTACGGTGCTCTGCAGGAAGCATAATCTGTAAATTTATTAGATTATATCACATTTGTACCATTTGTTAATATCATTTAATTGTTAGAACAGCAGAAGAGTATTTTGAGGATGTCTATTTAGACTTATTTGATTTATTGTATCCGTATTTATGCAGCCATGCTTGCTGTAGTATTCTTTAAGCCATTTTCCTTCGTATTGTTTTACAGTTTTACACGGCTCCCATTAAAACACCTAAAGTCAACTCCTGTCTTAGGTTTTTCATGGGAGAGTGTTTAGGCCGCTGCATAGCTATGTACACAAACACGTAGTGAGGGCAGCAGAGGCACCATGACAGAGACTTCTGTAGTGATTAATGCCCACTGGACAATGAGTTCAGCTTCATGTTTTTCTGATTTTATAAGGTTCAGACAACCAATCAGAGAAGATTTGGAGGAACAAAAAACTGTAAAGTTTTCAAAATGTCTTTAAGAGTATTATGGGGGTTTAGCAAGCAGTGGGCACCTTGACAGAGACTTCCGTAGCTGTTAATGTCCTCTGGCCAGTGAGTTCAGCTTCATCTGAAATGTTTTTTGGGGGTTTTTTTTTTTTTTTTTTGGCTGTGTCACTGCCTCACCTGTAGCTACACAACATTTAGGTTCTCACTTTTCCAGATTCGACCACATATGACTCACTCGGTGCAAAAGGTCATGACACAGATGCCCTTGAACAAATAACCAACCACTTATCAGAGGATATGAACTTCCACTAAATGTCAGAAGTGCAGGAGGTGAATCTGATGCTCTGTGGAACCTTTAGCATAAAAACAAACCTCCTCAGGCTGCACAAAGATGATCTGTTGTGCAGGTTTTCATGTCAGGAAGTCACTTCCTTTGTATGTTTGTGTTTATTTGAGTCTTCGGTTTAATCTTCATCAGTGTTCAGTCACGTCTCTTGGACTGTTTGTTCACTTGCTGCTGACTCAACCTTCAAATGTTTGATAAAAAGCCTGTTTTTACTGATGCTTCAACTCTTTCTAGGCGAGTTTGATTCCCAGCATCTCAGGATCTGACTCAGACTTGACTAATCCGCCTGCAGATCTTGCATGTCAGGATCTTCCTCCTCTTACAGTAAAAGCCTGGCTCTCCTTATCTGATGTGGTATGTTGTGTGCCACCAAGCTGCACTCTGCGCTTCTGTTTGAGGCGATGCAAGTCGAGTTTCAGGCCTGTAGAAGCTGCACCTGCTGAGTGCAAACCTCAGGCGCAAAATGAAGAAGTGAGATGGACGATGAGCAGCAAACAGAATCCGTCTGCAGAGTTAACTGTGTCAGGTTTCTGCTGAAACAGTGTGGTTTTCTATCTGTGTGTGTGTGTGTGTGTGTGTGTGTGTGTGTGTGTGTGTGTGTGTGTGTGTGTGTGTGTGTGTGTGTGTGTGTTACAATGAAATGTACGTGAATGTTGGTCGATGTCGATTTATCTTTAACCCAAAAAAGAGGAAGAGAGATAATTTGTGAAGTAGAGAACATCAAACAGGCTGGCATTTGTGTGTTTGTGCTGCATTACGTGGTAGTCAAATATTTAAAGTTTTGCTTATTTGATAATGAACAGCAGCAAAATGAAAAAAAACAACAAAACACTTAAAAGATTGTCAGAAAGAAATATGATTTTAAAAACGTAACACTGAAAAACTGAAAATAGCAGCAAATATCTGTCATTTTCCTGATTTTAATATAGTAAAAATAGTGTGATTTACCTGTTAAATGTTGGAAAAGAACAAATTACCCTTTTGACACAATTTGCACCATGTTACCCATGTAAAAAACTACTTTTTAAATTGATTGTGCTACTTATTAGGCTGAGTTTATCTATTTAACCAATATGGGAAAATTTGGGGGAAAAAAATGTAAATTGTTCAAAAAGATTACAGTTAAAAATGTTTTTAAGAGTTTTATGGAGGTTTAGCAAGAAATGGGCACTATGACAGAGATTTCTGTAGCCATCAATGCCCCTCAGTGAATTCAGCTTCATGTTTTAAGGTTCTGACAACCAACCAAGGAAGATTTGGAGAAAAAAATGCAAATTGTTCAAAATTAGAATATTTTTAGCAAGTTTAGCAAGCAGTGGGCACCTTGACAGAGACTTCTGTAGCGGTTAATGTCCTCTGGCCAGTGAATTCAGCTTCGTCGGAAATGATTAAAAAAGCATTCTAATTCAACATAAAATATTCCAGAAAAAGGAACTTAACTGCCTCAAAATGGGAAGTTAAATCAACAAGCTGCTTAGTTGATCCAACTTTTACTATCACATTTGCATGACTAAATATTACAAATAAACTCAACTAGATATCATTAGAAGTTAGTTGGTTTTAAAGGTGACCTTATGTTGCCTCAGCTAAGTTTATACGACTTGACATGAGTTGTTAACTAGTCTATCTGAAAAATTTAAAGTACTAAGGTTGAAATTTCTTTTAGGTTGAACACGTTAATTTTTACTTTTCTGCTGTTTTTAGCGTGACTAAATCAATAACAGAACTTCCTTTACTTGACACAAAACAGAAATGTCCTTTGTGCAAAACGTTGAACTTAAAACCAGAAATATCTTTGTAATCACGGACCATCTAGTTGGCAGCAGAGTTTGCATGTTATTATCGTAAACACTGCAAGAAAAAGCACACATAAAAAGAGGAATTATTAGAATTTCCAGCAGGCTCAACCACTACAGTTAGTGTTCTTTTCAGTCAGGAAGCAGCAGCTCATTGGGAACAAAGCTGTGAGAGGAATGTGAAGCATTGCACTGATTCACAGCTCTGACTTCCAATGTTACAGGATACAGCTTGTTTACGAGCCTCGGTGGTTTGAACACATCATCCACCTGCAAACTGCAGAAGCACAATTCAGTCATTATGCAACGCGAAGCTGGGGCAAACCCCCAGAACACGTTTGACCTATTTATTCTCATATGTCAAAATGGTGTCTGTCCTTCCATTGTGTTTATTATTTGCTTGTTTAATGCAAAGAATTTCCTCCGTCACCATTTGGTTCTTTAAAACCAGACGTGACAAGTGAACAAGCAGTGTTGTGTTTTCTGTAGGTATGCGAAGGTTCACAAAAAAAATGTGTTATCCATCTTCAACACCTCTTTGCAGACTTGCAGTTCAAACTTTTTGCCTATGCAACCACAAGGGCGGTAATGCCGGTGCTCAGCAGTAGTGTTCATGCATGGAATATGCAGATACGTGTGTGAAATTAATTCCTTCAATCAGACTAGAAAATAGTAAAATTTAAAAGAACTTGCAGCAATGGTATCCACAACTGTCCATGTATGCATCCGTAAGGGAGTGTAAGACGTAAGACTTACATACATACTCTTCTTTTCATGTATTTTCCCCTAAATATGAACAAAATTTAAAAAATAAGCACCATGTTGTATTGAAGGAGACTCAAAACTAGCAATTGAGACTAGAAACTCATTAAGAAAATGTTTACTGAGGTTGTAAATCAAGTGAAAAGTAGGCTAATTTTCTCATAGACTTCTATATAATCTGAATCACAGCAGTCTCCCCCTGCTGGCTGTTAGAAAGAATGCATGTTTCAGTCACTTCAGCATTGGCTTCAGTTTACAGTCACACAAGCTACATTCTGTCTTTGATAAACAGTCTATGGATAGCAGTCAAAACATCATGTTGTAGCAGCTGGTCAATGATGAGGTAGCCCTAAAACATGCTCTACATTATTGTCTATTTTCACCTAAATATGAACATAATTTACAAATTAAACACTATGTTGTATTGAAGGAGACTTAAAACTAGCAATTGAGACCAGAAACTTATTAAGAAAATGTTTACTGCACGAGTCAATCAAGTGAGAAGTAAAACAAAACAAATATTTTATATTGTAACAACTGGGCAATGATGAGGTAGCCCTAAAACATAATCTACTTTATTGTCCATTTTCTTCTAAATAGGAACATAATTTACAAAATAAACACCATGTTGTATTCAAGGAGACTTAAAACTAGGGATCGAGATCATGAATTTATTATACACATGTTTACGAAGGAAGTAAGTCAAATAAGAAGTAGGTTCATTTTCTCAGAGACTTTAATGCAATCTGCCTTCTTTTTGCAACTACAGGAGTCGCCCTCTGCTGGCTATTAAAGAGAATGCAGGTTAAATCAATGTTAGCATCACTTTTCAGATGTGGAAGTTACATTCATTTTTTATGTCAAGTCTATGGTTAGTTCTCCTCTAATGCTGCCTTTTTGTCTATTTTTAATATTAGTGTTGTCAACAAGCAAATCATTAATAAATAGCCCTAAAGTTTTAGATGCAATTAACTCTTTAAACCAAAGACTTGGCTCTTTTTTAAAGTAGATTTTGTCAGCTTGCTTTTGTTCACCAATGCAAAAATGCAAAGTTTTGCATCTTCTAATTGTTTCTTAAACTACAATGTGTTTTTTTTTTCTTGTACCCATGCTAAATAGTCACATTCTTCATGCTAAGCTACACTAAACATGTCCTGGAGGTAACAAACAGAGGTGAAATTCATATATTTTCTCTTCTCCAACAGAAATTTTGCAAAAATGTAGACTTTAAGCAGTGAGATGCAGAAAAACCTGAAGGCCAGTCCTCATGTCCATGCTGGAGGTGTTTCCAGTGGGTTCAGGCTGCTGCTGAGGTTGAGTTTTAGTTTAGTTTCAGTTGATTTGAGGATGTGGTTTGAATTAGGGTTGGTTTAGGAGATTATACATTAACGATAGAGGTAATTAGGAGCTGCGTATGTGGTTTCGTTGGGGTGTTCAATCTGTGTCATGTGGTAGGAGAAAGCATTGACTCTGCACTGTTTGATAAGATTTGCAGTGTGGAAGTGCCTCAATCATCAGTAAACTCTTTAACTTCACACCCTTCCTTCTTTATAACCTTTGATAGCTCGTCAGATGATTCACGATTGAAGCACATCTTCGTTTTCAATTGTTTCAAACCATTGACTCCAGCCTGATGTTTTTGTGTCTTCAGAGGTCAGCGAGAGGAAACATCTGAGCAGAACAAACTAGTAAACAAGGTGGAAACGCGTTGCCTCGTGTTTCGTTGCGTCTTCTTGTTTACTGGGCGTCTTTCCCCTCGTTGACCTCTCTGATGTCAAACCTCTGAGCGAACGGAGTTTCCATCTGCTTTCGTTCTTACCTTTCAGACTCTTTTGTTTGTCTGTGCTGGATGCCAGTGTGACTCTAAAGCTTACCAGAAGGTGTTTAGATGCTTTGAGAGTCAGTTTTAACCAGACATGTGTAAGAATGTTCTTAGAAGATGTTGTGAAATTAATCTGCTCTGTAATGTGGATAAACCTTTCTCAGAAACACAGAAGATGAAGTTCTGTGCGTCTTCCAGCCTCTACTGATTCAAATATAGTTTGGTTTAAAGAAATCATACCAACTCTTTAACCCTTAGATGCTCCAGTGATTGGGCCCTACACTCGTCCATAAGTGGGTCAAAAATGACTCAGATAAGAATCAATGTTTTTATGACATTTTGTCATTTTGGTTAAGAATAATCATTTGTATCATTGCTTTATATTTTTCTCCACACAAGAAAGATTTCATGTTTGAAATGTGTTTATTTTTTACTTTATAACAGATTTCTGAACGTTTTAATGATTGAAAAAGAAGGATATTACACAGAACTGCAATAGAAGAATGTCAACATCCATTTTGCTTGGTTATTTTTCCGCTCTTTTCCTCTAGCTGAGGGTGTCAAACTCAATTTAGTTCAGGGGCCACATTCAGAACAATTTGATCTGAAGTGACCAGTAAAATCAGAGCATAATGACCTATAAATAACGACAACTCCAAATTTTTCTTTTGTTTTAGTGCAAGAATGTTCACATTTAATTAACATTCTTTTTACAAAACATTATGAACAACCTGAAGGGAAAAAAAATGCAATTTCAGCAACGCATTACAACTTACAGATCACTGTGAATATACAAAGGTACAAAATATTTAGTCAAATCTGGAACTGAATGATATAATATTTTACTTTAAGATGAAAACGACAAAAATCAGACAAAAAAAGACAAAAAACCAACAAAAATAAGACAAAATATTCCAAGAATGAGACAATAAATGACAAAAAATGAGACAAACGACACGAAACAAAACAAAAAAGGCAAAACATTAGACAAAAAAGTTACAAAGTGACAAAAAATGGACAAAAACAAGACAAAACAATGAATAAAGCAAAACACAAATGACTAAAATAAGACAAAAACACCAGCGAGACAAAAAGGAAACACAAAATGACAAAAACAAGAAACAAAACGAGCATTAAATGAATGAGAAAAATGAGAAAAACGACTCGAAACAAAACAATAAAGACAAAAAATTAGACAAAGAAGTTACAAAGCAACAAAAACCGACAAAAACTAGAAAAAAATGACTAAGAACACAAGTGAGATATAAAGGAAACACGAAATGTCAAAAACATGAGACAAACGACAAAAGACAAAAAAAGCAAGGCAAGTTTATTTGTATAGCACCCTTCATGTCCAAGACAATTCAAAGTGCTTTGTGCAAAATGACAAGACAAAAAAACAACAAAAACAAGACAAAATATTACAAAAATGAGACACAAAATGACAAAAATGAGACACAAAATGGTAAAAAATTAGACAAACGACGAAAAACAAACCAAAAAAGAGAAATAAATGAGACAAAAAAGTAACAAAGTGACAAAAAAATGGACAAAAACAAGACAAAAAATGACATAAAGGAAACACAATGACAAAAACATGAGACAAATGACAAAAGTCAGACAAAAACAGACAAAAAACAAGACAGCATATTACAAAAATGGGACACAAAATGACAAAAGGACAATGAACAATCTAATATTTTACTTTATGATCAAAACAACTTGTCATGGTCTAGAAATTATTTTAAATTTATAGTTTTACTAGTTTACAATGTGTAATTAATGTCTTCTCTGTAATTTTTACACTTTACAAAGTCGGGCCGGATTGGACCCTCCGGAGGGCCGGTTTTGGCCCGTGGGCCGCATGTTTGACACCCCTGCTCCAGCTGTTGCTGCTCTCCATCCCTTCAAGTTTGTTCTTCACTTCTTTTATGATATTATCAGTGATAAAGAAATGTAAGAAAACTACCTCACTGGGTCATTTTTTAGCAACTTATACATCTAAGGGTTAAGAGGTTAGTTTGCTTTTTGCAAAGTTTAAACTCGACTTTTTGGCTAAAATGCAGTCACACGGAGGATTTCTTTCATTTAGTGTCACTTTGTTTGGAGCCGACTCTGATTGTATGTTAAATAACGTAAACCTAGAAATCTAAAGTTGGTAAAGCGTGGGTTTTTCACAGGTTTGTTTATCCTGCGACTAAAATAAATGAATCTATTCTTGCAGGTTGTCAATGTTCTTTCTGAAAGTAACACAGGAAACCATCTGACCGATGAGGATTTGGATAAACCAGAGCACGTCGACCAACAAATCTACCCTCAAGTCAAAATGAGCATAAAGGACATAAATGAGACTTTCCACCATGCCATTTCAACTTCCAACACAGTCGACCGCCAGCGGTTAAAACTTCTCCGACTGCAGCTGTTTTAACTTTCCGATTCGAGTTTTGACGATGGAGGACAAACTCTTTCATTTAATTAGAGACGTCCTGCTCATTTCGTGACGTTTGCCGATGACAAACTTCTTTTTGTTTGGTTGCAAGATGACTTATAAAGGACATAAATGAGATTATTTGGTGTTTATTTTAAACAGTAACCCTGATTCGTTGCCCCTAAGTTGACTATGATAGCATTCCCGTGTGATGATGCTCTTAAAACTGCCTTTGTGAGTTTCTGTTTCACTACCTGTCCTGCTCGTATGACTCTTTTCTATTTCGGGGTGTGAATGGGTATTTCCTCTGAGAACTGTGGGAGGGTCGGCTGTAAACTCTGACTTTGTGGGTGAAGTCATCGCCACTGAAACGGCAGCTTCTTCCTAATCTATCTGTGTGGTTAGAGGCTTTTTCAGGCTCAACGGTGGGCATTTGTTGTTCCTTTGACTTGTTGACCTTTGACTGTCTAGTCGGTGCCGTTTCTTAAGTTGCTGGAACGAAAAAATACCAAAATATCTTACAGTTCTTAAATTATAGTTATATGCAGTTAAAATCATAAAATGTTTCTTGAATTATTTTTAAGTAATATCAACACTTCAGTCCTTTGTAAAGTAGAAATAGGACGAGACGATGAATAACAAATGACGGAAATCAAAACACCTGACCCTTGGTTACCATGGAAACGACCACGATGGACTATCGGTTTCCGCTGGTTACCAGACGAGCTGCAAACTCTCCGAGGGTGACTTTAAACTTGCTAGGTAGAGCAAAACATTTCAACAATGGGATGACTTTGAGATTTTTAGAGAGTGAAACGGTGCCTGTCGCTTCCCTATCTTACTGTATTTAGATAAAAGCATTTTTGCAGCAATGGGATTAGCTTTAATGCCATACAAGTTTATTTATTTTCATTTTTTTATGGCTGTGTTGTTGTGTCTTTTAACTGTAATTACCTAAATTCTTCTTTGGTTGTTAATTAAACCCCTAAAAACTCATTTTGGTGCATCCAAGTTAAGAATTTAGATGTTGTTTTTCATCCAAATAATACATTTCTACTTTACAATGAACTAAAAATAACTCTGTAAGGTCACTACCTCGTTCTCCACCCGCCGCTTTGTCGTTTCTACGATACACAAACACAGTTTATGATATTGGAGTGATTTAGGAAAATATGTTGAAACTGGAAACTGATTCTGAAGTAGAGTAATGATGCAGTGTGAAAATCTGGAGATCTAAATGATTATTTTACACTTTATATGTCTTCTAGCATGTAAAAACCGTCATACAAAGGGTTGATTTTCACCGTTTAGAAGATCTTTATGCATCTGTGCACCACCTTGTCTCATTTAAGCTCTTTTAATTATTATTTTTTTGTCCTTTTTAGGTCTTTTAAATCATAATATACGAACTCTAATGGACTTACTTGCAGTATTGTGGTTGAATAATTGTAACAACAGCACTTTTTTGTGTTTTTTTGACATATCTGACACAAAAGTGGATTTTTCTTGCTTTATTTTGCATCGTCTTTGTATCAGGCTTTTATTTTTGATACTTGGACCTACAATGTGCATGTTTGGACACATTTTTTGTACAATTTTGCAGGAAAAATGGAGAAAATATGTCTGTGTAATGGGAGGTGGAAGATGTCTTTATGGTTTCTGTTCTTAAATGTAACTTTCTGTATGAATGCTGTAAATAAGCAAAGAGAAGTGACACCACCAACCCGCTGAATTCACACTGGTAAAGGTCATCGTGTGGGTGTGTGTGTGTGTGTGTCTGTGTGTGTGTGTGTGTGTGTGTGTGTGTGTGTGTGTGTGTGTGTGTGTGTGTGTGTGTGTGTGTGTGTGTGTGTGTGTGTGTGTGTGTGTGTGTTTTCTTACACTCCACTGGTTTGTACAGCAAATATGCAAATGCAACTCTGCTAGTGTGCAAGAAAACAGCTTTTCTCAGCCCCAGTGTCTTAAAATAATAACCAGTATGTTTGTTTTTTTAATGTTTTCAGGCACGAAACAAGCAGAATGGAGAGCTGGCAGCTCTTAAAGTCATCAAGATGGAGCCAGGTGAGAGTATTACCTGAATATTTCCACTTTTTTGGTCATAAATTGACGTTTGCATTTGGTTTTTACCACATTTTTGCATCAGAAACTCCAAACTCCAACATTTCTCCAATATAAGATGCTAAAATCTTAAGAAGTGCCTCTATTACTTCTTTGGCCTGTTTTTAGAGAGTAAACTGCCTTTATTGGACAAAATTACTAAGCATTTTTTAGTGTTTTCAAACCTCAAACCTGTTTTAAAGCGATGTAATTACCAGCTCCCACTCTCATTATGGCTCCATTATGAGCTTTAAAGTGCAGTAAAAGCAGAATGACGCATTGAAAATGAGACGGAGAGTCATTATTTCCCACCTTTGGACAGAAACATAAATCATACAGCTGTGAACTCCACCAGTGAAGCAAGAAAACCACATTTAATAACAAATCCACTCATCGTTTTACACTCACAGTCATCCAGAAACCTCTAGAAGTAGTCTGAACTGCAAAAAGGAGAAGCCCCATTGACTCATTCATTTTGTTAAAGCTTATTAAAGTCACAGCAACGATACTTAGACCATGTAGATTCATTCTGTTAATTGATTTTAAGTTCTGGTGCAAGGAATGGAAACAACTCTTTCATTTTTGGTTTATCCAGATACAGGGTTGTAAGTAGATCTAGACTTCCCTCAGCTCCTCTAGATCTTTAGGACGGATACTGAGGTATTTCCAAACCAGCAAAAAGATCTCTGCAGTGTATCCTGATTCATCCTTAACTAGCCTTGCTTCTACTCCTAAAAGACCTCAATGACCTCCTTACCTCATATTTGAAGGTCAATTCTTGCTTTCTGCATCAGTTTTTCCACAAATTCATCGTCTACAGGAGATAAATGTTTGTTTTGCAGAGTCGTTGAGCAAGATTCTTGATCGACCACACCTTTATAATTCATCATTTAAAGAATTATAATTGAGGTAGTTGCTGCAGAACTGATTTGCAGCTACATGCTTTCGATCGATGGAGCCCAAAGGCAACAGGAAGTTGTAAATTCTCCAGATATCCTGTGCTATGTTCAGCAGGATATTCGACTGCTCTTGAGGAATGATTCCCACTACAGGGCTACTCTTCAGTCACACACAGTGAATTTGTCTTTGGGCTGCATTCAAATGTTTGAAGATCCTTGTAGATTCTGCCACAAGAATTATGTCTTTAAATGCCTACCCACAACTCTTAACCACAGCTTCAGATACAAACGGACATCAACTAGTAAATCAACCTTCTAGCTCAACCCTCATCGCCAGAAAAAGACCAGTACAGTGTCTAAAGCACTGAGTTTTAGTTTCACAATCTCCTTACTTCATATTATCTGACTTTTTTTTTTAAAAGGAATGTGTCAGGAAGTGTTCAGGAAAGAACCAAAGTACAGAGACAGATTGAGCGGGTTGTGGTTAAAGAACATTTCAATCAAACAAAGCTACTGAACACAAGGTGGAGAGCAAATAAAAAATGGGAAAGAATCCAAAACATCCAAAAAACAGTGTTAAATTCAGCATTTAACAGAGGAGGGAAACAGACAAAGGGAGGAAGTCAAACAACAACAGATACACAAAGACTGGAAATTACAAAATAAAATAGGAAGTAGACACAAAACAAACCAAGACCATGACAGGATGTTTTAATCATGTTTTGTTGTTGCACAACCTTTTAAAACAGTCACTTTTCACTCATCCATCTGGTTCCAGACTACAAAACTTTATTTAAATTCAAGTGAAAGTCTTGAACATATCGAATGTGTCACAAAGGAGGACGCAGAAATTAACAACTGGCAGCAATAAACTGTTGAGTAGTTTTTCCAATTTTTTTCTTGTCATTATAAATCAGCCAAATGTATGTGTCCACTAAAACCATAAATCACCACACTTTTTGGTGGATTTACACACATTTCATTGTATAAAAGTTTATGGTGGAGGATAAAACCCTGTTTACCTGTTTATTAGTACAATTTTCCTGGTGTTTACATGTATATTAATCAGAGAAGCACAACAAATCCAAGGATTCCCTTTGAGCAGCATTGGAAATTAAATTCAGAGACACTTTTTCAATAAAGTGGAATTGGAAAAACAGTCAGTTTGACACCATTTAAGGAATCCTGGATTCAAATATTTCACATTTTAGAGCTTCTAAATTTGAGTTTTCAGTCACTTCAGTCTCACCTGTAGTTTGGATTTCTGTCATTTCAAAGGATTCAAGGGATTTAAAAGCTTTTTTATTGGCATATGCAGCAATAAATTAAGTTATTGATGCTCTGAAATTCTTAGTTGTGCAGTGAAAAACCTATTTACAAAATTATTTTGACAGATTAATTAAAGATCTCCTGAAACTTTGAAGTAGATTCAGTGACAACGTTTACAAACCTCTGCTTCAGTCCAGCTTATTACTCACTTTTATGGACGAACATGCAACATACAAGCAACACGTGTCATCTCTGTGAAGCAGAAAGACTCAGACTGGGTTTGACTTTGAATATTGTTGGCCAAAAGGGGAAACCCTGATGCAAGATGAAAACAGAAACCTGCTCTCTGCTCCCAGAAACTACCAGTTTTACTACTAGTTTTACTACTAGTTTTACTACTCACGTGTACTTTTCTGGCACTTGTGCCTCTTTACTTCTAATAACAACCAAAACCCAACTAAAGGAGCTGATTCATTTTAAGAAACCCAGAGAGCAAAAGGAAAGAAAACACGTTATTTCCTGCAAGCCTGTAATCTTTCTCCATCAAACCAGACGGCTCAGAGTGACTCACCTGCTGCTAAATATTCCCAACATGTCGACTCACTTCACCTGTGTGTTCATGTGTGGCGTGATTGTAAATATAAATATCTATATTCTGTCTCCTCGTGGCTCCACAGAGGATGATTTTTCCATCATCCAGCAGGAGATCATCATCGTAAAAAGCTGCAAACATCCCAACATCGTGGCATACTACGGCAGCTACATACGGTCAGACATCTCTTTTAGTTTATCCTCTACCTGTTATTATTATTAGTATTATTATTAATATTGATATTATACACAGTATTTAACTCAGAGACGTCCTGTTCTGTCTGCAGAGCGAATAAACTGTGGATCTGTATGGAGTTCTGTGGAGGAGGATCCCTGCAAGACATCTACCACGGTGAGAGAATGGAGATACAGTAGATAAGTGGTGTCAAACTCATTTTAGTTCAGGGGCCACAGCAGAATTTATGGCTGCATGTGTCTTATTTATTTTAAAGTTTCCACTTCCTGTATGGCCTCTGAATGCTGCTTTTCTATTAGAATATTATCAATATATTATGTTAAACTAATAACTTGTTTTAAATTCCCAGTGACTGGTCCTCTGTCTGAGACTCAGATCGCCTACATCTGCAGGGAGATGCTGCAGGTAACAAGAAATAAAAACACTCTACGGGTTATGCTTTTAATAACTAAAATAAATAAGGAAAGGCTTTTATTTTGGTGACAAACTCAGCTGTGAGTTTTGTTTGTTTTTGACCCTGCAGGGCCTCGATTATCTTCATGCACAGAAGAAGATCCACAGAGACATAAAGGTGAGCGACGAGGGGCTTTAATCAGTTTTAAACGTGAAAATTTCAGGAAAATAACCAGATTTAGCCTCTTTAAATCCAAATCCAGGATGAAAAAATGACTCACGGCTCACTGAATGGATCTGAAAATGAAACTTTAACCACAGTTTGGCATTAAAATATGAAATAAAATCCACTGAGGTGCATCTTTAGAGTTTATTTCCGTGCCGCGTGGGTTCAGTTAAAGATCACTGAGTGGGTAAAGAGGAGTCTTGTTCTTATAAATATAAACATGTAAGTTGAATGAGATGTTTGTTTAATGTCGCCTTCTTGTTCTTCCAGGGCGCCAACATCCTCCTCAACGACCAGGGCGAGGTCAAGCTGGGTGGGTGGATGTTTGTCTGCTCTGTGGTGAACATGAGTCACCAACAACTAAACTAACCGTCTCGTTAAAACACTTTAACCGTCCTGTTGTCCTCATTTACAGGCACCAAAAAATATTGTTTCCTTGTCTGAAAAAAATCCAAAAATTCTGCAAAAAAAATTCCCCAGATTTCTGAAAATTTGCAAAACCTTCAGGAAGAAAATTCCAATAATTCCTTAAAAATTTCCCTTAAAAGTTTTATTTTTAAAAATCCCCCAAATTTGCCAAGACAATTCTTGTGTATGTTTTCAATAAATGAGTAAAAATCTTTCAAAAAAAATCCTAAAAATATCTAAAGTGATTCCATATATATCAGTAAAACTTCTAATATTTCCTTAAGAACATTCACATAAAAATCAACCAAAATCCAGCGAATTTCGCTGGATTTTGGTTGATTTTTATGTGAATGTTCTTAAGAAATATTTTTCACATTTTTTTTTTTCCACCAAAAAATGTTCAAAAATTGCCCAAAAATGTTGAAAATGTGGACATCAGAAGTTTCACTGTGAAATTTTTTTTTTTTCCCACATTTTCAATCTTTAAAACGGCTCAATTTGACCCGCAGGACGACACGAGGGTTAAAGATGCTTTTGGTAGAAGTTCTTGTCTAAACGTCTATTTAAAGCCTTGATTTTGACTCAGGTCTTGCAGGAACTTGTTGTTTTCACACCAGCAGCAGATACAGAAGGAAATAAAGTCTTTTTCACGCGTCGCAGGTGTTAAACTCCTTTGGTATTTATTTATATTTGTCGTTTCTTCTCGTTGTGCAGCCGATTTCGGGATCTCGGCTCAGATCACGGCGACTCTGTCTCGAAGGATGTCGTTCATCGGGACGCCGTACTGGTAAGAAACCAGCTCAGTGTTATTATTAACATAATAATAAATATGACTTTGTTTAGCGTTCACGAGGCGCTTTGACAGTCAAACCATGCAAACACAGACAGCAGTGAAATAAAAATAAACAGTAAAAATTATAAGTTAAATGAATAATTAGCTAGATTAGAGTCAAACGCAGGAAGTAGGCAGTTTAAAAACTGAAGATTGAAAGATAGAAATTAAAAATTTAAGAATTAAAGATGACATCACACCAAAAAAATCTGAATTTTGTGTGAAATAAACAGGTAAATAGTACATAAATACAGAATAGAACACTAAAACTAACTAAAGCTAAAAGTAAATTTCACATAAATGCAAGTCAAGGGGCCCTGATGGAGAAACTCTAGTAAATATCTTGTATTATATTACTGTTATTATATAAAATACTATAAATATCCACAAAAACGAAGCTGAACTGACTTCCTGCACCATCCACGCTCATTTGTTGTTATGTTCAGGAATCTATTGTACTTATATCTTACTGCTTTTCTATGAGGAACTGCATTTATTCTGACATTATGTTTTTGTTCTCTCAAGCAACATCTGACAAAAGAATTTCCTTGAATAAAGTTTTATCCTATCTCTTATTTTATCATGTTTACTTCATGGTCTAGTGCATTTTAGCAGCATATTAATACAGATATAGAGTGTTTTTGCTATAGATATTGAACTTGTGTGTTATATTTCAGTATTTTTGCTTGACTGGAAACATTTACAAGCTTCTTAAACAAACCGAGGTGATTTAGGACAGTGAGTTGCAGGAGCAGTAGTGATTTAAACACAGGTGTGCTCGTTTTTCCAATGTTGTTCCCCTCCTGTCCTCAGGATGGCGCCAGAGGTGGCGGCGGTGGAGATAAAGGGCGGCTACAACGAGCTGTGTGACGTCTGGTCCGTCGGCATCACCGCCATCGAGCTGGCGGAGCTGCAGCCGCCGATGTTCGACGTCCACCCGCTGCGGTAAAAAGTTACACAAACACGACAAGAACGCAGATTTAAACCTTAAGTTTGTTTATTTATTTAACCACAACAACAACCCTGAAGCTCGGCGTGTTCCTGAAGACCCACACGGGAAGTTTTGTGATTTTTTTTCCACCAACAGTCAGTTCTGACCTCAATGCAGCTAAACATTTACCCCTACATGGTTGGTTATTTCGTTTAATGCTTCATATGTGGAACTGACACATTGGTTTTTCCAACATTATCGTGGCTTCAGTTACTTTTAATGATGGAATGTGCAGTTTAAGCCTCGTGTCGTCCTGGAGGTCAAAATTGACCCGTTTTAAAGTTTGAAAATGTGGAGAAAAATATATTTTCACACTGAAACTTCTGATGTCCACATTTTCAACATTTTTGGGAAATTTTTGAACATTTTTTGATGGAAAAAAGAAATGTTAAGTAAAATGTTCATTCACAAAAAAAAAACAAAATCCAGCGAAATTCGTTCTTAAAGAAAATATTAGAGGTTTTACTGATATATATATATATATAATCACTTTAGACATTTTTAGGATTTTTTTTGGAAGATTTTTACTCAGTTTTTGAAAATATTTACAAAAATTTTCTTGCCAAATTTGGGGGATTTTTTTTGCTTTTAAGGAATTATTGGAATTTTCTTCCTGAAGGTTTTGCAAGTTTTCTGAAATTTGGGGGATTTTTTTGCTGAATTTTTGGATTTTTTTCAGACAAACATTATGAGACGTCCACCTACATAAAGTCACACACATGGTTTTGTTTGGTTTTTGCACAAGTTTAAAATAGCTTCATGTCGTCTTTGGTACAGCTGTCACGTAAAATTAAACAGAATTGTGTTTTTTTTCTGCAAAGTTTTCCTGTTATTTTAGATAATAAACAGTTTTCAAAGGGAGCATTTCTTTAGTAGGACATAGTTTTATTGAAAACCGTCGATATGTGACGATAAAATTCAACTTTATAGTAAATCTCAGTCAACTTGCAGTGCAGGAGAAGCTGGAGAAGACAGTAAAAGTTGAATTTAAGTCTTTATTTTTTTGTTTTGTTGTGGGGTTTTTTGTCTTGAGGGTCAAACTTCTCCATCTCCAGACAAAAAACTGTCGATTAGAGTTTGTAAAAGTCGACTTTGTGCTAGAAAATAACTTTCTTTTGGTGGTTTTTCCATCTCAAATCATCAAATTCCTTCTGCTCGACCATTTTTGATCTGCTTAAACGTTTTTTTAAAATCAGAAACTGCGGCTATTTAAGACTGAAACTTTCATTTTGAAACTCCAGGATCAGGCTTTCTACTAATATTTTCGTGGTAAAATTTGAAAATTAAACTAAAATAACTTTATTTTCCCCTATTGAAACCATTTTGTATGTATAGTTTTGTATTGTGGTGAAATGCAGCTACATAAGGTTCAGAAAAGATCACTAGTTGACGTCTGAATTATTAAGTTTTTGTGAATATGAGCTCTGTATTTCAACTCGCCCTTAATCAGACATTGTTTGATCTACTTGTCCAATATTAAAGGTTCTAAATCAGTGATATGATGAGAAATAACAGTGAAAAATTGAAGTTTATATCTTAAATCGTTCCTGAGATATTGTCATTCAAACAGTGAGAAAAAAACCTTCTGAAAGTGGGACGACGGGTAATTTTTTACAAAATGTGTCTCAGAAAGTATTTGATGTATGAAACTAATATTCCAGAATTATCCTTATAAATATCCGGATTTTATACTCTAAAAATTTCAGGCTAATCAGAGATGATTTAGCGGAAATTCTTCTGAAAATTAGACGGAAAAATTCAAGCATCTTGATGGAGGATTTCACAATAAACCTCTGATCTCATTACGTCCAAACGCACCGCCGAGGTTTCTTTAAAAGACCTCAAATGTTTCCCCTCAGAGCTCCGGTAAACATGTGAACATGCGTGACCGTGAACTCCCACGCTGGCGTTCGTAGTGAACACCACACGTTTCTGACTCCTACAGTTTCAGACCAACTGAAAGAGACACGAAGCCGACGTTTGTGGCGTTAATGCAGATTCTCATCGGCTCTGTTGTTTTTTCCCTGCAGAGTTCTGTTTCTCATGTCGAAGAGCGGCTACCAGCCTCCCAAACTGAAGGACAAATCCAAATGGTGAATAAAAAACACAAATCCACCAACATGTGCAGCATATTTACTCATTTAAACCAGATCAGCTGCAGCTTTCTGCACATTTTCAAGCTTAAAGAGACGTTTTCTTACTGTATTTTACACATATTAAAGGTTTAAATCTTGATATGCAGAAGAAATTCAAGCTCCTCCAGTCAGATAAATAAAACTTAAGTTATTTTTAAGATACAAAAATCACAATTTTTAATTAGTTTAAATAAGTGAGGTTTCATTTATTTAAGTACAACAGACATATTTTGTTATTAAATGATAAAATAACAGAAAAAATGCAGATTTCTGTCAAATAAGGAAACACAGACTCATTACTCTGCATATTTTCAGCCTTGAACAGATGTTTTCTTAATGTATTTTACACATAATAAGTGTTTAAATCTTAAAATACAGAAATTTTCATGATTTTATTGTTAGAATTTAATCTATAAACAGGGTTTTTCCTGCTTAGATGATGCTTCTGTGCCTTCTAAGGATATTTAAGCAGTTTTAAAGAAAATTTAATATTATAAATTTAAAAAGAATCGAAAAAATCAAGTTTTTAACTAGTGTAAATGAACGAAATTTTATTTATTTAAGTATAAGATGCATTTTTTGTTTATTAAATGGTCAAATAACAGAAAAAATGCAAAGATTAGTTGTTTATAATATATATATTGAAGTTTTATCTGACTTTTTAAATAAATAAAAGCAGAGTTCTAGGAACATTTAAAAGTGCATGTAGTACATTTTCACTGCAGTATTTGTAAAATGTGCTTCTGATTGATTTCATGCAGGTTTTCTCAGGTTTTTTGTCGCTAAATGCTGCCATCTTGTGTGAATTTTCCCAGTGAGAGATCAATAAAATCCTCTCCTCCCGTCTGCAGGTCGTCCATGTTTTATAACTTTGTGAAGGCGATGCTGGTGAGGAACCCCAAGAAGAGACCCAGCGCCTCCAAGATGCTCTCAGTCAGTATTAATCAATCAATCACATGTCCTCAGCTTTATTTCAAAAACATTCCTGCATCAAACCGACTCAGATTAAATTTAGAAAACCCAACATGAGACGAACTGTCAAATAAAAGGAGCAAATACTGATTATAGATGATGCACGTCATTTTTCAATGCACTAATATTCATTTTTTAATGGATTTTTATGTATTTTTTACAATGTATTGGTAAAGATATTTAACATATGCTGTACATTTTATTATATTTGGTTGAATAACAGTTTTTACAAGCTGCTGAAACAAACCCAGATGATATTGAATAAGTTGTAGCATTTATATTCAGATGAAAAAACGTTGCAGTATATTAATAATAACAAGTAATCATAATAACTTTATTTATATAATGTCTTTTCAAAGCAGAGTTTACAAAAAAACAACAGAAGGCCAAACAGACAGAAAAAATAGAGTTAAACATGGTAAAAACACATCAATACGACAAACACTGGATAAAATAATAGAAGAAATATGTCAAATTAATCAAAAAGAACAAGTAGAGTTTTAAAAAGTAGAGGGTAGAGCTATAAAAACAACATAATGCAGAAGAAATAATAGCTCCTCCAGTCAAATAAATAAACCGTAACTTAACACAGTTTTTCCTTCTTAGAGGATGTTTTTGTGCCTTCTAAAGAAAATTTAGCAGCATTAAAGGAAATATAATATTACAAATGCAGTAAGAATTGAAAATAACAATAACGAATCAAGTTTTTAACTTATTTTGTTCAGTGAAGTTTCATTTATTTAAGTATAAAAGACATTTTTTGTTCATTCAGTGGTCAAATAACAGGAACAATGCTGAGATTTCTGTCAAATAAGGAAACACAGACTCATTATTCTGCATATTTTAGCCTTGAAGAGATGTTTTTCTTAATGTGTTTTACACATAGTGTTTAAATCTTAAAATGCAGAAATAATAGTCAGATTAGTTAATTGTAGAATTAGTTTCATTTATATACAATATTTTTTTCTACTTAGATGTTTTTGTTCCATCTAAAGATATTTAAGCAGCATTAAAGAAATCAAATTAAATATAATAAATATAATAAGAATTTAAAATAATACCAAAATCTAATTTTTAACTGGTTTAAATAAGTGAGGGTTCATTTATTTAAGTACAACAAACATTTTTTGTTTATTAAATGGTCAAATAACAGAAAAAATGCAGAGATTTCTGTCAAATAAGGAACTATAAACACTAGTAAATAAATACAAATTTTAAAAAAATAGCCATAGATCCTTTTGTGTTTGTGAAGTTAAAACTTAGCTGCTGTTCCCCTCCTGTCCTCAGGGTGGCGCCAGAGTTAGAAAGACAACTTTAACCCTCGTGTCGTCCTGCGGGTCAAAATTGATCCGTTTTAAAGCTTGAAAATGTGGGAAAAAAATATATATTTTCACAGTGAAACTTCTGATGTCCACATTTTCAACATTTTTGGGAAATCTTTGAACATTTTTTGGTGGAAAAAAAGAAATGTTAAAAATGTTTCTTAAGAACATTGACAAAAAAATCAACCAAAATCCAACGAAATTCGCTGGATTTTGGTTGATTTTTATGTGAATGTTCTTAAAGAAAATATTAGAAGTTTTACTGATGTATATGGAATCACTTTAGATATTTTTAGGATTTCTTTTGAAAGATTTTTACTCATTTTTTGAAAACATATAAAAGAATTGTCTTGCCAAATTTGGGGGATTTTTAAAAATAAAACTTTTAAGGGAAATTTTTAAGGAATTATTGGAATTTTCTTCCTGATGTTTTGCAAATTTTCAGAAATCTGGGGAATTTTTTTGCAGAATTTTTGGATTTTTTTCAGACAAGGAAACAATATTTTTTGGTAAATGAAGTCAACAGGAGGGTTAAAGCAGTAATAATAAAGATATTTTAATAACACTAATGCATTAAATGACATTGTAGTTACTTCCTGTTGCCCCCTAGTGGCTCCAAACAGAACATAATTTACCACACGTTGTTCTATTAAAAACATCTTTACTGCTGTTTATTTGGTGTTTATTTGCTGTTTCTGATGTTTCTTCTTCCTCCGTGTGCAGCACATGTTCCTGACCCAGCAGTGTCTGAACCAGGAGCTGACCCTGGACCTGCTGGAGAAGTACCGACACCCCGAGAAACTGAAGACCTGCCTGACGGAAGACGAGGAGATGGAGGTCAGACTTTATCTGCGCTTCATCAGAGAGAATTCTACATGGAAATACAGACTCTGAAAGTGTTTTTTCTGCTGATTTAAGGTGGCGGTTCCCGGATCTTTAAGGCGGATTCAGTCCATCAACAAACACAACCGGGCAGAGAGGACCAACTCCGACATAAGCTGTAAGAAAACTCCCTGTTTTTGTCTTGCTTTTGAGAATTATGAGCGAGCAAACAGTTGAATGCAACATTTTTGGAGGGAGGATAAAGTCTGACTCCCTGATGAATCCTCTTCTTGGTCGTGACTTCCAGTCCTGTTGCTGCTGGAAAGAAAAAACTAATTTGTTCTGCTCCTGTTTACTTCAGTCTGCGGACGACATTGTGGAAGATGACTGAAATATTAATGTGTTGAATATTTTTTTTTACCTGTGGCTGCTCAGTGGAACAGATCTACACTCAGAGGCCTGTGAAGACCGAATCACCGAATGTAACAGTAAGTTTATCACAGTATGTAGTATATATACATAGATACTTTACACATATTTATACATACAGTATACAGCAGAACAGAACACACCCTTTTGCAATATCTCCAACATCAAATGATCCAAAATATTGAATAATGTCCCAATAATTGCATTAATTCTGAGCTGAAAGCAGATTATTTCCTCTTTTGAACAGTCGAAAAAAAAGACTTTACAAAGACTATACAGGGGGTCATCGTCTTACATCAGAGTTCTGTTCCTACGGATCGATATAAGTCGATTTTCGCTGTAAGTCGGAACTCCGGCGAACATGTAAACAAAGCCGTTACCTGTATCACAAAATCGATCAGTTCTTCTTGACCAAGATCAGTATGGAGCCCAGCATGTTTGGCGTGAACATGACCAGGATTACCACAGTGAATGCATAGTCCTGACAGTGAAGCACGGAGGTGGGAGTGTGATGATATGGGATTGCATGACAGTAAGAGCTGTTGGGGAGAAAAAAAAACACAAAAAGACACAAATCTACCACACAAAATGACAACAAAATGTACACAAAGAGGCCCAAAAAATCCTAAAAAAAAAAATGACAATAATAAGATGCAACACAACCCACAAGAGACAGTGTGAAGGACTGTTTATACCATCACTCCGTGTCTGTACAAAAAGTGCAAGGTTATTTTTTGCTAAAGAACATTAAAAGAAGCCTGATAAATGCTCTCAGATGGAGTCCAGCATGTTTGGTATGAACCTGACCAGAACTACCACAGTGAATGCATAGTCCTGACAGTGAATAACAGAGGTTGGAGTGGGATGATATGGAGCTGTATTCTAAATGTCATTTGCATGTTTCTCAATCAAATTATACATCCCATGATGACACAAAAATGGCTTAAACCATTTTAAGATACAAACACAACAACAACAGTAGCTCAGGGACCTGCAGTGGTGACTTATTTTTAAATGAGTGCAGCAAAGTTAGCTTAACTTTGATTGATGAACTAGAAACAGTGGAGAACACTTTAATGTTTTTAAATGTTTAAAATCATCAAACTTTCTGGTTATTGTGCATTTTGCATTGAAATATGACAGATTTTCCATTTGGCTCCATGATCCTCTGTACAAAGGACACTTGGAGGACTCAGATACTGATGTGTGCAGTTTGTGTTTATTCACAGTAAATATTTTCCTGTTGTCACACCAGTGTTATCTCAGTCTATAAAAAGCCAACAGACACGACACAATCCGTCTGTGTTAACGTCCCGTAGACACCAACTCTACGGACTCTTCAGAGGTCGACTTCTTTCACAATCAATAACCATCCAGTCAACAACACTTTTCTATTTGACGACTCTTTCACCAACATCGGTACTTTCTGTTTCGTTTCTTCCAGTTAAGGGCTTCATCAGAATGGAACAGAAGCAGCAAGAGTTCAACGAGGTAACCGGATCACTGGTCCATCATTTAAACACCGACGTCTGATCAAAATGTTAACCTTCTTTCCTGTTTGTCCATCAGGGAGCCGGACTCGAACTCAGACGACGACGACGACGACTACGACGACGTGGACATGTAAGAAAACGACCCCACCGATTCACCGAATGCTGGAAAACACTTGACTTGAATGTGTAATTTGATGTTTCTTTCTTTTCTCGCTGTGTTTTCCCGCTGCAGCCCGACGATACAGGCCACTGGGTGAGCTGAATAAACTCTCATCTAGATTAATGTTTGTTCCTCATTAACACACCAGAATGAAGCAACATTTATTCTCTGCCAACAGACTCATAATGCCGCCGGACGAAACGCCGCCTCCACTTCCTCCAAAGGTGAATATTGACCAAAAAATGTCACCTGAACACTTAAAACTATCATTTATTAGTGTGTTTGTTGCAGCGTTTAAACCTGTTACAGCTGCTTTTACATTAAAAAGCTTAATTATTTGATTGTTTTTACATGTAATCTTAGTTTACACACAAAAACAACAAACTACATGGAGTAGAGAAACAATAGAAACAATGATAACTGTGCTATTATTCAAATAATTGATAAAGGATATTATTACTTTTAGCAAAACTACGGAAAAACAAAAAATCTCTAAATAAACAGGTAAACGAAGTCAGCATATCTAAATATGCACTGCAAACAGAAGCATAATGTCATAAAATTCAACATAAATAGGAAACTATACCATAAAAATTGACAAAGATGAGGATTTTATTGCCATTTTTAAATTATTTAGTAGCTGCAGACTTTGAAATATATTTTTAAAATTAGGTTTCAAGGTGCAACAGTGATTTAAATGGAAATTCTAGTTCGAAATGAATTAATGTCTGAAGATAAAATACAAAATTATGAATGTAGCTGGAAGATCTTTCCTGTAAATCATGTATTTAAACATAAATAAGCCAAATGATTCATGTTACCTCGACTTTATCATATACTTGTAAAGATAGAAATTCAAAATGCATTGTGTGAACAATTATTGCCAAAGATCTTTGAGTTTTCGTTCATATTATGCTCCTTATAGTTATTAATTAGCAATGTTGTTTGACTATTACTACTTCTAGCAGTTTATTGTGTTTAAAATGTAAGTTTTTAGTTATAGAATTGCAAAAACAAACTCTCGTTGGTTGAATACAGTAAACAGAATTGTTGCCTCCATTGGAACCACACCACTATTTTTCAGTCCAGTCTTTAAGCTACCTGTCGGGTAGGTTGTTGGAACATCTTGGAGAACTTTCCACCGTCCACGCTCTTTGATCTTGTTGTGTTTCTACAGCCTAAAGCGAGGACCAGCTCAGAGGAGAGTATGGCGTCGGAGGACGATAGATCCAGGAAACCCTGCTCCCTTTACGCCCCCTCACCTCTAATCAGGACCTCCAGCGGGACTCATGCCCGACCGACGCCTCATCCACGACCCTCCAGACATTCAGGTGAGCTGCGACTGAACAGCAGATACACAACAGAGCCGTTACCTGTAATGTGGTTCTGCTTTATTGTGTATTTATTGCCATGTTTGTCACGCCTGTTAGAAGACTTTAAACAAAACTTGTACTTAGGTGGTTGTATGTTCTTCACAGTGTTTATAAGGTGCTAAACTAAATTATTCTAACAGGACAGAGGACAGTTTTTTTTAGCTGCTATGAGAGACTTTATAACATGCAACATACAAGAACGTTTCCAAGTCACTGAATATTGTTTGGAGTAAAAGGAAATACATCACAAATAACTGGAAGGAATATGGAACATGAATAAATCTGACTAAAAGAGGAAAAAACTCAGGGACCGAATGAGAAAGCGACTAGTGAGGGAGGCCACCAAGACACCTATGACTCCTTTTAAGGAGCTACAAGAACAAGACGGGTGAGGGAGGCCACCAAGACACCTATGACTCCTTTTAAGGAGTTACAAGAACAAGACAGGTGAGGGAGGCCACCAAGACACCTATGACTCCTTTTAAGGAGCTACAAGAACAAGACAGGTGAGGGAGGCCACCAAGACACCTATGAGTCCTCGAAAGAAGTTGCAGGAAAGTGACGTTTAAGGAGGCCACCATGACACTTATGATTCTCCTGAAGGAGTTACAAGAGAGAAACTAGTCAAGGAGGCCACCGAGACACCTATGACTCCTCTTAAGAAGTTACATGTTAGATTTTAGTTGTTAAAGACACGTTTTCTAGACATAATCCAGTATTTATGGTCATCTTCACGTCTTACTATTCTCCAGAAACACTTTTCTGACCGTTGATCTGTAGAATAACTCAGGAACAGAACAGGAGACAGAGATCATATTTCACATTTATTGAGATCCTTGAAGGTATTAAGTGAACTTTCTGTATAAAAATGTGATGTAAACTCATCTTCCAGTGTTCTTACTGTGTGTCTGGATGTGTTTGTGTGATTTAGACCCCATGTCGTTACCCGTCCAGCTGAACGACAGCTCAGAAAACCTGCTTCCTCCTGAACTTCCTCCTAAAGGCATCCGCAGACGGCAGCTCCCATCGAAGGTACAACAGACGCTGAACAAAACTGTCCTCAGATGGCACAAAATCAGAACACATGACCTCGTTTAGGAGCTTTCAGGTGTAAAACGAGACACGAGAAAATCTCTCCTCCTTCACCGTCATCATTATATTTTTACTTTTTGTTCTCAGGATCCTGCTGAATGCATCAGTCCGGTCATGAAGAAACCTCCCGTGAGTTTCTCCTGCCTGCAGTCGACTCTGCTGCTGAATTTATGATTTGTTTTCAGACTACAAACCATTTTAATTCTGTTTATGACAACATCATATTGAATTTAAGTTCATAACATTGTACCCTGCAGTTCTCTGGTCAGACAAGGGATAGAAAGCATGGAAGTTTTGTAGATAAAGCACATAAATAGTCATTGTTGCGTGAGATTTGGTGTCTTAAAGTGTTTAAGTCTGTGCTGCAGAGACGACAGCATGAATATTTTAAAGCTCCTCCTCCCTCTCTCCGTCTCCAGGTCTACTTTAAAAAGCTCTTCCACGGCTGTCCTCTTAAAATAAACTGCTCCACAACCTGGGAGAACCCTTCCTCCAAAGGTTGGTTCCCCAGAAATACAATGCTGTAGATGTGTCTGTCTTATAAAACTTGTTTTTCTGACCAGCCGCCGTGTTCGTCTTCCTCCCTCAGACCAGCACCTGATCCTGGGAGCAGAGGAGGGAATCTACACCCTGAACCTCCACGGCTCCGAGGCCACCATGGAGCTGGTAGGATCTTTATCTGAACAAGAAAGAGACGAGTGAGGGAGGCCACCAAGACACCTATGACTCCTCTGAAGGCCTCCATCACTAGTCTCTTTCTTACAACTCCCTAAGAGGAGTCATAGCTGTCTTGGTGGCCTCCCTCACTAGTGTCTTTTTGCAAGAAAGAGACTAGTGATTGAGGGTAAAGTTCTTCATGTTATCTTAATGAATCGCTGCAGAAATACGTCACTGAGTTCCTAAATGTCCCGGTAAACAGCTCTGATGCTGGTCGGTTTGCTTTGGCCAGTTTTTGAGTCCTCTGGTTGCTGTGATGTTAATCCCAGAGCAAAACACTGAATGAATGAGTCACACTTGATCAAAGCAGCTCCTCCAAAAGCCTGAATGAGCACAACTCCAGCCACTGTGGCTCATTTCTCACTGCAATATAAAACCCTGCACCTCCATCAAAATGCCATAAGTCATAAAAACAAAGAAAACTGAATTTATTTGATTATTTATTTCGCGATAATTGAAAAAAAATAAAATGCTCCACAATAATTGAAAACTCTGAATTTTCCTGAGGTGACTGTTGGTCATAGCTGAGTCATTCATGGCTTCCTAGTTGTGTCGAGGACCACAGATTTTTTTTGTTTTTTACAGAATCTTTTTAGTGCAAACCATTTATTTTTGGTGATTTTAAGAAATGAGACATGTAGTGATTTTTCATTAATTATCGCAGTGCGAACATGATACGTTCAAGGACTGCGGAAAAGTTGAAAATCTGGTGATTCTCTCCACTGTTTTCAGTTTCTGGATGATTAGTTGTGTCATTTTTTTGGTGAATTGTGAGAAAACATGCCTTTGAAAGTGGTTCAGAAAGTGTTTTTTGAATGAATCACTGGAACCGTAAAGAAGCAGTGAATGAATTTATGGATCATTCCAGAATTGGAGGACAGTTGGACTTCAAAAATTTGAAAAATAAACCTTCTCTTTTACAGTTTTCTGCTCCATATTCATCAAAAATAGGTGATAAACTATCAAAGGCTTGATTGGCTCAGATTACACATCAATGGTAGCATTTTTATTCCATGTTTTATTTGTTGTTTGCTAACCCTACTCTAATCACAGTAACAGTAAAAACGAGACACAAAATGACAAAAATGAGACACAAAATGAAAAAAATGAGACACAAAATGGCAACGAGACACAAAATAACAAAAACTAGACACAAAACGACAAAAACAAGACATGAAATGACAGAAATGCATCAGAAAATGAGAAAAAGACATACAATAACAAAAATGAGGCACAAAACTACAAAAATGAGGCACAAAATGACAAAAACGAGACACAAAATATCAAACACTAGACATGTAACAACAGAAATGTGACAGAAAATGAGAAAAATGAGAGAAATTGACAAAAGCAAGACACGAAACCATAAAAACGAGATACAAAACTACAAAAACCTCATCAACAGGGTTGTTGTGGGACACACATTCCATGCATAATAATTATTATTTAAAATAATATGTTGATTAAAAAAATGTTCCCACCATTAAAAGAGACATCATTGAAAAAAATAATCCCAAAAAAGGAGATTGATATTCCATTTTATTTGAGATTTATTTAGTCATCAGGGGGTGGGACATGAGAAAAATTGTGTTTTAGGGGAAACTTCACACTTATTTAGTATTTCAAAAATATTTTCAAGCATTCTTTTCTCCTAGTTTTTTCAGATTTGGTCTCAGGAAATGTACACAATGCTGCATGTTTTAGTATTTTGTACATGGATTATTTGAAACTTGATGTAATTCCAGTTCTGGAATGACCCTGATGTCTCCTGTTTCTCCTCCAGCTGTATCCTGGGAAGTGTACCTGGGTCTACACCATCAATAACGTCCTCATGTCCGTTTCAGGTAAATCAAAAGTGATAAATATTCAGCATTTAGTCGTGTACAACGTTTAAATGCCTCTTTGGAGTTTTAGTTGGAAGAACCGACTGAGGAGCTGCTGACAGAATTTAATTCTGGGTTTTTTTTGCATTGTTTTTTATTTTGCTGTGTTTGCTGACAGACTTTGCCACCTGGACTAAATTAAAAACTAATTAAAGAACTCTCTCTCTTTGCCAAACAGTGTTGGAAAATAACAGAAAACAGATTTCAAACAAAAAATAAACAAAGACCTGAAAACATAGACAGAAAACAGCATTTGGAAAAAAACAGCAAAAAAGAGAAAGAAAAGCTACATCTTTCAAATTAGAATGAGTATCGTTCACATACTATTTCATGTTATTTTGTATTTCAAGTATTTAACGTGTCAAACACTGTAAAATCTTCTGAATTTATAGAAAATTTGACATGTATTCATCCAGACCTCAGATACTCTGAGTAAAGTCAGTTTGTTGACCAAAATAAAAAACTGTTTGCAGGTAAATCATCGCAGCTTCACTCCCACCTGTTGAAGGAGTTGTACGAACAGGCTCGAAAAGAGAGGATAGTCCCTTTACCGACTCACAGGCTGTTACCACGGTAACCACACCACTCATCACCAGACTTCATTCTGATTAAAAAAAACAATCCTTTAACACCTGTTTGAAACTACATCATCTGTTTTGTGTTCAGAAAAATGGCGGTGACGAGTAAAATCCCCGACACCAAAGGCTGCAGGACCTGCTCAGTAGGTGAGAACCAACAGGGAGGAGTTCAGATGGAGCTGGACGGCTGAGATGCTAGAGGGATGTTGGCATCGTTTGAGACCAATCTGAGGATTTAAATGACTGTATTTAGATTTCTGTTGGGGTAAAATGTGTTGTCGGTGTTGTGTGTTGCAGCAGGTAATCAGCAGAGAGGTTGTGTCTTCCTGTGTTGTGCTCTGGAGTCCAGTGTGATGCTGCTGCAGTGGTACGAGCCCATGCACAAGTTCATGCTAATTAAGGTACGTTAATCAGTCTTTGTTTTTTATTTAACTAGTGATATGAGTATACAGGGTCTATTATTCACCTCCTCTTAAACTTTCCCCTTTTTATTGTTTTTAAACATTGAACTATGGGCAATATAATTAGCCATTTTTGACAAGAATTCAGAAAAATTTCAGGAATTTGCAAAGAAGCTAGTCTGAGTTTGACGCTATGTTCCGTGGACACCAATCACTGTGAAGCACGGTGGTGGCAGCATCATGATGTGAAGCATGGTGGTGGCAGTATCACAATGATGGTAAAATGAAAAGTCTAGAAAATCTAAAAAGTCTAGAAAAATCCTGGAGGACAACCCAATGCTTCACATCATGATGCTGCCACCACCGTGCTTCATAGTGGAAATAGCATGATTGTGATGATGTGCAGTTTTTGGTGTTAAATATCCATAGTTTATAGAAATTACAACAGAAATGTGTGCTAGTTGAGATGGTGGGCTCATCTTTCATACTTCAGTTTTTATTTTATCTTTTCATTGGCCCGTCAAAACGTCGACAACAGCTGATAAAATGACTGCTGGCAGCGAAACAAAGCATTTTATTGTCACTGTTAAACTCACAGTCATCTTCAGACCTCTGACTATAAATCATGGTTTGGAGTCAGTTAAACTGTGGCTAAAAGGTCACAGGTTTAAGGGGTCCTTGAACGAAGCACTGTCTGCTTTATTAGCGGCTCTTTGTGAGAGGAAAACCCCCAGCTGGATGGTGTTTTTTAAGCAGATTTCCGTATTTGCTCCTGCAGCATTTCGACTTCCCGCTGCCCAGCCCTCTGCGGGTGTTTGAGATGGTGGTGGTCCCCCAGCAGGAGTATCCTCTGGTCTGCATCGGCGTCTCCAGAGGCTCCAGCCCAAACCTGCCGGTCATCGTAGAATACATCAACCTCAACTCCAACACGTCCTGGTTCACCAACTCCGGCCTCGGTACGCTGAAGCTGCATCATCATATTCAAGCTATAAAAAACTGGCATTCCAGTACAACTAAACTGCATTTTTAAAGCGAAACCAGCACATGTTTGCATTTGTTTTCTTGCTTCACTTTTGCTTCTTTTATATCATTTTTACTGCATCTCAATAAATAAGAATATCTTGAAACTCAACTTTTCATATATTCTATATTTATTACACGTTTCAATGGGATTGAACAATCTGCAGTCCTTGAAACTACAGAATAAAAACACAAATTAATTAATTGTTGTAATGCTTTTTTGAAGGTAAGCCATAATTATTAAAGTAAAATTAGAAACACCTTCACACCCAATAAATCTAGAAAATGGAGAAGCTTTCATGATGGTGATTAAGGGTCATTTTTAACCTAAACTGTGATATTTTCTTGAACCTAATCATATCATTTTGGTACCTAAACGCAGTTACTTGTGTAAATATGTTTCTTTCAAAACATAAATGCACATTATTCGTATAAGAATGACTTTTTTGTTAGACAGAGTTGGCCACAAACACAATAATATCGTCTGAATTCACTGTAAACCTGCTTTCTACTCCAACTGTTGTTTTTCTTGTTGTTTTTGTTTGTGATGATGGTTCTTTATGTGTTGTTTTACAGAGAAACCTTGTCCAGATGTTGTTCAAGTATACCAGCTGGACAGTAGCTCACTGCTCGTCCTCATGGAAAGTACGTAGAACAAGTTTCTTTTCGCAGTACAGAAGGTTTTATAGACATTATAATCATGGACCAGTGTATTGTGTTGTTGTGCACTAAAGTAGATAAGATAGATAAAAGAACAAAAAGCTGCAAAACGATGCTGTTTTACAAGAAATTAATAGGATGTTTATCGTGATGCTGCCACCATGCTTCACATTATGATGCTGCCTCCACCATGCTTCACATCATGATGCTGCCACCACCGTGCTTCACATCATGATGTACAGCCATATGTCCAGCTCTTTAACACCAAATGTCACTATGCTGGTTGCTTTAATATGAAGGAACATTTCTGCAGAAGACAAATTAAACTGTTAGCCAAAGATGCTATGATGACTGTTGTTTACATCCCTGCCTCTGCTAACCTGGACACCCCAGTTTTTTCTTGTATTCTTGTAAAGTTTTCATATATTTGAGCAGCTGTTTTCGAAGTAGTTTCCAGATAAGCCAAGTTTTCCATCTTTATAACCTCAAAATGTGGCTAATTCTAACCATCTAACTTACATTAACCCACCTAGGAGCACATTTTCACCTGGTTTAACTCTACAGATCATTTAAAACATCTTTGAGAAGCCGGCCTGAGGTGTTTATTTGTTGGACAGTTTCAGGATCTTGGATGATTGGATCTACACCAGCATCATGTTTTGTACATGTCCATTGATGTTGTTCTAACTCTGAGTTTCCATCCTGTAGAGTCTGTTCATATAGTCGGTCTGGAAGGAGAACTGAAGAGCAGCAGACCTTATGAGACCATCTTCTCTCACGAGGTCGAGTCCATAGGTGAGAACAACCGGACTCAAACCACCGATGGTATGAAACTCCAGATAAGAAGCCCTCAGTTCTGACTGTGTTTGTCCCTTCAGTGTATATTGAGGACACACTGTTGGCTGTTTGGCGTCACGGCTGGCAGAGGAGAGGGAAAGTTTTCAGCGAGGTTCTGGAGGAAAACATCGACCACAGGAAGATCTTCAGAATGGTGCAGTCAGACAGGTACAGCATGAAGCTAACGCTACCCGCTGGGGTGTTAATGTGGAGCTGGTTTCTGTTCAGAGGTGTTGAGAAAAATGAAACTCATGGAGACATTTTGACTAATTAGAGGAGTCCTAGAGCGACATTGGCAGCTTTAAATGATGTTAGCATGCTGGTTTAATGTTCGCAATTAGATTTTAGCATGTTAGCATGCTAGCTTTAGCTAATTAAAAGGCACAGCAGTCAGGTCATCAGTTTGGCAGCATGTGAGGTTTGTTCAGGGACAATCTGATATTATAATAGTAAACAATAGTCATTTACCACATTAACAACATCTAGACTGTATTTAGGATTCATTTAATGTTATCTTCACTGGAAAAAAAATGCTTTTCTTTCAAAAATAAGGACATTTCTAAGTGACCCCAAACTTTTGAACTGTAGTGTATATTTGCCATAAAAGTAAACAAAATCTTGGTGTACAAATTTTGAAAAACACAAACTTGAACACAAAACTTAAATGAAACATCTTTATGTTTTATTAAAAAGAGAGAGACTTTTCGAGATTCACCCTTCAGTGTTGATAAGCTGTTACTATAATATGTGACCAATCAGAGCCCAAGTAGCTCGTTTTGAATTATCATTTTTCATCATGAATTGGTTAAAAAAAACTATACTGATTATTGGAAAACTGTCTAGCTCCTAATAGTCAAATGAAGGCTGTGCAGTCGTGTTGAAAAATTCTTTTCACAGATGTTTCACTGATGTTCAGATCTAACTAAAAATCAGACTTTAGTTAAATATAGTTGTTTGACGAGCAGTTGTTTGAGTATTTCCTGCATATGAGAATTTTTGACGCCTCCTAGAGAGGTTTTATTCAACACCAAAATGATAAACTTTTTTTTTTTTTTAAGAAATTACCAATTTTGTTTCATTTACTAAAGCATAACATACATTTTTCTTTATAAAATGCTCAGAAATAACAGTAAAATGCAGATATTTCCATTAAACAACGTGTATTATAAGACTACCGTCAGGCTTTGTCACTGCCTGAAGGCCCATTTTGAGCCTGAAACCCTACTTGACTCACTAAAATCAGGCTAATTTCCTGTAAATTCTGGATAAATCCACTTCTTTTTTTAGCTGCATCAAGCTTCTTGAAGAAAAAACACCAATGAAACTGGCTACTATGATCTTGAAAAACTCTTTTCCTTCTTGTTGCTCCACAACATCAAACCATCAGAGGACAATAATAACAGGAGATACAAGCTGTTACGTGTCTCTTTTCCACTATAATTTTATACTATAATGTGAGATTGCTGTGGTGTGTTTCACAGAGGAATTACTACAGGAACTGGACTATCTAATATGAATGTGTTGGCTGAATTTCAGTCTAATCTGTCCAATAATTGTTGACAACCCACAACGTGAACCTCATTGTGGCACTAGAGGTGAAATCAGAGGATCAGAAGGTTTTATCCTCAAATGAACATAAATTTTGTCCAGTAGTTGTTGAGTTATGTTGAAGAAATGTCACCCTTGGTCCTTTGAAGTTTGCTGTAATTGTGTGTTTAATTGGTATTTCCAGTACTACGGTGGATTTACCAACACAGAGTTTGGGTCTATGAAGGTAAGTCGACCTAGAGCGTTGTCAGGGTAGACATTTTATAGACGTCAGAGGACGGATCAAAGGGTAGGGAGGGGCTATATGGAACTACCATGGTGAATAGTGGTTAATTTGGTTACTAATCAGTGACAGAGGGTAAGACAACAGAGCAAAAGGTTACTCGAATCAAGGGGTCTGGCAGACAATTGGTAAGAGGGGGTCTAGTAGACAGTAGCACCTCATAAACGTGATGGTAAGTATCTGTAGTATCTGGTAATGTCTTCACCACATACTTGGACCAAAATGGTGGACCAACTCAACGTTTGGTATTTTCTTCTTTCAGGAGGGTCGTCTTGGAAACCCGTCCCACCGAGGACCAGTCGGGTTTGTCCAACCTGTACATCCTAGAAGTCGTCCAAAACTACGTCATGCTGCCCTGAGCGTCACGCCAGCTGGAGCAGGGCATCGTGGGAAACTTCCAGCTCTGTATAAATGTCTGCACCGGGAAGGATTTCAAACATCTGGATGGAGGAGGAAATGTTGACATGGTTGATTGTTGCTGCCTTCGTCCCTCCGTCTGAAGGCAAACTGCTCTTATTTATGCTTTTGTGGTTTGTGGAGGGGCTGCACCACGGCTTGGAAGCAGCTAGAAGATCCCCGTTATGCGTCCCGGACAAATTCCTGCATGGAGTTTGCATGTTCTCCCTGTACACGCGTGGGTTTTCTCCGGGTACACAGTCCAAAAACATGCTCAGGTTAATTGGTGTTTCTAAATTGTCCGTAGGTGTGAATGTGAGGGTGAGCTGGGATAGACTCCAGTCCAACCGTGACCCTCATGAGGATTGAACGGTGTATAGATGATGGATGGATGGTTTGTGGAGAATCCAAACAGCTGAGAAACTAGTGAAGGAAGGCTCTCCTCCAACACTAAGAGGAGTCTCTGCTGATTGAAACTGATGCTCCGCCGTGTGTTTGTGAGCCGAGCTTGTTTTCAGTGTTGGATCAAAGTTTTACTGCTGTAATAAAGGTAATTAGCACAAACTGAGGTGATTCTGTTTTGATCTGGGAAGAAAATGGGACAAATCATTGAATAGAAGGTGACAGATGAAGTTAATTAGGACATCTATAGTAACATTCGCATTAAAAATTTAGTTTTAACAGTTTTCTATTGTATTTTTTGGCCCATTTATTGTTATTTTACAGATTTTAACTGCTACAGATATATGTAGTAAAATTAGAACACTATCCGAATCACTAAACTGTATCTTTCTAAATTTTAATTTGCTGTTTTACGTGTGACCATAAAATTGCAGCTTTACTGTATTTAAATTAGCAAAACAAACATAATTTTATAGAATTTGCTGTTATTTGAAAGAAATGTATATTTATTAAGGACTGAAAAATGGCAAAATATTTTTTCTAACTTTTATTATGTGTTAAAAATCACAGAAAATGAATTACATGCAAAAATAAAAAACAGGTCAAAACTCTTAAAAACAAGTTATGTTTATAAAGAATTTAGTAATGAGTTTCATTAAAATACAGAAAATATCCTGTACAATCTGAGAATTTTTTAAAATTAATTAATCATTTTTTAATTACATGTTGACTGTAAAAGAAGTTTAATTAAAAACCAGATCAAAAGTGTATCACAATCACATTTTTTTGAGTTTTATTAAATTACAGATATTATCTAGTAAAATCAGAGAAAAAAAAGATATTAATCTACATGTGTACTTAAAAAAAAGAAAGAAAAAAAAAACAGGCCAAAACTATAAAAATCTGCATTTCCAAAAAAAGTCATTTGTTTTTTGCAGTGTGTGGCCATGAAATTACACTATTTTTACCTTATTTAAATCAGCAAATAAATCAAAAATAATTATTTTACTGATATTTGCCGTTACTTGAAAGGAAAATTGTGCATATTCAGAACTGAAAAATGGTAAATAATTGTTTAAATGTATTTTACATATTTTCCCTATTTTGTTAAATTACAGATAATGTCAATTATAATCACATTAAAAAGTATCAATTTAAATTAGAGCTCATTCTGATGTGTTGGATTGACATAATAATGTTGGTAATTGCGTCAGTTTAATAATTTGAACTCAGATTTCTGCACTAGTTGATTTAAAACTAAATCTAAGTTGACGTAACTTAATTAAATTGGCTTGATAACTGTTTTTTCTTCAGGATTTCCAGCCTCTCTGTTGGAACTAGCACTTGCTATAAAAATGTATTTATTAATTTCTTTTTAAATCTTATTTTATTTTAAAGAGGCAAAAGACAAAATTCCTGAACAGACATTATCTATTTATTATTATTATAGGCTACATTAACATAATAATGTTGGTAATTGATTCAATTTAATATTGTCTGTAATTCTAAAATATTTTTTTTTGCATCAGTTGATTTAAAAGTAAATTTAAGTTGAAGAAACGTAATTAATTAATTGCCTTTATAACAGTTTTTTCTTCAGAATTTCCAGCCTCTCTTTTGGAACTAATACACAAATGGCCTAAATAGGCATTGTTATTATTATTATTATTATTATTATTATTATTATTATTATTATTATTATATATATATATATATATATATATATATATATATACATATATATATATATATATATATATATATATATATATATATATATATATATATATATATATATATATATATATATATATTATTATTATTATTAGTAGTAGTAGTAGTAGTAGTAGTAGTAGTAGTATTATGGGGTGTTTTTACTTCTGAGCCAGTACTACAGTACTCGTATTATTCTTTATGTGTATATTAGCGGTGGTCCTGCCGGGTGTCTCTGGGGGTTAAACCGGGGCTAAGTGGAGCGGAGCGGGGCGGGCTGTCCTCTCTTTACCCCGGACTGAGCAGCGCCGGTCAGCGGCAGCAGCGGGCGACGCACCGTCACGTCCTGACGCTGGAGGAGGCAGAGACCGGCGGAGGATGCTGCTCACACCGGCTCAGAGGGGCTGTCTCTGCGGGCCCAAGCGGCAGCCAGCGGCGGAGTAACATGCAGCGGAGCGGCCCGGGTGTCTGGTCGGCCTCGCTGAGCTCGGCTGCTGCGCCTCTTGTCTGCCTTTTCTCGGCTGCTCGTCCCTCCGTCGCGGCGTGATTGTTTCCAGGTCAGAATCTGTGTTTCCTGTGCGGCTTGTTTGTACTGAAAATGGCCGGAGATGGCGGCGCTCTGAAGGATATCAATGAGATTAAATCCCAGTTCCGGACCAGAGAGGGCTCCTACAAGCTGCTCACCCTCTCCGACTCCCAGCAGCGGGGCGGGCTGCCGCGGGGTCCGTCGGCCGGAGCCACGCTGGGCCCCGGGGCCGGCCCCGGTCCGATACCCGGCGGAGGGGTCGGGCTGCTGCCGGGGCCCGGGGCCGCCGCCGCCGCATCTTCCTCCTCCAATGCCGCGGCCAACTCGTCCCCGGCAGGCTTCCTGCCTCCGGTCCGGGTGTCCATGGTGAAGCTGCAGCCCGAAGACCCGAGCGAGGAGTCGGAGCGGGTGTGCTTCAACATCGGCCGGGAGCTCTACTTCTACACCTACACCAACATCAAGAAGGTGAGCCGCTAGCCTAGCATGCTAAGCTGCCAGGGGGATGCTGGGAGCCGCTGTCATGTGTTTTAACGGCACATCTCCGCCCGTTATGCAATGCAAGATGGAGCAGCGGAGCCCGGCCGAGTGGTGCATCGGGCGGCTGAGGAGGCTGAGGAGGCAGCGGCTCCATCCGCCGCAGAGAGCCTCCGGAGCTGCAGCCTCCGTCCAGCCCGGACGCTAAAACCAGCCTCCCCGGTCTGGGTCTGGAGGCTGCAGCTGTGGAGGGACACTGCAAGGTGAATTATTAATCAGCACAAAGTCAACATATTGTTGGTTTTAATGCAGAAAACCCCTCATTAGCCCTGCAGCCTCCCAGTCCTCCCATCAGCAGGTTAAACAGGCCAGAAAAACACCAACATCACCACTGTTTCTGACCTGTTTATCCACTAAAACATCCTCATAACTCAGATTCAGGTGGTTTTCTGTGTGTGTCCTCCACTTTCTCCTTCCATAGCTTGTTTTTAGCATCACTAGCATTCACACAGGCTTCTCCATAGAGCTCAGTGCTTCCAGCTAGCTGCATCGCCTCCTGCTAATAATGCATTTAGTTTGTGCAGCGGTCTGTATTTTCCAGTAAGGATTTGTCTCCGTACATGGTTTCTATGATGCAAACACACAAAAGCACAGATGTGCACTCCGTATTTCATATTTCCGATGCTTGTTTCAGTGAAGAAACCAGCAGAGTTTATAGTTTACGCTCCAAAAAACAATAATTCATCTGTGAAATAATTAAAATTCATCCTCTGACCTGTCTACAAGTCATTAAAAGTGATGCATCTTGTGTGATTTTCCTCCTCTAATACCTAAACTCAACAGCTGAACACATGATTTTGACAGGTAACCTGAATTTATGGCTTAATAAGACAGGAAAATTCTCTCCATGTATGTTATTTTTTGGATGAAATGATCAGTTGTTCCGTCCGTAAAGAAGAAATTATCATAACAATATCCCAGAGCCCAACTTGTTCATCCAAAATGTAAAAATAATCAGTTTACGATGTAAAGTCACAAAATCAGAGTGGAGAAGCTGCAAATGTTTTCCATTGAACCTTTAAAACACCGGATCTGCCGGATTTATTACATTTAGAATCAATAAAACAGGCATCTTCTGCTCCATCTTTACTCAGAAACCCTTAATGACGACAGGAAACACGTTCTAGGAGACTTTTAATATCAGAAACCTCTACAGATTCAGGTGTCCTGAAGCTTTCCCGTCAATTTTTCTCCTTATTTCTTCCCTTTCAAGGAGGTTCTCAGTTTAAAGAGTCCTTCTGGTTCCAGACTTCTTCCATCTGACAGTTTATTGATTCCACTCTTCTCCCGGAAACTCTGAGCTTCAGTTTTATTCTGTCGTCCTGATCTATAACCGACTGCAGGTGAGGTCTTCAGAGAGTTCTTGGACTTCATGATTGGTCTTTCTCCTGATTGTTGGATCAGATGCGCCGTTCAATTTGCGACATTTCCAGCGAAGTTCTAAAAACATCTCATGGATTGTTAATAAATCAAACTGGAAGCACCTGAACACAAATAGTCTGAATACTTTCATCAGTGAGAGATTTTAGTGTTTAATTTATTGATCTGCAGGATTTATAAAATTTAAAATCAATGAAACTGACATTTTCTCCTCCATCTGTACTCAGAAACCCTTAACTATGACAGGAAAGACGTTCTAGGAGACTTTTGATTCAGAAACCTGCAAAGATTCTTGTCTGCAGAAGCTTTGCTGTCTGGATTTGTGTGGGTTTTCTCGTTATTTCTTCCCATTAAAGGAGGTTCTTAAAGAGTCCTTCTGGTTCCAGACTTCTTCTGTCTGGGAGTTTATTGATTCCACTTTGCTCTCGACGGCTTCGGAAACAGTTTTATTCCGTCGTCTTGATCTATAACCGACTACAGTTGAGGTCTAAAGAGAGTTCTTCAGCTTCAGGATTGGTTTTTGTCCTGATTGTTGGACCAGATGTTCTAGAAACATCTCACAGATTGTTAACAAATCAAACTGGAAGCACCTGAACACAAATAAAGGGTCTGAATACTTTAGTAAATGAGAGATTTTAGTGTTTAAGTTATCATTTCAGGACTCTTTGGTGTCATATATTGCACCTTTTAGCATCATGGTTTCGATGCACACATTGTTCTGATAGATTTATAAGAATCCGTGAACGTCGGAAATAGACGCCACGAGAAGTTTGCTTCCTAACATGTCTGTGAAAAGATATATTTAAACCCAAGTCAGGATCTTTTACCAAACTGTACAAAACAGTGAGTGAAACGAGACTTGTCTCGCAAAATAAAACAAAACTAAGTGGAAAAAAATCCCATGACTGAAGTGTCCACTGCCCCTCCAACCTCCTCATTAAGGCTCTTCCAAACTGGAGATACTTTCATACGTCTGTAGGTGTTGAAGATTGATGTCGGTGGCACTGATGCTCCTATCTGTGTTAGCAGCTTTGAGAAAACACCCTGAGAATGAGGATGGGTTCTATTTTTAATAAATTAGTTCATAGTTGAGTGGTTTGGTTCGAATTCCAACTCTTTTCCTGCTCCTCTAGCCACTGATAATCCAAAATTATATGCCAAAATGCCAGACACTAAACCTTTTTTGCAAAAAGAAACAGAAGAAACCTATTCACTTTGAGTTATAGAGTGTATATTGATGACAACAACCCCTTTATATATCCATTAAAATGAAATCTACAGTCAACAAAGTGTAAATAAAGTGACAGTAAACAGATGAACAGTTTCAGGTCTGGTGTTAATGTTGCATCTCTAATGTTCAGTCTAGATACTCTAGAAGTTATAGATGATCAAATGTTGTTAATGCTGTTTTTTCTAGGATTTCCAAGTTAGCTTTTATTTGTTGGTTTGCAGGTAAAATTGGAAAAGACGTCGAGTGCATCAGTGGTTTTTAGACGTCTGTGTTTCATGTCAGTGTTGTTTCATCAGTGGTTGTATTTACAGTGAAGAAGGTCCAAATGAAAACAACCTTAGCTGCTTCTTCTGACTGTAAATCACTATTTGATGCTTCATCTACATCACATTCACTCACCGATATCCTGCATTTAATAGGAAGTTTTCCTTGAACAAAAGATTGACCTCAGAATTCACATTTATTGAGAGGAAAGGTTTGCGTTTCTACAACATTTAAACCATATAAATTGCCCTTTTTGCCGCTGATACTCTGGCTTGCAGCAGAGAAAAGCACAGATGAATTTAGGTTATTATTACAGAATATTACAGTTATGTTAGTTGTTTGCATCTTTTTCATCCAACTGTATGACACCATCTGGATGAAACTATCATGTTTCAGTCATTATCTACATGTTGTTTCCACCGTTTGCAACCGTTTCTTCTTCTGCAATGTTAGAATAATCGTTAAATAGCTGTTTATCTCAAGTTTAAATACGTATTTTTTGGCTTTAACATAAGGAATTTAGCTGCAAACCCAAACATCTCACTATGATTTCAGACTAAAAAAGTAACTCTGAGAAGATTTAGCACCAAAAGACGGCATTCAAAGACGGCAATTTCACTGATACGACTTTTAAAAAAGGCCTATAATGAACAGAAAAAGACAATTAAATCACTGTTATTTGTAAAATATCCCGATGGTGACAGCTCTGGTTGTGTGAATGATGGCTGGGTTCCAGTTCTAGCAGGTTCTGCTGTTGTGCATGTTGGTTCGCTGTCCTAACAGAGCTGATCTTCATTAACTCCAACTGTGCTTTTCATTACTGTGAAGAGTCAAAGTGTCTGCTGTCAAAACAGTTTGTAGAAACACAGATCCCTCTCTAATATGTGTCCAATGGAAGCCATGGCAGCTTGTGGTATGTGCAAAAAACAACTTTAAAATGTAATGAAATTCTCTCCTTGTGATTCCTGTGTTTCAGAAGCACATTTAGAGGAGGTTTCTGAACAAGAGACACAAATACAGCGAGAAACGTCTTTTTTAATGAACAGATACGCAACAGAGATGAGAAAATGTGAACTTGTTTAGTCAGTAAATTGTGTTTCATCCTCTTGTTTTGACTCCACCTGAACCTTGACATCCAAAACGACTCCCTCAGAGATCAGCTGCGACCTTTCGGTTTGCTGTCCAATAACATGAGCAGGTTTTTCCGGTCTTGAAACCCTCCTGCAGCCACATTAGCTTCAGGTCTTTCGTGGCCACTTTTCCTGCCTCCTTGTTTGATTGATAAATGTCTGCAGCTTCACAAAGAAACCTTTCTGACACCAAACCCTGATGCTTTTTGTCTGGAGAGATGAAAAATGTTGTAGCTGCACAGGAAATGTCTCAATGTGACTTTTCATTTTCTACACTTGAATTGGTTGGTCAAAGTAAGAAAAACACGTCACCTGATAACAAATGTTGCGGGAGTGTGACGCACATCGTCAGCAGATGGTTGAAACTGTAAGAGATTGTTGGTTTTTACCTTCTCTGGGACACATGACGCTGGTTTAAAGACCTCTAAATGTCCCTGAAAGTTTTTTTTTTTCTTTGCTTGTGCCTAATGGTTTTCTTTCCCCTCACTGTCGCCTGCAGGCCGTGGACCTCAGCAAGCCGATAGACAAGAGAATTTACAAGGGAACCCAGCCGACGTGTCACGACTTCAACCAGTACTCGGCCACGGCGGAGAGTGTAGCGCTCATCGTGGGTTTCTCAGCCGGACAGGTCCAGTATCTCGACCCCATCAAGAAGGAAACCAGTAAACTCTTCAACGAGGAGGTATTTGATTTGTTTCCCAGGTCGGGGTTGCAGCGCTTTGTGTTGTTGCGATTAAAGCCTGCTGCAATACAACACAAGTAATCTGTCATTCTCTATATCGATTTTTCTGCCCCAGTTTGCAAGCTGTGTTGTTGCCTAGAAATGCAACGAGGCTTCACGTTCTTTTACTGTCTCCTGAACTAGCTCTTTCTCTTTAATGGGATTCCTTTAATGGGATTCCCAATTAAATTTAGAAGATAGGAGGTGTGTGTTCACTGCTGCATGCAGACTTTGTGTTTGTGTGTCTCCTGCATCTGTTCACCTCTCTGGGATTTGCTTCTCTAAATCTTTGTCTTGTACCTTCTCTCTTGTTTCAGTCTGTGCTCCAGTTTGTTTCTTGATCTCTGTGGATCTTCTTTCTGCATGAGCTTTTGATTTGTGATCACATATTTTGCTACCTTTGTGGTGACTCGTGTTTGTATTATCTTCCTCACCTATTCCTCCCTTCTTTCCTTCTCTCTCTAAATCCTTTTCTCCATCCTGTTCTTCTCCTTCTACCTACCTCTTTCTTTTTTCCAGAGGTTGATAGACAAATCCAAGGTAACGTGTCTAAAATGGCTTCCTAAGTCGGAGAACTTGTTTCTGGCCTCCCACGCCAGCGGTCACCTCTACCTCTACAATGTGGACCACCCATGTGGCACTACGGCACCACAGTACTCTCTGCTGCGGCAGGGCGAAGGCTTCGCAGTCTACGCCTGCAAAACCAAGACGCCACGCAACCCGTTGTTGCGGTGGGCCGTCGGCGAGGGAGGCCTCAACGAGTTTGCCTTCTCACCAGATGGTGTTCACGTGGCCTGCGTCGGTCAGGACGGCTGCCTGCGCGTCTTCCACTTCGACTCAATGGAGCTGCAGGGCGTTATGAAGAGCTACTTTGGCGGGCTTCTGTGCGTGTCATGGAGTCCTGATGGTAAATATCTGGCCACCGGAGGGGAGGATGATCTGGTTACTGTGTGGTCGTTTGCAGAGAGCCGGGTGGTAGCGAGGGGTCACGGCCACAAGTCCTGGGTCAATGTCGTAGCGTTTGATCCCTTCACGACTTCATTGGAAGATGACGAGCCTATGGAGCTCAGCGGCAGCGAGGAAGACCTCCACCAGGGGGCGCCAAATAACTCCATGCACTTTGGCCGGGTTCGAACGAGCAGCACGTTATCGCGTCTTTCTCGGCACAGCTCTAAAGGCGGCTCGGCATCTGTCACATACCGGTTTGGCTCAGTGGGGCAGGACACCCAGTTCTGTCTGTGGGACCTGACGGATGACGTGTTGTACCCTCGCCTGCCGCTGTCTCGCGCCTTTACTAACACTTTTGGACCCTCGCTGTCCAACTCTGGCAGTGGGGGAGTCAACAGCACCTCAGGTGGGGGAGGAAGCGGCAGTGTGGAGGGACACCATCACCCACCCAACACTAACACCGGCACGCCCAACCCGCCAACCCTTCCTTTACCACTTCCTCGCTCACTGTCACGCTCCAACTCCCTGCCCCACCCCGCGGTGGCAAACGCCTCCAAGGGCCAGGGCGCCTCTGAGGGTAGCGGGGGAGGCGGAGGAGGGGGAGGCAGCAGCAGTGGAGGAAACAGCACCCCCTTCAGCATCGGCCGCTTCGCCACGCTGTCCCTGCAGGAGCGTAAGTCAGACAAGTCCAGTGGCAGCGGTGGGGTGGAAAAGGAGCACAAGCGCTACCACAGTCTGGGCAACATCAGCAAGAGCAACGACAAGATCAACGTGGCACCACGGAGCAACCGGCTGGATGCCGCCAAGGTCCTGGGAACTACGCTGTGCCCTCGAATGCACGAGGTGCCGCTGCTGGAGCCGCTGGTTTGCAAGAAGATCGCACATGAGAGGCTGACGGTCCTGGTGTTCATGGACGACTGCATCATCACAGCCTGCCAGGAAGGCCTCATCTGTACCTGGGCTCGGCCGGGGAAGGCGGTACGTCTCCAGTTAACTTTTCAGTTACAGATTAATGCTTATTGTAATTAGTGTCCGGAGAGCTCAACAGTCTAAAATTAATTTACTTTGGTGTAATTAGTGACTAATACCAGCAATTTGTGACATTGTAGAAGCTGGAACCAAAATCATTTTTATAAGTAAACCTCTTAACGGCCAAATCTTGTTTTCCATGTCCCACTGTGCAGGCCGATCAGCAGGCATTTCTCTGTTGATTCCACAGTTGGTCGATTGCATTTCCATTTATATTGACAACAGAATAACACATGAGGAAACAGCAGCTGGTTACAGTTTGGACTGCAGTACTGTGGTAATATGATTATTCTTGAGGTGTGCCAAGCACAATTTGAAGATATGGCACAGGATTTCTGGAGATTTTAGAACTTCTTTATGTGTTTGAGCTCCTTCAATGGGAAGCAGGTACAAATGAAAGCTCCTCCGAAATCCGGCAGTAATTTGGTCGCATGGCACTTGATGTCCAGTAACTGATTCCTTATTCTTCAGCTACAGACTCATCCTGGAAAGTAACAATCTTTCATACCTTTGCTACGGCCTGTCAGTCTTTAATGGAACCTGAAATGTGATTCTTTATTCCCTACAATAGATTTTTGACTGGAAACTAAAACTCAGAGATTTACTTTTCTTGGAAAAAGCAATCAACGTTCAGATCAGGGTGCTTTGTAAATCGACCACAATGAAAATTTGTGTGTGAAATGAACATTGATGCCTTAAAAATACATAACTTCGAGAGTTATCAGAGTGTTTCTGTTAAAGATTTACTCTTAAATTGTGGGAGAATCATACTATCTGAATTACCCAATTAGTTGACTACTCAGGTGCTAGGTAGTTGTGGTCAACTATTGCAACTAGTCGTCTCAGCCTTAGTCCCGAGGAGAGACTTGAGAGGAATTTGTCCATCTTCCACTAATTTATAATTCATCGGTAAGAGTTGTAACTGAAGTAGTCACTGCTGAACATTGGAGGTGTTTTGATTTGAACATGCTTTCAGTCAATGGTGCTAAGACTCAGTGGAATGTCTAAAATCTTCAGATATTTTGTGCTATCAATGACTTTCTTTAGAAATGTCTCAAATCACCAGATATCCCATGCTGTCAAAGGTGTCCTCTAGAAATAAAATCTTCACATATCCCGTGCTATCAATGGTGTCATTTGGAAATGTCTAAAATCTCCAGATGTTTTGTGCTATCCATAGCGTTCTTTAGAAATGTCTGAAATCTCCAGATATTTTGTGCTATCCATAGTGTTCTTTAGAAATGTCTAAAATGACAAGATATTTCGTGGTATCCATGGTGTTCCTTAGAAATGTCTAAAATCTCCACATATCCCATGCTATCAATAATGTCCTGTAGAGATGTCTAAAATCTTTAGATATCCTGTGCTATCAATGATCTAATCTAAAAATGTCTAAAATCTCCAGGTATCCTATGCTGTCAATGATGTACTGTGGAAATGTATAAAATCTCCAGATATCTCATGTTATGTCTGCCGACTGTGCTCGGTACACCTCATAAATAATCACACGGATGTTGTATTACAGTCTAATTTAAAATAACCTGCTGTTATATCCTGTAGAAAGTGCAAAATGTCAGCTTTTCAGACACTGTTTTCTGTATTGTAGTATCGACAGAACCAGTTGTGGTTCTGCTGTCTGCCTTCAAAGTCCACATCGGACATGCGGAAACCTGAAATGGCCTTAAATGACTTCCAGCGCTTAATTTCTTACCAGAATAGCTGTTTGAATACATTATGTGATGAAGATGAAGACATGACAAGCTGAGGACTGAAGCTGCTTCATGTCCGTTGGTGTTGAGGTTTGGGGATTGAGGTCTTTTTTACAGTTATAGTCTCATATTGAGGCTCTTTAAATTATGTGGAGATTTTCTCCTCTGAATTGAGGTCCTCCCACTTTCTGCTGTGGTTTTATTTAATTCAGGACATTCATTATGACACTGTAATTAACCTACTTACTGCTAGTTTTGACTTTTGTTTTCCTGTTTTTTCATGTAAATTGTGAGCCAAACCGAGTCTGAAAGTTCCCCGATTTTCTGTGAACAAGTTGAGTCGATTTTTCAAAGCTCACCTCAGAAATGACTCAACAGTTGGAGGTGATTTTCCTCTCGGTAGCGGTGTTTCATCTTCCTGCACTCTAAAGTGTTTTTTTCTATTTTGTGCTGTGATTGTCTCCGCATTCTGACTCTCCTTTTGTGTTTTTGTGTCTCTCATTCAGAACTTGACAGCACAGAACGGAAACTCTCCAAGCGGCACGGTGGTATAGCTGGAGGAGAAGATTTGCACTCATCCCTCCCTCCATCTCCTCCCTCGTTCGTCGTCGTCTTCTTCTCTCCACATCGACCCTGGGAAATGTCAGATCTGGGGCCAACAACCAGAGACTGAACCTCCCCACCACTGCAGTATTATACCCTCAGTATAACTCTCTGTACTCGCCATGAACCAGAAGGTGGGAAACTCCTCCTGAATCCTGAAAAACTCAACAGATTCATGAAGTCTTTAAACAGATTCATAGTTTGGGAACAAAAGCAAATGGATATCAGCTTAAATCCAGGCTAAGTTAGCTTGTGAGGCTAACTTCTGGTAGTTGGATGATAAGAACTTCTTGGCCAAATGTTTGTGGACACCTCTTTGATTTAGGGATGTTTTCCTAATCGTACAGCTTGCAGGGATATTTTAGCAAAAGTTTGCATCTTGTTAACACCCCCAAGTGCAATTTAGATCCACAAACAAGTGGTTCTTTCAATTTAATCAGCAAAGAACCTTGACTGGAACCCCAACCAACACTTTTTGGATCAACTGGAGCTGCAACATCAGTGTCGGAGCTCAACAAAGTCAAAAATCTGATTCGGCTAAAATCATAGCTACTATCGATTGGTTGCCAGGAAAAGAAAGTCATAAGCTAAATGGGCCACAGTTCTTTTTTTTTTTTTTTTTTTAGCCTAATTCAACTCTAAATCATCATTAGAATCTAGTATTTGCAGCATATTTAAGAAGTTTTAGACAGTTTCTCTAAGGGTTTGCCACCATAACTACAGGTTAAGTCAGTGTTTTTATGTTTTCATTGTATAAATCTGTGATACCAGCTGACCAGAATTACTAAAAGAAGCAAAACATGCCTCGTGATGCGTGTTTTAGTAACTATATTAAGTGAGAGAGAAGTTAGCTGCTGTTTGTAGACGATCAAACATTGAGCTTAGATACACAAACTGCTGTTTACACTCGACTTTTTGGCACAAAATGCAGCCACGATGAATGCTCCTTTGACCTGTTGTCAGAGTAAACATTCAGTTAAAGGTTAAATAAGGTAGAATCTGCAGGTTAGAAGAGTTCAGAGTTGTGAAAACATGGGGGTGTTTACAGGTAGTTTGATCCTCCTGCTGCCAAAATGGTGGATTAATCCTGGAAGGCTGCTGATGTAGAGCTTTTCTCCTCTTAGAAGACACTTTGGAAATCGTCGGATCAGTTAAATTTTGAGCCAGTCGATCAACAAATCAATCAGACAACCGTAATATTCAGGTGTCTGTATACTTTTGGACAAATAAAGGACGTAGAACACCAACTTTGGTGTTAACAGGAGGAAATAATTTAAGACTTGTTCTTGTTAGCTAAGGTTTAGCTGATGCTTAATTCTCTATTTCACGAGTTTCAGATTAGTAGCTAATGGTTAGTTTTCCAGTCAAAGTTGAATGAATTAAACGGACACCTGCCAAAAGCCAGACATGAGAGCTGCTAAACGTCCAGATGATCTACTTCAGACGAGGTTTTCAGGAGCAGTTTCCCGCCTCGACGCCACCGTGGAAATAAACCTTTCATTCCCAGCTTCAGCCCTTCGTGTTTCTCGGCAGAACAAACTGCATCGGCGTCGTTCCTCCTCCACGTCTGTAACCGAACAAAGCATCCAGGAGCGAACGTCCAGCCAGGCTCCGTCTGCTCCCTCCATCCTCCCCCCTTCGTGCCAGAGACACTACGAAAGCCACGGCCATGTATTTAAGTTATTTATTTTATCACAAGACTGTGTAGTAATTTATACTGTACATAATGAAAATACTCTATAAATACAAAAAAACGTGAGATAAAGACTCGGGAGCGGCAACGGAGCGAAGACGAAGCGGGAAAAAGACGAAGAATATTAATATATGAAGATCCTTCTATTGTACATAGCAACAGTTATAAACCGAATGTCTGCTGTTTTAGGGAACTTGAAGATGTCAACGTGTTTTTATTTTGTGTGATAGAGTTTCTCTGGTTCGTCCCCCCGAGAGCAAAAATCTTTGGAGTCGAGCACAGACAGCCGTTGGTTCTGGAAAGCGCCAACAAACAAACACTGTCGCACATTCCCAAGGTAAACAAACAAACACCATCTACTGTCTCCATTCCTGTCGCACCTCAATCGCCTCCTGCAGGAGCTTTGCACATAAAATAAACCCACAGTCCATCCTGAGCTGCACGTTCAGGGTTTTGTTTTGTCGTTTGATCCCACGTCTGTGCAGGAAACCGCTTCCAGAAACTAAAACACACAAATTCGTGGATTCATGGCTGGTTTAACAAAACAAAACAGGTTTGTTCCCTTTGCAAGACTGAACTTTGCCTCTGCAGGGTTTGATAACATCTAGATTAATTTCTGTTCTGTCAGATTCAATAAATCAATCCAGAAGGAAGTTTCAAGCATCTAGTAGCTTAAAAATCACCACAAAACCAGTCAAATATTAAAATAATAGAACTAAATAATGCAAAAATATGAAACAATGCAGACTAAATTGTGGTTTACAGCAGAGAGGTAAATAATGCACACTGCAAAAATGATGTTAAAAAATGTTGTAAAATCTCAAGAAGACGCCCGATTCCTGATGTTTTATCTGAAAATAAACCAAAATCAGTCGCAAAAAAACAAGTTTATAATATTAGCTACTTTATGCTGCCTGCAAAAAGGTGTTTTGGGTTTTATTTTTGGTTCAACTTCCAAAATAAACTCCCTCTTAGTTGAATATTTGTTGTTTTTCAGTGGAAGTGGCCTCAATACTCATGTTTATATTAATTTATGAAAAACAGGGTGAAATACACAAATTTATCAATTAGACTTTAGCTGGATGTCATGGAACCAGACGATGTAATTTTGAGATTTTCTTCAGATCAGCCTTCTATGCATCGAGCATCTTGAAAGGTTTTAGTATTTGAGGTAATAATCTGACTTAATGTTTGTTTATTATTCAGTCTGACATCTTTTATTTTGAAATTCATGTTTACTTTCTTAATTTTGGCAGTTTGACGCTGCACAATGGATATTTTAGCAGAAATGTTGTCAGAAATCACTATGTGAGACTGAAAAGGTTCAGAACCAGGTCTAAACTAACACCTCTGCAGGCTGAGGAGGCGTTTCTCAGCAGAACCTTTTATTTCTGGTATTTTTATGCACCTTTGTTAGGGTTCTTTTTGGATTCTCTCTGCGTTTTCTCGTGTTACCTGTCTGCGACTTCCCGCCTGCAGAGTCAAGGTTGTGCCCTTGGAGCTTCCTTCTGATCCGGCGCCTTGATGTTGCTCATCTCCGTCGTCGTGGCAACGACATGTCCGTCGGCTTTAAGGGTGAATTAATGCTTCGTCACGACGACTCAGATGTTAAAGGAAAAAACCACCAGAATTCCTTCCAGAAATACTGTTTGAATAAGATTCTGCAAACAGGTTGTATAAATTCTGATCACAGGCAACAACATCCTGGAACAATTGCATGAAAAACCTGCCAAATTTACTATTTATGGGTTTTTTGGGGTTTTTTGGTTTGTTTTTTTAATAATTTCTCACTTCTTTTCCCTGATTTGGACATTTTCAAAGAGATCCTTCAGCTCCGATTTCACAGTTTTCCTCTTTGGCTCAGTTTCTAAATGTTTTCTCTCCTCAGCAGCTCAACAAATGAGCCGTAAAATTAAATCATAACCAATTGAACAACATAAATCAGCGATCTCTTTGTCAGTTTTAGATTAGATATTCTGCTGACAGAAAACTGTCTGATTGTGCTTTTTGATGAAGCATTTTAGGCTTTTTTCTGCACAAAAACACACAAATTTGTAGTTAAATATCAGTACAGGATTTACAGATGTTTATAGATTTCCAGACTTTTGGTCATTTGCTGAAATCTCTTCTTTTCAGGTGCGACTTCAGTTCAATCTTTAAACCAAACTAAAGGTTCTAATGTTAATTTGGCAGCAGGTAAAACTTACAGACTGTTAGAGAATCTCAGAATTCACTTTAAAAGTCAAGATGGCAGCAGAATGATACAACAGCTGTCCTACAGATCCTTTAATATGTCAACTTGTCATTGAAGACTTGAAAGAAACAAGATCTAACTGGAGTTTGTGCATCATTTTGGGGAAAAAACTTCAGTTGTGCAGAAAAGAAGTTGTATTTTGCAGCTCAACCAGCAGAGAGAAAAGTTCAAGAATTATAACCTTCAGGTTTGCAGAGTTTCCAGGATTCATTCGGCTGCCGAAGCACTAAAAGAGTTTTGCAGCCGATTGAACTCAATAACTCAACTTTTATTGCTTTAAACTGATCATCTGCAGGTAAAAAGTACAAAAACCAACCAATATGAGCCAAAAATGTGCAAAAATTCATTCTTAAGTCACTGAAAACGTCCTTTTTTGAGCCTTTCCTGCACAGAATCAGTTCAAACGTTCACAACAAACATCAGTTCACACGTTTTGCATCAGTTTTATTTCTGACCGAAACAAGCAAGTTTAAGTTTTACAGGTTTTTCTTCCGTGTGTGTGAATGTGTGTGTTTGTATTAAATATGCATCGTCCTTTATCACCACACACACACACACACACACACACACACACACACACACACACACACACACACACACACACACACACACACACACACACACACACACACACAGTATCACAAACACAGTCACTGCAGCTGATGGGTCGGAGTTAAACGGCAGAAAGACGTCACTGTATGCAGTTTGTAAATGGAGATCTGTTATTAAAACAACATGAAACTTGAATCTGTCTCTTCTCTGAATGATTGTTGGTATAAAAACACAAAACACGGCTTAAAGAAACACACATTTTACACTTTTACGCTATTATATTATTTCTCTTCCTGTTGCCTCCAACCGTCCAGATGTTTACAGTCCTGGTCGAAATTATTGGCACCCCTGGAATTTTTCCAGAAAATACACAATTTCTCCCACAAATTGTTGCTATTACAAATGTTTTTGGTATACATGTGTTTATTTCCTTGATGTTCATTGGAAAAACACAAAAAAGCAGAAGAAAAAAGGCAGAATTGACATAATTTTACACAAAACTCAAAAAATGGTCCGGACAACATTGCTGACATCCTCAACTCAGTATCTGGTTGCATATTTGGAAGAAATAACTGAAACCAGTCGCTTCCTCCAACCATCAACAAGCTTCTTCCACCTCTCAAATGGAATTGTGGATTTGGACCACTCTTCTTTTGCAAACTGCTCCAGGTCTCTCAGATTTGAAGGGTTCCTTCTTGCAACAGCAGTTCTGAGATCTCTGCATAGGTGTTCAATGGGATTTAGATCTGGACTCATTGCTGCCACTTCAGAACTCTCCAGAACTTTGTCTCCAACCATTTCTTGGTGCTATCTGAGGTATGTTTCAGGTCATTGTCCTGCTGGAACACCCATGACCTCTGATGCAGACCCAGCTTTCTGACACTACGCCCTACACTGCTGCCCAAAATATATTGATCATCTCCAGATTTCATGATTCCTTCACACCATCAAGACACCCAGTGCCAGAGGCAGCAAAACAACCCCAAAACATCTTTAAATCTCCACCATGTTTGACTGTAGGTACTGTGTTCATTATTTGTAGTATTTATTCTGTTTTCTGTAAACAGTAGAAGGACGTGCTTTTCCAAAAAGCTCTACCTTAGTCTCATCTGTCCACCAAACATTCTCCCAGAAGGACTGAGGTTTACTCAGGTACATTTTTGCAAACTCCAGTCTGGTTTTTTATGTCTCTTTGTCAGCAGTGGGGTTTTCCTCGGTCTCCTGCCATAGATCTTCTTCTCATTCAGATGATGACGTATGGTCCAAGCCAATGTTCCCTCTAATTTTTCCTAAGTCTGAGCAAACACAAACTCCCTGAGCGTTCCTTGGACCTGTCTGAAAAGAGGTGGCATCATTTTAAACAGTGAAATCAAACTAACAAAATGTAATGACCAACCAGTGAGCAATACTGGATTCTGCAAAAACAAAAACAACTTTTTTTAAAATCGAAATCTGAACACAGTTAATGTATTAACTTATTTCTGTGTGTATGCATG